>JAINUG010000133.1:1260000-1860000 GCA_029706075.1 Aldrovandia affinis | reverse complement strand
AAAATTGGCCTATAGATACGAAAACACAGGACGCTGTGTGGTGGATACGTGGTGAGAGCGCTTGTCCAGCGGTTAGATAAAATTTATATAAACAAACTAAAGTGATTTGTTTAGAGCAAAGTGGTTCTCCACTCACCCGTAAAGTAATTCCAGACAAAGGAAGTGCAGGCCGTTTGCAAGTTTTTACTCAAACAGTGGGCCAGGTGCAGTTCTTGGAATAAGTTTGTAGAACAATGGGATAGGAGTGAGAAGCCGTTTGCAAGATACAGAGGTGGACACGTGGTGTTGAGCACATGTCCAGCCGTTAGAGGGACTCAGCCCGTAAGGTATTCCAGACAAAGGACGTGCAGGCCGGTTGAAAATGTTTACTCAAACATTCTACGTGGGCCAGGTGCAGTTATTGGAATAAGTTCGTAGAAAATAGGACGGAGTGAGAATCCGTTCGCAGAAGGTTGCGTATCGGAGTGGCGGAATCAGGATTCGTAGCTGAATCACGGTTCTGCTAGCTATTGTATACTTTATAGTAATAATAATAGCTATAATAATTATAATAAATATTGTATTATAATAAAATATGTGTATGTATATATACGCACTATGATCCGCAACATGCTATCAATTAAAGAGCAGGAATAAATATACGCACAAGAATCCTGATCTCCGATTCCCGGATAATGGATCTCTTGATTTGGCTAAAATAGTATATTTGGAGAGTGCGTTAGGACGGGGCAGATGTACTAGCATTCCTTTGTTGGCATGATTAAGCCTTAAGGCGCTGGAATGAATCGCGCAGGCGCCGTTATAAAGATAGAGGGGAAATGAAGGAAAACAATGAGAGAGATGACCCCTATCTTTATTAATTGTGAGGAAACACAGGAAAAAAAAAAAGTAATCGGCATATTATAAGGTATAGGCCTAAAGTAATAATGAATAATAGAGATAACTAGAAAATAGAAATAGGAGGAAAATAGTTAATTCCCAGGATAGATTTAACACATGCTGTGGGGTGAACACGTGGTGTTCAATTAGACGGAATATGTTATTCTTGCTTACACACCTACATTTCAAAGGCAATTGGGGTTAAATGTAGGACCTTTTTATCATCTACTGGAGTGAGCAACTGTATTTTATTCAAACCAGGATTTGTGTAAAATATTAAATTAGTAGCGTTGTGGTGGTGATCGGGAAATAGCTTTTGGCGGAGCTTCAAAGGAAACTCCAACAAAAGGGATTCCTTCCCCAGATCAGCAAGGGCAATCAGAGTGACTCGCCAAGGAACTGGTTTTGCGACATACCACCGTCCAGACACCCCTGTCTTCCTGTAAGCAGAGCCGTAAGACCCCCCTGGGGCTCTATTGTCTCCCAAATGTAGTCCACTAGAGAACACGTTGGGGCCGGGGCCGCTAGGAAGAAAAGGGGGGTTGGGAAGTGAGTACAATCCGGTTTTGGGTGGGGACATTAAGATTTTGCATGCTAATGTACCTGTATAGCAAAGGTTACCAGGCTGACGGTGAGTTAAATGGGAAGCTAGTCTGAGCTGTATTTTCTGCATCAATGCATTTATATGTGGCTCAGGTCGCAATAAATCAGTAGCACAATTACCTCCATTTGGTGTTACAAATGGGGTTGGAGTAACTTTGTGGTAATGCCGTGTCGTTGTCACGTTTAGAAGTATTTGAATGCAAAGAGGAACCGAGCGAAGAGGGTCACGGACAGCTCAGGTGAATGTCGGCTTGGAGCGGTCCTGAGAACCGCGCGTGCGTGTTGTGAACCCGAATGGCGGAAGGGTCCTATTCAAAGTTTGTGCTACTGATCAGTAAAGATATAGACAGTATTGATCATTCTCGCTAACCTGTAGTCAGCTAACCTAATATTCGCTGAGGTAAAACATATTTCCGTAGGTAGATTAACTGTGTGCTCCGAGTGAACTCTCATAGTACCATCCATCGTGATTTAAGATGCGTACAATGGATGAGGACGGAAGTGCGGTTTTGACGCGCACACTATGGTAAAGCAGAACTCGAGTATCACCTTCAATCTACAAAGCATGCTGTGTTTAATGATGGTTAAATTAAGCTAGCAGTAATTATAGTGACTGCATACCTGATTTAATATCGAGGGTATAACTGACAGATCGCGTGGTAGCATCCTGGATTATGTATATATTATGTACCCAATTTTATTGTTGATTAGAGATAGAAACCACAGGCGTTTAATGACCAGTGTTAACCTCCATTTAAGATGGGGAAGCCTCTGTTTGCCGCAGGGAAGGGTGAGCCAAAGAAAGGTGATCCAGGGATTCCGACCACTTTGAAAGGGGGTCGAGGTACATCGTTTACAAATAGTCACGCATAGATGATTTGATAGCTGATTACAAGGGCAGACTAGCTGTCCAATCACAGGCACGCACAAAGCGTGACCTATTCGCTGACGTAGTCGGCCTATTCGGTGCTGGTAACTCAATATCGAACACATACTAATTTACTGCTTAGCCATATGAGGTTCAACCAGACCAACATGGCAGGTCATGAAGTAGCATGTAGAATGTACGCCTAAGATATGTTACAAAAATGTTTAAACTACAACGAAAAATTGGGGTGAATAATAGTATTCATAAAGGAGGCTATATCCCATTAGAATTGGGTCTCTCTAGGTCGTCCTCAGACGAGCCCTCCATCGTCGCTTCCAGTCATCCCGGTTCTCCATACATCTGGCCAACTCGTTGGTGCTTTGCGCTCCTGCGTCTTTCTTGAGTACGTCCACATATGTTAATGTGGGACGTCCTCGTGACCGGTGCCCATGCGTTGGTTCCCACAGCACCAATTTGCTGGCTGGCAGCTCCTGGTGTCTTTGGCAGTGTCCTGCAAGTCTCATTCTCCTGGCTGCTATTTTATCGCTCACCCTTGGTGTTCCATCATACAGATTCCTGTTGGTAACATGTGTACTCTTGCTGATGTTAAGTACTGCACGCAACATTCTGGTGTAGCACCCGTCTAGAGACTTCTGCAGGGTTGGTTTCAGGGTCCAGCATTCACTGCCATATAAGAGAACAGACTCTACCGTTGCGTAGAAGAAGCTGAGTTTGATTTGTCGGGGAGGTTGGAGTTCCATACACTGGCCATGCCATTCAGTGCCCTCCATGCAAGTGCTTTCCTTACTTTGAGATCTTGCTCAGTTGAGTTGACCCATGAGCCCAGGTACTTGAAGTCCTTGACTTCCTTCAGAGCAGTGCCTTCTGTTGTTATTAAAGGTGGATGTTCCGATAAGATGTTATAGGTGATAACCTCGGTTTTCTTGGCATTCAGCCGAAGGCCAACCTTGGCACACTCTGACTCCACTCTGCTCAAGAGCTCCTGTGCTTGTTCCACGTGGTCGGAGAGCAGGCTGATGTCATCTGCGTAGTCCAGGTCTGTCAGGACTACTGTGGGGTGTCGTCTCGACCTCCTTGGTGTTAGAGTGAGGCCAAGATCCTGCTCTCGTCCACTGATGGCCTTCCTGAGTGCATAATCCAGGACTATGACGAAGAGGAAGGGGGCTAGGGTGTCTCCTTGCAGTACCCCAGCCAGGATGTCAAACTCCTCACTGGGTCTGGGTCGTGTCAGAAACTCCTGGGAAAACTATAGTAATAATTACGTATGTAACTTATACAAACAAGTGACTCCAAGATTAAATGAATCTTGGAAATTAGTAGGACTGACCCAATCTAGTCTACTGGTCGATTGTTTGATCGATGGACTATTGGGCGACCGAGATTTATTTCGGTCGCGCAGAAAAAATTCAAACTTATATAAGACAAAAGGGTTTCACCAATCGGAAAAAACGGACGGCAGTTAGTCGACCAAATTCATTTTGGTCAGGAACAGCCCTAGAAATTAGGTATGCATACCAGAATAAATAGGACTGAGTGAATGTGCGCATTTGTATGTCTATGTATGTATATGTGTGTGTACACGTGCGTGTCCGTCCAGTTAGATGGGGAGATCTTGATGATTAATGATTGCACATCTGACTCTGTTAAGCCACTAACTCACTTGCAGTAACCCCTGTTGACCCTGTTGTTTTCCAGATGGAGGTAGAGCATTCCGAAACGGTGTACCGTTTACGGAGAAGGATGACTGACAAAGAGTGTTTTATGTTGTGCTGTTCCACGCAATATGTTGTACCATGTGTGCATACCGATTTGTATGTTTTTGGTTTTATTTCGAAGGTTTCCATCATTGCCAATGCTTGTCTCACAAGTAGACGTAGCAAGCCCAAAAATATATATATATTAGACGGAAAAAAAAAATTGGAAATGGGCCGGCAATGATTGCTACCTTCACTTAGATGGCTTATGGCGCTGCCGGACTGGCCATCCGGTTGCGCCAATCTGCCTATTGCTGTACTGTGCTCGCATGTATCACAGTGTGACGCATGTGAGCAAAGGGGGAATGATGGCAGCCTGTAACAAAAACTGGGACTGGGAAAAATTTTAAACCAAAATTACCGTGCTAGCACAGCAGACATGGGAAAATGGTATCACATGTCAACAATTTGATGTGGAAAATCCAGCACCAGCAAAACAGGCCTCATATCCTCCCCCCTTAAGGTATAAGGTAAATCAAAGATTTTATTACGAACTGCAGCATAACCAGGTTCCACCACCAGAGTTCCACTCAGCACCCAAGGCACCAGCACGCATCGCCACTTTTATCCGGTCGGAGACATGGGCATGCATCGGATGGATGATGCAAGAAAGGTATTGTGTGATGCTAACAAATTGCATAAGGGTTCTACAGTAACAGGTGGAGGAGATCCAGACGGCCAGGATGACTTCACCCAGCACTCCCCGAAGCCAAGCGACTGGGACCCAGCAGTAAAGTGCAAAAGCCAGCCCACCTGGAACCACTACACGACGAAGGGAAGCCCCCTCCAGATGCAACAGCTTTTTGTTCCTGTTTCTTGGCCTGCGTGGCCCATCCCTTCCCAGACAAAAGGGAAGTCGAAGTTGAGTACTGAGGAGGGCACGTGCTAGATAAACCTCTCCCCTCCCAGGAAAAAAAGTACGAAGCCGCTGAATCTGGACCTAGAGGTTCCAGTGAAGATCGCAAGAAAAGAAGTAACAAAGAATACACACACCATAACACACTGTTAATGTTATAGATGTATCATTTATGTTGTTAATGTTAGCCATGAAGGTAAAACAGGCTGTAAATGGATCAGGTTGTTGTGTATGTTTGTTAGGCAAACATACAATTGGCAAAAATGGGTAGACCTGTGAGGGCCTGGCTGTTTAGAACAGCAAACTAATTCAGCCCCATGTGAGAGGTGTAGCAATCTCCCATGATAGCGGGTAACCTCACACTGAGTTGTAAGTGTCTCCCTCAAATAGGTGGATAAAAATAAAAATAAAAAGAGCTCTCCCACAAAAGCTATTGGCTATTTCCAGCTCTACATACAAAACCATATCCCCAGAGATGAGGGTCAAAAGCTCTAGACACCAATGTAAGGAAGTGTCTATACAAATGTAAGGTAAGGTTTGTGCAGATTGTAAAAAATAGCACAAAAGGGGGATTGTGGAGGAAGAAATTTGTATTGAGTTGGGATACATCCACAGAGACACTATATACAGTATATCATATATATGATTTATTGCGTGTGCATATATATATATACATATACACACACACACACACACACACACACACACACACACACACACACACACACACACAGGGAATAAAAAGTATTCACCCCTTTGGCAATTTTCACATTTGTCTGCTTTTAATTTTTAATTAATTAACAAAAAGCTTTAGAGCTTTTTAAAAATTATTATTTGGCATTATAGAGTGTTTTGTTTTGATCAGTAGCAAGAAATCCCATTTTGATTCCACGAAGTAAGAAAATAAAATTAAGTAGGGAAATGAATATCTTTTTTCCTCCCAACAGAATATGGATGCATTCATAACATGTGAAGCCCTTAAAGCACATTCTCATGACAAAGAGAAGCTTTTAGCACATTCTTAATGCACCACAATAGCTGGCTCCTTCCTCCAGAGCCACACCAAGACCGCATTTACTCACATATCTGCCAGATCCGTCGTATTCACACCTCTCGATCATCCCTAGACTCCCGTCGGAGAAGTAGAGCTTCTCTGCTGTGTGGTCGATGGCGAGTCCGTTAGGAGTCAGGATGTCTGTGCTGACGATGGCCTGCATGCTGTTTCCCGCCAGCGTCGACCTCATGATCGCAGGCCGCTGCTCGTTCCAGTTCGTCCAAAACATCAAGCTACGGCATCGAGGAGAAAAAAACACTGTCAGCGTCACGTCTGAAGAACAGGCCTGGGACAACGCCTGTGTGTGTGTGCGTGTGTGTGTGTATGTGTGTAAGGAATGGGTTAGGGTTAGGGGACAACGCATGTGTGTGTGTGTGTGTGTGTGTGTGTGTAAAGTGTGTGTGTGTGTATAAAGGGTTAGGGTACAATGCATGTGTGTGTGTAAGGAATTTGTATTTTTATTTAAACCTTTATTTAACCAGGAAGTCTCATTGAGATTAAAATCTCTTTTTCAAGAGAGACCTGGCCAAGGTAGCAGCAGTAGGCCTATACAATAGTTACAGACAATAGACAACAGTCAACGGTACATACAACAATACACAGAGACGGCTATTCAGTCTGGAGAAAACATTTACATTCCTCAGTTACAATGTCTTGTATGAGACTTTTAAAATCACCCAGAGGTATGAGATTAACTAACTTCAGCCCTTCCTGTAGATTATTCCACGCCCACGGTGCATAATTGGAAAAATCCCAAATCCCAAATCCATTTTTTCCCAGTTCTGTACGAGCCATGGGAACTTTATAGAGCAAACATTTCCGGGAGCGTAGCGAATAGCTGCCTGAGTTCAGGTACAACAGAGAACAAAGGTAGAGAGGTAGTTTACCTAGCAACGCTTTATAAATAAAAACATATGAATGTTGCAGTCTGCGTGTAGCCAAAGATGTCCAGCCCACCAATTGATAGAGTGTATGGGTTAGGGTACAATGCATGCGTGTGTATGAGGAATGGCAAGCACAGCATATGTGTGATAATATATCATCACGTACATTGCATACATTATCACAGTGATAATATACTGTATATGTGTGTGCAGCATAAGCCTTGGCAGAATCTATCCACAATGAATCCATATTTACCTTCAGCCTACAAAAGAACAGTAAGAATATTAATATGAATTGATCTAAAAGGTATACACGCGCACACGCACACACGCACGCACGCACGCACGCACGCACGCACGCACACACACACACACACACACACAGATCGATAATCGATGGGCCGCTCCCCAACATCTGTAACCCCTCCTCGTTTTTCTCAAAACAAACGTGCGGGACCGCTCTCTGCCATTTAATCAATGGGTACATATGAAGCATCTTTAATAGAGCATTTAATCAATGGGTACATATTAAGCATCTTTAATAGAGCATTTAATCGATGGGTACATATTAAGCATCTTTAATAGAGAAACAATTGTTACGTGTCGGGCTCCTCAGAGGAGGGAGAAGACGATGCGGAGAGCTCCAGAATTATTCCCAGGCTCTCGTTAGCCTCAGGGTACGCATTAAGAGCTGTCCCATGAACCTGACCTTGAGCAAACTTTCATCCCGTTTTAGCATTGCCTGGCGAGGCTACACACACATATCAGAGACGTAGGAAAGTGACATTGTGCTTTCCTGCACACACAATACATTTGTTTCAGATTTTCTCCCATTTTTCCCCCAATTTAGTAGCCAATTACACCCTCTATTTATTTCAATTTACCCTCCCCACACGGGTCCACTGCTCATCTCTATGAGGCAAGCTAATTCTTTGAGGGCAGCGAACTCCGCTTCCTTCAAACGGAATTCCCCCACCCACATTCTGGGGACTCCCTTACGTGCTTCACGGCGGACTCAAGTCGGCTCACCCTCCCCCCTCTCCCTGGGACAGCCAAATGTCACCACCATTTATGTCATTGTGAGTTTATTTTTAAATACGTACACTTTAACAATATATTCTCATTATATTATATACTATCATATATATCATTACATTACATATACTAATACAGAAAATGTATACAACAGTATTTGATGGACTGCCATATATTTTATACTTTCCTTGTAATGCTACAGTGTAATTATATATGTTTTATGAGAGGTAGCCGAATTCAACTATTTTAGAAACCTCTTTACCCACTGTGTATGTACATCAGGCCAGCCAGCGTACCCATTCCAGTCTTATAACTGAACTCAAGAGATGTCCTTACCCATGGCAATTTACCAAGTTTGCATATCCCTCTATCCTGGATAATGGATATTTACTAAAGGAATTCAGGTTAAGCACCAGCTGCCTTTCATGGAGGGATTGAGACTGCAACTCCAGATCTGTCACCAATATGCCACACTATCACACCAACTCTAGATCTGTCACCAATATGCCACACTACCATACCATCTGTGACTCTTTGGGTAAAGCCCCATTCACATTCATTAAGGACTGAACCGGTTCCACAATACAGTGAGTGTGTGACAGCACTGAGAGTATCTCTGTTGTACCAGAGAGAGACAGAAAGAGAGAGATAGAGATGGGGGGGAGACAGAGAGAGAGAGAGGGGGAGAGAGAGGGGGAGAGAGAGAGAGAGAGAGAGAGAGAGAGAGAGAGAGAGACAGAGATGGAGAGAGAGAGTATGAGAGAGAGAATGAGAGAGAGAGGGAGAGAGGTGAGAGAGACAGAGATGGAGAGAAAGAGTATGAGAGAGAAAGAGGGAGAGAGGAGAGAGAGAGAGAGGTGAGAGAGGGAGAGATGAGAGAGAGAGACAGAGATGGAGAGAGAAAGAGTATGAGAGAGAGAGAGGGAGAGAGGAGAGAGAGAGAGAGAGATGGAGAGAAAGAGTGAGAGAGAGAGAGGGAGAGAGGAGAGAGAGGGAGAGAGGAGAGAGAGAGACAGAGATGGAGAGAGAAAGAATGTGAGAGAACAAGAGAGAGAGAGTGAGCGAGAGAACGAGAGAGCGACACAGCACTGGTGACATGGCAGAGCCCAGCAGACAGGATCCTCTTGTTAGCGCTGTCAGGGGCATGTGGGAGATGTTCCTCCAGGACAAGGCTGCCAATTTCACACCCCCACCACCTCCCCTCCATCCAGCCATGAAACGCTGATACAAGCAGGGATATCACCTTGATTTCAGAGTGTAACAAGACCCTTCCACTGGCCTGGTCTGGATATCACAGCGTAACAAGGCCCTTCCACTGGCCTGGTCTGGATATCACAGCGTAACAAGGCCCTTCCACTGGCCTGGTCGATACCACCAGCACACATCAGTGTGATGAATTCTGTCGCTAGAGAAGATGTTCCAGCAGAACTGTACATTACAGCCGTGCAATATGATCATACTAACTGGCAGCTCTGAGAGGTTCTCTCAAAATGAGATTATTTCTGCAGATTATCTCTGATAAAATGCTAATATAGAAATTATGGGTCATCTCTGGTCAGAGTCATTAATGAGCCACATTTCCAGCAATGATCCCTCCACAGTAATTTCATCACAAAATCAAGGACATACCTACTAAGGGGGTAGGAATAGACTTAAACACTCGGATGGCCAGAGATCTCATTTTTCATTAACCGGCAGCTTCTGGAGTCTATTTGAAAAAGGGCCAAATTAGTGTTGAGGGACAAACAGGGTCAAAAGTTCCCTTGAACCCGGGGTAAGTGCACTGTCAGAAGATCACATTTCTAACATGAAAGCCAATGAAAATAATTCTGCCAAGCTTCAGCTGAGCAACTTTGATGTGTTTCCACACAAACAAAGTCGAACAAAATGTTATTTGTGAGACAACTGGCTTTGTCTGTAATTTAATACTTTGCTCCCTTGAGATGAGCCGGGAACACTAATCAGGTGATCTTTTGACTCCGTTGCCTTCAGGACTGAGATGTGGTGAATGCTCTCTGCTTATGGGGGAAACGGAGGTTTTCTGGAGCGGGCGGGAAACTTCATTCAATTTGTCAATATCTGGGGATATGATGCATTCTTGCCTTTTGCATTTTATGCAACTAATAACTCTCTCTGATATTCCAGGCCTGAAGAACAGATACTTCATTGACCGCTTTCAGTAGAGTAGGCATGAAGTTAAATAAATATTTTGTCAGCAAGGGAGTGAGCTTAATTTATATATAAGAGTGGAATTAAGTGGAAAGACTACTTTCTGTCAATACTGCAATTTTAAGTACACAGTGTTATAGTGTTATTTAAGTACACACACATATATATACATACACACACAGTGAATACTTTTTCACCCCCTTTGGCATTTTGGGAACTAGCTTGCTATCTAACACTATCCAAAATATTAATAGTATTGCTTTTTAGGGATGTTTAAATTCTACGGCCAACAAGAATATATTTCTATAATGTATTTCCTTAACATTTCACATGTAAACTCTGCATCATATTGTTTAAGTGACTCCGATAGCGATGGCAACTACAAGGGAGGCACTACATTTCTACTGTTAAACCAATAAAACTAAGGGCTAGCCAGCTACTACTATTACAGCAACCAACAACACTAACCAACAACACTAAGGGCTAGCCAGCTACTACCGTTACAGCAACCAACAACACTAACCAACAACACTAAGGGCTAGCCAGCTACTACTGTTACAGCAACCAACAACACTAACCAACAACACTAAGGGCTAGCCAGCTACTACCGTTACAGCAACCAACAACACTAACCAACAACACTAAGGGCTAGCCAGCTACTACTGCTACAGCAACCAACAACACTAACCAACAACACTAAGGGCTAGCCAGCTACTACTGTTACAGCAACCAACAACACTAACCAACAACACTAAGGGCTACCCAGCTACTACCGTTACAGCAACCAACAACACTAACCAACAACACTAAGGGCTAGCCAGCTACTACTGTTACAGCAACCAACAACACTAACCAACAACACTAAGGGCTAGCCAGCTACTACCATTACAGCAACCAACAACAAACCAACAACACTAAGGGCTGCCAGGGGGGCTACTGTGACCAGAACCAACAACACTAACCAACAACACTGGTGGCTAGCCAGCTACTACCGTTACAGCAACCAAGATTTTGAACCAACAAAACTTTAAGAAAACGCCAAAAACAACCTTTTTGCACAACGTGGACCAACAACACTAGGGGCTAGCCAGCTACTTTTGCCAACAGCACACCAACCCCAGCTCCGCAACTGGTCTCAGCTTTTTTTCGCAAAATGTTTTCTTCTTCCTAGGGGGGGCGTAACAGAAAATAATTGAGAAGCACTGCATTACAGCAACCAACAACACTAACCAACAACACTAAGGGCTAGCCAGCTAGAAAGCTACTGCCCTGTTTCATTCCGACAGCTGCCTACCTAGTTACATAGCTACATAACAAACAAAAAAAGTAGTTAGCTAGCCAGTGATATATGCAATCGTGAAGCTCAGCACCATGGCTACCTACATTAGCTGCTTGGTTTACGATCCCACTGGAGACTCAGAGAGGGACTGCACTGAAGTGGAAAAAAAAGGAGGAGGAGGAGAAGAGGAGGAGGAGAAGAGGAGGAGGAGGAGGAGGAGAGGAGAGGAATGAGAAGAAGAGGAGAGGAATGAGAAGAAGAAGAAAAAGGAGAAGGAGGAGAAGAGGAGGAGGAGAAGGAGGAGGAGGAGAAGGAGGAGAAGGAGAAGAAGAAGAAGAGAAGAAGAGGAGGAGAGGAATGAGAAGGAGAAGAGGAGGAGGAGGAGGAAGCTCTTACTTCTGACACTCGTCCAGGGCGAGAACGTGGGGGTGGTCCTCCTCTGCCATGCTGACCACGGCCTCCCTGTTGAAGGCCCCGTGCTGGCTCTGGTTGATGGTGTGGCGCGTGATGGTGGAGCTGGTGGAGCTGGTCCAGTACAGGGTGTCCCAGGCCCGGTGGTATGCCAGGCCCTCGACCGAGCCCACATCTGGGGGGGAGAGAGAGGTGGAGAGCCGGCTTGAGCCACACACAACACTGGCACACGCCAGAATGGAATACATACATAATGCATACATAACCCGCACTGGGAAGACCTTAACGTTCGATTGAAATATCTGCCACCATTATTCGGATAGTGGGAGAAAATGAAATATATGCCATTTAGCGGACGCTTTTATCCAAAGCGACATACAGTAGTGAATGCATACAGTTTTCAGTATATGTGGTCCCCAATGGGAATCAAACCCTTTCATTCTTCAAAACAAAAGCCAACATACGTCTGGGGCATTACATGTAGTAGCGCTAAAATAATGTGATACTTTATTGCATGTTAAATGTGCACTACGTGAGATAATAAGGATTACTTGCACTGCATGATACTGCTACACTCCCTCACCCCGTGTGACTGAATGCTAAATGTGTCACACTGCCCTGTATCACTGGAACATACTTAATATCCGCATTGGACAAACAACACATTGTCAGTGTACTTTAGAATATGTAAGCTGCACGGTGACTCAAAAACGTGGGGGAATGAAAATCAACTCGCTTGCAAAGGGCACGATAACGTCAGGCAGACGCGAAGATGTCAAAACACCGCTCCAAGTGCTCCCTTGGTTCTGGCAGCACTTTCAAAAGCTGAGGACGCCACCGATACTCCCGTTTGCTTTGTGCAGGCGTCACAAGCAGCGCTCTCAAATGAGCCATCATAAAAGATACTCTTTCTCCCGTTCTCCCTGTCACAGATGCGGTAAACGTCAATAAGCCACAATGCTTCAAAGGAGCACCGATTGTTAGGCTATAACAGCCATGACCCTGAGTGCAACGCAACAATGACATGCCACAGTCGCACTCTTTGAAGAGCTTCAGTCGGATCTCATTGCAGTCTATTGAGGTGAAAAACCACCTCAGAAGGCTCGTATTGTTCTCTCCATTGTTGGAGTATCCATACAGGGCGGGAGAGCATGGATTTTGTGGAGAACACCGTTTCATTAATCCTTACGGGGGGAAAGTGGCTGGCTGCTGCATTATATATGACCGTGTTTCCGGTCAGCAAACTCGTTAATCTTCCCTCAGCCTGTGGCTTCACCTCCCATGATTTTGATGGATCTTCTTCATTCTCGCTGGTCAGACGTATTTGAGCCGAGTCAGCACGGCGCTCACTGTGTGGGGGGATACCGAGAGGCAGGGGATCTTCGGCCTGTCCGCCTTGCTCAACCGCCTCAAAAGCAATAGGGCTTCCAAATGTAGCCCTGGCACAGACCGGAGGGCCACAGTGCCTGCAGGGATACTCAACCCTGGTCCTGGAGGGCCACAGTGCCTGCAGGGCCACTCAGTCCTGGTCCTGGAGGGCCACAGTGCCTGCAGGGATACTCAACCCTGGTCCTGGAGGGCCACAGTGTCTGCAGGGATACTCAATCCTGGTCCTGGAGGGCCCCAGTGCCTGCAGGGATACTCAATCCTGGTCCTGGAGGGCCACAGTGTCTGCAGGGCTACTCAATCCTGGTCCTGGAGGGCCACAGTGACTGCAGGGCTACTCAATCCTGGTCCTGGAGGGCCACAGTGTCTGCAGGCATACTTAACCCTGGTCTTGGGGAGCCTCGGTACCCACGAGGATATTTGACCCCAGTTCTGGAGAGCGAGTATCAGGCTCCCCATCCACCTGGCTCTTAATCAGCTGAATAAACCTCATTCCTTCTCCAGTTCTGAGAGCGAAAACAGTTTAAAGAGAGCGTGGAAACAGTTCTGGATTGTGGACCTCCAAGAATGTAATTTCATACCTAGCATAGGTAAATATAGGCCAAACATCTTTATTATCTAACATGAAATAGATCAAAACATTCAATCAAAGTCATCTACACAACGCTGATTACACATCTACACAACGCTGATTAGACATCTACACAATGCTGATTACACATCACAATGCTGATTACACAGCTACACTGATTAGACATCTACACAACGCTGATTAGACATCTACACAACGCTGATTAGACATCTACACAACGCTGATTACACATCTACACAATGATTAGACATCTACACAACGCTGATTACACATCAACACTGATTACACATCTACACAACGCTGATTACACATCTATACAACACTGATTACACATCTACACAACGCTGATTACACATCTACACAACTGATGATTACACATCTATACAACGACTGATTACACATCTACACAACGCTGATTACACATCTACACAACGCTGATTACACATCTACACAACGCTGATTACACATCGACACAATGCTGATTAGATATCTACACAACGCTGATTACACATCTACACAATGCTGATTAGATATCTACACAACGCTGAGGCAACGTTGGGTGATTTACGGAGGAGTCGGGCGGTGTGGTTAGATCATTACATCCCCGCCTGCCATCCATCAGCGTCCTCCGCTCCTAACGAAGACACATTCTCCTCTGCCCGGACGAGGAGCTGTCAGTATTCTCCACCAGCCCTCCCTGTCCACTACGCCTTCAGCTCTGGTAAACCCCAGAGGACTCATTTATTCGTAGCTGAGTGATATTAGATTGGGAGAGCCCACAGTTTAATCCAGAGACAGCCAAACAAAATCAAATGGAGGATATTTCTACACTAGTCAAATAGTAGTCAAGTATTTCTTCTCTGTCAGGAGACAAACAGCCCTGCAGCACAAACAACCAGACTTCTGACAACTTCATACTTATATTTTAAAATTCAAAAGAAAGCCAAAGATTTATTTATTTATTTTCCTAAGGAGGGATGGCAAACAAAGTCATTGCTATGCTGATAACCTTGTTATTGAATAAAATACAATGGTATTCAAGACATTCATTTACATGCGAGTGGCCAAGCTTTTGGAGGTAATGAGGACTGCAGTTGCACTACTTTTTGGAATCTAATATGACTCTACAAATTGCCTCACTCACTGAATCAGTTTCTTTTCTATCACATTCACACCGAGTCCAGGGCCGCGTGATTTCAGCTCACTTATCACTTTATCCCAGACAGTTATTTCATAAAAAAAGCAAAACAATCAATCAATATTTACATAATTGTATACAAAATATGTATACCTTATGTTCTAAACAGTTATTTTTCCACAGGCACACATTCAGTATTTAATGTCAGCCAACTGCAGGAATGTTATGAGACTTGGCAGCATCACACACACCTGCCTATCGGACGTACAGACGTCGTGTAACGGACGAATATTCTTCATCTCAATTGGTCTCACGCTCATGTTGTTGGCCTCAACAGTCAATCACCAGGGAATCGGATGCCTCCCGTCAAATCAATGCCATAATTGTCTTATAACGGCTAACAGGTGTTTAGTGCTGGAAATGCACACGTTTCCAGTGGCTTTAAAAGCACTAAAACGTCAAAGGGAATACTGAGAGCAGTAACAGCATGAGCCCGTCTTTAATTAATTGTGTTTTTGATAGAAAACGCCTCCGATGGCTCGGCATGCCGGATATCATTCAAGAGAGCCCAGGAAGAATTAATAGAAAGTACACGGCTTAATGAGTGAAATATGTTTGATTAACATCTGCGTCTTTCTTCATTAACGAGTTGCAGAGACCTTTCCAAGGCTGAGAGAGTTTGATCTTCATAAGACCCCCTGTTTTTGTTTTTGCTTTTGGAGCGAGCATATGATCCACAAATCTTACCTCCTACTAATTGACTCGTTTTAGTTTCTATTCAGCAAAGAGACAGCAGCAACACCGTCTGTTCATTCAGAGAAACTATTACCCCCCCCCCCCCCACACACACACACACACAACAACCCACCCCCCCAATACTGCAACATGAATATTAATTCAAAAATATGATTATGTGACATACCCAGTGCAATTACACATTACCTAATTTACTCAAAATTACACCTACACATTTGCTAATCTACATCTTTGAGATTTGTTTTAATAGAAAAGAAAAATCTAAACAAAAACCAGGACACCATGACCAGATAATGCATCATCAAGACACCTCTGTGTATACACTAATTAACATCTAATATGTTCATGCTACAACTTTTGTATTATGTTTTATGTGTATGTTGTGTTAGATTGTATGTGTATGCCAATGCCTGCCTGTAGTATTGCAAAACAAATTTCCCTCTGGTATAAAAAGCATTCTATCAAGTATTCTATTATCTAACAATAATGGTAATCTGGGGTAGTGCTTCAATCAGGCAACACCTTGTTGCTTAGTTTTCAGACTTCTACATTTCAAACAACTACACTGGCAGCGAGGGGTTTATCAAGTGCTTGAAGGGGAATGAAATCCAGATTTAAGGGCACAAAGGAAGCCTCAGTTTTCCTGTCCGATCTGAGGACAACAGAAGCACCTGAGAGAGACACAGATTGTGTGGAATCTCAACTGCTTCCACAGCTGAGGTTGGGAAGGAACAGATTCTCATCAACACAGACTTCTGAACGTCTGAGAGAGCGTTAATCCTGTTGTGTAGCGCCCTAGCCTGCTCAGCGTTCTTGTCTAACCCCATAGTCACGCAACGGAAACACGGTAGAACAGAAGTGGCTGATCCACTCATGTGCTAAGCATACTCACCACAGCAACTCCGCTAAGCCAGCGACACGTGCTACTATACACTAGCAACTGTGCATATTTTACAGTGAGGTGGACTAAGTTTAAGAGTCAGAGACTGCAGCTCTCTGCCACCACATAATGTGCCATCAATCAAGTCAGCTATATCATCAACCAGCCATCAATCATGTCAATTATACCATAGAAATTAGCAGAGAACTCAATTTCCTCCCAATTAAACCAATACTAATTATTACAAATTATCATTCAAAGTATTATTAGAAGTACCCGTGTGTATAAAACACGTTAAATTAAAATAAGACACCTGAAATGATCAATTAAAGCTTTAAAGCTTTAAATTCTGTGTCGTGACCTCGATATCAGAGATCTGTTTCATCTCGTGCGTGGGCTGGAGCGTCCCCATACCGTGGAGCACAGACAAGCTCCACCCACATCCAACGGGACTCACAAGGCTTGTCTGGATAATTCTTTACAAACGTTGGCTTATCTGGTGTTAACCTATTCTGGTTATATAAATACAGCAATTATGTAAATATGTATTCACCATTTCTTTCAAACTTCATTTAGAGATTTAACTGGATTGTCACATGATAGAAGCTTCAATCCAGTTGTCCCGGTTACCAGTTACCGTCCAGTTACCATGGAGCAGGATCAGGTCAAATAGCTTTCTCAGAGATGTCAGCAAAATGACTTCCTTCAGAACAGTATTTTATACTCACAATCACACTGACCACAGTTATACCAGGAAAAGTATTGTGATGTAACTCACCACTTTCAGGTAGAGCGTGGTTCTGTGTAGCTCAGTAGGTAGAGTGTGGTTCTGTGTGTTTTGGTAGGTAGAGTGTGGTCCTGTGTGGCTCAGTAAGTAGAGCGTGGTTCTGTGTGGCTCAGTAGGTACAGCGTGGTTCTGTGTGTTTTGGTAGGTAGAGTGTGGTTCTGTGTGGCTCAGTTGGTAGAGCGTGGTTCTCTGTGGCTCAGTAGGTAAAGCATGGTTCTGTGTGTCTCAGTAGGTAGAGCATGGCATTGACAATGCTTAGGCTGTGGGTTCAATTCCCACTGGGACCACATACACTGAAAAATGTATGCTACTACTGTCAGTCGCTTTGGATAAAAGCATCTGCTAAATGGCATATATATTCTAAATAAAAAACCGGCAACAAAAACACTATGTAGACAGCACCAGCAGTACGCTGCAATTGTAAGGATGGCAGTTCCTAATCTCACTCTTTGGTCTCAGTTATATCCCCAATACTACCCCCTGGACTAGGATCAATCGGCCCACATATGGCATGCCTTAATGAAGGAGATCACTGCAGTATGTTGAACGCTCACATGCAATTGTGTGGGGCGAAATGAGGAGAAATGGGGGAAATGGATTTATATATTTCTCTCTTTTCATTCAGCCTTTACTTGTTTTTCAAATAGGGGGAAAAGGGGGTCATTTAATTCATGATGTGTCACACAACTGAGACATATTTAAGCTCAACTGAGAGCTTAAACTGCATTTCTGACAGTTCAATTGGTCCAATTTAGCGGGAGAGAACAGCAGAGGCCATTAGAGAGCTCTTACGGGCCGCGCTGGGCGCGTGAAGCTCTGCGATACATCACAGGTCTGGACACTTTAGCTTTGCTGCAAATGGCCGATTCGCAAATGGCTGATAAAAATGTAGAGCGTCAAGAAACAGATCTGTCCAAGAGCCTTCCTTTAAAAAGAACAATGCAGCTGACACATGCATGTGGGTCTCGCCACTGAACACATCTCTGTAAACTGAGACAGGCCAGGAAAAACACACAAAGAAAAACAGACCCATTGTCTCTACAACTACAACCAGAGTCCAGAGTGGCATGGCTTTGGGGGGTGCGGGAAGCACCCTACATTTTCACCCGGTCAAACAAAAATGGCAGGTGTGAACGTCCATCACCTGGAAGCACAAAACTGGACATACGGTCACAAGTGTGCAAGTTATAACAATGTTTCCCTTGTAAGAAAGATGCCACCTTCTGTTATGCTTTTGCAAGGAGGGCTACGTCACTACATTACCCATGAGCCACTGCAAGCACGAAAGCTTGATGAAGGAGACCGTGGACGAGCGCTGATACAGAAGGGGACGTGTCAGGCTGGGAGACAGATGCCGCCATTTATACCGATAAGCCTTCATGTTAGCGGTCGATCTCTCGTGTTCCAGCGCACCAAGATGTCCCGCAGAGGGATGAGGGATCGCTCCTGATATCTGGGAGCTTGTCTCTCTGTCTCTGTCTCTGTCTCTGTCTCTGTCTCTGTCTCTGTCTGTCCGGGGACCGTGTCAGAGAGACGTCCCACCACAGATCAGCTGAGCGGGTCGTGTGAATCGATGCTCTTGTGAAGAGACAGATGCCCTTCTTGAAGGTACGCACACACATTAAAGACCCATCCATCGGGAAACTCAGAGAAGGGCCAACTCTTCATCACATTATTCAGTGGATAAACCTCCTGCTTCAATCTATAAGAGAAAGGTCTGTCAAAGGCATAGAGTGGAATCTCAGTTTTATCTGACATTAAATCTGTGCTTTCCGTAAAATAACAAAACAAACCCTCGCATCAATAGTTTCATCTGAAGCTCACAGCATGATGTTTAACCACAAAGAACCTTCCTAGCCCAAGAAAGTGGAGCTTAAAAACAACTCGATTGAGAGTTTCAGAAGGAAGGCTGCCTGCATGTCAATGCACTATTTACAATAGAGAGCTGGAACATGAGAGGAATTGATGTCTTGCTGTGTATGGTGCTGCATGGTAAGGGTAGCAGGGCTAACGAGGTAGGCGGGCATGCTCAGGGTAATGGGAGGTGGCACGCTGTAGCATGCAGGTTCACGTTCTCTCTCTTTGTGCTGCAGGTCTAGCAGCACGCTCTTCCTCCATGCTCCCGATGGACCTGCTTTACTCATCTCTAGCTCCTGACATTTTATCACACGTTTGTATGTCGCTTTGGCTAGAAGCATCTCCTAAATGAAGAAATGTAAAGTTAGATTTGCCATTGAAATATAATTATGAAAATGTTAATCAGGTAGGCGGGGTATGGTAAAGGGCAGTAGAGTCAGAAGAATGAGATTGATATTGTAAGCGTGGGGTTGCAAGGGTTAACAGGTAACCGGGGCAACAGTAAATAAGAGTTTGTAAGGTATGACACTCATTTAAAAAATAAAATAATAATCCATTTCACTTCATTCACACTGACATTATTAGCTAGTGAGCAATTTGTAAGCAATCTTCATCTGATTTTACAATTCCTCCTCCATTATCATTTGACCTTATTGTAATATTGGAAACTGGCCTGAGCGTTGGGTGCCATCAGAGTACTTTGCACCTTCATTTCTAACATTAGCGAGCGATTGTAGCGAACTGCAGTGCAGTGAAGCGGACGGTGATCAGAGCAGTGTGTCAGTGTGGGGGGTTCATCACATTAAGCTTCATCGTTTCTGTAAATGCAGAACCTCTCAGTGTCATGTATTATGTTTTTGCTGAAATAATCACATTCTGTCACACTGAACACTGCTGTCTTTAGTTTGCGGCGCACGTGATTAAGCTGAGAATGGATCGGTACGGGTCTAGTCCTCTAGGTAGACATTATGTCGTCAGGCTGATTCCTGCTATTTTCATAATGCTCTCTTGTACGTTCACAGTTTAACAGGAACAGTGTGAAACTGTAAGAAGAGAGGCCTGTATGTTCAGACCAGAGCCTGTCTCTGTTTGAGGCATTAAATATCAGTGGATCAGGGGAATATAAAGAGAAATGTCACAGCACGTATATTTAATATTGATTCCATATTTTAACGGTTAAGGATAGATGTGTATATTTAATATTGATTCCATATTTTAATGTTAAAGGATAGATGTGTACATTTAGTATTGATCCCATAGTTTAATGGTTAAGGATAGATGCGTATATTTATGAATACGCTTGTTGTCCCTCATTTCCCTCGAGGTGTTTCCATAATTTGTTTTCACTGTAGACACAGATAGGAGGTTTCTTTGTTTAAACTGTGAACAAGACGCAGGGGTGCTTGGGTAGGAGGGTTCTTTGTTTAACCTGTGCCGAAGTGTGTCGGTCCACCACTGCACGAGATAAAAGGGTCTTATTAACGTCACCAGTCTGCAGGTTATTACAGCACCACACTACAGCAACGCGGCAGAATGCTCCTCCACTACATATCACAGAGACATATCAGATACATGATGACATATCATATCTGGCTGCAGGAGAATGAAACCCACATGCTTTTAGTCCAAAGTGCACATCAGAGACACTGGAGTGTCTGTCAGGAGCACTTTGAGACAGACACACCCTGAGCCGAGTCAGCAGAAACACACACGCATGAGCAACAGAGCTTGTGACACTATCTTATGGAATTACTTTAATCAATTGTGCGTTTGGCTTTTAAATCCGTTCATACGGTACAGTACGGTACGGGTCATCCTGAGTGCAGAACAAAAGGAGGATGTTATGTTCCACACACATCCTCATCTCCCCAAATACTACCATCCCGCGAGGATCACACAAGCTCTCTCACCAATCAAACACAAGCTCTCTAACCAAACACAAGCTCTCTGACCAATCAAACACAAGCTCTCTGACCAATCAAACACAAGCTCTCTAACCAATCAAACAAGCTCTCTAACCAATCTGGCACAGACATGCTGTCACTGCTGCAGGTACGAGCGGCGCATGCTTACTATAACTCATTCATTTAATTATCTCTGACTGTGGAGTCAGTCAGCGTTGGCCTGCAGTACATTTACACACACTGGACATGGGGACACTGGACTACACTGTGGACGGCCTGGATGGTCTGAAAGGATCTTCATCTGACCAATCAAACACAAGCTCTCTAACCAATCAAACAAGCTCTCTAACCAATCAAACACAAGCTCTCTAACCAATCAATCAAGCTCTCTGACCAATCAAACACAAGCTCTCTGACCAATCAAACAAGCTCTCTAACCAATCAAACACAAGCTCTCTGACCAATCAAACACAAGCTCTCTTCTCTGACCAATCAAACAAGCTCTCTAACCAATCAAACAAGCTCTCTGACCAATCAAACCAACCAATCAAACAAGCTCTCTAACCAATCAAACACAAGCTCTCTGACCAATCAAACACAAGCTCTCTGACCAATCAAACACAAGCTCTCTAACCAATCAAACACAAGCTCCAGGAAATCAGGGAGTAAATCAGACATCCTTCCAAACAGCGTCTGTGGGAATATGACATAACATAAAATACGCCATTTAGCAAACACTTTTATCCAATGCGACAGTAGGGAATGCATAAATATTCTTTTGGTTTATGTGGCCCCAGTGGGAATCGAACCCATAACCTAAGCGTTGTTAGTGCCATGCTCTACCTACTGAGCCACACAGAACCACGCTCTACCTACTGAGCCACACAGAACCATGCTCTACCTACTGAACCACACAGAACCATGCACTACCTACTGAGACACACAGAACCACAAATATGATGCGTGCTTAGGCTTTTTATAATGAGGGAAAGAATTGCTTCAAATATACAATAATTGAGAAATTCCATTTTTTTTTGATCAAAGCAGGCTGCACAGAAGATAAGAGATGTTTAGTGGAAAGCTTTACTCCTCCGTAGTGTAGTGAGAGGCAGTGTGTTCCCTGCAGCACAACGCATTCCCAGTAAAGGAAGGAGCAGTAAATGTTTATAGAGAAAAGCATTCATTTCAAATCAGTGTTTCCCAAGATCCCTACGGTGGACAATTCTGTTCCTGGAGGGCCAGTGTGTATGCAGGTTTTTAACCTGGCTTGTTTAGATAATTAGCTGTGTACACAAACTCTGGTCCACTTGTAGATTAGACACAGTGTACATTTCATGTAGGGACACAAGAGCCTTCATGAGCTTGAACATGAGCTTAACAAGAAATGTCAGATCATGTAAATGATTGGGCTAATTAAATAATTAAGAGCAGAAGTCACCATGAAGGGCTACTGGATGGCTCATCCTGTTAAGGCACTGTTCTAGTGTGTGGATGACCCCCACGGTACATGTCTCGTAGCATACCAATGAAGTGAAGTGTCTTCCTCTGACTCACGTCTCTGCAAGTTTAACTTAACATAACTCCGGTGTGAAGCAAGGTGGTGGCTGACATCACGTGTTTCGGTGAAAAGCTCTCCCAAACTCACAGCGGAGGTTTCAGTGAGTGCAGCTTAAAACATATATTATTGTGCATTCACATAAAAGGGGACAACACATATAAGGGGACAACACATAAAAAAAAGAAATTGGCATAAAATTGAGAACTGAGAAACTGATACGGCCCTCCTTGCTCACCCCTGTCCTAGACCCCCTAAACCACACCTACAACTAAAGCTAACCCTAACCCTAACCCTAACCCTAACCTTAACACCTAACCCCTAACCCCTAACCACAGCTACAGCACCGACACTAAAGCCACACAAACAGGAGGGAAACCTGGAGCGCTCTTACTCTCGACGATGATGCGGCGCCCGGTCCAGTCGTCGTTGATGAGCTGGATGTTGCCGAAGTGGACGTCGCTGAAGAAGAGGCGGTGGACTCCGGCCGCGCCCTGCCGGTGGTCGAAGGCCAGGGCGATGGCGTTCCTGAAGTAGGCGGGGTTCTCGTAGGCCCTGACGGGCGAGTTGAGGTCGTTCTCGTCGGAGAGGTGCACGCTCTTCAGGACGTTGCGCTCCGAGTAGAGCAGGTAGCCTGCGTACCTGTGGCAGGTGAGGCCCCCGGCGGACAGGAAGCCGTGAGCGCACGCGCACGTCCTCCTCCCGTTGCCATGGTAGAAGCACAGCTGCTGGCAGCCGCCGTTGTTGTTGGCGCACGGGTTGGTTCCTGCGGGAGAGAGACGGGACACCTGTGAGATCATTTAACTATAATCAGATTTAACAAGAATCAGATTTAACCACAATCCAAAGTGAATGGGAATTTTATGAAACGTTTTGTATTTGTATAGGCCATCAGAAGGTGTCTTTGTGGGAAATATCATTTGGGTTTCTTAAAACTGAATACATATCCTCTGCATCCTGTCATGGATGCTTTTATCTTGACATAGAATAAACGTTTTCATTCAATTTAGTGCAATGGGTCTTAGAAAGAATGTTCACCTCCCAAAAAAATAATATTATTACAAAACTATATATATACAGTATATAGGTAACAACCAAAATAAAGGAAACACTTGAGTAAATAAAGGGTTCTGGTGGCTCTGTTATGGTGTGGGCTGCTACACACTTTTTGGGAGATTCTGGAGCAGCGCCTGAGACAGCGATTTCCACCACCATCAACAAAACACTAGGCATGGGACGGTATGAGATTTTGACTTAATGATAACCTTGGGAAAAAATACCGCGGTATACCATTACCACGGTATTAGCGCGGCGGCAGCGCACCTCTAAAATCTGGGTAAAAAAACAAACAGATTTTTTTTACGATTTCTTTTATTTTAACAGAATATTTGTTCAATATTTTTGTAAACTTTATACTGTAAAACTATTATTTTCTGAAAAATAAAACACTTCAAAATAAGTATTTTGGGATACAGTTCGGGTGGTTCACCTCCTATTTCGAACCTGGCTGCCATGACTGAATCAACGTGGAGCAGACGACAAATCTCACTGACTCCACAACTGACTCCGCGCGCAATGCCGCCATAAGTAGAATTCTGCACCAAGTGAAATTCGGAATCTCAATTACTTTAGGTTCGTTTTCGGGGGGGTGCATAGATTTTCGGCATAGCATTACAGTGGTCCCTCGCTATAACGCGGTTCACCTTTCGCGGCCTCGCTGTTTCGCGGATTTTTTGTGCAATTTTGCATGCTTTTTTACAGCGTATGAACGCGCATTGTGTTCTGCGTCCTGATTGACAATGGTCTACAGTTCATTACAGTTCTCAAATATAATCGAAGGTGGCATGTCTGTTTATAAGAATCTTTTCGCCCAGAAGAAAAAACAGCGCCAACAACTACCCATAACTATGTTCTTCACCCGAAAAATGACACCTGCTCCAAGGCCTTCAGTGGAAAAAGACGCTACAGCGGAGCGGCGCCAGGACGAAGAGGCACGGTCAAAGGAACTGTGAAATACGCGCGAGTCACTATTAATAATTTCTTATGTGTCCATCCTCGTAGGTTGATCATTAAAATTAAATTTGTTTCTAAAAGCTATCATATTTATGTATATGGAAAACGTTTATATTTTTATTTCTCAAATAAATGTTTGGGCCTGAAAACAGCTTTGATCTTTGGTTTCATTCTATAATACTGTACTTATTTTTTTAAATCTACGAAGGTTTGAACTTTGAGAGTGTTTAAACAAGAGAGAAATGTGAGAAAATGTTAATGCCTGTCTGAGAAAAGTGTATAAAGTGTGTGGTGAGGGGTTTTACAGCCTTAAAACATATATAATAATTGTAAAAAATAAAGCTGACTACTTCGCGGATTTCGCCTATTGCGGGTTATTTTTAGAACGTAACCCCCGCGATAAACGAGGGACCACTGTATTTTTTGTTGTTGCTTCTTTTAATAAAAAATACCGTAGAGCATATACCATGGAAACTAAATGTTTGTAGTTAGTTATACCGTGGCCTGTTATACCGCGGTATACCATTATTACGGTAACCGTCCCATGCCTACAAAACACCAAATCAAATTTCAAATGATCAAATGTATTGCGTAAGAATGCTGTTGCATCCCTCCAGCAGAGTTTCAGAATCGTCATTATGTATTATTATGTTCTTATGTTCTTATGCGAGTTTCAGACACTTGTAGAATCTATGCCAAGGCGCATTAAAGCTGTTCTGGTGGCAGACGGTGGCCCAACGCTCTACTAAGACTCTCTATGTTGGTGTTTCCTTTATTTGGTCAGTTACC
Source organism: Aldrovandia affinis (assembly GCA_029706075.1). Lineage (NCBI taxonomy): Eukaryota > Metazoa > Chordata > Actinopteri > Notacanthiformes > Halosauridae > Aldrovandia > Aldrovandia affinis. Next base: position 1,834,530 of record JAINUG010000133.1, on the reverse strand, counting down.
TGTATAATAGCGAGGGGAGGCAGGAAGTTAAGAGCACCGTTAAGTGGAACCTCAAACCTTTCTCCCGGCCTCTGTTAAACACTTTCACATCCTTCAGATTGACCCCCAGCCCGCTCCTCAAGGTCACGACCTCCGAAGCGTCGCTCTTGAGTCCTCGCCGAATGGAGCCGTTGGCGTGCGCCCTGTTTGAGACGAGGAGAAACAGGGCACCGGGTGAGTGTGTGTGAGTGTGAGTGAGTGTGTGTGACTGTGTGTGTGTGTGTGTGTGACTGTGTGTGGTGTGTGTGTGGGGCGGGGGGGGAGTGTCAGTGTGTATGTGTGTGTGTGTGACTGTGTGTGTGATTGTGTGTGAGTGTGAGTGTGTGTGTGTGTGTGTGTGTGAGTGCGTGATTGTGTGAGAGAGTGTGTGTGTGTGTGTGTGTGTGTGTGTGTGTGATTGTGTGAGAGAGAGTATGTGTGTATGAGGAGGAGAGGAGTGAGTGGAGGTTTTTGGGGAGAAACGGGGGGCCGATTGAGGTGTGTGTGTCGTGAGGAAGAGGAAGTTTGACTAGAGGTAATCAATGACCCTCGACTAATTAAAACTGAAGAACTCATTAAAATAGAGCAGACAGCTGGGCCGACAGAAGGTGAGACAGACCATCCTCACGGTGACATTGTGCTCCACGAGATCTGAATGAAAAGAGAGCGTCCGCTTCCTGGCGGAACGACGCGAGGCTTCGGCGTGGGGGCCTCTGGGCTTCTGACCTTGCGAGGGAAAAGGCTGGTCCTACAAAGAGCGCGGCAGCTGGCTCGGCGAGACCGCAACGTTTATGGAGAATTAATTACCTGTCAGACCAGTAGATGTAAGCCCCAAAGACGGCGACGGAGAATATGTCCACGTTGCTGGCCGACAGCACGATCTCCCGGCTCTCCCCGCTCTCCAGGTCGATCCGCTCCATCTTGTCCGTGCGAGCGTCGCACCAGTATAACTTGTTTTCCTGGAAATGCAATTTTGAAAATAAACTTCATTGGGCGGCAAACTTATCTCACCGCTTTATTAACTAAAACACCCGGATGGGAGTGTCAGGCAGCAGGGGGAAGGGGGGGAGAGCAGGAGATCAGTGGAGATCAGGTAAAGCACAGCTTTTGGAGCAGAATCTCACCTCGTAATCTATGGAGATCCCGTTTGGCCAGGCGATGCCAGAGTTGACGAGCACGACCTGCTCCGAGCCGTCCAGGTGGGCCCGTCCGATACATGAGGTCTGGCCCCACTGGGTCCAGAACATATACCTGATAGAAAAGAAAAAATGCACACCCTGCTCACAGCACACACACTGGTCACTCTTCCCCTCCTTCCGTCAAGAGCGGAATCAATCAATCATTGATGTGCAGAACCGCTGCCAGACCAACCGCCTGTTGTTTTGCCCCCTGCAAGAACCAGCATGGCTGCCCTGGTAAATACATTTTTCTCTTTCATTTCGCAAAAGGAAACATCGCCTTCTGAGATAACCCCCCAGACTGCTACAACCTTCTTTTAATCATTTTCTAGACAAAGCTGTCATGCTGTCAAATGGCCTTCATCTTCTCCTCGTTTGAAGATGGCCTCAAAACTTTTAAGTCTGAAAGTTATACAATGGTATCTAATTATGTTGTTGTCGATGTACAGAAAAGACGCCGAAAAGCCATCTGCTGCCGTGCGGCCTTTCTCAACAGACACTCACAAGTTTTAAAAAACAGGATTTTAAATTGAGTGACACAGACAGCAGGCAGCTCAGCTAAGCTCAAGGCACTTCGGGATATCTTGAAGGGAAACAACAACAAAGTGATGTCTAAGAAGTGGCTTCCTTTGGGACTATACATGTATATATACACTTATATATTAACTCCAATAATCCAAACATAATGATCAAACCCAATAGCCAATTTGTATGCTCAGCAAGCTTGAAAATGCACTTACTGCTGCGCATTCAAGTAAATCTCTGTGTATACCCATGTATTGTTCAGCGTAGGCTTAAGGCTTGTGCTCTCCAACAAAAATAACAAAACTTCATACATATTTTTTAAAAAACTAAAAAAACCTTTGGTTGATTTCATGGCTCACTGCTAACATTTTTGCCATTTATTGACAAACTCTCTAAACTCTCCAACAAAGCACTTAAGTTTATGTTGGAGAGTTTACGACGATAACTTCCGTTTTTCATGGATGCTTCTTTTTGAACCCCACAACGAATGTTGAAGCTTGAATTGTTGAAGCATCACTCTTTAACATGTATGTAAAATAAAAATAGTTAATCGAGAGGTTAATGGCAACGTTGGCCACCCAGGCCTGCTTCTTCCTGTCACTTGTTAGCGTAGCGACGGTCTTGCGTTTTGCAGACGCAAGGCTTGCTAATTACTGGAGACAGAGAAAACGAGCACAAGTAATATTGTGCACTTGCCCGTGGAGAGCGATATCGATTCCTCCTCTCAGGAGAAATGATGAAGGGGGCTGAATGTGGAGAAAGAGAGGAGTGAAAGCAGAGCACTTAAGATACGGAGCATCACCTGCGCCTGGCTGTCTTAGCCTCGCCCGCACTTACAGGATTAATGACGTCTTCCTTTTAACTCTCTCTTTTATACAAGCAGGCTGGGATTCTCTGTGGGCGGTCCAGACTATTCTACAGGGAGGCGTCAGTCTGCCCGGCGGGCTGCCGACGTCAAATTGGACCATGAATCAAATCAAATAATCTAATCAATACATATACTTTAACAGAAAGGCCAGGTCAGCATGTAAATTCAGTAGGACAGATGGGACAAAGCCACGCCAGGGCGCTTAGCGACGCCCCTCTGCTTCAGTACCAGGATGTGGAAGAGTGATCGTCTCACCGCAGGATGTGTAAGAGTGATCGTCTCACCGCATTGACGCCCGTGCTCACGCGCGACGTGTAAGATGTCGTTGTCGCCTCGTACCGGATCGTTGGCCCCACGAAGGCGTTGGGACAGGAGCGGGAGTGGGTGTGGCTCTGAGGTTTGAAACAGGATTTGGGTCTTCCTCTGACATAACCCTTTCTGAAGTGTCTGCAGAGTGGAGCATCCATTTGCAGCCCTAACGAGTTAGTGTGCGCGCGGTGCCTTCCCCCTCCACACACCTGTGCCTTTGTCTGTTTATTCAAAAGCCTTATTGCTGAGAGCAGCGTTGTGTAAGGAGGCCGTTCATTCATCTCGGGTTCGGTGAGCGGCTGAAGTCGACTGGAGCCGGTGTGCGCTCCCCATTCTCTCTCCACTAATCAAGCCAGATATTGACAATGACACCTCCCTTATTTTCAGCGTCTGTCAGCTTCCGTGGAACAGAGCAGTGAGCTACGTGTGGAAATTATTGTTTCTTTGAACGCTGCGTTAATCAAATAACTGTACCTCTGTGTTTTGGGGTAAATGTTGTGTGAACAACTTTAAAGCCTCTGTTTATTCTGCCCGGCAATGAGCTTCATCCTTCATTTTTTTACTAATTTGAAAATGTTACTTTTTCTAATGTGACAACTTTGTGCTAATTATGATTCATCACCCCTAAGTTAATGGGAAAAAGGTACACTGTGATTTGACAGAGCTGAGAGCTATGAAGTGCACTGCTTTGTTGTCATAATTACATGAAGAAATGTATCATTATTATTAAAAAAGAAAACGTGTTTAATTCTGCTGAATGTTGTGTGTGAGTGTACAGGTAACGGCAACACTTGAGTAAATGAGGGACCCTTTAAACGGGTGCAGTACCGCGAGTGTCCATCGGGGTTACCCCCACCCCCACCCGAGACAAGAGCTGTTTCAGTGCCCCCTCCCCCCAGGGTCACCTTTACCTTTGGCCTCTATTTTGGCAGTTATCTGTAGACGATCGTTGTGCGTGATTATTGATTATTGGTTATTGACACTCACCCTTTCACCGGGTGGACGGCGATCGCTCGTGGTTGGTCAAGCCCCTGAGAGATCACCACAGAGCGGTACTGGCCATTCAGTCTGGAGATCTCAATCAGATTGAAGCCGTGGTCCGTCCAATAGATGTTCCCTGGAAGCAGACCCAAAAGAAATGGCCTTTTGTAGTAATGGGAAAAAGCAACACGAAAATACCATCGACAGTACTGTAAACGGGACCAGGCTAATTAGGGTTGCCAACTTTCTATCATCCAATTACGGGACAGAAGGCGGGGCACACGGGGGGAAATGTGTATGGATGCAACTCAACACATACTGTATACTGTAACGGCGACTGCTGAAGGAAGGAAAGTTTGCTCTTCCATGATCGCGCTACCAGCTTTACTACAACAAAGCTTATAGACGCAGGGCACAACCAAGAACAACTCACAGGGGTCACTTCTTAGACGTACAAACACAGTCATGATTACAACACTAATCCACTCAATGACACAAGGGGTGATGGGGAACTGGCACACAAGGAATCATGGGAGACTGAACACATAACAATAACAATGGTAGCCCCCAAGCTTACTTAGCATACGATGTGGCTAAGCTAACATTCATTACTACTGAATTTACACCATTACAATATGATGGGATTCTATTTTGATGTCTGACTGGTATTTTGTTATACGGGACAAGGACCATAATGCGTAAGTCCTGAGCCAAATTTGTCCCAAAAACGGGACGTCCCGGCTAAAACGGGACAGTTGGCAACCCTAACGCTAATATCCATCAATTTTCCCCCTTGAGGGTCACTGACCAGCGATCCAGTCCACAGCGATGCCCTCGACCCGGCCGATACCGTTGGTGACGATGTCCTCTCTCCACGTCTGGTCCCTCTTCGCTCGGGAGATCCTGTTTAAGCCCATGTCCGTCCAGTAGATCGTGTCATTCGCTGTGGGCGTGCGCAGTAAATTAATCTCCTGCCTTACGAGGCCTAGTTTACACACAGCTACTCGCACAGAGCAATAAAAGCCCTTATTAGTAATAAAAACAGATAATAAACTCCTCATTAGGAGGCACAATGACATTTACTGCGCAGAATAATGTCAACAGGTTAACGATGACCGCTAAAGCGATCTAAATGAAGATCGTGATGAATATGTGGGCGTTAAACCACATTAAAACCACATGTTTTCTCAATGATATGTAACCTGTCGTTGCTGGACTTGCCTCTTAGGAGGCTGAAGCTCGTTCTGAAACATTTCTCATGAGTGGCTGATCCCAAATTCATCAGAGAGGTAATTCTTGGTGAAATAAGGAAGGTCATGTCAGAGCACAGAAAAGGGTATCTGGATGGTTTCATGTGAGCAGGGCAATAGAGAAGCAGCTGAACTTTCTGCTTTTAGGGGTTAACCAAGATGTGCGCCACGCGATAACAAGCGCTGAGCCTTTCACCGGAAGAGCTTCTCTGTTTTCTCTCTCCTCCCCAGGCTTCAAAGAGGGAGCTGAAAGGTCTCCTCGCGACTGAGAGAACATGCACTCAGAGAACTGATCTCGGGCTGAAGAAAGATGGCGGTCTCCCCAGACAGGACTGAAAAGAAATGTGTTAAAAACCCCGTCCTGTGTCATTCATGATGCTTTTTCAGCGATGCTCTCTGTCAGCTTCCACTCGGATTAGAAAATACTTTTTTTGGCTGAAAGAGACGGGATCGCTCCGGCTTTTATGAATTCTCCTCCTCTCCGTTTCACTTGGCAAGAAAAGGGCCACTTTTTGGCAGGGAGCACTTTTTTGCATGGGGCTTTAAGGTTTACTCCCGATGTCACAGTAATGCAGGATTCACACACTTTTGGAACACATACCTGCTCTGAGGTTGTTTACTGTACTGGGGTGGGTTTCCATTTCCCGAAAGCATCGTAATGCTGAGTGCATCGTATAAGTTAACAGCGTGAGATCCATCGCTGATTTAGGCGGGCTGACTGGGTGGGCTGTGCAACAGATTGTGCTCTTTTTCCCCTGTGTGGAAAGTGCTCGTCAGGCACTGTGACGGCTGCGTGTGAAGCGGACAGCTTGCTTACCTCATTCCTGAGCAGCGTTTCAAAACACTGATTTCTCTGGTGTGCTAATGCCTCCTGATGGTTGTGAAACACAGGGGGAAAATATTTGCACCAATTTTGCCATTTTTCCCAAGAAGGCGACGCATTGTGAGTGCTCCCATATAAAAGAGTGCCGTTAATGTATTTGTATTAAAGTGCACCATTATGTGATGCAAATCACATTACATTTACATTTTAGGCATTTAGCAGACGCTCTTATCCAGAGCGACTTACACAGTTTACATTTCTTTACATACAATCCATTTATACAGCTGGATATTTCACTGAAGTACCTTTAGCTCAAGGGTACAACAGCAGTGCTCCACCTGGGAATTGAATGAGTTATAAGTCCAGTTCCCTAACCATTACACTACACAGCTGCCTGTCAACCATTACACTACACTGCTGCCTAGCAACCATTACACTACACTGCCGCCACATCACATGGTTATGGCAGAAAGTGCGGAAGGTTTAATTCACGCAGGGTTCTACAGTACGCACACATTGTTACTCATGTGAACTCACTCAACGTTATGCTCCTGCTTTCATTAGCATGCCACATTTCTGCAAATCCATATGAAGACAACAGCAGTGAGTGCATCTGATTCTTCGATTCTAATATGAGTTATGATGCAATATTACGCTGGATGAATGAGGGTTCATCACTCTATTCTGGGCCTTTTCTCCGGTGGGATAAAGGCAGTGAGCACTCTCCATCTCCCTGCCCGTCGTACTGTGGGACTCTAATACTGTTTAGAGCTATTTTGTGAATCCTCTCTGAATTCTTAAGTGGCCCTTTTAAAGGGTAAGACCTCTCACATCATGACAGTTCAGCTCCACAGCTTGATAGCAGCACTTTTCCTCAGTCCTGAAATGCAGGCTTCACATTTTTCCAGCACAATGCTCGACCATTCTGCTGTCTCCTGCAGACCTGCATTTAATTTAAAATGCGCTTAGCATGCACTACAAAAATACACAAGGCGAGAGTTAAAATGCTTTTATTAAAAACTATGATAGAAGAGAGGCCACGTGTGCTCCCTGTAATTATTTTTTTCGCCCCCCGACATTGTAAATGTAGATCTGAAGACAAATAGTCTTGGCAATTAAGTTAGTCTGCTAAAGCTTATCTACTGAAGGAGCAAGTATTTACCTGCCTCAATGCTACACAATTTCAATGCTTCCAATGCAACAAAATTTTATAATTAAAAATAATAATACATTTTATTTATAATGCACTTTTAATTATAAGTAAATATAAGTAAATTAAGTGATAATGATGCTCATGATGTAAAGAAATGATGCTATCACAGAATACATCAGTTATTTAGCTGATTAATTGTTTTGCTGGTAATCAAGGAAAGTAAACGGAAACAGGTGAGTTAATGGTCGGTTTAAAAGGTAAGGTTTTCAATTCCACCGGCTGCGCCAGAGTCGGCTCTGGCCGGGAGTGCCACCAGGGGCGGCAATTGGCTGTCCTCCCAGGGAAGGTGGAGGGAAGCCGACAGGAAGTTCCTGCGCACAGAAGTGGCTTGTGTGTACCGGAGTTACGGTCAACAGCCTGGCGAGTGCCGTCTCGGAGGAGACGATACTTTGCCTTTGTCACTACCAGTCACAGGGCTATGGCAGCGAACTCACTATACGAGGGGGGATTGACATGAAAAATAGAGGGTGTAATTGGCTACTAAATTGGTAGAAAATGCGATAAAATCTGAAACAAAAGTTATGAAAATGTAAGGTTTGCAGCTCAACAGTACGCCACTGGCTACCATTGCCTACCTTGGTGCCTAACTTGTACTAACAGTATAACTGACTAGTTAAAATATTGATATGGTAACGTTAGCTCTGATGGATTTGTTACATTAGCTAACGTGAGTATGACAATAATCAGTTTCTATAACCTTTAGATATATAATCACTACAAGGATTCACACACCTCCCAGTTGTACTGGGTTCCTCACAGATGACTGAGTTTGACTGTGCTGCTGTCATTGGACAATACCAAGCCCTTGGAAACAGCCAATCAGGAGCAAACAACAAGAAACAGAAGCAGTCAACCAATCAGGAAGTAAGAGGTGGTTAGGTGCTCTCAGGGCTGGCCTGCCCTCAGAACATCGTTGGTTTTCGATAAGGCGATTCTGCACATCTAGTTGCACACCCACAGTTCTCACCCACTGGAAGGCGACACATACATTAAGCAGAACTAGCACTCTCTCTGTATTCACAGTTCCAGCCAGTACTGTAAGTCTACTCGTGAGCGGGAGAGAGGACCGTCTCATATCACAGTAATGAAACGTTCACAGCAGTAGAGCGTAGAGACACCACATGAGTCATGAAGGTGTGTGCAGCGCATTACGGCGGCCGTGGCTGAACACAGGACCCGCGCATTATCCTCCTCCACTCACAGCTGATCCCGTATCTCAGAAATTACTTTTTTGCCGCACGATGCGTCCCCCGCGGGGGGGGGGCGGACGTGGGGAACATTGGGGGGGACATCAAACTTTCATCAAACCATTTATTGGTTCTGCGGAGCCACCGCGCCGTGAGCCCTGATCATCACAACCGTCTCAGCGTCACATCTCCTACAGAGCCCGCACTGGGCCAGGATAGCGCCTCTGCATCTGATACATACTAATATCCAGAGATCCCCCCTTATCTCCTTCTGCTGAATGTCACTTGATGGAGAACAAAGTGGAAGAGAACACGTGTAAACAGGAGAAGGCGAAATGTAGGGTGCGTGATTGGTGGCACAGAATATGGGAACTATGCTGATCTGTCAGATAAAATTAGTCCCAAAGCGGTTTGGGTTCCTTGAAAAAGCGCTATATAAATCAAGATAAAATCAGTCTGCTGGTTATTTACCAGATAGTTGCCGGGGCCCCAGTGTTACAGTACCTGCGTGGAAGTCCACACCCACGGCAAACAGCGTGCCGCTGACCGGCATCAAAGCCTCCGATTGGTCCGTGGGGTCCAATGAGATTCCACGGATTCCCTCATGGATGGAGTACATCAGGAAGGACCCGATGCCTACCCCAAAAAAAACAGAAAACTTTTGTGTTATTTTTCATCGAGCTGGGAGAGGTTAACCTTTAACATACTAGTCCTTTAAACAGCTGAGTCTACACCAAAGTAACTCCATTTAAGGCTCTCATTGAGGGTACGATGGCATTGCCCCCACCCAAAATATGAACCTGTACCCATCTGGCTATGATTAAGCACAACTCAGCAGTGCTGCCACTCACGGGTGTGGGCCAAGGTGAGCTTGTTCTCAACGATGACGCCTAAGTATCTACAGCATATTCCTGAAAGCTTTTGCAATTCAGATACAGAAATCAGTTGAAATCATTACACATTCAAGGGATTTGACGAAAACTCAGCCAAAAAGCAACGTTCCCATCCCCGGTCACAGATGTCTGATTACAGACACCACAGAATCAGTGGGCAGCGATTACTGTACATTAAACCTCCCAGCTGTGTAATTACACGTCCAAGTAATACACTATAAGTATTGCGCTGTAACTCTTTACATATTGTGCAATTAGCACCGTGGGAGTACGGGTTACATTAATCGGCACATTCCCCTCAGTGAGCATCGTGCACCAAGGTGTATTCAGAGAAACATGCGCGTGTAATTAAACACGGGCAAGGTCAGCAACGCAGCTGGACTGTTGAGGGGGTAAGGGAGAGGGGGTACTCCCTGCCGTGGAGCAGCGGTCACGCACCTTCACAGGACGTGCGGTCGGGGCGCAGGTGGTACCCCACGGTGCAGGCGCAGCTCCGCATGGTCTCTGACGTGGGGAAGCAGAGCTGAGAGCAGCCGCCATTGTTCAGCTGACACGGGTTCCTCCCTGAGCAGGAGACATGGGTTCACATGAAGGCGCTTCACACCACCGCACCGGCGGCCAAACGGGCCAATCGGAGCAGTGCAGGAGAAACGGGCCAATCGGAGCAGTGCAGGAGAAACGGGCCAATCAGAACGGTGCAGGAGAAATGGACAGGCCAGTGTCTTTGCTTGCAGGTTTTGCGCTTTGTTTAAGGGATCGATGCTTTGATTAGATTCAGAGCACAGGCAAGGCTACACTCTAAGCCAATCAATGTTTATAATATAATATAATAAGCACATATGACCTGCAAAACTGTGAAATACATAACAACATTGCAGAAAAAACAACACTTCTTCAATGCCTTTATTTATTTATTCATGTTTTGTGCTTTTTGGCTTTAATGGGAATATTCTCAAGCTTACGTTGAATATTGTTGAACAGTAAATGTATTTAAAGCACTGTAGGCCCTTATTGTACAAGATCTGACATCTTTAAACAGTCTTTTAATTAAATCTAATTCCGTTTTAAAGCATTGCAGACAGGAAGGTAGGGGGTTCTGTGCATTGCTCGAACTCCAGGCCTTTGGAAAGTCACGAAACGGACAGCTAGGAAGATGCGAGAGTGCATTCAGTCGACTAGATCAGCCAATTAAAACAACCGGAGAGTAACATGTCATCAACACTTCCTTCACGTGATAAATCTCTCTGAGTCATTAATCAGGAAAATAAATCATTCTTAAACATGCATCGTCGCCATTTTATGCATGTTTTTTTCTCCCCTGGTTCACAGCGCATACATTATTGCTGAATTTCGCCCACATTGCAACGGCATCCGCAGGAACTCGATTTCTCCGCCCCGTGTTTTAAAGAGCAGCGCCGATCCCGTGAGATCGCTCTGCGAGTCGAGGGAGCCGTGGTGAACTCTCTCTCTCTCTCTCTCTCTCTCTCTCTCCATGTCTCTCTCTCTCTCTCTCTCTCTCCCCCTCTCTCTCTCTCTCCACCAGCACCTCTTCACCCAGGGCTCTCTAATAAGGCAGATTACGCTTTCTTTGGTACACAGGCGCCACTCGCAGAAGGCCGGAAAATGAGAGAGAGAGAGAGAGAGAGAGAGAGAGAGAGAGAGGGAGGGAGGAGGGAGAGAGAGAGGAGAGAGAGAGAGAGGAGAGAGAGAGAGAGAGAGAGAGAGAGAGAGAGAGAGAGAGAGATATGAAAAAGCAGGTCCTCTCTACGGCTTTGCTCCTCAGACACCTGATCACCAGCGCCCGGCCGGCTGCGAGACCCAGAGTAATGAGACGCGCTCACACTCCCATGCGCTCTGTCAGAGAGATGAATGAAGGAGCTAATTGGTCCGAGGAAGTCTGGAGAGCCAGTAAAAAGATTTACCTTAAAGACGCCTTAATTGCCATTTTTTATACTAATGGAACGTTGAGGAGATCTGCAGCAGTGCTGTTAATGGAGCTGTCATTAATATGGATGGTCCTGCCAATAGCTCACAAAAAAATAAAAACCAAGACAGGCTCCCTGCCATATTTAAACGTCTCTCTGCTCTTTAATGGATTAAAAGGTGTCGGGATCCTTTTCTGACCTCCTCCCCAAAAATAAGCAAAAAAATCTATTAATTGAAAAAGGCAGGAAATATTGCTTAGGGAAGTGAATTTCGCTTGACTAAGTGCTATATCCCTCAAACGCTTCCAGGACTAAGTCATTTCTCAATCGTTCAATGATCTCAATCTGATTTCATGAGAACATCTTCAATTTCATCAGAAAATGGACAGTGTGACTACTGTTATTCATCTTGCAACAATAGAAAAATGACTGAAGTACAAAAAAAGATTATCACACATTTCTGTGGGGTAATTACCAAACAAGAATTTGTCCACCGATCAACACCCCCCACCCCCTCCAACAAGATAAGACGCCAGAGCAGAAATACACTGTGGATATTAAATTACATCATATGCAGGGGTATTGAATAATAAATCATGTCATTGAGAGCCATGAATAAAACATGTCTCAGGTGGGGGCGTTCTCTACCTCTCTGGCCCTCCTTGTCGTACACCTTCATGTGCACCACCCCGCTGGTCTTGTTCCGCAGAACCAGCCGATTACGCCCATCTCTCTTGGTCACGGTCCCCAACTGTGCCGAGCTGTCGTCCGCCCACCAGAGCTTCCCACCTGAAATACACACCCAGGATCATCACTGTTACATCACAAGTCACATTCCACCTTAAATACACACACAGGGTCATCACTGTTACATCACATGTCACATTCCACCTTAAATACACACCCAGGATCACTGTTACATCACTCGTATAATAATAATTATACCATTTAGCAGACGCTTTTATCCAAAGTGACTTACAGTAGTGAATGCATACATTTTTCAGTGTATGTGGTTCCAGTGAGAATCGAACCCACAACCTAAGCGTTGTTAGCTCCACACTCTACCTACTGAGCCACACAGAACCATGCTCTACCTACTGAGCCACACAGAACCATGCTCTACCTACTGAGCCACACAGAACCACGCTCTACCTACTGAGCCACACAGAACCACGCTCTACCTACTGAGCCACACAGAACCAGAACCACGCTGCTCTACCTACTGAGCCACACAGAACCACGCTCTACCTACTGAGCCACACAGAACCACGCTCTACCTACTGAGCCACACAGAACCATGCTCTACCTACTGAGCCACACAGAACCATGCTCTACCTACTGAGCCACACAGAACCACTCTACCTACTGAGCTCTACCTACCTACCTGAGCCACACAGAACCACGCTCTACCTACTGAGCCACACAGAACCATGCTCTACCTACTGAGCCACACAGAACCACACTCTACCTACTGAGCCACACAGAACCACGCAACCTACTGAGCCACACAGAACCATGCATGTCCTACTGAGCCACACAGAACCACGCAGACCCGTGAATGAGGTGCAGCATCAGGACTAGGGCAGCGAACTCATAAGATATATGAGGGAGGGGGATAATTGATGTGAAAGGAGAGTATAATTGGATACTAAAAAATTGGGGGGAAAAACAGCAGAAAAATAAAAGTAGCAAAAAAGACTGGTCACTAACTAACTAACTCTTCTACAAGCGGACCATGGCTCTGCTCCTCACCATGCAGAAGGCTCACAATCACACAATCATCTCCAAACGTAATGGCTCTTAACAATGGCTTTGTGTGTTTCAATGCTTTCCAGTTTCCAGCAGTGTGGTATTGAAGTGTACCTTCATAACACAAGCTAACTATTCATGGTTCATTTTGAATGGAGCCTCGTTTCCCAAAATCTCACATTGTAATAAAAACAGTGGCATGAGAGATGATTTTTCATCAGTGCACTGGTCCGTTTAAAAGTCTGACGTCTCCTAATTTGGTGAGAAACTGAATGACGCTGGAAAAAGATTGTAGAAGAGCGCAAACACACCTCTTACAAAACGCAGACAATTATTACTTGTCTTCATGAATTAGAAACTAGCAAACAGATTTGTATAACATTGTGAGGATTAGTTTGAGTAGTATTTGGTGCTTGAACGGCGTAAGGAGAAGGCTGGTGATTTTGTGGCTCGTGAACGTGAACGCTGTGCAGCCACACAGTGTTTAATGTTGACATCCTGAGCTTCAGCCTACTGAGAGGTGGGGAGCTTCATTATCCTGGTGGGGCTCTGAAATGAGACTGAGTGAGAGAGCATGTATATTGTCCAACATCTATGTGTGTAGGCTTATTCACTTTTAAAAGCCCAACAAGGGACGAACATTGTAAATTAGCACAAGCTATAAATGTTGGGCTGGGGGCTGTAGGCTGGGGGCCGGGAGCACTGATGGCGAGCAGGAGACACAGTGGGCTAGGCATGGCGACCCGGTGGACCCGGAGTGCCACACCAACCGGGCGCTGTTTCCCCAGGACGGGAGAGCCCCTCTTTACTCCTGTACACGGTGAACGGGTTACAGAGGGGTAAAGGCAGGATTAGTCTTGGCTCTCGGCCTGCACTCCAGTTCTCTGAGGGCTGCGATGCTGAAGGTAAACGGGTTTGCAGGTCGAATACAACGTGATCCAAGGGGCAAAATCGCGCTTAGGAGCTCCAACAAAGGACTCCAGGAGAATTTACAATAAGGCATAAAAAAATAAATGGAAAAAAAAAGACTTTTAAACCCCTGAGGAAATATGGCCGGTCCTTCAAAGGAGAAAAAAAATGTCAGAGAATGACGAAGGAATCAGCTGAAAGTTAATCGTGAACATCAACAATATAAGACAACCTAGTTGCACAACTAACCTGTGGCCTGACTTGAGAACAGGGTAAAACATTTTTTTTTTTTTTTTCAAAACATTGATATTAACAAATGAACAAACCGGATTTGTCCCAGATTACAAAAGTACATCAGCCATACATAAATGTTAACTTGTTAAATGTTAAATTATTGAGGACTTCAAAGGAGGATGAACTGCTTGACGAACAGGTTTTTGTCATATAAATTCAAGATGACCTCATTACTTGGGTAGATATTCAAGACACCTTATGAAGCACTACAGAAGACCATTTAATGGCATTCATCATCATTCATGAGCGCTCGTAACCATATATCCCAAACGGCCAATGCCCTAAAGCAAGACCCTTCTTCATGACGCCTTGCCAACTTGGAAAATGCCTTGCCTACTTTTTATTTTCCAACACAGAGGGCTCTCTGACCAGCACTTAAACATTCTTAGGACTTACTACTCACCTTTTAGAGTGAAATATAATATTCCTGCTGTCAGGATTATTGCTGTCAATTTGGATAACTGCAACTGAACAGCTGTTTGATAGACTAATCCCACAGCCTGTAACACAAATATCACTGCTCTCTCAGCTGACTTCCTGCAATAGGAGGATTTCACGCTCTGACATCAGCTACCTGGCTGTAAATGAGGCTGACAGCCTGCTTTGAGGACTGCAAACGGTTCCCCTGTCAGATCAGGGCAGTGAAATTATCACAGTTTTATTAGCGTTGGGCTCGCTCCGAAACTGAACTGTGTCACTGACAGCCTGGCCCACGCTGATTGGTCACTGGCAGCCTGGCCCGCACTGATTGGTCACTGGCAGCCTGGCCCATGCTGATTGGTCACAAACATCCTGGCCCACGCTGATTGGTTACTGACAGCCTGGCCCGCGCTGATTGGTTACTGGCAGCCTGGCCCACACTGATTGGTTACTGACAGCCTGGCCCACGCTGATTGGTTACTGGCAGCCTGGCCCGCGCTGATTGGATGCAAGTTTCACTTCGTCTGCCGAATGTGATTAGAAGCTTAAGAAGGCTTCTGCACTCCCACACCTTTACAAAAATAAAAGATTCATAAAACCTGATAAACCCACAAAAGAAACTGAACAATTATGCAAAGGAGTATATATTTTGGGGGCTTTTTTTGGCGGTATGATTTGTATGATTTATGATTTTGAGGAATATGATTTTTCAGTGGCCCATGGGTCAAAAGGGCTGATTTCATGAATGCCACAGAGATTTGGCTGTTGGCTGGTTTTAAAATAACTTCACTAAAAAAATATTCATTTTTTTCATTTTCTTTGCAAAGTAATACATTCAAAACTTAAATACTCCTCACCCCCAACAATACTCCTTATGCTACACGTTTGTGTGTGTGTGTGTGTGTGTGTGTGTGTATGTGTGTATATATATGAGTGTGTGTGCGTGCATGTGCGTTAAATTAAAACCTTGAATAAAACTGATTTGACTTTCCAGATATGACTATGGCTTTTCTGGGTCCATTATGTCATTACTGTAAATGGGGGGGGTAATTACATGTCGTGTGAAAACCCTTCAGATAACATCGTAATTGTGCTGAAGCAAATGGGGCCGTAACTGTGGCAGAAAGACAGCGTGTCCTTCTGTGTAACCTGGCTAAAACCCCTCCATCGATCTGTCCCTGAACAGGATGGTGAGGAGAACCTCAGGCCAAACACTCCTTAGATCTCAATCTGGTCCAATTTAGACAGGATGTTGGGTAAGGGCGATACGATCAGCGATCCTTAAACACTGCAGCCCCCCGACGGCTGATTCATTAACGCGCTTTGTATCGCAGCCCCGCTCAGAAAGAACCTGCTTTAGAGGTAAACGATGCTGCAGAGAGTTTGATCTGAGAAGCACGACTTGCCCAGGAACTTAACAGAACTTAACAACAGAACTTAACAACTCAACAGTTTTAACAGAAAAACACCTTGCCTGGAACACAGCCAGAGAGAGGTCTATTTTTAGACAGTTTCAATATTCCCTCATTAAACATCCGACAATTTGCTCAATCGGCGATGCTGAGAAAAACATTTGGGCAGAACGCACTCCGAGAACTCCTCGTACCCTGACAGGAAGAATCTGCACATGAATCTGAGCTGAGCTGAGGGCTCTGTCATCGTCTGCATGCAGGTAAATAATAACATAATAAACCCACAGTTTTTACAACGCGTTCCTGCCATGTAAAACCTGAAACCACAGCCGTCTCATGGAGAATTGTAAAACACCATTATTTCCAGGTCGTGACACGATATAAAAGCCGCTTCACTCTGGATTGCGTTCCATCTCGCTGAGGGCATGAGGTCTGCACCTCTCCCCTGTACAGCACACAACCTCAGCTCTGTTTTTAGCTCTGCTCAGAGCTTCTGATTTCCTTTACTAATGCGGGCCAGAGACTTTCAGCCCATTGTAGGGAGCTCTATTCATCCGGACCACAAATCCCCCGTTACTGAACCCAGCGTGTGGATTTGATTTCCCTCCAGCAGTATTGACCGACCCCGTGTTTTGGGATCGAGCCCCCAGTGATCCAGGATATCCGATTATATCGTTAATTACTTGACCTGTATGGATGCTGGCAGTTAAAAAAAAACAATCCTTAAAACGGCATTAATGCAGTCTCCTTTTTTAAGCATTGTTCAATTTTATATTTTAAGCATTTGCAGTTACTTAATTGTCTAGCTGGCAGGGAAGTAAGGGTAGATTTAGGTTTTGCATAGTTGTTTGTATAGACAACTGGGAATTCACTGACACAGCTCAGCTCAGGCTAGCTCAGGGACTTAAACCCGTAACCCCCTCCCCACGCCCAATTCTCTAAACGCTGCGCCAGGCTGCTGCCTGTGCTGAAGAACATGCCAGAATGCACGCCTTGCATAATCTACTTTCACTGAGACAAAACCCACCATCCTGTATTATCACCTCTTCAGAGACTCTGGAGTTTCATTTCTGAAAGACATTTTCCCGCTCAGATCAACACACGTGTCAAAGATGTGGAATCAGCTGATTAACAGTGAAACAGCATTGTGTCTGTGAACCAAGATCATCATCACTCAGAGGAAAAGAAAAAAGCAGAAGCAATGGAAAGATAATTGTTTTTTTTCCTACAGGTTCCAACTCTTTTAAAAAAAAAGCTTCATTTAAATCAAGCAAATGAGGCCACAAAGTGAAACATTAACATTTGCCACAACCAAAGAAATTAAGCTCTATGTTCAGTAATATCCATAAATGTATACATGTTAAGACTATTCGTGAAAGTAAACAGAACACAAACAAGGACACACATACGCACACACACATTCTTGCCACTGATCAACACAAAATTCCTGTATAATGTCAAACTAAAAAAACAACTCTAAACATTTTTTCTTAATTGCATAAACTTCACTACACAAACAAGGATCAACTTTGCTTCAGCACCGGGACTTCTCATTTGTAAGATCAAGATTCCAAATTCAAACAGACATGGCAGCTCATCTGCAGGTCTGTGAAGTTATGAAATGACTGTCCATAAAGTATGGGCTCAAATCAATGCCAAAAGTATTTAGTCTCTGTAAGCAATAACTTGTGCTTGCAACTTATAGTTTGTGTTTGAACAATCTGAAATAAAACATTTTGTACTTGTAACCAATGACTTGAGCTTGTAACTTGTGGTCCGTGTTTGTACTTTACCATTTGTGAACAGAAATAGTACGAATGGAAAACAGTATTTACGTGCAACACTCCCTCTACATGCAAGATTTTTCTCTCTACACACAGACTTTTGGCACTGTTTTGCCGCTTCCGGTAAACTATACAATCGGCATCCAGAAGAGATCAGGTCAACTCCGTAACTGAGAACATTTCCAATAGTCTGTTTATGAAACTTAATTTCTTGTTCTAGTCTTAGCCTATTCACCTTGCTACCCTATTGTAATATGTGTGTCTTACCAAACGATTACAGAAGATATGACAGTAGGCAACTTTAAGTAAACATTTTTAAGAAATAAAAAAATATTGTAAATATCACTATAATTTTACAACACAAACGTTTAAAAATACGAATACGGCGATCAGGCCGTTTTCGACAACAGTGGTCTACGGACGTCATTCACTCCATAGAAATGAATGGGAAAATAGCGTTTGATTTAGCGATGTCTTAAACAACTTTATCGGCCGTTTTGGACAATGTCAGCGGCCTGGTTTATGAGAAGGGACATGGGGGAATCTAGCTAGCTAAGTTCTGTCCCTATTAAAGCACTTGGGTGACCGCGAGGTTGTCGTTTTTACGGGCGTCATTCACTCCCATAGAAATGAATACGAAAATAGCGTTTTCTTAACGATGCTTTAAATAATTTTATCGGCCGCTTTGGGCGATGACAGTGGCCTGCTTAATGAGAAGGGACATCAAGGCATCTAGCTAGCTAAGTTTGGTCATTTGCAAAGCACCAGAGAGACCTCTACATAAGAGTTTTCACAGACCCAAACAGTCCATGTAGCTAGCTAGCTAGCAACCGGAAGTTGTCCCCAGCGACTGAATTCAAATTGGCGGCATCTCAGAGTTACGAATCTCAGAGTCAATAATTGAGCCCTTGCGACGTATAAACGCCAATTTTGTGAAGATTGACATAGACGTCACTCATGGTAATTTGATACCCACTTTGTATAATGAAGTGGTATAATCAATATTTCACGCGACTGCTGCCAAGTATTTAAAATTTCAAAATAGTCTCACGCGGAATAACCGTTTATATCCACAAGCGAAAATGGACGCCCAAGCTGTAACTTTGACCGCTGCTGACCAAAGTCGGAGAAATTTGGGTAAAAAAGTAAAATGTCAACTCAATACTTGGAAGATCGGCAACGTAAGACCCTGAGGGATGCAGGGAAACCTACATCAACAGGAAGGGAGTTGTGAAAAGGGTGAAAAGTCTGCCCAAAGAGGTATGTGACGAACCGTATATGAAATAGCCTATTGTAGCTAGCCAGCTAAATGTTAACGGTTATGTGATCAAACTTGAGAACTGATATATAACTGTATCAATAAAGGTAGCAAGTTTTGTATAATGAGATAACTGACCAACCATAAATTACATCTAGCTGTGTTCGTATCACTAACGTTATTATTACCTTGTTACAACATCATGCCGTTAAAGTCTAATGATCCAATGGTCAAATATAGCCTACTGTTCTTCCAAACATTAAAATACTCAAAAAAAAAAAATAATGGAAATAGCACAAAAAGAAAAAAAAAACATAAAAAGAATTACAAGTGTATTCCAAATGAGTGTGTTTTAAGTATGTTGCAGAAAAAAACCCCGAATTATGTCATAGGCTAGGCCAAAAAATAACATTATCTGATCATCTGAAAATTGAAAAAATTCACAGGCTCTTCGTCTGTAGGACTCAATTGTGACATATGTTATCTTTTTACCTGCTAAACAAAACTGAGCAATTGTATTGTTCTAAAAATATAAATATATAGCCTAACATACGTTTTTGAGCACACAATATAGCCCATTACCTGTATTGCATATTTTATACAGCCTTCTACACATATACACCATTACAATAAATCAAAATCTGTCGCAAGGAAGCCAAGACTTGCAAAACTATGTTGGTGGTAATTATTATTACTTTTTAAACGAACACTAGCATTTATTTGAATGTCAAAGGTAATGACAAATGTTCATTGAATCTTGGTCAGTCTCAATCATATTTCTTGTTTACAAACTTTCCCTCATTTATCATTTTCTGTCCGCTCTCTCTCTCTTTCCTGCGTCAGCACTGGAACAACAAATTGAGACTGAAAAGCCAATCTCGCGTTCTTTGATTATATACGTTTCACGAATCTTGGATAATGACTCCGGCCGTCCACTCTGTGGTCCAAAACACCTGGCTGGTGAGTCATCCTTTCCAGCTGAGAATTAGCATGGGTGGAAGTGGGGCGGAGGGGCAAAGCCAAATAGTGACGCACGGCAAATCGCTTTCCCCCTGTGGTTATACTTCAGAGACTTCAGCCAGGACCTTTGGACACTTTCTGACGGCTCGGGAGCTCTATATAACAGCAGAGCAAGTGAGAGGACAGCGGTGTATTTATCATCGGACGCCACTGCGGTAATGATCCTTAAAAGAGCGAATATGAAAGAAATGTGAAGAGGGAGGCATTTAGCTCAGCAGCAGACGAGGGGCAAAATCGACTGTCCGCAGAGTTCAGGTGTGCCTTCAATATTGAACACCCGAGTGTCTCAGAGCTTGCTGCTTGGAGGCCCAGCGTTGTCAGGAAGCGTTGAATTCCTGTCTATTCTACATTCATACTGGAATTGCCTGATTAAATAGCTGTTTTTCCAAACCCTCCCCAGACCCCCCCTCCAGTTCCACAAATATCGCAGTCCAATTAGTCTGCTTGGATCAGAGTCTGCTAAGCAACGAGGCGGTTTCAGATGCAAACCAAAACGGCTTTGCATATCACACAACCCCTTTCATACCCGAGGGGGGATCGCACAATCGATCGGTCTCATGAACCAAACGCTACTGCCGCCACATCTCAGCAGGTGACCGTAAGAGGAAATGTGAAAACCCCACTTTGAGAACCCAGACGCAGGGACAGCAGATCACTCTGAGTACACCTTAACACGCATCTCCATCGTTTACGCCTACGGAGTCCGCTGCTTCGCTGCTGATGTTTTTTTTGCTATGCCATATTCAGATTCAAATTCCCTTGTGCATTTGACAAACAATTTTGCATAGATATGGAATAAAAATACATTTTCCAGTGTCATTATACTGCGCTGCTTCAGATATCCAATTCCGTTTATTCTAACGTGAGTAATTGCTTATTCATAAACAATTAGATCTGAATATTTTTGTTTTGTATAGTTTTTCTTTTTTCTCAAATAGTCGGCATACTTGTGGAAAGAACAAAGAGCGCATTTGACTGTGGCTGCAACAGGTAAAAACAAAACAGCAGCGGAAAAAAATAAGACACTGCGTGAATCCTAGTGTAACGGAGTTGGTTCTGCCTGTAGCGAATTTCGAAACCGAGGATCTGGACACGACAAGAGAGATGATTAGCGCGGTGAGCTAAAGACTGAAGTCCCCAACTCAACTAACTAACTAATCACACTCTCATCGACGTCACCCTTTGCAGCGGACGCTCACGCGCTCAACGTTAACTCACGCCTTCTGAGCTCCACTACACTCTTCCCTTTAAACTCCTGCAGCAGCAACCACAGCCCCACCGATTACCATCAGTCGTAGCATCTGGGTTCAAATTGGGTTCAATGTCCAGATTCTCAAAGTGGACTGTCAGGTGCTTCACTTCCTGGTACGCAGAGGAGAAAATTGCCGTTAACGCCAAAACAACAACAGCAGCAGCGATATAAATAAGACACTGCGTGAATCCTCCCTCAGTTCAGAAATGGATATCTGGTTGTCTGGTGACTGAATAACTAGCATTAGAATACACCATATAGTCAGTTAAAGTATTCTATTTAAAATGGTCATTTTATGAGAATATACAGCATAGACACATCTCTGGATTCATCTGATTAATATTAGCACAGCTAGGAGCTTTGCATGATATATTCACACCCACTTTCATGATATAACACAGGTTTGAATTCCATATCTCTTTAATAAGCACTGAATAAAATCATAAAAATTGACTGCACTGCCAAAAACCCCACTACCATTGTTTTTAAGAGTAACCACACCATTTCAAGTTTAATAATTCAAACTGCCTATCTACAAATAAAAAGCGCTCTATAACTTTTCCCTTTATTAATAGATTTAATGAACAGATATTTGTATTAAAAACAAAAAAACGATATAAGTTATGGAGCCGCTAATATATTTTGTTTACCCAACAAACCCACATTAATTGTGATAGATCTCTCGCACTGAGTACAACACTTTATAGTTTTGCTGTACCCAACAACTTCTCTGAAAGTGAGGCATTAGTCTTGCTGTCATCTTCACGTTTAATGAACGGTACATATTCAGCGAGGAGCTCTTATGATTAAATGCATCCACTTCCTGGTTTCTTCCCCCTCCCTCCCTTTTTCTATCCACAGTGGCAATTTGGCGTGTTTATTTTGGGTTTTGAGAGGACGGAGCGACTGTTTTGTGACACATTGCTGAGACAGCGTATGTCACTGATGAATTAAACGTAGTCAACCATTCAGACCACAAAAACTAAACAGTACTCCAGGATGAATGTGCTCTCTCTGGAAACCCTTATTAGCACTGCCTCTTACCACATACTCAGGGGAGAGTGTGGGTCAGGGAGGGAAACGCAGTCCTAAAATAGCCTCCCCATTGTTCAAATAAATAAATAAATTAGCTGTAAACTTGTTCCCTCATGACAACATGAAGGAAACTTCATCTTCATTTCCTACATTCCAATAGCAGCTGGATTAACAAGCTGCTAAAACATTTGGTTTTAAGCACAAGATCAGAACCAAACGTTTTAGCAGCTTGTTTATATTCCAGCTGCTATTAGAACGTATAATGAGCTCTTGTGAAATTAAATTTAGCGTATTTTTAAATTACTGTGTATTTTTAAATTATGTGTTTTAATGTTTAAGTATGTGCACCTGGATGGATGCTGCGGCTCCCTCAATTAATCTTTTATGAAAATAAAGATGAACTTGAACAAATCATAGTCTCAGAAAGCTCAGTCCTGATCCACACAATCTGATCAAAACATTATTATTATTATTTTATAGATTTTTACACCAGCAGTGTCCCCATGATCATCTCTTTGGGCGGTAGGGTACCAGTTTATAATTGAAATCCTAAATTGAATATGTGGGGAAACCTAATGCAATTTAAAAACCCATATGTTCACAGTCAAAATGGATTACTTTTAAAACATGATGGCCTTGGTAATCCTGTTCCATCTGGTTCAGGACCAGAGCCATCAAAGCCCTCGGTCTGATGCAGAAACGCACATGGCCCTCATCCTCTGCAGCTCTTTATTCTCCCTCTCCCACACTGCTGCACACACCCCTCTGTATCGCCTCATCAGATGATCCTCAATCGATTTCTGAGAGGAAAAATGTATTTTGAGGCAAACTTTTTACAGAGGAAGGAAGGAATTAAGTCCTCCCCCCGTCCACTACATCTTTAATTTACCTGTGTTTAAGCAGGCAGGTCGACGGAGAACTGTGCTCTCATTGGCAGAGGTGACCTGAGGAATGGAAGTGGGCAGGAAGTACACAGGATTTTATAGCCAAGCCAATAGGATGTAGGGGGCATTGAATGGTCAGATGTTTGTTTTTTTTTGGGGGTGACTCATAAAATATGTTATAATCCACTTCATTTTTATCTAGCTGTTTGCCTTACATCCGATCACCCCCCCTCCTCCCACCACACACATATTCTCCATGTTTATGCATTCCGGATTCCGCAGTTTGGAATCCATAGTCATTCTGCGGCTCTTATCTTTTCGGCCAATCAAAGTGACCTCCGTTATCTCGGCGCTGTTGTGCGCCTCTGGCTTCTCCTCTGATGTCATTGGCCACGGTCTTTACCAAGGGCGTCTCAGCGAGCTCCAGCAAAGTCAACAACAGACCTTCAGCAGACCAGCGCTGCTCCTCTCTGTCACGAGACCTGGCCTCCAGTGAGCGGGCAGCCAGGGATCAGGGCACAGACGAGGCCAGGGACACAGATCACCTTCACACTGATCATCGCCCTTAACACGCTTCTTTAACAACCTTTTAAAGTATTTATAGTTTCTAATTTTCCCCATTTTTCTCCCAATTTAGATGCCAATTATACCCTCTATTTATCTCAGTTCACCCTCCCCCATGAGTCCGCCGCCCATCCTCTGGGTACCGAGCCAATTTTTCCGGGCCGGTAGATCCACCTCCTCCGAGACAGAACCCGACCACGGACGCCCTTCCTGCTCCTTGATGAACTCGTGCCGGCTCACCCTCCCCCCTCCCTCTGGGACAGACAGACATATGCTGCCCCCGATCGGGGCTGACGACGAGGGCCGGTCTGGCAGAGAAGGGTTTCGAACCGTGTCCCTGATAGGCAGCCACACTCGTAGTGGACCAGCCAAGATATGGTACATTACACCGCTGCGCTATCCACCGCCCGTTTTTAACAGCCTTTTATCCACATCTATCGCTTGGTTTTGAATAACGGATCACTGGTGTATGAGCGTCTCAGCGCTGTGGCATCCACCGTCAGCTCAGGAGAGCGTGGAGCAGGACTGTGCCACCTCCAGGGTGGGTGGGGTCGCCAATTACTGTTCGCCATGCACCAATGCAGCTGGCACAGAAAAACCAAGCCACCCCTCCATTGGAGACCCTTCAGCCAATCATCAGCCACTCTGCAAAACTCCAGGCATTGGCAGGGCCAGCGTGTGATTGGCCGTTGTTGTAAATGAGAATTCGTTCTCGATTAACTTGCCTGGTTAAAGATTGGTTACATCAATAAAGCATACAATTCTGGACTGGGTGGTAGTGTGTGGAGGGGGGCATTGGGAGAAAAAATATTAAAAAGACAATCATAGAATTCAGTCATAGAACACTACATTTAGCGAAACTTACAAAACTAGCCGCCATCTTTAATGTGGTCAGCGCTTGACCAGGGGTGCAGGAACCAAGAATGACCAACTACAGTCAGCGTCTAACATGTCTGTACTCACCAGTAAATAAATACATTTATTACAACTTATTGCATATAAAGAAGATGTAATAGTTCACGGAGAGACCATAGCTATAAACACTCTTTGGCATCCATGTCATATTCAGTGGATAGGTGCACCTGCAATGCATGAAACAAACAGACAATAACTCAATCAAGCAATTAGATATGATATCTGAGTGAACCCGTTTGCCACAACCAGAAATGGGTGCACTGAACTATATTTGTAACATTTTTTGATTGAGTAATTGTTGTTCAATTTGAGTGCACTAATTGCAGGTATGGCACGAATGCTGAAACGTTTTTGCAGCTATGTCCTCTCCATTAAATACTAAATCATCTTCATATGCAATTGGCAGATTAATTTGAATATTTTGTTTGACTGGTGAGTGCAGACGTACGTGCTGGAGCCAGGAGCATGTACGCCGATAACAAGATGCTGTTTATGAAGCTCAAATTAATTTGTCTATTTGTTGGCAGTGCCACAGCTTGTTCACAGTCTATTTCTGTATCCCTAGTGTATGCAACTGTGAAACAAACATTCTCACTACAGCCCACCCTGTGCTCCTGTGTGGCTCAGTAGGTAGAGTGTGGTTCTGTGTGGCTCAGTAGGGAGAGCATGGCACTAACAACGCTTAGGTTGTGGGTTCGAATCCCATTGGGGACCACATATACTGAAAAATGTATGCATTCTCTACTGTAAATCGCTTTGGATAAATGGTATACATTATTCGATTATGGAAGAAAGTCCCCCCCCATGGCCTCCCCATGGGGTGCATCATTACACCAGGAACCAATGATTGAGCTGGATTCACCCCCGAGAGACCCTTTCCCACAGTGGATAAGTGAGACAATTTAAGTAGGGATGAAAAATGTAAGATCACCCACCAACAGCTGATCCCCATTTACTGGATTGCATCGGACCATTGTAGCATTATTAACATTTTAACATTTTTAACATTAACATTTTAACAAGGCTATTTGTAATTATAAATGCAACAACAAAAGAAATCACTGCAGAGGAAGTCAATTCAAGTTTTTAAATTCAAGTCTAATAGTGGTCAAAAATCATTTGGCAAAATTATGAGCATCAATTTAAAAAAAAGGTTAAAATCACAGTGATTTCATGCAACCTAACTAAGGATCAGAGATCACCGTAATGGTGCTGAATCTGAGTGAGCTCACTGTAAGTGTGAGCACAGAGAGTAAACTAAGGGTTAAAGATATTAACAGTAGCCGGGCATGGAACTAGAAATGGCTGGAATCTCCACGTCACATACTGTGTGTACCCTGCCCTTTGGAGCTTGGAGTACTGACTTCACGTGAACGTTTGACGTTGGAAGTATTTATCCATTCATTAATTCATTATCTAACCCGCTTATTCCTGGTCAGGGTCGCAGGGGGGAGGCTGGAGCCTATCCCAGCATGCATTGGGCGAGAGGCAGGAATACACCCTGGACAGGTCGCCAATCCATCGCAGGGCACGCACCATTCACTCACACACTCATACCTACGGGCAATTTAGACTCTCCAATTAGCCTAACGTGCATGTCTTTGGACTGGGAGGAAACCGGAGTACCCGGAGGAAACCAACGCGGACACGGGGAGAACATGCAAACTCCACACAGAAAGTCCCCCGGCCGGGATTTAAACCCGGGACCTTCTTGCTGTGCGGCGACAGTGCTGTCCACTGCCCCACCGTGCCGCCCGACGTATTTATCACGAGGAGAAGAAAACGCACTGGCAGCAGTTTTAACTGAGTTACGCTCCTGACACAGCCGTTTCTCACACAGTGAGGGGTGATACGGATCTGCCTGTGTGTTCCTGCCCTGGTCACACAGCTTTGTACACGGGGCACTTAACTGCCTTCCATCCATCTCCCCCCCCCTCATCTCCCCCCCTCCCCCTCCCCCCCGGGGCTGTTAATCGATGTTGGGTCTCAGATGCAGGCGCTGAGCTGCACTCACCCATCACGGCCAGGGCTGTGGCCTTCGTCAGGTCCGTCTTCATGGACTCCATCACCTCCAGCCCACTGCCGTCCAGACTGCACCTGTTGATGGTGCTGTTCCCAGAGCTGATCCAGTACAGCTTGTTAGCGGCGTAGTCTATTGACAGACCTAGAATGGGGGAAATCAGGAGAAGAGGGGTGCCAATAATGAGATTCCATGGTCACGCTTCAAAGGTCTCCTGCTAACGCTGCTGTCAAACACGCAACACGCCTAAGGGTTATGGAAAGTGTTGGCACCCTTAAGTGTTTCCTACTCCTCCTGGGTAGGTAAGGATCCATTGGGAGCAGTTTGGATCACAGTGGATCTGTTTGGGGAGGTAAGGATCCATTGGGAGCAGTTTGGATCACAGTGGATCGACTCGTTTGGCCTGAGATCTCTGCCATCATCTCCGTGTCCTCTGGGCAGTTTCTAAATTGCCTTTTAAATTATTTTATTATTACCATGTGACTTCAAAATCACTGCGGTTCTGATAGAAGTCAGCCGTGAAAGAGAATGCTGAATGTGGTTTGAGCGGAAAGTGACCTTAACTCTATGTAGAGTGATCTCCCAGAGAATGAAGCGTCTCATTGAATGACAATGCTGCCGGATCTCGCTGGAGGGTGAAGAGGAGCTGGCTGAATTACTCAGAGCATGCTGGGGGATATTCTCGATGCTCCTCGTCCCACAGCGATGAGGGGTTATTTATGGCCCCGCTGAAGCAGGCAAAGGTGACAGCAGTCTGTGGAGATCATTCATTTACACCGCTGCCACAGTTTTACATAATTATTACGATTGTGATTATTTAAAATTGGCTTCCCCTCCTAATCAGGCACGGGAGCGTGTGTGTGTCAGATTTATGGGGGTAAACACAGAGGCCTGGTGGGAGAACGGGGGTCACCCTGTCTGAGAAACGCGTTTAACCTTGAGCTCTACGACAGGAACTGACAGGACATGGGAAATAAATCTGCTGTGAGACGGAGAGGAGGAGGAGGAGGAGGAGAGAGCGCTCTCACACAGAGGAGGAGGAGGAGGAGGAGGAGGAGGAGAGAGCGCTCTCACACAGAGGAGGAGGAGGAGGAGGAAGAGGAGGAGGAGAGAGCGCTCTCACACAGAGGAGGAGGAGGAGGAGAGAGCGCTCTCACACAGAGGAGGAGGAGGAGGGGGAGGAGGAGGAGCGCTCTCACACGAGAGGAGGAGGAGGAGAGAGCTCTCACACAGAGGAGGAGGAGGAGGAGGAGGAGAGAGCTCTCACACAGAGGAGGAGGAGGAGGAGGAGGAGGAGGAGAGAGCTCTCACACGGAGGAGGAGGAGGAGAGAGCGCTCTCACACGGATATTCTCCAGGGATTAAGTCATGAGTGGAACGCTGGACTGCACTGTGCGCCAAGCAAAGGTCACGTTGACCTTGCCAACCTGGTCAACATCACTTGACCTGGCCCTCAATATTATTTTTTTCCCTTTTTTTTGTGTGATCATACTTCTTATCATGGATTTTTACAGATATACAGGGATTTCTTTTGTTTGTTTGTTTTTTAAATCTTTTAATTTTGTTTCAGATTCTTTTCCATTTTTCTCCCAATTTGGTAGCCAATTACACCCTCTATTTATTTGGATTTACCCTCCCCACACGAGTCCGCCGCTCATCTCTACGAGGCAAGCTAATTCTCAGAGGGCGGCAAACTCCGCTTCCTTTGAGACGGAATTCTCTCACCCACGTTCTGGAGACTCCCTTACGTGCTTCACGGCGTATCTGAGCCGGCTCTCCCTACCCTCCTCCCCCTGGGGCGGACAGCCAAACGTCGCCCCCGATCGGGGCTAATGGCCAGGACCGGTCTGGTCGAGACAAGTTTCGAACCGTGTCCCTGACAGTCAGCGCACACCGGATTGGACCAGCCGGAATACGGTGCGTTAGACCGCTACGCTATCCGCCGCCCAGATACACAGGATTTTGAGAGAAAGTAATAAAACACAGGAGGGGAACGCAGGGCTGGAGCTGAAGCCTCCCCCTGTCTCTCTGTCAGCTCAGCGTCCCACACTGAGCCACAGGGAACGATGAAGGAAGGGAACATCTGGTGCTGTCCCATCAGGGAAGTACAAGAAAGAGACAGATAAAGGGGACGGGGGCGACGGGACACCACTCGGGCCAGTCAGAGGACACAGTACCACTGCACTCTGTTTACTTCAGCCTGTGAGGACAGAGCTGTGTGTAGCTCCACTAGGGGGCGGCAATTGGCTGTCTGCCCCAGGGAGGGAAGCCGATATGAGTTCGCCGCATATAGGAGTGACCCTGTGCACATGGTGGGTTCCGGCTCGGAGGAGGCGGTGCCCAGCCGCATGCCACTGCCAGTATCAGGACTACGGAAGCAAACTCGTAAAATATATGAGGGAGTGGGATAATTGACGTGAAAAATGAGGGTATAATTTGATACCCAAAACGGGGAGAAAAACTGCAGAAAGAGAAAGTAGAAAGAAAAAGAAGATGAATGGCGTTCAGCAGCTCTGGGGAAAGATGAAGGGCGTTGATATTCACCGACGGGCTCTCTCTGGTTCTGGTGCAGGATCTTGCCGTTGCTTCCGTCCATGTTTGCCATGTTAATTGTGTTGCCGTCGGTCCAGTAGATCTTCCTGGAAAACGACGTGATAAACATTTAGCATCGTTAAGACCTGACTCCACATCCTGAGTGAATTACGTTGCATTATATAAATAGCCATTGCCTCAGTAAAACTGGTGGTTCTGTGGTTTTGTGTGGCTCAGGAGGTAGAGTGTGCCACTGACAAATGCATTCACTACTGTAAGTCGCTTTGGATAAAAGCGTCTGATAAATGGCTTATGATATTATTATTATTATTATTATTATTATTATAAAACCCTACCGTACTTCTCGCATGATAGACGGTGTACCACTGTAACTGCTGTTATTGGCAGCATATAGGGAGTGACACATGCCCACCACTGTGGTTAAGGGAGTGTAAGAAATTACACGCAGTCTCCTCCACCCACTGAGCTCTGAATAAAATCACTTTTTTTGTGTGTGTCACAACACATTGATTCGATGAGTTTAAATCCACACATGACTTGGTGGGTGATGAAGGAGAGCTTTCATCTTCCCAGAGACATCGCCCGGAGCTGGAGATCGAATCAATGGAGCAGCGCTTTCTCCTTTCAGATCTCACAGACAGCTCACGTGAAATCATTTCAGGACAGACGCCCTTCAGGGACGCCTGATAGACACGCCCGGCTCAGGGCTAAATGACAGAGTAATACAAAAGAAAAAGAGAAACAGGAATCGCAGCGGCGGCGTAAATTACAGCAGATTAAGAGATTTAGCGTGGCGTGTATGGGTGTACACACATCACGCAGCCTTACAAAACGCTCTCACTTCCATCCAGCGATCGCATCGATCGGGAGCGTCTGCTCGCCAAGCGGGTACGTAATTTCTGATAATACAAACGCTGAAAATCATACTTTCACTTTCTGACTTTGAGAGAGAGAGAGACAGAGAGAGAAAGAGAGAGTGAGAGACAGAGAGAGAAAGAGAGAGTGAGAGACAGAGAGAGAGAGAGAGGACAGAGAGAGACAGACAGAGAGAGAACTGTAGCTTATCCATGTTAGCCTCCCTGACATGTTTAAATTGTAGAGAAGCTGAGTAAACACTTCTGTGGGAGACTGTATGAATCCCCCTCCAGCCTGAGTGATGTAAGCGTTTATATGTACACACACGCGGTGTTCCTGCTGACTCGTGCGTTGCACTGTTTACAGGGGCCCGCATTCGCCCTCCTTCACTGAGCCTGCGGAGAGGAAGGGCACGCGGAGCGGGGGAGGGGCGCGCGGAGCGGGGGAGGGGCGCGCGGAGCGGGGGAGGGGCGCAGCGGAGCGGGGGAGGGGCGAGCGGAGCGGGGGGGGAGCGGGGGAGCGGGGAGGGGCGCAGCAGAGCGGGGGGAGGGGCGCGCAGAGCGGGGGGGGGGCGGGGGCGGGGGAGGGGCGCGCGGAGCGGGGGAGGGGCGCGCAGAGCGGGGGAGGGGCATGCGGAGCGGGGGAGGGGCGCGCGGGGAGGGGCGCGCAGAGCGGGGGAGGGGCGCGCAGAGCGGGGGGGGCGCGCAGAGCGGGGGAGGGTGAAACGCCGGCGCTCTTACGGACCGGGGTCAGTCTGCTCACCCCTTGGACGGATGCACCGCCAGACATTTGGGCTTGTCGATGCCGTGGACGACGAAGGACTTCAGAGAGCCGTCGAGACGGGCAACGTTTATCTGGGTCTCATCGTTCTCCGAGCTGATCCAGTACATGTTCCGCGACAGCCAATCCAGCGCCAGCCCACAGACGCTCACAATGTCTGGAGGAGAGGCAGAGAATAAACGTCACTCCGCACAAATGGAAAGAAGGAAGGAAAGATGGGAAAGGAAAGGTGGGCTGTCCTGGCGCTCTAAAGGGCCTTTCACTGAGCTGCGATAGGGACACAGCCACTCAGGAGGTTTGTGCAGCTATGTACAGAGTGCACACCATTCAGCGTGTTTTTCCCTCTTTTACACCTCGGGAGGAGACAGGCACACGGGGGCCACTTCCCTGCTTCCCTGCAGGTGTTCGTACCTCAGACTATTCACTGCTTCAGTTACTTCCTCACAACAGATGTTCAAGGCACCTCAGAGAGTGTCTCACACGGCTGCCTGTTCCTCCCGTGGTCTGAGCTGCTGACTGCAGCAGGATTCAAAACCACAACCTTCTACTTACGGTTCTGTGGCCCCTAACACTGACACCACACAGTCATGTTCAGCGATTTAAAAAAATCATAATAAATAAATAAAATAACATAAAGCCATTACAAATAAGACCGAATTTCATCAGACTTTTCTCCGGAAACCTTCTCCCCAATTTCCCACAATTCTAATATCCCAAATCCGCTCAAATTGCCGTTCCCTCGCTCCCTCGCTCCGAGCTGCAAACAAATATGTTCCTCCAGCTTTGCGCTTTCCCGTATCGATCGCATGGCGGGTTCTGAGCAGGGTGAGCTGAAGGCTGTTTCTTATCGAAGCAGGACAGTGCGAGGTCTGGCCTTAATCCTCAGCTGACCTGGGAAGGACTATATCTCAGTAAATTTCCCCCCCGACCCCAGGGAGCAGTAACAGACCATAATGAGCCTGCAGAGGACGGAGTCGCTGAGACAGAGTGAAAATCATTCATCACACAGCTCCCAGAGACAGGGCCCGATACGATCCTGTCCCCAGCAGTGGCTCCTGGGCCATGTCTCTCAGCCCTGCAGGGGAAGGGGGGGCAGGCCCTCGGGAAGGGCTTCTACCTTTACCTCCAGAAACCACCGTCTCCAGACCGGTCCCGTTGATGAAGGCCCTCTTTATGGTGTGGGTCTTGACGTCGGTCCAGTAGATGCGCTCCTCCAGGGCGTCGTAGTCCACCACCGTCACGTTGTCGATGTCGGGCACCGTCAGTGCCGTCATGATGTTCATGTAGGGGTTATCGATGTCCACTCCGCGGATCTCCGAGCGCCTGGCGTACAGCAGGAACCTCTTCAGCACTGGCAGGCCAGGACAACACACAAATATTATATATATATGCCAAATTAATTTCCCACTTGTAGGATACTAAAGTTTACTTGACTTGACTTGTGATGGAAGGCAATGCAGAATTATGAATATTATACATTATATTTGTTATGTACTTGCTGAGAGAACAAAGCCTTCAGAAATATGCTGTGAAATATATACAAAGGCAAACCAAAATAGATCACACAATTTAAAATGAACACAAGGCAATCAACACGTCTGTCAGTCATAGAGCCATAGCAACAGGCGGGTAAGTTGTGACTACATTTATCAGACACAAGCCATGATTGAAAAAAATGTTTTGCTCATGAGTCTAAAAAAGGAGTGTTTGGTCACTGGAGGACATTTTAGGAGCTATAAAAGAAACCAAAAATACAAAAACAGAAAACACAGCAGGTTCCGGCCATGATGCAACAATATTGATGAAGTGACATTATGCAACAATGCACTTCTCCATAGACCAGGGGTGGGCAATTATTTTTTACATGGGGCCACATGAGAACAAGAAAATATTATGGAGGGCCGGACCTGCATAATATTAATTGTGTTTCTTTATATAAAGCAGTAAATAGCATTGTTTTGATAAGTTGGTAAGACTGGTAAGAGTATATGTTATAATTGAGCAATGAAAAAGAGAGGTTGTCTTAGAAAAAATGACATTTACTCAATAACATTTCCCAAAACAATGGTTAACGAAATGTGAACATTTGTACAGTTTTTGATTCATTATATTAGTGACCATTTTCAGCCATTCAGTAAGATACATCATATTAGAAAATAATGATGCCTACATTTGTAGTTTAATCACATTCACACTCATCACTCATTCTGTGTTTTTCAGTTCTTTTTTCTTGTTCAGTGAGAGAAATCTAGTCTCTGTTGGTCTTTAACAAGTGCATCAAAGTCAGGTTGAATGTCTGAGGTGGAGATGCGAAGCACAGCTGACAGATGATCATCAGTGAGAGAGGATCTGTACCTGGACTTGTTAAACTTCATCACTGAGAATGTTTGTTCACATATGTAGGTAGAGCCAAAGAGAACAAACATCTTCTGAGCATGTCTCCTCATGTTTGGAAACTTCTCTTGCTTAAGAGAAGAGTAGAATTTCAGCAGTGGTCGTGACTTGAAGTGCTCTGCCAGTACTGCATCAGACTGCAGGTCAATGAGTTCCAGCTGGACATCACTAGGTGCATCATCCACATTGCAGGTAAATGGAGAGGAAATCAAGTGCATTTCACTCTCCATTGTTCTGAGATCTTCAAATCGCCTTGAAAACTCACCATGCAGTGCTCCTAACATAGATGAGTACCTGCGGAGATTATCATCTGATGGGGTGACTTCTTTCAGTGTTTGCATGTGAGTGAGATTGTTGCTCTCCAGTTGCCTTGAAAGAAACTGTAACTTCGTCATGAAAGCCTTCACCAGGTTGTGCATTTCATGGACGAAAAGGCCCTTGCCTTGCAGTTTGGTGTTCAGTGCAGTCACATCAACAGCAAATGCAAAATCTGCCATCCACTTCTCATCTGAGAGCTCTGGGATGTCTTTGCCTTTCTTCTCACAAAACTCTCGGATCTCTGCTTTCAGATCCCAGACTCTTTTTAGCACTTTGCCCAGGCTGAGCCATCGGACAGCTGCGTGATAGCTGATGTCACTATGTTCAGTCCCTGCTCCTCTAAAAGTGCAACAAACTGCCTGTGATTCAATGCTCGTGCTCTGATGAAGTTTACTATTTTAGTTACAACATCAATCACATCGTCAATTTTAAGCACTGACTTGCACAACACATGCTGATGTAAAATACAATGCAAAAATACCACTTTCTGATCTGCGTTGATTTCAGTCACTTTATCTTGCATACGTTTCAACAGCCCGACATTTTTCCCTGTTAGATTTGGACAACAGTCCGTTGTGACACCCGTCCGTTGTGACACCCGTCAGTCTGTCCCATTTCAGTCCCAGTGTGTCCATGCATGCATTTACCTCCGTGAACAGATCGCTCCCCGTCGTTGTCCCTTTCATTGAGCGCATTGCTGCCAGCTCCTCCGTAATCTTGAAGTCCGTTATCCCACGGACAAACACAAGTAACTGGGCTGTGTCACGGACATCACAGCTCTCGTCCAAAGCCAAGGAGAAAAATTTCCCGCAATGTCCTCGATCCTTCTCGTCACGGTGCGCCTGGACAGCGGGACTTGCTCAAATGCTTCTTTTTTTTCAGGACATATTAGTGCTGCAGAGTCCACCAAGCACTCTTTTACAAACTCTCCATCTGTGAATGGCTTACTGTTTTTAGCGATTTTGTGGGATATTACAAAGCTGGTCCTGGTTGCTGCATCCCTGGATGTGTGAAGCTTGGTAAAAAAAAACCTTGTTGCTTTTGTAGCTTAGCTACCAAATCTTCCGATATCCGCGCCATTTCAGCATCATTCAAGTTTTTAAATTTCTCCGAGTGTTTCGTCTCGTAATGTCGACTCAAATTGTAATCCTTGAACACGGCACTCTGGTCTCCGCAAACCAAACACACCGCTTTACCTCCAACTTCAGTAAATAAATACTTAGCAGTCCATGTCTTCTTGAAAACCCTGCATTCAGCATCTACCTTTCTTTTTTTAGTCGACATTTTGGGGGTTAAAGTCGTCTTGGCACCTGTAACCTGCTTGCGACAACGTCAATTCAGTAACACGCATCACTTACGTACCTTACGTACCTATGCGCGACGTAAAAAACTTCAAAATAAAATAAATGCACATTCAATCCACGCATGAGGTAAAATAAGAAAATACGTTTATTTTGTAATTTCTTATGAACCTTACGCGGGCCGGTCAGAGTCAACTAAAGGGCCGCATGCGGCCCGCGGGCCGTAAAATGCCCAGGTCTGCCATAGACGGTTCTGTAACATTATGACAGAAAAATGTACGACTACATATTTAATGCTCACATTCCTTGACACTCCGAGGTCTCATCTCATATGAAGTTAAATATTGAGTCTTCCTCATCTGTTCTTACGAGGCTGTGCCAGTGAAGAACATTATTTTTCAGTTTCTTAGTAGGGCAGCACACACGACCTTCTCCCCCAACCTCCCCCTGTCAGGAGTCCAGCTCTAATGCAGGGTTACTCAAATCACGGTCCACGATCACTGCTGTTTCTCCACACTCCCTTTACCTGGGAGTCAGGTGTGAAGACACTCTGGCCAATCATCTGCACCAACTGTTGAATAAACTACCGCCTGAGAGAAAGGAAAACCAGGACCGGATTTGGATTCATGGGCCAGATTTGAGGAACCCTGCTCTAATGATTGAAGAGAAAAAGTGTTCTAATCCTGGTCCCACAGGGTAAGGGTTTTGTTTTCACCTTAAAATCAGCACCCAATTTAGACAAGAAACCAGGTGAGGTGAGTTAATTGATTAATTGAAGCGGTTGATTAAACAATTAAGTGCTGCGGCTCTCCTGGAAACCAGGATTGTGAACCACTGAGCTAATGGCTTTCTGAAGAGATAATCATAACCTCTGCAAGGCCTTGAAACCTGTGCCTGTTCCAAGCTCAGAGTCATTCCTGGTTTCTCCAGAACGTGTACGGTGCAGCAGACTGGACCCTCCTGATATAAAGCAGCCCTCAGCCCTGCTCTCTCAGCCAAACCTCCTCACAAAGGGCCACGAGATGACTTCCTATCTCCTCACCGGCAGATATTAGGACTCAAATAAGGCCTTTAAGCTCAGCAGCCCTGTACATTCTGAGGGAGGGATTTCTCTCTCATTGCGAAGTGAACACGGTTATTACTGCCTGACCCTGATCCTTTTCTACAGCACAGTCCCTCTCCCCTCGTAACTAAGAGAGCCTGAAGCTCTTTCTCCAAACCAGTAAGACATCTCTCTCTTAATTACAGACATCTCTTGCTCTGAATCACTGCCACCTCTCCTTCTAAATGATAAACAGTCTCCCTCTCTCCGATGGACTGTTGCTCTAAACAATGGACACCTCTCTCTCTGATTGGCTGGCCACTCACTCTAAAAATCATCTCATGATAATCATCATTATAATGATGTAATCACCTCCCTCTAAGAGACCCTGACCCTGACCCCAGAGCGGTTCTAACCCTAACCCTCTGATCAGCTGAGATGGCCCACACTGCCTGGGCCCCTAACCCTAACCCTCTGATCAGCTGAGACAGCCCACACTGCCTGGGCCCCTAACCCTAACCCTCTGGGGTGGGGGGCACTCACCCACACAGGTCCGGTTGTTGGGGGCCAGTCTCATCAGGTGGGGGCAGGCGCAGGCTGCCGTGCGGTTGTAGTTGATGAGGCACAGGTGTGAGCATGGCCCCCTGCCGCTATTCTCCACACACGGGTTCGAGGCTGGAGGGGGAGAGAGGGCAGGGTAGAGGGGAGGAAAGCGGTGAATTGTTAAATAACTTTAGTAACATTTTTTCTTATTCAAATTCTTATTCAATCAGCATATCATGCTGTCATCCAGAACACGCACCAGCTCCCAGTGCACAACGACATGCACACACAAATACACACCTACAACATAAACACACATCTGTGTGCTTTAGTCTCACATTCAAGAAGCATGGACCGAAGCCAAAGCTTATATTCAGTGAGAATTTAAATTGTGTCTCACACTCATTTTGAAATAATGAACTCCAAATGCTAATTTATGCTAGCTTCAGAAGGGTGAGCTAATAAAAATTCAATGAGGTTCATCCACAGGTAAGAGGGAATAAATGAACTCATGCACGCACGCACGCACGCACACTCGCACGCAGACATGAACGCACACACACAGACAAACACATTTAAGTGTATGTGTCATTCATTCAGCACAGTATCACTC
This sequence comes from Aldrovandia affinis, assembly GCA_029706075.1. Taxonomy (NCBI): domain Eukaryota; kingdom Metazoa; phylum Chordata; class Actinopteri; order Notacanthiformes; family Halosauridae; genus Aldrovandia; species Aldrovandia affinis. The sequence goes on along the minus strand of JAINUG010000133.1, from coordinate 1,797,446 downwards.
AGATGATTTGTAAAAACTGGAAATTGCTGGCAAATGGTGTGTTATTCCTCACCTACAGTGAACTGCGCTTGAGTCTTTAAATCGGAAACGCTGAGATCTAAATTAAATGTTTTTCAGCTGGCTTTGTCACCTCCTTGGCACAGGTTGAAAGAACACATAAGCATGCTTTACCCCCACCAGAAGACGGTAAAACTGAATCACGGTCTGACTGCTGAAATGTAAACACACTTACTGCAATCTAAAGGTCAGACAGAGGAAATGACTGGGCAAAGAAAACACACATTAAAAACAGAATATGCACATAAGAGACTCTAGATTCTAGACTGCCACTTCCTCCGGCCGACAGAAGCGCTGAGTTTCCAAACTGGAGACGGCGTTGACGCTGCGCTTTAACCAGCTGCTCCGCCCTGGCGTGTAATCACCGTCTGAACGCACCCCGGCTTTTTAAAATGTGCTGAATATCGCTCCACACGTACCCCAGAGCAGCCAGTCTGTTTGGACAAGTGTGGAGCCCCGCTTCAGAGCCCCATGACCACAGCTCACCCCGAATTTAACACACAGACGTTCTTTCCACCGGAGCGGCTCCTGTTCCTGGCCTTGTGGATCACACCACCTTCCCAGGAAACAGGGAGGATTTTGCACGTGTGTAGGGTTGCCAACTTTCTATCATCCAAATATGGGACAGAGGTGTGTATGGATGTAAATCAACACATACTGTATACTGTAACGGTGACTGCTGAAGGAAGACTCAGGAAAGTTTGCTTTTCCATGATCGCGCTACCAGCTTTACTACAACAAAGCTTATAGACGCCGGGCAGAACCAAGAAGAAGAGAAACTCATGGAGGTCGCTTCTTAGACGTACAAACACAGTCACGGTTACAACACTAATCAACTCAATAACATAAGGGGTGATGGGGAACTGGCACACAAGGAATCATGGGAGACTGAACACATAACAATAACAATGGCAGCCCCCAAGCTTACTTAGCATATGATGTGGCTAAGCTAACATTCATTCCTACTGAACTTATTTACACCGTTACAATATGATGGGATTCTATTTTGATGTCTGACTGGTCTGGTGTTATACAGGACAAGTAACGTCCTGTATGGGATGAGTCAATGTTGGCCCAAAAACGGGACGTCCCGGCTAATACGGGACAGTTGGCAACCCTACACGTATGAAACATTTGATATTCGAATGCAGCAAGACAAATGCATTATTTTTATGAAAAAATGTTTTATTGCATTCACCATTATCCCTGGTGATAAGCAGCCTGGGTTTGACATGTTGTCCCTGTGTACAGATATCCCCTGGGCCATTTCAGTTTAAGGGACAGAATCTGGGATTTGTGCTTCTAACAATCCGGTTACAACTCCAGCAGCTTTGCTTCACAGCCACAATCCCCCCCAATGTTTTATTCTGCACTAATTTAAATTCTCTTCACTCTGGAGCAGGTCATGGCTTTTACTCCAGAGGAAAAGTCTCGCTGGGGCTGAGTTCTCATCGCACACTCGAGAAAACAGTCCCATGACATGCGCTCTCTTATGCTTGGAAAGTACAGGTAACTGCCTAAATACAGGAAACCCTTGCGTAAATGAAGGGTTCTGGTGGCTCTGTTATGGTGTGGGGTGAATTATTCTTTTATTTTATCTATAAATACCAACCAAACCATTTATTTACTAATAAATACAAATCCATTCTGAGTGATCACCTTCATCCTATGGTGAAGCATTTATATCCTGATGGGAGTGTTCTCTTCCAGGATGACAATGCCCCCATCCACAGGGCATGAGTGTTCTCTGAAGGGTTTGATGACCATGAAACCGGCACCTGAGACAGCATTTTTCACCATCATCAACAAAACAGCAAATGATAGAAATTATATCATTTGCAGCCCTCCAATATAGTTCCAGACACGTGTAGAATCTATGCCAAGCTGCATTGAAGCTGTTCTGGTGGCTCGTGGTGCCCCAACACCCTATTAAGACACTTTAGGTTGGTGGTTTCTTTATTTTGGCAGCTGTATAAAATACAGAGTTTCTGAGTCCAAGGTTTCAGTCTAACAGAACTTCCTGAGCGCTGTAACTCTGCAGGGCTGGGAACATGCCCTTCAGGTTCCGTTTCTGGATCACCACTAAATCCGAATCTGCTGACATTTATTCATCCTTTTCCTCGACACCAAACACCTGCTTCAGTTTATTCAAACTAAGGCTTTAACCTCAGAAAACCCAGAGTTGAAAAAAGGGGTTGGACTGCTAAGTGTTTGAAAAAAGGAACCTTTCTATATTATTTTCTTTTTATTTAGTATTTTCTCCCAATTTCCCCCAATTTGGTGGCCAATTGCACCCTCTTCTAATTCAACGCTACCCCCCCTTGTACTGTGAGCTCGTCACTCACACCTCTGGGACTGGCAGTGACAAAGACACTGAACCACCCCTCCGAGACAGAACTCGCAAAGCCGGCGACCGTAACTCTGACACACACAGCCAATTTTCTGCACACAGGGAGCTCATGCCAGCTTCCCTCCCCTCCCCCTCCCCCTGGGGGCAGACAGCCAATTACCGGCCCCGAGTGGGTCTCCTGGCCACAGCAAGACTGGTGCAGCTGGGGATCGAACCCCAGGCCACAGTGGGCAAGCTGCACTTTACCGGCCACGCCAACTGGGGGCCCAGGAACCTCTCTCCCTCTCTAGTATAGTACTGCTATCTAGGGACCTTTTTAAATTATGCTTTTGTAATGACTTTCTTTTATATCATTAAGTACAGTATATTTTATTCTCCACTCCTTTACATGCATAAAGGTGACCATCTCTGCCAAAATGAGGCACAGATTTAAAAAACGATATCGAGATCTTGTTAAAGATTACCGAGCTGAAGATTTTAAAATGATGGGTCATTTCTTAAACTCACTATTTGCTCCTGTGAACGCCTCAATTCCACAAACTCAACCTGCTCCAGAGTACAGGCTGGGGTCTGGCACAGCCGTCCATCAAACCCCCTCAGCAGCTGTGTGTTTAGGGTAGGAGTAGTCACGCCATCGTGCCATCCTCGGCCCTCTCTATGGCCCTCTATGGCTCTGAGTTTGAATGTGTGTCTGTCTATGTGTGTGTGTGTGTGTGTCTGTGTGTGTAAGTATTATATAACTGTGAGATATCTATTCATCCTTAAAACAGGTCGCAATTCTGGAACCAGTCTTTTTAGGGACCACATAATTACATGTGCACACACACACACATGCACATACGCGCACACACACACACACACATGGGTGTACCCTGTTTAAATAAACACTACTGAATAAAGACAAAGCTGGATATGATATAAGAACACATGGCTCACTGGCAGCCACACACTTTGTTTACACGAGTTTGGGGCTTGGCTCCGTCTCCCAGTGTCAGGAGCAATCCTAAGCACATTTAGGGAAGAAACGGTTGCCAAGATGTGTCCACTTTAAAAATCCTTTTCCCTGTCAGGCTTTGGGTCTGGAGACGAGATCCTCTGAGGCAGCCAACAAGCACATGAGCAAGAAACCATAAAACCGTCAGGGAAACTCCATGTGCTTTATTTTAGCTGATTGAGATTATTTCTGTTTGTTGGTTCACATCAATGCTAGTCTCTACCAGACTGGCCCTGGTCGTCAGCCCCAATCGGGGGCAGCGTTTGGCTGTCCACCCCAGGGGGAGGTGGGAGGGTGAGCTGGCTCGGGTCTGCCGTGAAGCACGTAAGGGAGTCTCCAGAACGTGGGTGGGCGAATTCCGTCTTGAAGGAAGTGGAGTTCACTGCCCTCGGAGAATTATCTTGCCTCGTAGAGACGAGTGGCGGACTCGTGTGGGGAGGGCAAATCAAAATAAATAGAGGATGTAATTGGCTACCAACTGAAAAAAATCTGAAACAAATACATTTAAAAAAATGCAAATGGGATTCAGAACCAGAGACAACTGTGATGCAATGCATCCTGAAACTGAAATGTGAACCTTCCAAAACCTGATAGAGATGGCAAGATCTGCTAAGTCCAGTTTAAACCTGTCGAGCACAACAAAACCCAGTCACAATTCTTATTAGTGGTGCATTTTACTCTTTCTATAAGGCTCTGGTCACACACAGTTAATGAAACCTGTAATAAATGCATTGCATACATTTGTTACATTAGTTATGATAACAAGCATGTCGTAACCATGTATTAACATGGTAATTTACATTCTGCACCATTGTACACACCTGTACAACGTTAAAGCAAAATGTTTAAATAATTATAAATCTTATATATATTTATTTATTTATTTACACTCAAAAACAACATATCTGAACAATAACATGTATGCAATTTAAGTAATTACCCTTTTTTAATCATTTAAAAAAATTGTTTTCGATGAACATGCTCTAAAAACTAAGCCAGCCTGTGTTTTAAAAATGGATACATCTTGGTCCAGGCCACTGCACTCACTTGTGTCAGGCCAAATTTTTGAGGCCAAATAAGAATGTGCATCTCAAGTCTGCGTGCGATATGGCTACAGCTGGTATCTGGACTCATTCAATAAAACCTTCTCCCCACTGGGCAGTTTAAACTGGATTAGACTCTTTAGTGAAACAGTTCAATGTGTCCACACTTATCTACGCAGAGCAGTGGTAAGACTGCTTCACAAGGAGGGAGGAGAGAAGAATTAACCTCTGGTGTTGAAGGCCCTTTTCCTCACTGTTTCTCTTTTGTCTTTGTTGTTTGTTTTGTTTTGTTTTTGGGGGTCTGAAAATGCATTGCTGGTTTTAAGTAGACGCTCGCCCCTCGTACACAGCTGTAGTAATAAATTGTGGCAACGGGGAAATAGGCAGCAATGTTTTTTGGCATCCTCAGAGTTGGTTAAAAATGGCCGTCGCTGAAAACGGCTTAATATCCCGCTTCTTAAATCACGGACACACCAGAAAGGAGGAAATGATGCGTTGAAGCGAGAAACGATGTTCACCCGCTAAGTGGCGAGACCTGGATGGAGGGCTGAGAATAATATCATGAGAAACATGAACCCTGATCACGAATTGGCCAAATTCTTCAGATGAAGCTGAACTACTCCACACTGCAACCAGAGGCGTATGCAGAAGAGCACCCAGAATAACCCCCTGGCAAAGACACGGCCATATCCCTCTCATCGATTTACTGAAGGAGGGAGAAAACTCTGGAGCATATGACACGCACGTCGGAGTCATTACAGAAGACGACGCCCAGTGTGACGGGAGACGGATTAGATGTAAGAAAACCTGGCAGAGTTTATTCTTTCATGTCTCATGTCTCAATTCCCCATTTCAGTGACGCTTTCGACCAGATTTACCAAGATAGTCGCAGCACAATGACGGTCACTATTAGGTTGTGGCTTTTTCGCGCTCGCAAAGACTGGTTCTAATTACGCAAAGGAATTAAACGCCCTCATTCACAATTTGCGGCAGGATACCCCCATAAAAATGGTCTGAAACAACATGGCACGCTCAGATTGCGCCAAGAAATGGATATGCAGCAAACAGGCATGAGGGAACAATGAGAATTTATTTATTATTATTAATTCTTTCACAGGTCACGAAATAGACGTATTGGTTAACAAGGAACAGCGTCACAACGCTGTATTACAAAATAGGAAAACAGCAGCATTGGAGAAGAAAAAAATTACACGAGTGACATCACGAAATAAATAAATTAGACATAACAAAACAAACAACCGATGATGTAAAGAAAATATGACATGATGTTAGGCGAAAACAGAAAAACTTTCATAGTATATAAACTTTCATAAACATAATGCGGGAAAAAACACCGGTGGTCCAACCGAGGAGAGAATATTAGAATAAGAATAAAAAATAGAAACAAATAAACTTGTGATGGGAGAAGGACACAGAGCGTCTGAAAACTGTGTTCATGATTCATTCTCTACCCTCCTGACTTACGCACAACGAGATAACTGTTCAAATTCAGAACTGTGCTTTTATACTGACTGCTAGCGGGTGACAAACTGGTCAATGGAAATCCTATGATTTCAAGTTCTAGTAAATAATATGTACAGTATGCTATATAGAAAATATATTTAAAATTCTGACTTGGCTGTCCGTACAGGCATTCCTGAAAGTAAATGACATGAACCAGGGTACTCCGCAACAACATTTGTGGTTATTTGTTTTACATCGCTGGGACAGCGTCTAGAAACTCAATACAAAAATGCAATACACAACGGGAATTGTGAAATACCTAGCCGATATCAGTGCTCATAAAATACTGCCTGGTCAAAGAAGAGAGTCGCAATTAAGGCATTAAAGCAATTTAGTAAATGAGACGGAATACTTAATTGACCTTTATTTAGAAAATCTCCACCCTGTTTTATCATGTTCACCCCATGTATACATATCCATGAACAGATTTAACTATTAATCAAAAGCAGCCTAATAGTGATATTACCCTGACCACTTAGTAAATCTGAAGTAGATATCGTGACCTTGTAGCAACTGCTTTTGTGTTGGAAAAGCAATCCTTTAATAAATCTGGCCCTATGCCTCTACAGAGAGGGGCATGGTATTGAACTATTATTGAAATTATCGGTCAGTCTGTTTTGTAAAACAAGTCCACCCATTCAGGCATACACATACAAACACACACACACACACACACAGACAGACACAATGCCTAGCACCATATGAAGAAAGTGTTTGTGTGTGTGTGTGTGTGTCACTAATACTTGGCGAATGTGCACCCAGGCACAGACTTGCACACATTAATTCATCTTTTTCTTATTTTGTTCAATGACATTTAACTTTGCCTGTTTCAGACACCAAACGGTCATTAGCCTCACACTAACCTCAGCCCCACAGAGCAAAATGAACCTACAGATCACAAGGTAACCTCACTCAGCCCCACAGAGCAGAATGACCCCACAGATCACCAGGTAACCTCAGCCCCATGAAGCAGAATGAACCCACAGAGGTAACCCACAGATCACAAGGTAACCTCAGCCCCATGGAGCAGAATGAACCCACAGATCACAAGGTAACCTCAGCCCCATGGAGCAGAATGAACCCACAGATCACAAGGTAACCTCAGCCCCATGGAGCAGAATGAACCCACAGATCACAAGGCTCTAATGCACACTTAGGGCTGTTAGCTCCAGTCGTTACACCTCTTAAGACGATTAAGTGTGCGATTACTCTTTGAGAGTTGCCAGAATAAAGTCATTAATGGAGAGTTTCTTTAGGAGCAGCTGCTGGATCAGAGCTGCTGGGAACACCTTGTTGGATCGTAATCAAAGTCTGATATAATTGTATTTATTTATTGAGAATTTGGATGTAATTTATTCACATTTGGAGCCAGGAAAGGTAAATTAAATCCATTAGGGCAGTTAGGAGGCGCTCTATGAAATACGGTCGGCGCCTCTGAAGGATAATGTCAATGAGATTCACTCTTTTACCAACGCCAAGCAACACAACCATGGATTTATCTTTCTTCCACTGTGTAACCTCATGAAATCAGACATCAGAGAGACACACATCATACCTACAGTAGATATTTGTTAATATGACATATCCTGATTAATTTTAGGATTAGATCAGGACATGACGAGCCTAGATGGGCTGAACGTCTTGTCATTATGTATTTTTATGTTCTTATGCTCTTCATTTGACTAATTATCCAAATAAGGGATGAAGGAGGATGAATCGATCACATATTGCAAATTATATACGCATACATATTAATCAGTCAATATTGTTAAATATTGAATTCCTAATGCCAATTCATTTTATATGAATTTAATTTGATTGAAATTAATATAATCAGGTAGAGGGACAAAAGCACACACACACACACATACATACACTCACTCACACACACACACACACACAGACAGAACATGAAATCCCCTTCACTCTCCCATGTTCCCTTATTCCAACTGTTAACGATGGACTAATGACATAATGACTAATGACAAGGATTTTCTATTGAAAGAATGGAGACAGTTTATTTAAACTGTGCTTAAACACAGTGCTTGTGTTGTATATACATCTAAAATGTAATAAAAAACATTTACAGCATACTTGCTCTTGGTGGTTATATAACTGCATTATTGCATAAATATTGAGATTTATGTTGTCTCTCTCTGGAGAGCAGATGGCACCAGCATTAGCTGCAGTAGTTTACAATTGAATCCACTTGAAATGGCATTATTATTTAAAGAGGTTTTTAGTTGTGTCTGGCTGTTGTGATTGGAAAATGTGCGCTAAAAGTCTCACTGTTAAAACAGTCTGTTTGTAAATTCTGCTTACAAATGAATTTATGTATTATGTGGGGACTGTGTATGCATTGCTTGTTTGTGGTTCTGTGTGGCTCAGTAGGCAGAGTTTGGTTCTGTGTGTCTCAGTAGGTAAAGCGTGGTTCTGTGTGGCTCAGTAGATAGAGCGTGGTTCTGTGTGGCTCAGTAGATAGAGCGTGGTTCTGTGTGGCTCAGTAGATAGAGCGTGGTTCTGTGTGGCTCAGTAGGTAGAGCGTGGTTCTGTGTGGCTCAGTAGGTAGAGCGTGGTTCTGTGTGGCTCAGTAGGTAGAGCATGGTTCTGTGTGGCTCAGTAGGTAGAGCACATACACACACACAAACACTCACACACACACACACACACACACACATGGTCGGTTTTCCACAAACGCATGCATGTTTTCTCCCTCGCCTGAGAAGCGGAGACGGCGGTGGTGTGTGGTGACTCACCCTGGGGCTGGCGGCTGGGGTGATAGATCTGCAGGTCGAAGGGCTGGGCGCTGGTCTTCTGGATGACCGTCACGTTCCGGCCCGTCCACTTGTTGGCCCTGGCCAGGGTGTTGGTCCTCCAGTCCGTCCAGTACACGCTGCCCCCAAACAGGGACACGGCGAAGGGGTGCGAGAGGAACTCGTGGCCCCTCAGGATCTCCATCACGCCGCTGCCGTCGTACAAGGCCGAGTAAATGGCGTCGGAGCTTTGAGGAGATGAAACACACATCAGATATCCCATCGCTTTGTGTGAGTATCACCGGCATGGCGGGCCACGCCATCGCTACCTCGCTCCTGATAAACGCCGCTGCTCCAATCCCACAGCTCTCAGTTACTGCCTTGTCAGTCACAACCGCTGCTACAACAAGTAGTGTACTGAAGGGAAGTGTACACAAACGTGCGCTCGTGTTAAGAGAGTGTCGGGGAAATTGGAAAGTGCGTCTTCTCTGAAACGGGCAGAGCCTTCAGGACTGAATCTTTGTTTGCAGTCACAGATCTGAAGGGGGTCCGGATCGCAGTGGAGCGTAACTAAACTACATCCGGCTTGTTCGGTTCTCAAAGTACGCTGTTCTTCAGCGCAGGCAGATTCAGGTTAATTGTTCCTCTGTTTATCTGTGTGTATTAATAGCCTGAAACTTTGAGCTTGAGGCATGAGCGAGAACAATTGAGCCTGTTTATCAAAACAACTGTGTGTGTGTGTATATATATATAAACATTTCAACTCAAAGACAATTTTTCTGCTGCGAAATCTAAATTGACTCCTGTAGGCTGGTAATGTTCCCTCTGGAGCATCTGTCTTCGCCAGAGTCATCTGTACATTTTCTGGGAATCAATCTCATTTATTCCACTGCCGAGTCCTGCCCATTCAAGACCAGCGTTCAGGGACACGGGTGGGAAGCCTCGGTCTCTGGTGTGTGTGTGTGTGTGTGTGTGTGTGTGCATGCACACTGTGCCTCTGTGTGTGTGTGTGTGTGTGTGAGAGCGTGCATGCACACTGTGCCTCTGGTGTGTGTGTGTGTGTGTGTGTGTGAGAGCGTGCATGCACACTGTGCCTCTCTGGTGTGTGTGTGTGTGTGTGTGTGTGTGTGTGTGTGTGAGCCTGCATGCACACTGTTCCTCTCACCCCCATGAGAAAGCGCTCTGCTCACTTCAAAGAAGCACCACTCAGGCAACGCTCCCGTGACGTTGCAGGGTAACCTACCGGGCGTCTGTCCACACGATCCTCTTCTCCAGATGGTCCAGGGTCAGACCGTTAGGCCACGCCCCTATCTCCATGTCCTTGAAGACGACGTGCCGTCCTGTCCCGCTCATCGAGGCCGCTTCGATTCGGGGGAAGGTGGCGTCCCAGTCTGTCCAGAAGAGGATTCTGTCCACACACAGAATAATGTATGAGTGCCATCGAAGACTAAAGGCTCTACCGGCTTTCTCAATCAAAAGCCCAAGCATTGGGTCATTTGTTTGCTATACTGTACACATCTGTATGAATGCAATTGACTTGGAATTCAGTTTAAGTCCACAGACAATATCAAACTTGTGTTTTTTATTTATTTATTTAATTTCTCCCAATTTGGAATGCCCAATCCGTGTGCTTGTTGCTCATTCGTGCAACCACCTTCTCCTGTCAATTCAGGAAAGTGCGGACAAGCACACAATGTCCTTGAAGACATTGTGATGTCAGGATGCAGACTGTGGGGCTCATTCACACACTAGAACAGTGTCTTAACAGGATGCAGACCGTGGGGCTCATCCACACACTAGAACAGTGTCTTAACAGGATGCAGACCGTGGGGCTCATCCACACACTAGAACAGTGTCTTAACAGGATGCAGACCGTGGGGCTCATCCACACACTAGAACAGTGTCTTAACAGGATGCAGGCCGTGGGGCTCATTCACACACTAGAACAGTGTCTTAACAGGATGCAGACCGTGGGGCTCATCCACACACTAGAACAGTGTCTTAACAGGATGCAGACCGTGGGGCTCATCCACACACTAGAACAGTGTCTTAACAGGATGCAGACCGTGGGGCTCATCCACACACTAGAACAGTGTCTTAACAGGATGCAGACCGTGGGGCTCATCCACACACTAGAACAGGGTCTTAAAAGGACGAGCCACCCAGCTGTCGCAAAAGTGTGTTAGTTTAGTCTTTCTTTCTTAGCATAATTTTAGATGAAGCACTTTTCTCACCTCGATATGATGAGTAAATTATGATTTTTTTTACCCCACTGGGTTTGTTTTTAAAGCTAAATGAAAAAGTGTAGTACTATTACATTAAATCACTGAAATAGTGCCTAGGCCACTGAACATTGATGAATACAGCACACAGTTTTAGTTGCACTTTACATTGCCTAGTGCCCAAAGCCCTCAAACACAGGAAATAATCACTCAAATATCCTGGGAAGCACTTACTGCACTGAACATAAAGCTGGAGGGACAGAGGCAGCCATCAGCACAAAACACATCTCCTAAAGGTTAAGCTTCTGCAGCGTTCACAGCGCCGAAAATACAGCCAAGATTTAAGTGGACACCCCTTCCATTTTATGTGCAACGCCCACAAATAAATGTGAGAATGTGTCCTCAGTTCACCACGTTAAGACTAAAGGCTGCAGAGAGCATCTAGATGTCCAGAAAGGTGAAAAGGTCCCTAACCATAAACCTAACCCTAACCGTTTGGCTTCCGTTTTCATTTCCCATGGTTTCTGAACCATCTTGCGTTCAAAGTTTTTATTTAGATCCATTTGAAAATATTTAAAGGGAGCTAGTGTAATGGAGTTGGTTCTGCCTGCAGCGAGTTTCGATCCGAGGATCTTGATGCAACAAGAGTGATGATTAGCCCGCTAAGCTAAAGACTCCAGTCCCCAACTCTGGGAATTAATCACACTCTTATCGACGTCACCCTTTGCAGCGGACGCTCACGTGCTCAACTTTAACTCAGGCCTTCTGAGCTCCGCTACACTAGCTCAGAAAACAGAAAAAAAGAAGTTGTTATTGTTGGTAGCTCTTGCAAGAACATGAAGGGGCGTGAAGGGCTTTCTGGTCCAATAACAGCGCAGAATAGAACCCACAGCGCCAATGATACTGGCGCTGAGCAGTTAGCCATCTGCTTTTTACAATCTCCCATGAAAAACCACAGCACATGCTGAGAATCGGGAGTCCTGTACATTCTGCTAAACATGGGCACTGATGTGCTTTGTGTGCAGAAGCAGGAACGACACAGCAGGTGCCAAATGTGAAATCATTCACCGGGGATCCAGGAAACCATGTTTACTCCAAAATATACCTTTGGGTCAATATCCCTATTCATTGGATCGGACCCTCAGGTCAATAGCATAGATTTTCTGAGTGAATAAAAGTAATTAGATTAAGAAAATGATCTCTTCAGTGCAGAACTTTTACACAAAAAGTAAAACAATGTTAATTTCCCAGCATGCACCTGCTGCAAGTAAATTACTTTCCAGGTAAATGATAAAGATTCTCGCTGTGAATGGTGCCTACAATATCAGGGAATTAAATTATGTGGATTACTTGATTGATTTTCTATATCTATGCTTATTGTTTTAATCTGTAATAAAAAGTAAACAAATTACACTTGAATTAAATCCTGCATAAATAAGGCTGACTTTTATTCAATGTATTTGTTTGGCTTAGAAATAAAAATAATGCTAAAACACGAGGTTTATGATGTCATTGTAATAAAAGTGTAGCATCATAGCCAGGTGATGCTACAGTACAGGACTACAGTATATGAGTACAGTATAGGACTACAGTATATGAGTACAGTATAGGACTGCAGTATATGAGCACAGTATAGGACTGCAGTATATGAGCACAGTATAGGACTACAGTATATGAGTACAGTATAGGACTACAGTATATGAGCACAGTATAGGACTACAGTATATGAGCACAGTATAGGACTACAGTATATGAGTACAGTATACAGTATATGAGTACAGTATATGACTACAGTATATGAGTAGTACAGTATGTATATGAGTACAGTATAGGACTACAGTATATGAGACAGTATAGGACTACAGTATATGAGCACAGTATAGGACTACAGTATATGAGCACAGTATAGGACTACAGTATATGAGTACAGTACAGGACTACAGTATATGAGTACAGTATAGGACTACAGTATATGAGTACAGTATAGGACTACAGTATATGAGTACAGTATATGTGATGTAACACTGCAATACCGGGCAGAAAAGTCTGGGCATGATCACAAACCAGGAGGTCATAACTCAATCATATTCATATTCTTAAACCCAGAAACAAAACTCCACATAGACACATATTTTGTTAATGTCATTTTAAGTAGCAATATTAGATGTGACGTTCTGTTTCTCTCTGTCACAGTCGTGACTGCGAGGCTCCCAGGCCCTGTATAATTTCACCCTGGTTTATTTCTGTCATATCTCATGTGTGTCACTACGTCTCCCAGGGAGCACATGTCATGTCGATATTAATAAACCACCAGATCACTTATTCTGGGATGTTATTACAATACATCCCTGTCATCAATAATAATAACTATTATTCTCAGATTATGACGATGTCGATTATTGTTATTAGTATTACTTTGCTAAGCACACACACTTAACCAATGTGACACATACAGCTTACATATACAGGGTACATATTTCTCTAAAGGTTTAGTGAAGCAATTCAGGTTAAGTCACAGTTGCAGGATCTAAACCTCCTGGTTAGGAGTCTGGATGCAGTTTGTCCATCCCCCCTGAAATGAAGTGATGAGTGTGGGCGTGAGGGGGGACGCACCCGTGTCCTGGGTCCAGGGCGACCGCCCGGGGGTGCTCCATGCCCCCCGCGATCAGAGTGGCCCGCATGTCCCCGTCCAGCTTGGCCACCTCGATCTGGTCCAGATTGCTGTCGATCCAGTAGAAGTTTCCCGCGATCCAGTCCACAGCCAGCCCCTCTGGAGTGGCCAAGCCATGCTGCACCACCACCTCGATCCCCGACACGCCTGCAACGACAACAGAGTCAAACACACAACACAGCACAACCGCCAAATCACACCTCGATCCCCAACACGCCAGCAACAACAACAGAGTCAAACACACAACACAGCACAACCGCCAAATCACACCTCGATCCCCAACACGCCTGCAACGACAACAGGGCACATGCACTGAGTCACAAACACACAGCACAACATAGCGGCCAAATCACCAGGTTTTTATTTATTTTTTATTTTCTATTGTTTCTGGTATTTTTTCCCCATTTTTCTCCCAGTAGCCAATCACACCCTCTCTCTTTCATGTCAAGCCCCTCCTCGTATTGTGAGCTCGCTGCCATAGCCCCGAGACTGGCAGTGACGAAGCGATGTACCAACTCCTCCGAGTCAGCATTCACATAGCTGTAGAGCTGCCACTCCTATACGCAGCGACCTCATATCGACTTCCCTCCCCCTCCTTGGGGGCGAACAGCTGATTGCCCCCCCACAGTTGCACTCCCGGGGAGAGCCAACTCTGGCACGGGCAGTGGAATCAAACCCTAGTCACAGTGGCCAGCGTCGAACATTATAACCACTAGACCACCCAGGAGGCCCAAATCACCAGGTTTTTTAAAGGCCAGCTATGGCTCTTCTCTGAAAATAAAGAGATCGCTTTAGTAGATTGCCAATGGCAATTTAACAAGTACGGTAAATTGAATATCTATCCGGTGTGGTTGGAAATCATCCTCAGGTGACTTTAAGGCCTAATTTAACCGACACGTTCCAAGATTTTCTGATCTCGGAACACCTGACAGCACCCATATTAAATCAGCTCCAGTGGGAAGGAAAGGTCCAATCATTCCTGAGGTCTTGTTTGCATTTCCTCCCCCAAAAAACTCTTCTCTTCCAGAAAATGTCAAGCCCTCGAAAAGAACAAATTGACAAAAAAACGGAAACAGAGGAGGGAAGCCTCCCCCAGCGTTCTATTAAACATTAAAGGACTTCTCCGGCTTTATATAATCCAGCTGTGCGCAATTACACAGAGTCACAAAGGGCTTCAGCAAGGCCTGAAATATTAAGCAAACGGAAAGATGACTGCGCAGAGGATCTGCTGTGATATCCCAACACAACTAATCATGGCTGTGAGGATCGCGATGAGCGACAGGAAGAACCGCTAAATATTCCCAACATTCGTCACGCGCTGAGGAAGCGCGCTAGGCCTCTTCATGGAGCCAGATGGTGAGGCTCAGTGCTCTTCTATAAAAGTCATATATATGCATATATTAGCTAATACACGATACAAAGATGTGCAGTAAAATTGCATATATACATATATATGCCAAATTACCATTGTCGAGGAAGAAATCACTACATGGAACTGTACTTTGCATTGTGTTTAAACACAACATTAGCATTGTGATATTTAAAGAAACAAAGATGAATTTACACTTGAGCATGCCAAAAGAAACAAAAGAAAAAATGGTAAAAAAACTAAAACACTGACAATTGAATATATAATATTCTACAGTATGATTCAAATGGTCAAATTTATCTCATTAAAACATCTCCAATGTATTTAATGGCCTTTAACATTAAAAAACAAAATGATCTCGCGAATCGAACCTCGGTCGCCGTGGCCAGCGTCGGACGTTGAAACCACTAGACCAGTGCTTGTCAAAACTTTTCCACTGAGGGCCAAAGAAGAAAAATTTACGAAAAAAGCTGGGACCAGTTTATGTATTTCGGGACCGGGGTGCTACGCGAAAACCTGAGAACAGTTTATGTATTTCGCGGAGTTTTCAATGAATACGGGTGGCTCCACTAGTGGTGAAACTAAGAATTACAACTCAGTCAAGTGCAAGTTTGTTTTTAACGGGCCATATTCCTTAATTTTGCGCCCCTCTGTCGCCGTGGCCAGCATCGGACGTTGAAACCACTAGACCATGCGGGAGGCCCGCAGCCTTTAACATTTTTATTCCCCTCAAACACACACCCTGGCTGAGGAGTGTGAAGCTCTTTAATCGCACGCAGGCAGCTCGGGTAAAGGAGGAGTCACACTGTGTTTCCTGCACAGTAAAAAAAGAGTAAAATTCACCTGCAGCAGAGTTTATGAGTCTAAAAGGGCCGATATTTACACAGAACCACGCGAGCCTCTGGTTCTCAGGTTTGGCAGGAGTGAAGTCTTGCTGGGACGTGTTTGAGCGCAGGGGGGCAGATTGAGACGGCATGTCCGCGGTGGCAGCAGGGGCTTCTGTCAAACGGCACTTCTGGCTCCGTCCTGCACAGCTGGCACGGGACGGGAGATCATTTATGGACGCGGTGGGACAGACAAACTGCCGGAGCGGTCTCAAAGTTCTCTGGAGAGCCACACTCATCTGAGTTACGCTGTTACCTACATTACTGTTATCACCATCTTCCTCGAATGTTATTTAAACTCCCTAAATATGAAAACTGACATGGATCACGCAGAGCCAAAGCTTGTACTCTTTATAAAAATTCCACAAGCCTAAAATATCTCCAAAAATGTATTAACATAGTAATATTTATTTTATCATTGATTAAGTGCACAGCCATAGCAACCGAGAGACTCGCTGTGATGTTACGGAGGGTTTCAAAGCCTGATTGAAGGTTTATAATCGTTACCCACATTAAACGGGTATTGGGTATGTTCTGCATTGGTTTAATGGTTCATGGTTTTAACAGTTAAGGGCTCATAGCAAACACTGCCTTCACATGAATCCCAATGTCAATGTCTGAATGTCAAAAGGTTTTGTTGTCAAAATGTCAAAAATGAATTGCGTTTCATTGATGCACTTAGGCCGGGTTGCCTATAATTATTGCTAGAAGAGAGTGACTAGTATGGCTCAGTGATTTTGAAAAAGGGGTAATTGTTGCATGTGTGGTAGGAGCTTAAAAGTTGTAGAGAGCTGAACTTGCTGATTGTGGACCAGTGTCTAAGGTGATGTTGGCATTGAACTCAAAGGGAATCAGAGGGAATGACATCATCAACAAAGGGCAGCTGTGGTTGGAAGCGCTCACTCCTGGATCTGTGGGTCTGCATTACTTTAGAGTGCAAGGATAAACATGTTAATTAAGTGCAAATCTGAATCCAGGATGTGAGGAGGCAGTTTAATCAAGAATGGTCCATCAAGAAATCTAAAGATCAGGATACCATAGCCGTATCATATTGGTGTTTCCATATTTTTGGCCCCTACCTGTACATGCACACGCACATTTATTTTAAAAAACACGCATCTTCCACAACGTGACAGGTGTTGAGATGGTCTCTCTCTCTCACTGAAGTGCACTGAACCACTCCTCACAAGTGCAGAGCTTAAATCATTTGAGCTGCTTGGTTGAATACAGATCGAATTTAAACAGTCGCTCATTAAACGGTTTGCCTCAGAGTGAGGTGAACTACAATCTTATGTGAGGGGAGATTTCCTGCTTGTCTGCCCTGTGTGCACATTAATAACATATATTCTGTTTGCGACAACACTCGCAATTTCACTCAGGTGCGTTTTCACGTTTTTCATCCTCACCAAACTAGAGCCCTAATAGTCATTTCATTTTACAATATAAAATCCAGAACGATAGGAAGATATTTTAAAATGCCTGACAAATGATGTATGCATGTATACACTACCACGAGCTGCCAGAACCGCTTCAGTGCACATTGACAAATATTCTGCAAGTGTCTGGAACTCTACTGGACTCTACTGCTACCATGAGAACCTCCATAATTTGGTGTTTTGTTGATGGTGGTGTAAAATGCTGTCTCAGGCACTGCTCCAGAATCTCCCATAAGGGTTCAACTGGGGTGGAGATCTGGTGACTGAGACGGCCATGGCATATGGTTTACTTAATTTTCATGCTCATTAAACCATTCAGTGACCATTCATACCCTGTGGATGGGGGCATTGTCATCCTGGAAGAGACCACTCCCATCAGGATAGAAATGCTTCACCACAGGATGAAGGTGATCACTCAGAATGGCTTTGTATTTATTGGGGTTTACCTTGCCCTCTAAGGGGTTGAGTGGACCTAAACCATGGCAGGAAAATGCACCTCATATCATCACAGAGCCGCCAGAACCCTTCATTTGCTCAAGTGTTTCCTGTTTTGGCAGTGACTTGTATTTACAGGAACACCATGCCAGGTTTGAGTGACAGTGACTCTTCACATGCATACCTCCGGCTTCTGTGAGCTTTCCTCTGTAGATTTTATCCTCCACCACATCGGTCCAGTACAGCAAGCTCTGATTGAAGTGGAAGTCGAGGGCGATGGTGTTCCTCAGGCCGGGGAGGAGCAGACTGTAGTCTCTCTTGTGAAGGTCGATCCGTCTGATCTCATGGCGGATGGAGAAGATGATGAACGGGTCAAAGGGATCTGTCCGAGAAGAACGGGGGAGGGGAAAAATAACTCAAAATCGCTACAATTACTGCACACTCAAAACGCTTTATTCATGTTCATGTAGAACTGAATTGCCATGTTTGTAACCGACGGTCCTGGTGATTAATTAAGCCTCGCTTCGTCTTTATGATATCACTCATCTGTTTCCTAACAAGGTTACCCTTCCAGCAGTCATCAATCTTCAAACAGGAAAACAACCAGGGCTGGACCATTTTCTAATATTCTTGAAAGTTTTTTTCCTTCATCAGACGAAGGAGGAGGACATCCCTCAGACCCAAAGGATGGAGATTATTCAGGCTCCTTCACTAGCTCTCCTCGATACCATCTAATGAGATGATGTCACGTGTCTAAATAGAACTAAATTATCAGAATCTAATGCCTTCTCTCAATACTTAACGCACCCCAAGTATTCCAGCAATCTGACAGAGCATTGGGACACATTGAAAATGAATTGATAATCCAGGTTTGCCCTCTAAAGTAGAGGGAGAAGTGCGCTCTCTGGCACGCTATTCCGGTCCAGATGGAGGCGGACAGGATCCACGGCGTTCCTGCCGTCAGGATCCTGGAAGGCGTCCAAAACTGAGAGCTCCCAAATCGCCGTCGTCTTTTATGATTCTGGACCGCTCCTCCGATTCTCATTATCCCCTCGAATAAATGCATCAAGTGCATTTCAATTCACTTCTCCAGTTCTGCAAATTATTCAGAACCACTCCTGCTGTACGGAACTGGCAAGTGAATTAGCGTCGTTTTGTGGGCTTTGTGGAGGAAACAGGAACGCTAGAGTAATGTTTCACAAACAAGCTCACAAACAGAACTGCCATGCACCCAATTAAGGTGTACATCCACAAGGAAACATCACAAGTAAAAAATACAACTAAAGTAGTACAGTTGTAGGACAGTTTGAAATTAAACAAAACGATCCTGACGTGGATTTTGTATCTAGCTGCAGTTTATTAAATGTATGGTTTATAAATATTATTTGCAGCTTCAGCAGCTCTTCATAAGGCAATGGATCAATTGGTCTACCCTTTGAATTATGTCAGATTTTAATGTTTATAATCTCTATAAAGGAAATGAAATTGAATTGTATCACAGTCAACAATGTCAACCAAAGGCCTGAAAAAGCAGTCTACCATACACAGATTTGAGCCTTCAACCAACCCCCCAAAAAAAAAACCCCACATTGTTTTGTTTGCAAAGATTATATGTATCCTGGCAGGATTCTGAATTATGACATTTTTATTTCGTTTTCTAGAAGAGCCATTTTATGCAAACTGCCTCACAGTTTATCACAATATCAACGTTAGTAGGAACTTAACAAAGGCAGGAGATCATGAGTTAGAATAGTTTTTTTCTTATATGTTTCTCGCCAAAAACACTCAAGTTAAAGCTTTTAATGTACCCCATATAACCTGGTGTATCTGGCCCTCTCTAGGGCTACAAACTACAAATCCAACAGAACTACAAATCCCACTGACCCCAAGAGCAGAGTCAGTTGGACAGTGATTGGCAGTTGGCTTACCGGTGCTCTGGCAGTTGTCCCCGTCTGGGCTCAGCCTCCATCCTGCGTAGCAGGAGCACTTGACCGTGGCCTTGTACTGCTCGCACACCTGGCTGCACTTCAGGTGCGTGCTGCAGTAGTCCACCGTCTCGCACGTCCGCTTATCGGCCACCAAGTGGAGCCCCGCCGGACAGGAGCAGACCACGCCCGTCCCAGGAGCCACGGCACACTGGTGACTGCAGCCGCCATTATCTAACAAGCACTTATCTGAGGGAGGAAGAGGAGGAGGAGGAGAGGAGAGGAGAGAGGAGGGGAGAGGGAGGAGAGAGGAGAGGGAGGAGAGGAGAGGAGAGGAGAGGAAAGGACAGAGGAGAGGAGAGGAGAGGAAAGAGGAGAGGAGAGGGAGGAGATGAGGAGAGGAGGGAGAGAGGAGAAGAGAGGAGGGGAGAGGAGAAGAGAGGAGGGGAGAAAATCAAACCCACAAAGCACTTTACTAAAGAGCTTATGATTGCGCTGGAGAAAATTGATATCAGAAAGAAAAAACTAATAATAATAAAATTGGGGGAAGTGGAGAAAGCAGGTGGTTCTGTGGCTGAGCAGACAGATGGTTTTATCCCAGCACACAAAGGACCGGAACTGTCTGCAGGATACCGGAGGGGTAGGGGGGTCGTGGGGGTGGCCGGTAATGGCCTGAGCTCTGTCTTTTAAAACTTTTTGTTGGTGCCAGCTGAAAGCGGATGCAGCGCAATTAAGTCTGGAAGGGAGAGAGGTGGGAATTCATCTCTGAGAACTCTTCGCTCACCTCAGACAGCTGGGACAACAGCAGACGGCCATTAGGAGAGCCCCTCTCTGATCCTCTGAGCCAGAGGATTCCACTGACAGGAGAGCGAAACAAGGAGGAAACATGGCGCCGTTCCTGTACACGCCGCGGTCGGGTCAACCTGGGTCCCTGTACAGGACTACGCCAGGGGAGCGGGATCCATCTCTCAGAGGGCAGCGAACTCCGGTTCCTTCGAGACGGAACTCGCCCACCCACGTTCTGGAGACTCCCTTACGTGCTTCACAGCGGACCCGAGCTGGCTCACCCTCCCCCCCCCCCTGGGGCGGACAGCCAAACGCCGCCCCCGAGGCATCATCTTTACACCCAAGGTAACCGTCTTAAACCTGCCTAGCCTAACCGTGCCACCATCACACAAAAACTTAATGAGTTTCAGTTATAAACTGTCAGCACAAGATTAGCCCTCCCTCCCTTCCTTGCCCCTCTTGCTCATCGAGAGTACCAGCCCAGCGCCTGAAAGGGCTATTGTGCCTGCTTTCCGGGCGTAATTAGAGATATTTCATTTCAAAAAAGATTCTGACACTGCCATTCAGCAACACCATTTACATCTCTTGAATATTAATTGAAATGCAAAAAGAGAAAAAAAAAAAAAAATCATTATTATTAAGCATGATTCAGCTCCTGAGAAAATTGTATTCATTCTCCACACATTGGAACCTCCAACACAAATGAGGAGAGGTCACGAGGGGTCATGAGATATTTGAGATATGAGATGTATATATATATATATAAAAAACAAAAGGTTACAATCTCCCTTTCTTTCCTTGTTTCTATTTTTCCTCCCTTGCTCAGTTTTTTTTGTCTCTTGAACTCACCTCTCGCTCTCTGCAAATCCATTTCTCACCCTCCCTCTGTCGGTTCTCTCTCTCTCTCTCTCTCTCTCTCTCTCTCTCTCTCTCTTCTCTCATATCTCTGATAGGGAACTCTCCACCGTTCTCATCATGGTTCTCAGTAGAGACGGGGAAAAGGTGACATGAAGCAGACTGTTGAGAATGACACTGGGCCGGAACCCTTTGCTTTAGCACAACGAAGGTGTTCTGTGCCGTCCCATCCAGGAGAGAATGGGATTTTCCTCCATGATGCAGACAGCAGGCCTCCATTAGATATGTGAGCGATGTGCTGCTGGAGGCCAGCGTGGCAGAACACGCTGCCCACAGCCCAAAGGGTCCTCTGATGTCATCTTAAATGAGCTCTGGTGATTGGCTTAGACTGTCAGATTAGACAGGAACTCAATCTTGTTCTGTCTATGTACTGTACATATTCAAGGTTTGGTGGTTGCCAGGTGACTGTCGTTGTTCTTTCCACTGAGCACGGCCACCTGAAGTAGATTGTCAGTTTCATACCAATTATAAACTAGCTCAGGGGTAACCAATCACCTTCCAGATCACACACCAAGCTAATTCGCCTCCATCTGTGTTCAATTGTAGTGATTTTGATTACTTCAGAATAAAATCAGCTGTTCCTAGAGGATTCCACTGCTGGGTAGTGCATTTCAGAGTAAAGAATCCACCATGAGCAACAAGGAGCTTTCAAAAGAACTCTGAGATAAGGTTGTGGAAAGGCATACATCAGGAAATTGATATAGAAAGATTTCAAAGGTCTTAAATATCCCCCGGAGCACAGTCAAGACCATAATTAAGAAGTGGAAGGTGCATGGCACCACCAGGGCCTTGCCTAGATCAGGCCGTTCATCAAAGCTGGATAACTGAGCAAGACGGAGACTGATCAGAGAGGCCACCAAGAGGCTAATGGCAACTGTGAAGGAGTTACAGGACTTTATGGCAAAGAATGGTCAATCTGTGCATGTGTCAACAATACAGAAAGCTCTCCGCAATTCTGGTCTGTATGGTAGGGTGGAAACAAGGAACCCACTGCTCAACAAAGTCCACATTCAGTCCCATTTGAGGTATGCAAAAAAACACTCTTTAGATTGGCTTTAGATTCTGAAGCCATGTGGGGAAAAGTGTTGTGGTCATATGATATGAAACTAAGATAGAAATATTGGGCCTAAAAAACGTTACGCAAAAACCCAATACAGCACATCACCCAAAGAACACCACCCCTACTGTAAAGCATGGTGGTGCAGCATTCTGTTATGGGGGTGTTTCTCATCAGCAGGGACTGGGGCACTTGTCAGGATAGAAGGGAAAATGGATGGAGCAAAATATAGGAAAATGATTGAGGAAAATCTGCTTCCCTCTGCAAGAAAGTTGAAATTGGGAAGGAGGTTCAGCTTTCAGCATGACAATGACCCAAAGCACACAGCTAAAGCAACAGTGGAGTGGCTAAAAATCAAAAAGGTGAATGTCCTTGAGTGGCCTAGTCTGACCTAAATCCTATTGAAAACCTGATGAACGACTTGAAGAACAGCAGTCCATCGAAGGTCCCACGCAATCTGACTGAGCTTGAACAGTTCTGTAAGGAAGAATGGGCAAACGTTGCCCAATCTAGGTGTGCAAAGCTGGTAGAGACATATCCAAACAGACTCATGGCTGTAATTCAAGCAAAGGGTGCTTCTACCATGTACTAACTCAGCGGGGTGTAGACTTATCAGACTTAGACTTTTTTACTTTTAATTAATGTTCAGAAATTTTTAGAAATGTTTTTTCACTTCAAAGTTGTATGATAAAATGTGTAAATAAAGATGGAAGAAATCGGATTTGATGTTTTAACTTCAGGCTGTAAGGCAACACAAGGTGACATTTCTGATATGGTGGATAGACTTTACAGGGGCACTGTACATATATTACATCACTGTATGTATATTACATACAAACATGAGGACCACTGGTGCTGCTTTGACAGTCCCTTGAAACATTCTTGTGAAGGTGACATTATTACTGAGGCCCCAAAATTCAAATACGTTTGTATAGAAAAGCAGATTAATGAACATGCTATATGCCTTAATACATTTTGTTGTTGATTGATACATGAAATACAATTATTGTGCATTTTTAAGACCTACTCAGATTCAACTGGACAAGAAACTGACAAGGGGGCCTTCCACATGGCCCAGTGGTTACAATGTTCGACACTGGCCACGGAGACCGGGGTTTGATTCCCTGTCCCGCCAGAGTCGGCTCTGGCCGGGAGTGCCACCAGGGGGCAGCGATTGGCTGTCCGGCCCAGGGACGGGGGAGGGAAGCCGACAGGACGTTCGCTGCGCATAAGTACCGGGTTACGCTCGACGGCCTGGTGAGTGCCATCTCGGAGGAGACGTTACTTCGCCTTCGTCACTACCGGTCGCAGGACTACAGCAGCGAACTCACATTACTAGGTGGGGATTGACATAAAATAGCAGGTCTAATTGGCTACTTAATTGGGAGAAAATGTAAAAAAAAAAAAAAAAACTGACAAGAATGTAATGCAATGCCTTTACACGCCTGCAAGACACTCAAGGTCTATTTGACTGGTGTTATCTACGAGGATATTTAAATGATATCTTAGACTTGGCCATTCATTTACCTGGGTGCTTAGTCTAAATAAAGATAACAGGAGGATAATGTATGCCAGCTTGCCAAAGGGCTCTGGTGTCTCCTGCTCTTACAGTATTTTGAGAAATTACCCACAATCCCTAGTGGTTAGGTGAAGGAGAGAATGTCAACATCCACTACACAGTTACAGTATCACTAACATTTTCACTCCCTGTAAAACATACAGTATTCAGTACCTAAAAAAGGTCACATAGAAATTAACTTGGCTCTGAATGAATCGCTGAGAGAGCCTCGTGTCATAAAAATAACACATCTTGGCTGGCTCTGCCTTCACGAGCCAGACATTTCTCACTGAGCGATGAACGTTGGATCTGTGGATCCCTCGTTACTAAGAGCCTGGCAAAGCTGTGGGAGTATGCAGATTTCGGGAAGGAATCCGGGCCAGAATTGACGAGGAAGGTTGCGTACCCCTCAAATCCCCACTCGTAACGCTCCGCATTGAAGCGTAATCTCCTCTCAAAATGAAGGTGCTTACGCCACAACTACTGAGGCTCCTGGCTTCAAGATGTAAATCACATTGAGTATGAGTCAACGAGGGGTTAGAGGATGTTTGGTAGCTTTTGTCGGGTAACGCAGGTGGAACAGTAGAGGCTGAGAACACAAGGCTGCCTGAGGATTGATAACGCTCGTGCAAAACTGAATCTACAGGTAGCTGCCAAAATAAAGGGAAGCACATAGCAAGGTAAATGGCAATAAATACAAAGCCATTCTGAGTGATCACCTTCATACCATGGTGAAGCATTTCTATCCTGATGGGAGTGGTCTCTTTCAGGATGACAACGCCCCCTCCACAGGGCACAGTGCTCTCTGAATGGTTTGATGAGCATAAAGACAATATAAAGCATGTGCTATGGCCGTCTCAGGCACCAGATCTCAACTCAATATGAACACTTACTGGAGATTCTGGAGCGGTGCCCCAGACAGCATTTTCCACCACCATCAACAACAAAACACCCAAGGATGGAATTTCTCATGGAAGAATGGTGTTGCATCCCTCCAAAAGAGTTCCAGACACGTGTAGAATCTATGCCAAGGCAAGGTTGTTCTGGCAGCTCGTGGTTGCCCAACACCCTATTAAGACACTTTGTATTGGTGTTCCCTTTATTTTGGCAGTTTATTGTATATTTCAATTAGAGGGTGGCCTGAGAATGAAACACCTTCCTGCACAGGCTTGCTTCTTATTGATGAAACAGTCCATCCCAACAGGCTAAGAAAGAACTAATTGGTTACCAAATTGGGAGAAAAAAGGGAAAAAATCTGAAACAAAATGTACAAATAATAATGGTATGGCGCTCTGTGGAACATGCTTTAAAATTAAAAAACAATATTTCAACCTGTGTCCTCATTTATAAGTAATATATAATTTCAGTATCCCGAGGTTCCGGACTGATAAACTAGTGGAAGGGAAATTAATCAGCCCCTCTACAAAGCCAAGAGATTAAAAAACAACATCTTCTACAATCAACTACACAGACAATCCCTGTTATATTGCTACAGTGAAAAGTGAAGGGTAGACAGAGAGGGTATGTTATAATTAAGGGTACAAAATTAACGGGCCTATAAAATTCTCCCCATTAAGTATTTACCATACCATTAGCACACTGCAGACACCAACTATAAATTCAGAACAGTTAGCCAGAGAAATCATTCCACGTATTCTTTTTTCAGGACAGGCCTTTCTTAATATGACAGGGCTATGAAAATATATTTTATAATGGATATGTGAACAGCATAGCCAATATCTTTGCCCAAAAGGACCACAGCAGATTTTTAGGCTCACGGTGACAGTTTTTATTTGTTATCTAGATGAAATTGCAACTCCATAAAACACGGTCTCCAGTAATCGCCAGTATTTTTATAATGGCCAGGGAATCGCTTCACATTTTAAGAAATAAACCCTGGTCTCTTAAAATGGTGGGTTGAAATGGCAGGAAGGACCATTAAGGAGACCAGACAGCAAAGCCTTAAGTAGGAAAATACTGGCGAGTTGGAGGAGGATGAAGAGGAGCTCGAGAGAAATGAGTTTGTTATCTCCCGTTATAAATATATATAATGTAGTGTCTAGTCTCGCTGTGCATTGTGGGAAAGGGATGGGAGGAGCTTTGTGAATTCTCACCGCAGAACACGCCCTCGTCCGATTGGTCGGCGCAGTCCGCCCTGCCGTTGCAGATCTTGTCCGGGGGCAGGCAGGTGTGCGTGTCGTTGGCGCAGGGGTACTTCGGGGGCTTGCAGACAGACACCTCGCAGTTCTCCTCGTCAGAAAGGTCCTCGCAGTCATTGTCCCCGTCGCAGACCCAGTTCTTACTGATGCACTTCCCTGTGTTTGGACAGAACAGAGAGAACAGCACAGCTGCTGAGGACCGTCATTGTGACCCGGACCCAGATCCGCCCAGATCCGCCCAGATCCACCCAGATCCGCCCAGATCCAAGATCCAGCACGACTCCTCAGTCTGAGCCGGGAAGCTGATGGGGAGGGGGGGGTTTTTTCTGAATTCAGATTTTTTCCAGTTTTTCTCCCAATTAAGTGGCCAATTACACCCTCTATTTATTTTGATTTACCCTCCCCACACAAGTCCGCCACTCGTTTCTACGAGGCAAGCTCATTTGGAACCGCGTCCGTGACAGGCAGCGCACACTCGTATCAGACCGGCCTTTCTGTGAGGAAACAGTCGACTGTTTAAAACGATCGGGTCTCAAACTCTCAGCTCTTAATAGCTGTTATGGGCTCTCTGAAGTAGTGTTTGGATATTTCCCCCGAGATAAAATACGCTCACGAACCGCACGCAAATGACACAGAGTGGCCATTTTCTGCTTCCCAGAATGCTTGAGAACACTATTGTCATTTTAAGGACAACGGTATTGAGTTGGTCCGAGGAGCCCAGAGTCTGTTGTTTAAAGCGTTTTAGTTGAAGGCGGATTGATAAGCGGGCCCCACATGGGGCCTGTGTCCAGGGGCCTCTCCTGTTAGAGGCCCTGCAAGAGGCCTTCCCAACGTGACAATTCTTCAAATTGCTTAAAAATTTAAATGACAAAGTGTGGTCACAGCACCTGTGCTTTCACCCCCTGCCCCTGCTGTTGTGTTGTCGTTTAAAAACAGGGGGAAGAGCTTTGAGCTGCTCTGCACCTCGTCTCTGGAACTCAATTCCAAACCATATCAGAGGTGCAGCTACAG
Source organism: Aldrovandia affinis (assembly GCA_029706075.1). Taxonomy (NCBI): domain Eukaryota; kingdom Metazoa; phylum Chordata; class Actinopteri; order Notacanthiformes; family Halosauridae; genus Aldrovandia; species Aldrovandia affinis. The sequence continues at coordinate 1,770,297 of JAINUG010000133.1, read as the reverse complement.
TCGGCTCTTTTGAATCGGGCCTTAAGACTTATTTGTTCGTGTGCCTATTCCTCCTAGTTTGGAATTTTAGCGGATTTTGATTTTACAATTTCTTGTAAAGCGCTCGGAATGACTTATCTGTTCTTGTGTGTCTATTCTTCCTAGTTTGGACTTGAGCCGATTCAGATTTATTTATTTATTTTTATTTAAATGTAATTAATTTTATTGGCTTAATTATTTTTTTATTTGTATTTTTCTCTTTGTAAAGCGCCATTGGGTTGTTCGCAAGTGTTGTGTTGTATTGTATTGTGTTGTGTTGCCACGGTGATCCAAAATCCATTGTACACCATCGAGGGCCAATCGAGTGTCCATCAGGAGCCGAGGTTAAAAATATAATAATAATCACACAACCTCACCGGTCAGAGAATGCCCTCCGTGACCTCGAACAATATATCACACCCGCTGTGACATGAACATGAAGCACAATGACCTCGGCTTTGAGTAAATGTATAAAAGCCTCGCTCGCTGAATGAGAGGACCCCCCGACGTGGTTCGATTGAAACTCCGTCCATTCAGGCGCTCGCATCTCACATTTATCACCCCCTGAAACACACCTGTAAAGTGGTGGACAAGTGCCAAGTGCTGTTATAATTGCCTGGCTTCAAACAGCGAGGAGAAAACCAGTGTCCGTGGAGCCTGTCAGTGGGGGGAGGGGGCTTTGGGGAAAGGCACTTTAAATTGATGCTGTTACCAGAGCAGCAGACCACCTCTATTTTAATCTGCTTTATTGATGAGGGATCCAGAGAATCAGTGGGTTTACTCGGTTTCTCTACGGCTCTCTAATGAAACAGTATATCTGAGAAGGCTATCCTTTGTCAGCCGGTGAGGTCATCTGTTCTGGTTCACGACAGGGTGACTATAGAAACGGTCCGTGTCTGACTCTGTTTACGCACAAATCAATAGCGCTGCGAGTTGCAGGGATTTGTGTGATGTGTCTGAGTGTGTGAGTGAGGGTCTGTCTGTGTGTGTGTGTGTGTGTGTGTGTGTGTGAGTATGTGTGTGTGTGTGTGTGTGTGTGTGTGTGTGTGTGTGTGTGTGTGTGTTATGTGTGTGTGTGTGTGCGTGTGATGTGCATGTGTGTGTGTGTGTGTGTGTGTGTGTGTGTGTGTGTGTGTGTGTGATTGAGGGTGTGTGTGTGTGATTGTGTGTGTGTGTGCCCCGTCACTATAACTCAAATTTGTTTTGATGAGTTCAGCAGCGAGGCATTTATTTACATAACAAAAAATGTTTGGAGGTTTCTGGAGCTGAACACGATACCCGTGAACAATCGAAGACTCTCTGATCTAAGCTGAGAAACTCGAGCTTTGCTGCCATGATCAGGAGGGGTAAGAGTGAGGGGAGGAACCCACGGCTCTGGAGGCAAACCAACCAAGTCCCCCTGCTATTCAAACCCAACCAAGTCCCCCTGCTATCCAAACCCAACCAAGTCCCCCTGCTATCCAAACCCAACCAAGTCCCCCTGCTATCCAAACCCAACCAAGTCCCCCTGCTATCCAAACCCAACCAAGTCCCCCTGCTATCCAAACCCAACCAAGTCCCCCTGCTATCCAAACCCAACCAAGTCCCCCTGCTATCCAAACCCAACCAAGTCCCCCTGCTATCCAAACCCAATGAGAGGTCAGCTCAAACTCCAGCCCTTCTCTTCACTTCTCTTTCAGATTACACTGACTGAGAATGACGCAGAGATCACCCAGTTTTAATAAGGTTTAATAGAATAACCGAATAACATCTTAAGCGTACTTTCAAAATATCAAATAGCAAACATTGGAACGCCACGCATGGCACAACCAAGGCACACGCACTTGCAGGTTTAGTGAAAAAGCCTTACCATGCATGGTCTTCCATTTTTGTTATTTGACATTCGAAGAGCACCTTACTTTATAGACTTCAGACTATTTTTCAGTAAAGATTCCTTATTTCTTAAATGTTCCTACTTTCAGAATGTTCCTGAGGAAGAAGCTTGTCACGCAACAAAGGATTTACTCCTGGCCACCTCAAGCACGCATTCCTAATTAACTTGAAGTTTTGGAAAAAGGCGATCAGAAATTCATTAAAAGGTGGAAGCGAGGCAGATCAACGTTGTCTTCCAAAAAAAAAGTGAAGTGTGTGTCGGGTCTCATGCCAAAAATATAAAGAGGCCTTTAATTTATAACCATTAATGTGGAGAGCAGAGGGCTGTAACTCTGCGTCTCTAGGCCTTCAATGTCAGTGTGCTGTCAGAGAGGCTTGGTACAGTAGGATTTCCATTAAGATCTCTGCAGATAAAGCCATGGATACTGTACTGCACACCCCTCAATGCAATCAGTGCCGTCTGTAATCTCTGTGTCTCTGCTCTGCGCCTTGTGAGGGGGTCTCACGTCAGAATTAATTCATACCTGTTCACCAGGAAGGCCGTGTCTGGGGACAGGCGTAATGACATGGCGGGCCAGGTATCGACAGAAGTGACAAACAGCACCGCGGCTGTATCCAGGGCGGGTTAAAGGATCTCGCCGAAGGGAAGTAAAGATGGAGCTGCCATTTTCGAGAGGTTAAAGAGTCATCGCTCTACGCTTTTTGAAACACAACGTTTTTGAAAACTTGGGAACATAAAAATTCTGAAAGTTTCATCTAAACAGACTCAATACTTTGGGTGTCATCGCTGTGTAATGGAGTTGGTTCTGCCTGCAGCGAGTTTCGAACCGAGGATCTCAACGCAACAAGAGAGACGATTAGCCCACTGAGCTAAAGTCTCAAGTCCCCAACTCTGAGAACTAATCACACTCTTATCGACGTCACTCTTTGCAGCGGACGCTCACGCGCTCAACTTTAACTCACGCCTTCTGAGCTCCACTACAGCTACATAATTGTCCACGGCTCAGAGAGCGAAGCACAACAATGTTTCTGCCAACACTGTGGCCAACAGGCAAACCTCTCACAAGTACAAACATTCCAGCGCAGCTGGACCCAGTAAAAAGGGCGTTAGTCCAGCCGGCATCGAGCGTGGCAGAAGTAGAAGTCTATGCGAGCGCGATGCCAGTGTGGTTAAGGCAGTAAGCAGGCACACACACCCCCAGGTGGATGGTCCATTTCTGACTGCGAGCAGGCCCGTCCCACAAGAACAGCGCTGTGCTCTTCCTGCTGTTTTTTTATTATTTTTGCTCCACAGGAAATGCTCTACTTTTTCTGTGAAACGCGCTTTGCAGCGTGGATCAATATTGGCTCCAGCAGGACGCATCCTTCACGGGCACACCTGATCCCTGCTCACAGGGGTAATCTAAAATTCCCTCCCTGCCTTGGATTACAAGAGGCATGTGGAACTATTTTAAGGTGCCACATGAAATCGGCAAAGAAATGATCCAGTTTTAATGTTGTGAATGTGGCGTGCGGGGAGCTGCAGATGAAGGATTCACAAACTGTGGAAACTGGGTTCTGGGCCATGAGACCCACATTCACCGCTTTACAGAGGTTCTGCAAGGGAAAAAACCCAACTCATTATAAATGTATCAGCATTTTAATTACCCCATATGGCCAGGTATGTGCGTGTGTGTGAATGTATATATTTATATCCAACCGTAGTCCAGGAGGAGCAGAACACAGCATGTTCTCTAGTTTTCCTCACACTGTGAACAGACTTCACACTGGAGAGGGATGTTATTCTGCCCCAATCAACACAATCATCAAGTAACATCTAGTGGAGTTAAGGCTGCAGCCATGAAGGTTGAGGGTCTAGTGGCCCTGCAAATACAGTGGCCCTGTGGCCCCAAGGCTGTGCAGTGGCCCTCCAGCTGGTGTAACAGGGCGGTGTGTTCTTGACAGTAACACGGGTATCTGTGAAGGTTGGTTCCTGTGTAAAGCAGGTTGTGGGGTATCTGTGAAGGTTGGTTCCTGTGTAAAGCAGATTGTGGGGTGTCTGTGAAGGTTGGTTCCTGTGTAAAGGGTTGTGGGGTATCTGTGAAGGTTGGTTCCTGTGTAAAGCAGGTTGTGGGGTATCTGTGAAGGTTGGTTCCTGTGTAAAGCAGGTTGTGGGGTATCTGTGAAGGTTGGTTCCTGTGTAAAGCAGATTGTGGGGTATCTGTGAAGGTTGGTTCCTGTGTAAAGCAGGTGGGAGCTGGCAGGCCGTACCTGAGGCTCTGCAGGTGAACTTGGCCTTGGGGTCACACATCCGGCGGGTCCCTTCGCAGGCGACCTCGTCGCTCCCGTCCTCGCAGTCCTTGTCCCCGTCGCACCGCCAGCGCTCCGGGATGCAGGTGCCATCGGCGCGACAGTGAAACTCTTCCCCGCTGCAGTCGTTTACAGGAAGCAGGGCTGCGAGGAGAGATAAACACAGCAGTGTTGGAGGGAGGGCGGCACAGTGGGGCAGTGGATAGCACTGTCGCCGCACAGCAAGAAGGTCCCGGGTTTGAATCCCGGCTGGGTCCTTTCTGTGTGGAGTTTGCATGTTCTCCCCGTGTCCGTGTGGGTTTCCCCCGGGTACTCTGGTTTCCTCCCACAGTCCAAAGACATGCACGTTAGGCTAATTGGAGAATCTAAATTGCCCGTAGGTATGAGTGTGTGAGTGAATGGTGTATGTGCCCTGCGATGGATTTGGCGACCTGTCCAGGATGTATTCCTGCCTCTTGCCCAATGCATGCTGGGACAGGCTCCAGCCCCCTGCCCCGACCCTGACCAGGAGTAAGCAGGTTAGATAATGAATGAGTGTTGATGGGGAGCGCTTTTAACATTTCGCAGCCCTGAGTGTCTGTTCTGCACTGAAAGGCGTGGTCCTCAATCACAGGCCCATATGAGAGAGGTGTGTCTGAGCCCCCAGAGCTTCCGGAAGAGTCTTTCAGCTCTGCTCTGAACACCCCGGGGCGGGCTGGCGTGCTCTTAAGGGCAGCTACAGGGGAACACATGCCCCATTATGACTGTGGTGCTCTTAAGGGCAGCTACAGGGGAACACATCCCCCATTATGACTGTGGTGCTCTTAAGGGCAGCTACAGGGGAACACATCCCCATTATGACTGTGGTGCTCTTAAGGGCAGCTACAGGGGAACACATCCCCCATTATGACTGTGGTGCTCTTAAGGGCAGCTACAGGGGAACACATCCCCCATTATGACTGTGGTGTAACACAGAGCGACGGGTGACATCTCAATTTAAAGCTTGTGTTCTCTCCACGCTGCCTGGCTGATCACGGGGCGACGCTGACATGCAAGGCTTCCACAGTCTCTCTGCCCTGAGAGAGGAAACAACAACAACGCTTTAAAAATGACAGGAAGAGGGAAGTGGGGATGTCTGCGAGAGGCAAGCCTGTTCTCCTCATCGCCCCGGTTATTGTAACCGCAGAAATGATCACCGTGGCAACACAACAGTGGAGATGAACTCTCAACACACACACTGAGAGAGACAGCTGAGGCGACGACTTGCAGGAGCAGAAATCAAAACCCAAACATATTGGAATTCCAGCGTGAGCCCCCAAACTGCAGCAGCGCAGAACTGACAGTAATCAATATTTTCCTGGAAGAAATATACAAATTCTCTCACAAATTACACAAAAACTCGTCTGGACTTGTTAATCTGTTACAAAGTATCTTCTCAGCAAAATAGCAGGCGGTGGAAAAAAACTAACAATCTAAGGGGCTCAAAGGCAAGAGAATAAGTTAAAAAGATTAAAGGCCTATTGCAGCCACAGTTCGAAACCCGACTGTGCCAGTCCGGCACTGGCTGAGAGCCCAGATTGGGAGCGGCGATTGGCTGTCTGCCCCAGGGGGAGGGCGGAGGGTGAGCTGGCAGGAGCTCGCCGAGAAGCGTGAAGGGTGTCTCTAGAAAGTAGGGGGCGAGTTCTGTCTCGGAGGAGGTGGATCATCACTGGACTCAGGGGAATTAGCTTGCCCCGTAGTGACAGATTTAATCTGATTTCATTAATCCCTTCACTAACACACCTAATTTCATTAACCCCTTCATTGGCACACCTGATTGCATTAACCTCTTCACTAACACACCCAATTTCATTAATCCCTTCACCAACACAACTGATTTCATTAATACCTTCACCAATACAACTGATTTCATTAATTGACTGCTCATCAAGACAATGAATAATCGATTCAGGTGTGTTAGTGCTGGGCTGGAACAAAAGCCAGCACACCCAGTAGGGCTCCAGGACCAAACTTGGGCCCCTGGACTAAGAGAGGCCTGGAGGGGTTTCCTGTGCACACATGCAGGGGTTTCCTCTCTTCTGTAAACAAACTAAGTAAAGAAATAAGGGCCCTTCTTCGGGCGCTTAAAGACTCTCATATTTAAAAAAGATCTGTGAAAAAATACACAAATTGTATAAATAATATAATAAAACCAGTGATGTGAGTGAAAACCCAGAGTAGTGTAATTCCCCTTCTCTCCTCTCTGCTCCGGGAGCGTGGGATGAGGAGCGCTGTGAGGCCGGGCCCCAGGGTAGAGTCTCAGAGCTGGGCCGGGCTCTCGAGGCCTGAGGAACAGCGTCCGCCGCTCTTTTGATGAATAGCCCCCTCCTCTTAGTGACAAGATACTGAGCTGTAACCATTCCACGGCACACAGCTGCTCTTCAGCAAACTGATAACAGATTAAAGCTCCAAAAAAACCTGAAGGGACCAATTAAATCTCTCTGGCCTGGAGATGTGAAAAGGTTTGAATCAGTCTTTACAATATTCAGGGCCTTAGGAGCAGCCATCCTGAAGCATAACATTCTCAGAATTTAAACTGATTGTGTTACGCTTTTATATGGAGTCCAAAGTCTTCATAGTTTCAAAATTTTCCATGTTTTTCTCCCTATTTGGTTGCCAACGAACGATACCCTCTATTTATCTCAATTCACCCGCCCCCTCGTTCCACCGTCCGTCCTCTGGGTAATGAGACAATTTTTCCGGACCAGTAGATCCGCCTCCTCCGAGATGGAACCTGGCCAATGACCTGACCTGCTCCTCGACAAACTTGTGCCGGCTCACCCTCCCCCCTCCCCCTGGGGCGGACAGTCAAATGCCCCCGATCAGGGCTGACGAACAGGGCCGGTCTGGGAGGGACAGGTTTCGAACTGAGTCCCTGATAGGGAGCCAGACTCATATCGTATCAGCTAAGATACGGTGCGTTAGACCGCTACACTATCCGCCGCCCTGGAGTTCGAAGTTAATCAAGACTTTCGATCTGAGAAAGAACTTTAAATCTACAACAGACCTGTAATAGTTGGCAGAGTAGCAGTGTAGAGTAGTGATGTTGTAACATGAAGGGGTGTTCAACTCCAAGTTTTGTATTTTATGACACGCAAGAAAGTGCCAGTTACCTCAGCAATAGAAGTACGGATGTAGGAAGTACTTGCGTAAGTGCGCTAATTCCTGTCATTTTTGATTTGCATGTAATCACAACTGTGTCATTGAGCACTCTCCTTGTGGTCTATATAATTCATTCAGCACCTACACAGGCAAAGTTCAGCTATTTATTTATTTATTTATTTGTCAGGGAAATTATCATAAAAAACATTATTACAATGTTTAAAAAACAAGCATAAACGCACTGAATTAACAGTTTATTGCCAAAGGCTAATTCCCAACACCTGTCACAGTACAGTCGCAGTGCAATGCATCCATGGTAGAGGCTACGGCCCTTACTGTGTTTATCTTGAATGTCTCTAGGCCTGACTTTACTTTGATACTGTGGAGTAATCAAGCAAATCCCGGTTTGGTCCTGTTTTCCCCTCAAACCCAATGTTGTTGTTTCTCTATCAGGAGGCGTGGGAGCTGGGAGGTAGTGGGCACATTAAACAGGAGAATACTCAGGAGGAATGTGCTTCCCAGCACTCATCTCGAGAGATTTAACTCAATAATGGAGAGTGAGTGTGGAGCAGCAGGAGCAGGATGAGCGCTGCTGGTGGTGCTCTCGTCAGGTGCAAATGGCCCCCAGATGCAGCCGGGTACCCAGGTCTGCTTTAGGGAACCCATCACATACCCCCAGCACGCAGATTAGCGTTCCCCATTGCCCTCTGTGAGAAATGTGCGATAACAAATGTTTTCCTAAAAAATAATTTTAATGATAGTTTTTTGCCAGTTTTTTTCGCTCCCAATTTCGTATCTAATTTAACCATCTACTTATTTCGATTCACCCTCCCCCACAAACTTCGCCGCCCATCCTCCGGGATTGAGCTACTTCCCAGAGGCCAGCGATGATCCGCCTACTCTGAGACGGAACACACCCCCCCCTTTCCGGAGACACCCTTCACACTTCCCGTCGAGTTCGTGTCGGCTCACCCTCCCCCTTCCCCCTGGGGCAGACAGCCAAACGCTGGCCAGGGCCAGTCTGGCGCAGTCGTATTTTGAACCGTGACCGCAATAGGCAGCTCACAATCGCAAAGCACCAATGCGAGTGCGTTAGACTGCTATGCTATCGGAGGCCCCGATACACATACATCTTGATTTCATTAACTGAAACGTGTGCAGCGTTGATAATGAAAATGTGTTTTAAGAAAGAGAGAATGGAGAATGAGAGAGGCTGCTGTTGTCGTGACGGACGCTGCGCTCTGGGGGGGTCATTGTGGTGGTCGCAGCCGCGCTTCACCTGCTCCGGCGCAGGTGCTGTTCTCATCGCTGAAGTCGCCGCAGTCGTTGTCTCCGTCGCAGGCCCAGTGTTCCGGGATGCATCGCCCACTGGCGCACTGGAACTGGGAGCTGGAGCAGGAGCGGACGCACCCCACCTCATCACTCCCATCCCCACAGTCATCATCTGGGGTTAAAATAACAATAATACAAAAACATTAACATGAAGAAGAAGGAGAAGGAGAGAAGAAGAGAAGGAGTAATTTCAGCCGTTTTATAAATATCTGCAGAAGCCTTTTTTGGGCTCTTTAGTCTATAATGGTCGAGTTTGTTCATTAGCACTGAAGGCCAATACATTTCACTTGCTCACATCCCCAAGCCCACAGATGAAATCAATCTGTTACTAAAGCCCACTCCCAGTTCATCTGACAGGGGCTCAGTGGGGTGATTCTGTTTAACATTCAGACAAATAAATATGTGACCATGGCAATTCATTAACAGAGTGCTTTAGAAACATACATCTGAGCTATTCCTACACCTGATATGCTTCTATATGCTATTATAAATGTATTATAAGCAGCACGGTGGTGCAGTGGATAGCACTGATGCCTCAACACAAGAAGGCCCCGGGTTTGAATCCCGGCTGGGCCTTTCTGTGTGGAGTTTGCATGTTCTCCCATGTGACCAGGAATAAGCGGGTTAGATAATAATAATAATAATAATAATAATAATGTGTTTACTGCGCAGGCTTTGAAGATGAGTGCTACACTCAGGATTAATCCAGTGCTACATTTCAAAAGCCATGTAAAAACCTGAGAAAACATTCTACCATGAAATTATTAAAAACCTATGTTGTTTTTTATTAAATTTTGTATTGTTTGTTTTATGTTTTAATGAGCACTGTGCTGTCTGTGACTCGTGAGATACGCATTTGCATTACAGTACATAAATAATAGAGATTCATTTTCAATTCTTTACTGACTTCTTTTCCATAAAACTTCAATATCAATTTCAAGCCTAAACAACACTAAATATTCGTAAGGTAAAACACTCTAGAAGCCTTTAAAACAAGTGTGACATCATTAGAATCTTATCATCCAGGACTATAAAATCATTGAGGACCCTGTAGAGCTGTGGTTCACAAACTCCGTCCTGGGGACCCAGTTTACGCTGGTTTTTGTTCCAAACATAATTGCAACCTCTGAATTGTAACTATGTGTTAATTGTTCTAAATTAGACACTTTTAATTTCTATGAAAGCATGATTTCCTCTCTTAAGGCCATATTGTGTCAGAAACATCTATGCATGCCATGAATAATGAATGTTCCATATTCACATGCCAGGACTTTAAATCAGTCAGATCAACTAATGCTCTCATTTTATAATGAGCAATTTGTTATATGACACATTAGAAAGAGGTTACAGTTTTTTTTAATTGATTCAATTATAGACTGGCAGGTGAAAACAGTGGGGGCCTAATTGTTGAATGTGTGGACACCTGGTCACTGAAAACTAAGCCGTTTGTGGAAAGTGAAGAGTTCAAATCTGAATTGTGTTAAAATAAGTTTAGGGGAAAAATTATAGTAGAACTTTTTCAACGTTTTCATCAACCTTAACTGATCAACAGATTGACTGGAACAGAAACAGTACACACAGTGGATCCCCAGGACTGTGTTTGGGATCCACCGCTGTAGAATATGTAAATGGGTCCCTCTTCACAGGAGGAAGTAATTGACACTGCCCTGCTACACAAGAAGAAACAAGTCACAGTGGCCCTACTGTGGTTCTGTGTGGTTCAGTAGGTAGAGCATGGTTCTGTGTGGCTCAGTAGGTAGAGCATGGTTCTGTGTGGCTCAGTAGGTAGAGCATGGTTCTGTGTGGTTCAGTAGGTAGAGCATGGTTCTGTGTGGCTCAGTAGGTAGAGCATGGTTCTGTGTGGCTCAGTAGGTAGAGCGTGGTTCTGTGTGGCTCAATAGGTAGAGCCTGGCGTTGACATGGTGGCGATTACAACTGGGACCGCACTTGGACAATATACTGAAAAATGTATGCATTCACTACTGTAAGTCGCTTTGGATAAAAGCGTCTGCTAAATGACATATAAATGGCATATATTAATTGGAAGCAAGTCACAGTGCCCAACTGTACAAGAGGGAACAAGTCACAGTACCCTACTCAGTACAAGAGGGAGTATGTCATATTACCCTTCTATGCAAGAGGAAACCAGTCACATCAGAACACATCGTGTTGAGTCGTGTTGTAGAGGAGAGGACACTCACCCGAGTCACAGTGCCACTTGACACTGATACACCTCCCATTGGAGCAGCTGAATTGGATGAGAGGCTCACAGGTGGGGAAAGCTGTGGAGAACAACAACATCAATAACACATTCTTCAGAAACATTACTAACAAACCTCTGCTCTTGTTATTAACTTATAAAATATGCAAGAAGCAGTTGTAGCGTCTTTGGCATAGCGAACATATGCAGTAACACATGTATCAAGTGGTACATAAAGTAAAGCAGGTAGCTTACTGAAATACTCGATATATAAACATGGATTACTGTACCGCAGGCACCTCCCTCCACCCCTCCCCGCATCACACTGACCCCTAAATCAATGCTCCTCTGTATCACAAGGGCTGGGTGACCTTACTGTTGAAAACTGTCAAAAATGTATGCACTTCATTTGGCTAAGGAGCTTGCATAACTGAAACCACACAAGCCCACAAGAAAATAAATAAATATGTGTATATTAATATGCATGAAGTAGTAGTAGTAGTAGTAGTATATTACATACTACATTATTAAAACATTTGTCTAGCAGGAAATAGTGCTGCCTGAGAAAAATTAATAAATAAAATGGCAGCATAAGAAGTCAGACACTGCAATGAATCAGCAATGAATCAACATGTGTTTGCTAATTCTTACAGCATGGTGACAACATGATGCAGCATTATTCTCCCTCAGTGTGGACAACAGAACCTCCATTAAAACTTCAGTATAAACCACTGGAGAATGGTGCCGCCTTTAAATCACAGAAATATGAATATCCTTGCATTTGAAACATATTTTTTTATAAAAAGGAGTGCCTTGGTGGGTTTTTTTTTGGTCATAGCTCAAAGAACCTTGCGCTAAAGAATTCACTTTTTTTACATCTTTGCATTGTAAAAAAAAAAAAAAAAGTTTAAAAAAAAAAGGAAATAATTATTTCTTCTCACAAATGATATTTAAAGCATTATTTTTTACGTTCTTGTGACTTGTGGCTGAGGAGGAATCAACCCTAGTGTTGAAGTAAACTCAATTACAGCCATGTCAAAACAACAACTTCAACTTTTCCCTCAAATGATTGTGTCCAATTGAGACAGACAGTTTGATGCAAGAATTAGCAGAATTAATGCAATTAATTAATTAAGAATTAGACAATTAATTGGAATTACATATATAGTGAAAAAAGTGCAGTAACTCTCAAAATTACAACACATGGGCAAAAATGAACATACCACCATGCAGCAACCATTCATTCATTAAATTCACTACGGCATGTGCTTAGTGATAGTTTACCTCACATTAAACTCCTGAAGGGAATTTGCCACAGAACCAATGATGCCTGTTAAAACTTCTAAAGCAACGTGCACGCGTTTGACAGCTGATGCTGACACAAAGTTGTGCCTTTTTGGAAAATATCAAATATCCAAATATTTTTAGTTGTAATATTTTAGCTCCGTGGCACAGCTTGATGACGGTTTAAAGAAGCCGCGCATAAACTTCAATTACCGCGCGCTCTGTCGCCGTGTGTGTGCGTGCGTACTGAGGCAGCTCACGAGCCGCACCAGAGGAAGCATAAGCGACAGCGCGGCTCCGTGTTCTGTAGCGGAGGCTTCAAATGTGACGATTACTCCGCCGACCGCGATGCGGAGATGGGAGAGTGTTATTCTCCGCTCTGTTCGCTGTGTCTGCGCCCCCATTTCAGTGTCATCAAAAAGCGCTGATGGGGAGTTTACTTTCCTGTCAGCAATAATTTGCCACACACCGGTGCACTTTTGAAGTGTTTTTTGTTGCTTAAAAAAAGAAAAGAAAAAAACCCTCAAACAGCACTCATCTCTTTCTGACTGCACACACCCTAAAAAACCCTTACCGTCTATTTCCAGAAAGCGATGAAAATGTGCGCAACGTGCTACACGAGGGCCAAATAAAACAGGACGCGTTTGCCAAGGGAGTGTGTATTTCTTCTGAATCCCAGCCAAGCAGGGAGAAATAATTTGCAAACACAGCTCGGCAGACGTTGAACCGAGGCGAGGACACGTACAGTGAATGGCTGAACCACTGATACGCCAGTAGGTATAACGACAGCGGCCATCGCTGTGGTTCACCACCACTGTTCCCCGGAGACACGGACAAAACCAGCTTAATCAACCACATATGTAAAACTCTTCAGGTCATACGAGTGCTGTTCTTTGATTTCAAATTTCTTAGTGCAGTATAGAGTAACTATGGAGTTCATATATACATACATACATACATACATACATACATACATAAACAACAATGCGTCCCTAATCACATTCAGTAGCAGAATGTGAACAATAAGCTAAGAGGGATTCTACGTGACATTTTTGTCAAAATGTAGTTATTTAGATTTTCTACTATGCAACAGTTTAAAACACATGCAGTTACATGTTAAAACAAACACAGAGGAAATGCAAAGCAATGGTATGATACGATATGGGATTTTTATAAAGCTTTGGGTGCATTCTCAAGCTTATCTCAGCATAAAGAGCATGGTGCTGACCATGCTTAGGTTATGGGTTTGATTCCCATTGGGACCACATATACTAAAAAATGTATGCCTTCACTTCTGTAAGTCGCTTTTGATAAAAGCATCTGATAAATGGCATATATAGTACAGTATATACTGTATATATATACACACTAAACACAAAATACCATCTCTGCCATGGAAGAATGCAAAAGTTTTGGAGGACGGCCTGTTCTTAGCAAATTCACAGTTGTTCAATATTCTTTCCATTTCTTTACGATGGACTTAACAGTGCTCCGGGGGATATTCAAAGGCTTTGAAATCTTCTTATATCTTTCCCCTGATTGGAGCTTTTGAAGAACCTTTTCTCAGATCTGCTTTGAATGTTCTTTGGTCTTCGTGATGAAGCTCTTGTTTGGAAATGCACTAACCCACTGTGGGACACCTCACAGACAGGTGTATTGAATTTGAAATCATTTGAAACACCTTAATTGTACACAGGTGGCTTTGTATTTGTAATAAATTAAGTAAAGGTTTAAAAAAAAAAATTTTTTATTGGACAGTATATAGTATTTTATGTTGATCAGTGGCAAGAAATCCCAATTAAATCCGTTTTGATTCCAGTAAGGAAATAAAATGTGAAAAATGCCAAAAGCAGTGAATACTTTTTAATACTGTTTATGTCACATACATTTAAAATATTATGAGATATATTATGCAATACATTTTCTGAAATGTAATATCATGGAAATGCATTTTACTTTAAGACACATATAAGTAAATGCATTGTAAACAGTGTTGTTTATGGTACGGGGTAGCCTGTGTGATGTCTAGACCCTTAAAAACCATACGCCCGCGGGGCCTCGGGTGGCGTAATCGTCAAAGCATTTGCCTGGAGTGCAAGTCGCCCACTGCAGCCGTGGTTTGAAACCCAGCTGCGCCAGTCCGCCAGTCCGCCCCAGGGAGAGGGGGAGGGTGAGCCGGCACAAGCTTGCCGAGGAGCAGTAGAGTGACCTTGTAAAACATACTTGGATAAGTTCCTTCTCGGAGCAAGCGGATTATTGCCTTGAGGTATTAGCTTGTCCCGTAGTGGCGGGCAGCGAGTTCATGGGGGGAGGGTGAATCGAAAGAAATAGAGGGTATAATTGGGAGAAAACTGGGAAAATATCCCCAAAAATCATAGGCCCACAGAACCCTTCACAGGTCCAAACGAGGACTGACCTTGCACATTGTACCTCCTGACACGTAAGGTTGTGGAGGGACCAAAAGAGTGACTCATAATGATTCATCTCCCGTCACAAAGATTAATTTCTCAGCTCTGTGACAAATTAAATATTTAAAAGACTGCCTCTCTTTGTCAGCGCTGCCAACTGCTGTATCTAAGAGTGCCAGCGCTTACCTTCAGGGCATCGCTTCCAAATTAAAATGTCCACATGAGCCTGAAAATTAAAGACAGGATCAAAAAAATGTTTAAAAAAAAGAGGGAAATCAAACAGTGCCATTTGTTCCTTCTTTCCAACGTGCAGGCGCCTGATTGGTGCTCTGGTCATGGCATGCTCCAGCTCCAGAGACGCTGAGAGGCTTCTCTCTCTTTGGAGGAAGGAGGTGACCCATCGGCAGAGGGAATGAACAGTGTTTCTGGAGGAGTTCAAGGCAGACCACCTGGGTTGGCCCTCACTATGGAAGCTGGGCTTCAGCCCCTCGCGTTGCACTAAATCACTCAAAACCATAAAGCACTCACGCTCAATGTGCTCATGTCAACACCATTCATCAGCGTACCATCAGAGTACCAAACATAAAAATTCAGATCAAGTCTCAAGGGATGAATGCACAGAACTGACCCCAGGGCTCTGCACAGACGCTAGCACTAATTCAGGATGGAGGCGCTTTAAGGCATGTCCAACTCCATTCCGGTACTGTTATGACAGGAGAGCAACACCTGCAGCGTGGGGGTGAAAGTGTTTGGTTTAAAATGAATAAATTAACTGTGGATGTGGCTCATTATGGCCAATTAGATCGTCAGCTTTTTTTCCCCTTTGAATCTAAATTAATGCCGTACCGAGCTGGCAATTTTTGTATTGTCTGATGAAGAGCAAGCAATATGGCTGCAAAGACCAAGTTATGAGACTTGACTTCACTACAATAACATGGAGTACATAACTGGACAGGGTATCATGCTGCAGTACTAAACTAAACTAAAGTGCGTTTGTATGTGTATCAGTTTCCTACTAAGAAAAGCGCTTTTCTCAGTAGGAAACTGATATAGTTTCCGGGAGGAGGAAGAGGAAGACATGTGGCGCATGCTAGTTGAGTTTAGTTTGTGTATTTTCATCTAACCCTTATATATAAAAACCTGTATTAAATGTACTAACTAGGTTTCATTGATGCACTTGTGATGGTCTGCAGCCAAAGGCTCCCTCCTCTCCTGTGCGCTCTGTCTCTCCAACCTCTGCAATCACTCACCGTGTTAAGTGCTCCATTTTACAAAAAACACCACATACGTACATACATAGTGAACCCTCCAGACATGGTCATTGTTTTTGTAAAAAAAACAAAAAAAACCTTATTAAATGTATATCCAAACACCAATTTGTAAAGCAGACTTTCCAAATAATGGACACAAACAAAAAAAAAGATGTATTTTCATTATTTATTCAACAAAAGTGGTTTATCTCACAAAAACTGAAAATTTGACATGTGCAAAAGTATGTGAACCCTTTTAGTTAGTAGCTTGTGGCACCTCCTTTTGCAGCCATTACTTCAACCAAACGTCTTCTGTAACCACTGACCAGTCTCTCGCATCTGCTGTTGGGGATTTTTGCCCACTCCTCCTTGCAGAACTCAGCCAGTTGAGAGAGGTTGGAGGGACATCTGGCATGTACCGCCCTTCAGGTCTAGCCACAACATTTCTATAGGATTGAGGTCTGGACTTTGACTAGGCCATTCCAGAGTACGAATCCTCTTTCTGTTAAGCCATTCCTTGGTAGTTTTGCTGGTATGCTTTGGGTCATTGTCTTGTTGCAGAACCCATTTTCGGCCCAGCTTCAACTCCTGACTGATGGCAGGAGATTCTGATCAAGAATTTGTTGATAGGCATGAGAATTCATGTTTCCCTGGATAATATGGAGTCGCCCAGGTCCGGAGGCAGAAAAGCTGCCCCAGACTTTCACATTTCCACCACCATGCTTCACTGTTGGGAGGAGGTTCTTTTCTTGGTATGCAGTGTTGGCTTTTCTCCAAACATAGCGGCTTTGATTGTGACCAAATAATTCTATCTTGGACTCATCTGTCCAGAGAATGGACTTCCAATAGGCCTCTGGTTTGTCCAAGTGTTCTCTGGCAAAGTTGAAACGGGCAGCTTTGTTCTTTCTTGAGAGCAGAGGCTTCTTTCTAGCAACCCTCCCATGAATGTCATGTCTATTCAATTTTCGTCTGATTGTAGACGCATGTACATTTACCCCAGATGCTGCCAGAGAGGTCTGCAACTCTCTAGAGGTGATGTGTGGGTTGGCCTTTACCTGATTTATTATTCTTCTGGTGCTTCTTGGTGATAGTTTTGATGGGCGTCCACTTCTAGGCAGAGTTGCAGTCATGTTGAATGCCCTCCATTTGTAAATGATTTGTCTTACAGTGGATGGATGGAACGAATCTTTTGGAGATGGTCTTATAGCTTTCCCCAGACTGATGGGCTGTCAGTACCTTCTTCCTGATGTCCTCGGATATCTCCTTTCCTCTCGGCATTGTTGATCTGTTTAGGTACACCTTGGCACTACAGTGGTTTGGTTGGTTTCCTCTCTCTTTTAATCTGTGTTGCCCAACCCTTTTCCTAAGGATGTCTCATTTGATTGGTCTGCTTAATTGATTAATTAAGCACCCAAATGTGTTTCACCTGAATCTATTACCTACTTGATTTTACCAATGCAGCTGGGGGTTCACTTACTTTTGCACATACACTAATTCCATGTTTCATGTAGTTTTTTATTACTCACACAATTCCTCTAAACAAGTACATGCAATTGATAAACATAAACCTTATATTTATTTTAAAAAACAAACATGCATCTTATAAATTTTGACAAGTGCAGAAACAGTCTCTTTCTAATTCCAGTGCACTGAACCACTCCTTACAAGTGCAAAGCTTAAACACTTTGAACTGCTTAGTTGAGTACAGGTTGCATTTTCAAATCGTTGTTTATGAAAGGATTCGTCTCGGAGTGAGGTGAACTAGAAAACATCAACATCCACAAAGCGCTCGTGTGTGATGGGGGACTTCTCGCTGGTCTGCCCCGTTATGTTTATATGAGCACATTAATAACGCCGCAAAACTAGCGCATAGCGGCTGCATTTCAGTCACGAGCTCGTCTGGGTGGAGCAAAAACGTGAAGGAATTATCAGACACGAAACCCGCACAGCTCCGAATGTTTTGATTGACACACCCCCCGTTGCCCCTGCGCAACACTAAAGCCTTTATTGCAGACTGACAGCTTCCTGAAGGCCAAAGAGCCTGCTTCACTTCAAGCCCACGGTGTTAGAGCTCCTGCACTGCAGTCAGACACTATCTCCTGGGGTACATGCACCCTGAAACCTCAGCACAATATAAAGAGCATGTTCTCCTCTAGAATGCCACAGAGAGATCCTTCTCCGAGCAGAGGAATCCACTTCTCGAGACTCACAGTTCAAACGAGGGGAGGAGGGGGTGGTTCTTGCAGTGGGGCCTAAAGATAACACGTTTAAATATCCGCTCGCTCGCCAAAATCTCCTGACCAAATTCATGCTCCCCCCCCAAACGGCCAGACCTGTTAGCGCTCCTTTGATGTGGCTATCAAAATACTGGGCCAGATGGGCTCACGCGATTCATATCTGGACCTGCCTTTGATATTCTCATCATATTCCGCTGAAGAGCCAGTCACTGAGATGTGGCTGCAGGATGTGGCTTTTACATATTTTATGCCTATAGAAAAAATATTCTTTACTACGACTACTTTTCAGGCCTACATCTGCTTTGAAGACCTGTGTTTTCCTTTCAGCTCCGACAGCAAGAGCACACATTTCTATCAATTCTAGTGTGTATGTGGGCGACAATAAAATCTCTCTGTTGTTGACCTTGCTGGCCACTCTTTCAAACTGAGTCTTGCCGAACTCTGAAAACGTACTCCGTATTCAAACCTCTGCAGTGAGTTTTACTGTCATGTTAGAAAAGCATAGATTTAAAATGGGTAAATAAGTGTAGTCCATTAATACTGTTAGGTATTGTTAGCCCTTCTTTACCCTGTGTGTGTGTGTGTGTGTGTGTGTGTGTGTGTGTCTCACTCTGTATGTGGGTGGCCACAGGCATATGCATGTATGTGTGTGTGTGTGTGTGTGTGTGTGTGTGTGTGTGTGTTTATGTATTTGGGTGGTGTGTGTGTGTGTGTGTGTGTGTGCATGTGTGGCCACAGGCATATGTATGCATTTATGTATTTGGGTGGGTGTGTGTGTGTGTGTGCCACTGGGCCTGCCATCTCTAAGACTCACCGCATGAAGACGTCTCATCAGAGCGATCCCCGCAGTCATCGTCCCGATCGCAGCGCCAGGACTCTGGGATACAGCGTCCGTTCAGACAGGAGAACTGGCTGGGCTGACACGTCTGAGCTGAAACACAACCACAGCAACAACTCAGATCACAACCCAGTCAGGGACACAACCTGCAGCCAATCACAAACCCAGTCAGGGACACAACCTGCAGCCAATCACAAACCCAGTCAGGGACCCAACCTGCAGCCAATCACAAACCCAGTCAGGGACCCAACCTGCAGCCAATCACAAACCCAGTCAGGTATCCAACCTGCAGCTAATCACAAACCCAGTCAGGGACCCAACCTGCAGCCAATCACAAACCCAGTCAGGGACACAATGCGGCAGCTCCACCTGCAGCCAATCTGTCCTCGGCCCACTCACTAATCAACTACAACAGTACTACAAATCCACAAACGAGCTTCCTGTTTGACGTGATGACCAGCGCTCCCAACAGATATCCTGCAGCATTATCTGAGCGAACATCTGCTGGGTAATCACATCTGGATTAAATTCCATCATAAACTAGTATCTGCAGTGCGTTCAGTTTTGGCTCGATCCCCCACTGGTGTTGACTCAATATTAACAGAGTTTGAAAGCAGAAAGTTCCGGGCAGGAGACACGGTGTGTTTGGAGATCCGTGCCAGTTTCCGTCCTGATGGAGTGAATCCGGCGGCCGAAAGGCACGTATGTTTCACGTCAACGTCTGAGAGCAAACGATGCCTTAAGCCTCCCTCATCGCTAAAAGGGTTCAGGAGCAGAACCCGATCCACACCTGTACAGAAACTACACCAATCCAACTGTACTAAAGGCAATTTACCTACAGTGTGTGGTGTGTGCAAGGACATGCGTTACACCTCTCTTACAATCGTATGTACAGGACCAGAAAGTAATGCGTCTCATGATAATGTGTCTCATTTACACAAAGAGTTGTCAATGCCTGGAACAGCTTGCCAGGTCGGGCAGTAAAGGCAGAAACACTTGGGCTATTCTAGTCCAGGCTAGATGGAGTACTAAATACTCTCTGGATTAGGACAGTGTAGTGGAATCAACACCTGAGAATCGAACCAGAAGCTGAGTTACAAGTCCAGTACCCTAACCATTACACTACACTGCTAAATGGCTCAAATGTAAATGTAAATTACATGACGAGCCTAGATAGGCTGAACGGCCTGTCCTTGTCATTATGTATTCTTATGTTCTTATCTCATCATAAGCAAAAAGGGATATGACACATCATGTCTTATCTGCTAAACGTACCTGTTTTTTAGTACAATCATTTTTAAATCATGTTCTGAAAATAATTGGCATTTCAGATTTCAATTCAGTACATTCTGCAGCTGAATCTTTCGGCTTCTTGCCAAAGTGTTTTCTGTAACATGAAAAAATATTCTGTACAACATTAACCTAGTTTAATGGTGCTTTTTTCCCCCCAATAAAATTACACTCGACCCCAAAATGAGACAAATGATGCAATCCAGATAACTCCCAATGCAGAACACAGCACATTAGGCATTAATAAACAAAATCTCAGTCTCTGATTTCAAATGACTGTTCTCCCGCTTCCTCTGGGAAATTCATCACAATCATTTAATGTATTCGGAGAAAACCAAAATAAACAGAAGTGGCGTTTTAATGAAAATCAGCCATGAGTATACACAGAAGTCTTAATAATCTCAGTAGACAGTACCTGTCCAACAGCAAGGACGTGCGAACATTACTATTGCCAGCAGACTATGTAATTGGGCCAATGGAAAGCTATGAATCACCTGAAAACGTACACCCATCTCGGTGTTAAAGCCTTTTTATTCATTTTCTTGCCTTCCCTTAAAACATGAGGCAGACGTCGGCAATATTTAAACTCTTAACCACACAGTAAACAAGCCTGAAACCAGTCGCCAAGCACCCAGTACCTTACTTTAAAGATATGCATCAGTAAGTGATAACATGAGGGAGCTGTGCTCTACCTGTAGTCCTCCATGGACTGGAGAATGAGGCCCTAAAGCTGTGTCTCTACCTCCCTCAGTAGCACTGGGGCCATGGGGAATGCAGTGAGCACTTTTTTTTTTTGTTCACGCCGGGGGGAAATTATAGAGCACTGCTGTGCTGGAACTGTCCTGCTGCTGACACTCCGTATTCTCCGATGGCTCTGGCTCTGGAAATAAACAGCCCCTTGGTGATGCAGCTCCACGCGGCTGCTGAACTTGTTTCTCTTTCTAAGACAGGAAGCTGAGAGCTTTTTTTCCCCCGCTGAGAGGGCGGTGGGCAGGTAGTTTATCGCGAGGCGGGTTTCTGCGCGTACCGGAGCAGGTGAGGTTCGATTCATCCTCGTTGTTTCCACAGTCGTTGGTTCCGTCGCACAGCCACCTCTTGGGGATGCAGCGGTTGTTGAGGCACTTGAAGTGATCAGGGGGGCAACTGTGGTTATCTGCGGGCACCAATCAAAAGGCCGGTCGATTAATCAAACAACCAACAAATCAATCAGACAACCAGCCAGCCAACAAATCAACCAATCAATCAAACTACCAGCCAATTAGTGAATCAACCGATCTATCAAACAACCAGTCTATCAATCAGTAATTCAGCCAATCAATCAAAATTGTATTTGATAGAGCTCTAATCAAGTGTCACAGAGCAACACACGGACCATATTTTGTACACAATTTAAGAACACACTCACTTTCTCGTAGAATATATACATCGGCTTATTAGTTGAGATAAGTACAATCAAAAGGCTGGTCGCCATTCAGAAAGGAGGCAATCAACCTATATCCAGTGAAACAAGAATGCTGTCTGTTATATGGCAGTAGAAATGACAACACTCAGACAATGAAGAATAAAACTGTGTGAATGTATCCAGGCAGTGAAGAACAGCGTCTTCAATGAAGCTATAGATTTACTGCTTTGATTTATTGTGTGTTGTCTGTGGTGTTGGGGCTCTGCATTGTGCATTCTGTGCACACCATATAGCAATAAACAGCCTGCGTTCCTGTTTCATTAAACACCGGCTTGCTCATCTCCTTTCAGAATGGCTTATTAGTAGCGATACATTTTAATTCCATTGATTTGTGTTGATGGCTTGCTGCTTGTGCAATCTCTAACCGAGGTGAGGGTCATTTCTACAGCTTGGCGCTTTGTTAAAGATTATTTCCAAAGCAGCTTCATGTTTTGTTACCCCTGGCTGTCATACATACAAGCACACTGCACACGACACACTAGTCAACTGTGTTCTGTAGCCTGTAATTTAGTTTAAATACACTTTGTCTCTGTAGCTCATCTAGTTAAAATCACAAGAAGGTGGGAAGGTGCCTGTGAATAATTAGGTAAAGATAGACTAATCATACTCGGCTTGGTGCAATCTAACATATTATCATGTCATGAATGGACAATGGAGGGAACAAAGTAGATCCAACAGCCTCGATATAAATGAACATCATTAGATTGTGTTCATGGTTGTTCAGTTTCTTTTTTGATTAATTTTGAATGTTTGAAATATTCATTTTCACATGTTCATGTAGCTATTACTTCTTTTTTCCCCAGGATACATTTTACAAAAACTAAACTCCACTATAGACACACACAAAGTAAATGAGCGCTTGAAGAATGATTGGCCTAACCCAATAAGCAGTGTGGAATAATTGTATATGGATTTATTTCTATCAAAATCTGAAAAGAAAAAAAATGCATTAAAAAATCACTTCACATTACATTTTGAAACTCCCACAATTGACATAATTGTTTATTATTATTATTATTATTACAACCCGCAAAGAAAATGTGTTTATTTATAAATAGAGGTGTTCCTCACAGCATATGAGTGGGTCTTCATCGCTGCCGTCCAGACAGTCATCATCCCCGTCACACTTCCAGGACAGCTGGACACATCTCTGGTTCCGGCACTGAAACTCCTCGCTCTTACAGCGCTGGGGTACGGGCTCCCCGGGCGTGACTGGGGAATGGGGAAAACACCGTCAAAAAACACCGTCAAGGGTTCACAAACAGCTACAGATTTCTTACAATGCACTGGGGGAGGAGGGGGGTGTACACACTGTACAATCACTGTGTTGCTTTAAGGGCTCCTATAATTTTTCTCTCTCTCTCCCTCTCACTCTTTCCCTCTCTCTCATGTTATCTTTCTCTCTGTCTTGCTCCCTATCCCTCTCCTATTTCTTCTCGCTCTCCCTCTCCCCACTCTCTCTCTCATTATCTCTCTCCCTCTTTCACTCTCGCTCTCCCTCTTTCCCTCTCTCTCTATTGTTATCTCTCTCTCTCTCTCTCTCTCTCTCCCTCTCTCCCTCTCTCTCTCTCCCTCTCCCTCTCTCCCTCTCTCCCGCTCCCTTGCGTATTCGTCCCTGAGCTTTCAGCAGGATGTGTTATTTCTCTGTATGATCACACATAGAGAGTGTCGTACTGGAGCAGGTGAGGTTGTTCTTCTGCAGGTGCTGGTTGTCGGCGCACGCACACACTCGGCCCCGGGGGATGGCGAGGCACAGCGTGCCGCAGCCCCCGTAATTCACACGGCACGCGTTGTCACCTGGAGAACACACATGAACAAACAATGCAACACAACACACGGTCCTGTTCAACACCAACGTGCTGCATTATGTATGTGCTTAGCACCTAGCCTTACCCAGGGAAACTCACAGAGCTTATATTTCACATATCATCCATTTGTACAGATAATATCAATAATATAATATCACCACCCAAGATTTGAACTGGCAACCTTCTGTGGATGTGCCACGCATTGTAGTCGGCTTTTGAAACCATACTGTGTAAACTGCATCGTCTGTTAGCTGTAAAGCCCCTTCTAGCGGAATTTGAAGAGGGAAGAGAATGACGAATGAGCAAAATCAAACAATTTCATGAGCCTTCATATATTTCCTATGAATATGAAAATCACCCCCCCCCACCCATCTTTAGAGAAAACCAATCTTCTTGTTCTGTAAGGGAGTGACACTGACGAGAAATATCCGAAATAAATGCATGCGTTAACAGTGAATTATGGGGGAACATCGTTTAGGAGGAACAGCTGACATTTTTATCCGTTCAGCCGAATCATTTGTCTTATGGTCAGAGGCAAGAGCAAGCCAGAGAGAAAGAAAAAGCTTTTTTTGTGTGTGTGGAGACACTGTCACTTATTAAGTTGAAGTATAGGGACAATAGCAAGGCTTCAGTCCCCCCGAAAAGTCAAAATGTAGCGCCTGAACCAATGAGATAAAGGCTTCTATTCTGTGAGAGCCAATCAGTAATACTCAAAGGAGCTGAGATCCAATTAATCTTCCGGGTGACGTGAGCTTTGGAGAGATGGCTGGCTTAACTTCTCGTGACACGCTCAGGATTGGGATGGAAACCCAGTTGGCTGTTTCCTCCCTGCCTCCTCCCCCTGCCATGTGCTGCTGGGAGGATATGATGCGTCTCCTCCTGGAGGATCTGGCACGCTCCATCTGCCTGCCGTTAACCATTCCAGCACGGGCCCAAATGCTCATTTAAACATGAAAACATTCAAAAATGTAAAGGTACATCCCCCTCCTCCTCCCCCTGGTGCAGTCTGCCAATCACCGCAGATCGGCCAGAGCCAGGCTGGCACAGCCAGGTTTCGAACCACAGCCGCAGTGGGCAACTTGCATTCCAGACGAATGCTTTGACCGTTACGATACCCAAGGCCCCAGAAACATTTGTAAAAACAAGATCCAAAACCCGAAAAGCACAAAGAGAAGGACTGCTGTTGAACTATCAGACCACGTGTCCGTGTCTAGAATGAGGCTGTGGCAGCATATAATGGACGACTTGCGTGGACGTGGAAAAGGCTTCAAACCCCAACAGATAAATGCGGGGAGCGTGATTGTGAGATGATCTCTGTGAAAAAACACAAAACACATAGGGGACACAAAATAATGATGCACACGTTCTCTGTTTCGATTGCTGCGGCGAGCTCCTACTGTGTGCTGTGACAGATGCCCCTGCGTGCCTATGACTGTAATCATCACCTCCTCTGCACGTCTGTAGATACCTTTAAATATAAACACAGGGCCTCGGATAGTGTAACGGTCTAACGCACCCGTTTACGAGTGTGAGCTGCTTATCACGGTCGCAGTTCGGAACCCGACTGTACCAGACCGGCCCTGGTGGGGAGCCCCGATCGGGGGCGGCATTTGGCTGTCCACCCCAGGGGGAGGGCAGAGGGTGATTCGGCACAAACTAGCTGAGAAGCGCATAAGGGTGACTCCAGAACGTGGGAAGTGGAGTTTGATTAACTTGCCTCGTCGAGACAGGCGGCGAGTTCGCGTGGGGAGGGGAAATCAAAATAAATAAAGGGTATAATTGGGCACTAAATTGGGAGAAAAATGTAAAAAAATATGTAAAAAAATATATACATCTAAATTATATATAAACACTGCTTGATGCGTCCATGACAGCGAAATGGATGGCGCTAGCAAGTTTTGCTCCAAAATCTAATTATTATGGAAAACGGGCGGGGAATTTTTGCTAGCTTACTAGCTAGCTATATTATCCACATTCTTCAATAAACTGAACGTTATACCACTGATCATAATAAGGTTAACGTTATGGCTATCCATAAAATGTAATATTATTAATGAATGGATTGTTAACGTTATGGGCATAACGCTATTTATTCATCCATCCAGTGAATTGTAAGGTAAGGTAGCTAGCTAAAGAAAACATAATCCATATTTTTGCTAAATGTGTTGTAGTACTTGTAACATATTTTTATGGATAAAGGCGTGAAGTTCGCTTGCTAGCTGGCTTTGCGAAATGTCAACAACACAACAGCCACGATTCGGAATTTGTCTGATTTTGGTCACCCGTGGCAACTAAAAACGAGCACCGCCCTATGCGCCTCCCAGCGAGTCCCAGCTCTGCGCTCACAAAATTCAGCGGAGCGCATCGCCGATTTCAGGCAGAATACGCTCCGCAGTGTGAACACCCTGCGGAGCGTATTCTGCCTGAAATCGGCGATGCGCTCCGCTTTGGATATTTTGTGAACACAGAGCTGGGACTGCGGAGGCGCAGAGGGGCGGTGCTCGTTTTTAGTTGCCACGGTGACCAAAATCAAACAAATTCGAATCATGGCTGTTGTGTTGTTGACATTTCGCAAAGCTAGCTAGCAAGCGAACTTCACGCCTTTATCCATAAAAAAATATGTTACAAGTACTACAACACATTTAGCAAAAATATGGATTATGTTTTCCTTTAGCTAGCTACCTTACCTTACAATTCACTGGATGGATGAATAAATAGCGTTATGCCCATAACGTTAACAATCCATTCATTAATAATATTACATTTTATGGATAGCCATATATAAACTTATTATGATCAGTGGTATAACGCGTTCAGTTTATTGAAGAATGGATAATATAGCTAGCTAGTAAGCTAGCAAAAATTCCGCCCGTTTTCCATAATAATTAGATTTTGAGCAAAACTTGCTCTTATGCTATTTTAGAGAGTTACACAGTCCTCTGTATGTCCCCTGGAGTTAGACTGTGAGATTATCTCACGGTCATGGTCCCACCTCCACAGTTGTCTGATTGGTTTTCTGTGTTTACGTCACTGTTAGGGCCAATTCATGCTTTACGCCACAAGTGTCAAAAGGACAGAAATGTGTCGCGTAACTTCAGAAAAAGGTGGCAGACGCCGTCATAACATGTTACGTAATCTGATTGGTTGGAATGACAAAACTCCATTGCCATGGAGATACAGAATACTACTTCCATCTGACTTTGTTTTGTTGTTTTCATGTTTTTGCAATGGACGGTTTTGAATAATTGTTAGTGGAGCAGGTGGGGAGATATCCTTAAATTTATAACTCCTGAAGAAATATATATTATAAAGACGCCATAAAGACGGCCAATTCATGGAATCTCAACAGAGACGAGCTACAATTCAGATATAAGTGGAAACAGTTTCGAGACAGGTAAACTATCTATGTTAACGTTAGCTAAGCAAAACTATCTATATCTAGCTAGCTAACTAGCTAGCAATCTGGTGTCATGGCCAAATAAATCTCGCCAACGTCAGCCCTTTTCGTCGACGTAAATAAATGTCAGTTGGCTCAGCTGGTTACCATAGAGACGACGCGACGCTGTTGCACAGTCGCTCAAAGTATGAAAACTCTTAACGTCGCTGGACAGGTAAGATCATTTATCTTTGTTAACGTTAGCTAAGCAAAACTATCGATATCTAGCTAGCTAGTAAATAATCTAGCTCGACGTAAATGTCAGTTTTCTCAGTTGGTTACCATAGAGACGACAGAGTATTAACGCTCAAAACTCAACGTCGCTGGACAGGTAAGATATCTTTGTTAACGTTAGCTAAGCAAAACTATTGATACCTAGCTAGCTCGTAAATAATTAGCTCGACGTAAATAAATGTCAGTTTGGTCAGATGGTTACCATAGAGACGACAAAGTATTAAAGTATGAAAGTATGAACGGTCAAACCTCGAAACGTCGCGGGACAGGGCGCGTAAAGCATAAATCGGCCGTTAGGCGAACACGGATAACAAAAGGGGACGTCTCCGCTCCAGCACTTTTCCGTGTTTGGCGGGTTTGGCAGTCACAGACCTTTGCATTTGTTACGAGCGCTGAGAGTCATCCAGACGAGCTCCTGCTCTTATTGTGCTGGTTATCAGCGAACACACGGATTCACCTCCAGCGCGGTGCCTGTGTGTGACTCAGCGGAGAGCCTGGCGCTGATTAACCCAGATCGTAAACAGACGAAAAGCACAATGAGTCCGGTGACTGAAAAGCGCAGCAGAGCCGGCGGTGTGATTAGATTAGCAACAGTTGTCTCAGTGCTACTGAGACCCACAATAGGATGCCCTCAACTTATTAAACCTGCGCCCATTCAGATACGTCCGTCTCCCCACTGAACAGTGTTCAATGTGTTGGATTGTTTTACTAAGGCACATAAATCGCCGTGAATTAAATCCACTAAGGAGAACAATTATGCACTAAAGCGGAGACATTTTTAAATAAGAGCCGTAATTTGAATAAATCAATTTTCACGCACTCTTGAGCATAAATATGAAAGCGAAATGCAGTTTATTCTCGTGAATATGCATTCTCTTTAAATTTGGTCAATATAATAACGGTCCTGTCTTGGGATCTTGTGGCCTTGGGTCTGGGCTGTAATACACTTTAAAAATAAAATTCATTTAGAAATATTCCCTATCGGCATATTTTCTGAACTACGATAAAAGTGTAAAATCTGAATATCGAGCCCCTTCAGAGTCCAGGGCTGGTTCCCCCGCAATAGCAATTAAATCATTCCTCGATAAATCAAAATATTTCCTAGTCACGGCCACAGCAGTTTATATCATAGACTGAGATAGAAGGCGAATAACCTGCAAGCTCCTGATATCGTAAGGTTAAAATCTGCATCGGCGCGCGTTCCCCGAGGATAACGCTCTGTGGACCTTTCGACATTTTAATTAAAGTTCAAAGCAGTTCCCTTTCCCTGCGTGTGCGGCTCAAGCAGCTCGTTAGTGTTTCGGTTCAGAGAGAGAAGTAGAAACAGGGCTCGAGTGAACCCTGCGGAATCACTGGCGATCTTCCGCAAGAGACTCAAACCCCACCTTTTCAGACTCCACTACCACTGAATTATGTACATCTAGCCAATTGTCATCACCATTGAGGAGAGGTACAATGTAGAATGAGAGAGAGAGAGGGCATGAGAGAGAGAGAGAGAGAGAGAGAGAGAGAGAGAGAGAGAGGTACAGAGAGAATGAGAGAGAGAGAGAGCAGAGAGAGAGAGAGAGAGAGAGAGAGAGAGAGAGAGAGAGAGAGAGAGAGAGAGAGAGAGAGAGAGAGAGAGAGAGAGAGAGCGAGCGCGCTCACCCTGCTGGCTCTGGGCGTCGTACACGCGCAGCCCGAAGAGAGGCGGTCTCTCGCTCCTCAGGAGCGTCACGTCGCCCGTCCCCAGGTCCAGCTGGAAGATGGAGGCGTTCATGTAGTCGGTCCAGAAGATGTAGTTGTGGTGATGAGATATGCCAAACGGGTGGTTCAGCTCTTTCCCACTGTACACCACCTACAACAGGGAGAAAGCAGCAGGAACATGTAGCAAACAGAAGGAAAGTGTGTTGTGAAAAGACAACAAACCTCCTGAACTTTTTTGAAGAGGCTACAAAGTGTGTTGATCTGAACCAGGCTTATGATATTATATATTTGGGCTTTCAAAAAGCATCTGGCAAGGTACCATGTGAGTGGCTCATTGCTAAAATGAATTCAGTAGGAATTGCAGGAGTTGTTTCAGAGTGGAAAATGTGCTGGAGACAGCATCACGCTGCATGGCAGCTTGTTTAACAAAGTACTAAGACAATTTGCATGAATTGGAATGGCAATAAAAATAATAATGTAAACATGATGTGATGGACGCAGCAGCGTTAGGGAGGGTGGTGACTAACTCAGCAGTGTGTCTACTGCATTCTGCCTGACGTCCCTCAGATAGAGGGGAAACATCTTTCTTTTGTAGATAAATGTTATTTAATGTAAAACCACAGAGCGTTCAGTAAAGTGTTTTTCTGTGTTTCGTACACTGTCATTAAGCAGCTCACTGGAGTTCAGCAGCTTAGTGTCCCCAATTAGCAGGAAAAACTATTACTTTGAGAGGGCACACATTCGGGTGATAAAGCAAAAACTTTTTTAAGAACATAAGAATACATAATGAGGAGAACGGGCCGTTCAGCCCATCTAGGCTCCTCATGTCCTAATCTAAAGAGTATCTAGTACTGCATCTAGCCTGGACTTGAATAGCCCAAGTGTTTCTGCCTCTACTACATGACCTGGCAAGATGTTCCAGGCATTGACAACTCTCTGTGTAAAGAAAAAAATCTTAATATCCATGCAGAATTAGCCTAATTTCCACCTTTTAGGAATTTATAAACCTCAATCAAATTCCCCCAAACGATTTTAATTAACAGAGCGGTCAAGGTAAACATTCCTCAGCAACACCAAAGCAAGTATTGACTGCCCTGTCGTAAAGGAAAGCTGTTTCTGCTTTGTCACCCACATGTTCAGTTTAGTTTTTGGTTGTGCTGTTTATGTACCATTCTGTTGGTGCCGTTCAGAAAGACCTTCTCGATGTGGTCGTAGTAAGCATCACACCAGTACAGGGTGCTGCTCCCGTGATCCAGCGCCAGCCCGTTGGGCCACAGCATGTTGGACGTGACAAATATCTGGCGGTTGGAGCCGTCCATCCAGGCCCTCTCGATCCTCCCGATGCTGTCGTTCACCTCGTCTTCCTCCCAGTCCGTCCAGTACATCCAGCTGAGGAGGAACACAAACACCACCGTCCAATCACATCACACCACAGCTCCACGTACAAGTTCCGTCTCGTCTCATTGGCCGTTCGGTTGCCTCGACGCCACAGAGAGCTGTGGGGATTGGTGGGGGCAAACAGGGTTTGATTTGCATCTCAGATTCCTCCAAAGTGACCACAGGGGTTAAAGTAATCACTTGACTCAGTGTTCAGTGAGGTAATTAAGAGCAGAAGATGGATGTGCACTGGAGGTGTGTGCTGGCCGCTCTAACTCAATGTGGCCAAAGTGTTTTCAGACCAAACTCCTCACGGGACTCCCGTGATCAATACATGAATCAGCTATCCCAAAAGATACAACTTTTTATTCAATCCAAATATTGCTCCAGAAACCTAACTATAATTAATAATCCGAGAACATTACCAGTATTTATTTATGTTTGGGCCAGACCATGGCATCAAACAAATCTTTTATTTTTTATTTTTTAACTATAATTCTCTGGATCTATTCTTATTTAAGGAGATGAGTATAGATCTGTATTTTTTAATTATTTGATCCACATTCGCTCCTCTTTGCAGGTGGGATGTGATATCTGGTCTCCTTCACAAAGGGGTGGCAGCATCCCCATCTCCCGTTTCATCGCACGAACGAGGCGGGCCATATGTTCAGAGCACGAGAGCCAATCCTATACGCAGCGAACGTCTTGTCGGCTTCCCTCCCCCCTCCCTGGGGCGGACAGCCAATTGCCGCCCCCGGTGACACTTCCGGCCAGAGCAGACTCTTGTGCGGCCGGGGAAACGAACCCCGGTCGCCGTGGCCAGCGCAAGGCCGGGAATTACTTTTTTAAGGTTATAGAAAAATGTAATATCCCGAGACCGGCAATGATCCACCTCCTCCGAGATGGAACTTTGCCCGTCTGCTCTTTAGGAACACCCTACTGCTCCTCGGCAAGCTTGTGCCGACTATCCCTCCCACCACCCCCTGGGGGAGACAGCCAAAACGCCACCGCCGATCGGGGCTCCCGGCCAGAGTAGGACTGACGCAGTCGGGTTTCAAACCGCGACTACAGTAGGCAGCTTGCACTCCCGGTGGAGTGCGTTAGACCACTACGCTACCTGGGCCCTGCAATCTGCAAGTTTATTACAAACAAAACAAGAACACCAACATGAAAACAGCAGTTGCAGTCGATAGAACATAATCATAATTCTAAAGTGTCAGAGACATTGGAAGATATAATCTTGTCACAAAATATGGACAAACTCCCGTTCAATAGCAGGTCAGTGCTAACTATGATACCACGCTGTCAAAACTGTCTCTTTCCTGTTTTTGTATCAGCCGTCTTTCTGTCTGAAAGCTGGAACAGACTCCCTGTAAAGTTGTATCTCAGAGCTGTCACGCTTGTCAAACTGTCTCTGGAGTTTGTTTTTGCATCAGTAGTGAATTTGCAAGGGAAAGGTTTGTTTATTGACAGTATTAGTGAGACACCGACCCCAAACAATAACCTTTAATTTCATACTTCATGGAATCAAAATGGATTTAATTGGGCTTTCTGATCAACACAAACTACTCTATAATGTCAAATAGAGAAAAATTACTCTAAAGCTTTTTCTTAATTAATTACAAATAAAGAACAGAAAGTAATTGATTCCATAAGTATTCACCGCTAAGACACACATAAATAAACACTGGTGCAGTCAATTTTCTTCAGAGGTCACACAATGATTTGATTGGAGCCCACCTGTGTCCAATCAAATGCAATAAGGATATGATCTGATAATACAGAATTATGGGGCGCGATGGTACGTTTGAAAACATCAATACCACAGGATAGCACAAGGTCTACGGTATGGCAATGGCAATGGGTAGGTCAGAAACATCCTGTACACAGTAACGGAGGCAAAGCCTGTCCCTAGGGGATTACTAACAGTGCATCTGTGCTGTCTATCTCGTAACTGTCTTATCTGCGTTTATAATGGGAGGACAACCAGGACGACCAATTATCTGCACCACCTGATCTGCTGAGACAGTGAGGCGTTTATAATGGGAGGACAACCAGGACGACCAATAAAATAATGACATCACCTCCAATCACCACCTGATCTGCTGAGACAGTGAGGCGTGAGAGGAACTCTGAAACCTGAATAAGGCCGAGGGGGGCCTATACACAGACACCAGGACTCCACACACTGCTTTCATTAAGGCACAACATTCAGATTCAAAAGAGGAGAACTCATTTCCACACTTTAGGGTCAGAGTGATATGCAGCTGCAACTCCACCACCCCACCTGATGGACGTCCAAGTTCTGAGCACTTAAATATCCTCCTGTTAAAACTGATGATGTCTCATTTTTTCAGTGAAACAATATCACCTCTCACACACACACACACACACACACACACACACACACACACACACACACACACACACACACACACACACACACACACACATTCAGTGTGTGTATGTGATGGATGTACACTTATAGATATAATGAAACAATCCCACACACACACACACACACACACACACACACACACACACACACACACACACACACACACACACACACACGTGTGTGTATGTGTATGTACAGATAGATATAATGAAGTCCCATTAGCAGAGGAGCTGCAGCAGGTTGGCTGAAAGGTTGAGGTTCAGGGTAAAGCAGCCGATACATAAAGCAGGTGTTAAACATTACGCCTCTTACGCTGGAGAGATCCCCCACGTCACTGCCACTGCAGCAGTCCAGGGCATCAGAGTCCCCACACTTCCTCTAAGCTTTCCTTCTCATTACTGACACACAATCATGTTCACCTCAACCCCTTTCCCCCCCTTAAATGTGAAAGCAACCTCAAAACCGTTTCCTCCCCTCTGAAATACCACAGTAACAGAGAGGGCATTCGGCTATCAAACATCATCAAACACAGCCATTACATAAACCTCTCCCACCACCTTTCTCATAACGTCAAGCAATTTTTTTAAATTCTTTTTTTTTTTTTTTTTCTCTCGTTATTTCTGATCCCACGTTCAGCCCCGTTGCATGCTGGGATGTCTCTCGTGACATTACATATTTCAGCCAAACCCGGAGCACAAAGATAAGGGATTAGCACAGTGTCTGTGTCAGGGCCAGATCGAGGGCCTCTGGATCCACAGACGCTCCTCCTTCACACCCATCGAGGGTGATAATGAGAGAGGCCCCCAGCCCATCAGACGCTCCTCGTTATTGCCAAAACCAATTCAGCTTCCCGAGGAACGCGGCCCGCAGCCTACGCACCCTTTCCAACGCAGCCAACCTCCCAGAAGGCCTTGCGCAGGGGCAGGCAAACGTTCCCGCGCCCGCTGTAATGGGATCAGGGCTAAGCCGCGAGGTTAGTTTGTGGGGAGAACACAAAGGTGAACCCTGGCAGCTAATCAATGCATTACAAAAACAGGGCTTTGCTCTAAAGCCTCCTCGTGGATCCACTCATACGGCTCCAGTTTACACGCTGACACAACTCCCTCTTTAGTTGTTTGCTCGCACACGAACGCACACACACATGCACGCACGCACACATGCGCGCACACATGCACTGTACACGTAGTACTGTAGCTCGTGTGTGTTAGCACGAGCTTGTGACAGTTTAGATTAGGGTTGCAAATGTGTGCTGGAATCGCGTTTCCTGTTTCACGTTTCCTGTTTGTTTTATTACTTTTTACACTCTTTCTCACCAGGCTGAGGTAAAGTGTCTGGACAAACAAACAAAGACAAAGACATTTTCATTCTCAGATACCCTCTGATTTCCATGGAAAGGTTTACATTGTTAGTGGCTGATATTGATGCTGTGCAGTGATTATGCATTCAGAACGGTGAACAGACTTAGCCGTTACTGCAACCACAGCAAGCTCTGATAACCCCATAATTCCCCTTTTCAATGAATGGACTGAGCCCGAGGAGACCACAGCAAAGCAATGAGTGACTCCTACTAATATCTGAGCTTTGCTCACCAAACAAACAATACATTTTTGCCATGAACAGAAGGAATTAGCTATTTTATATATTGTTTTTGACAGAGGTGAACATTTAACCAGCATCTGTTACAACGATAGCAGCCTGCATCTGTTCCCCACTGCATCTGTTCTGTACAGTTAGCTCTGGAACACGCAATGCCTTACACTTCTAGACCGCTCACTGGAACAACATCATCTTTCTATTTAAAGGTGCTGCAGTCCTTTATAATGGATACAATATAAATCTGTACTGGTTGGTTGGATTCCAAAGGGAAACTTAACCCAGACTCATTAGTGAGAATGGATTCAGCATCACATTGATCTTCAAAAGAAACATAACTAGACAGCGCAGGTCGATAAACAGCCCGGCTGAGAATAAAGGCTGTAAAAACCAGTCTGTAATAGTGTAACATTAATCTTTGACACAATTTCTTATTCTGCCCAAATATGTAATGCCCAGAAGGGGTGGTGCTTTAGCGTTTTATACTCGAGCGACACTGATACGGTTTTCAGGTGAGAAGGTGCACACTGAATCATTTAGGCTAAACTTAACAAGTGTATGCAGAGATGAACAGCAGCGTGGGACAGCTCTTGGGCTCGTAACCATGAGGTTATAAGCTCAAAACCCAAATCAGATATCACCCTCATGCCTTGAAGCAAGGCCCGAGGCTTGAATGGCAGCAGTAAACATGTGGTTACATAAATGTGTTAAAACAGAATATAGCGCGAGGCTAGGCGAGTTGAGCACAAAGCCCGCAGGTTAAGTTCGCGCCGTTTCCCTCTCTGATAACTCCTCGTGTTCTCTGTGCAGCGCGGCCGACAGGAGCGTATCGTCTGTCCAATCAGTGAGCAGGGCACTCAGACGTCTCATTAGCATCGTGTCTCTGTGATAACGCCGGTGGATGTGGAGAGCAGGCTGGAGGGGGCGTGTAACTCAATCAGCCGCTCCTGAGAGCAGAGAGCAGAGTATCACAGAGACGACCCTTCTGCTCAGAACGCAGACACGCGCTGCTAACAACCTCCTGATCGCACCTTCTTACCTGCAGAACAACGTCCACTGAGCGCGAAACGTGCTCCACACAGACACATACTCACGCACACACACACACACGTGAGTACAACTGCAGTGATTGGCCATGTGTAATCCGGACGATGGTGGAGATTCCTATCAGATCCGGCAAAAACAAAAACTCCCTGTTTCCACAATGAAGAAATGGTGCCTTTTTCTGTCGTAAAATAAATGAAATGGAACGAGACCACTGTGAGACACAACCGTCATAAAGCTGTGAGTAAAACATCAACAAAGTGATGACAGTTGGAGTTTTAACATAATTTACCCACCAGGCCCTCCCTGTCTCTCTCTCTTCCTCCCTCCCCTCTCTCTCTCCCTCCCTCAGTGAGTGCTACAAGAACTCCCTCCCTCCTTCCCTCTCTCCCTCAGTGAGTGTTCTGGAAAATTACCACTGAACGAACGAATGCCACTGAGGAGATTTAGAACTCCTCATTCAGGCCTCGATTCTCACGAATGAGCCACCCAGAATCTCTCCATCCCTCCCTCCCTCCCTCTCTCTCTCTCTCTCTCTCTCTCACGCTCCTCGGTTGCTGTGTGATCGGGAGCTGAGGCATCTCCAGATCTGCCCAACTCGCTGAGGTGAGAGTCGCTCTTAAACCCAAACCGGCGCGTGTGACGGGCGCTCTCTCCCCTCCCCCTCCCCCCCCCCTCCCCCTCTCCCTCTCTCCTCCCTCTCCCCTCTCTCCCCCTCCCTCTCTCCCCCCCCCTCCCTCTCCTCTCCTCCCTCCCTCCCTCCCTCCCTCCCTCTCCTCTCCCTCCCTCTCTCCCCCCTCTCCTCCCTCTCCACCCTCTCTCCCCTCCCCCCTCCCTCTCTCACCCTCTCTCCCTCCCTCCCTCCCTCTCTCTCCCCTCTCACCCTCTCTCCCTCCCTCCCTCCCTCCCTCCCTCTCTCTCACCCTCTCTCCCTCTCTCCCTCTCTCCCTCTTGTGTGACGGATGCTCTCTCCCGCCCTGTCAGCCCGCCGGCCCGGTCCAGGCAGCGCTCTTTAAAACTCCGGCGTTGTGTAGAACAGCACCGTGGGGACGCTAGCTAGCGCCAGGCAGCACACACCCTCTGACAGGCGGTTAACTTTGGGCCTGTTCTGAATGCTTAGCGTTTAGCGCCTTTCCACGAGGCCTTTGGCACAATGGCGGCTTTTACTCGCACAGCGGGCCCACAGTCCAGAGACTGAGTCACACGATTTGTCCATTCAAGCAATTATACACTCCTTTCAAACCATTGTGACCAGTTTCCAGTTGAAACATTCACAGGCCAAAAGGCCTCTCGATAAAAATGTTCTGCATTCCAGCAATGAAACACAACAGCGGGAGGCGATGTGACAGCTTTTGGAGTTCTTTGTTTTCTGGCAGGTAAGAGTGACACACTGTGAAACAACAACAATACAATTCCCAGCCTTGGGCCAATATAAATCTACCCATAATGCACCATTTCCTTAGAGTAACCATTTTCAGCAAATAACTTTTCCATTTGCTACACAATAGTATGCATTTGGTTATCGCTACAATTAACTGCAAAAATAAATAATAATAAATGCAAGAAGCCACCCTAAAACTCATAACACGTTTTATCTCAGCAATAAGAACAATGTGCTTTGGGATTACATTTACATTCGAAATTTTAAGCATTTAGCAGATGCTCTTATCCAGAGCGACTTACAAGATGTGCATTAATACATGGTAGGGACAATCATAGTTTGCGCAAGAGATCAGTGCAGTAATGCAGTGATAGACGTCATTGCAGGCAGCTGCGTATCATACCTGTCACACTGGGAAGAAAAAGATTATCAATTAAAAAATATATATATATTGAATGAGGAGTAAGCAGGGATACATAGTGTTGAGCAAGTAGGCAGTAGTGATGTCAATTAGCTAGATGTACATAATTCAGTGGTAGTGGAGGATTAGATACTGTGTATACTATGGGCTGCAGCCTTTTCAAGCAAACAGAGTCTGACCAGCAGATCGGCCTCACAGGACCATGGAGTCTGACCAGCCTCACAGGAAGAAGGCAGAACAATGTTCCGCTGTCTGGGCTCAATCACATTTTTACTGTAAACAAAAAAAGATTGAAAGGTTGAAAGCCAACCGATACACCGATTTGTCTGCAAGAAAGAACGGCCGTATTGGAAGCCAGGCATACTGACAACGCTGATGCGCGTTACAGCCGATTGGTTTTAGAAATTGATCCGATAATTATGGCGATAGACCTTTTAAAAGAGGCATCACAGGAACACATCATCCTCCCACACATCACTGCACGTGATCAATGGAACCTGGTCACCTATTTCAGTGAGCTACAATCACACCGTCAATAACCTGCTCTTTGGAGGGGCTAGGAGACCACATCCATACGCTGAACGACAATCAATCATTCTGACCTGAAACGCAGTGACATGCTGAATGTCTAAAAGGGGGAATATTAAACAGTATTTTGAGCGCATTCACCAATATCTACAGAAGGAGCTGAACCGCTCGCCGTTTGCACTGCCTCTAAAACAAAGGTCTTGGTGTAAAACAACTGCAAGCCACTCATACGTCTCACTTATTGTGCCGTTACTGTAAACGGCTTTCGAGCCACAATGGCCTGGTGTCTCCCTTCTTCCTACATTCCTCACATCATTTTTGTCGACTGCTCAATTCTAAACTATTTTGGCGCACTTACTGTTCACAGTCCACAGATCTAAAGCATAAAACACTTTTATTTGCCTTGGGTACGAGGCCACACCCACCCGACATAACCAACAAACACTTTTTTCATTCATTTCCATATTTTTTAAGCGAGATTCATTCATATCATATCTAGTGCATTAATTAGGCATGTACTACAGACATTTACACACTGCTGGTTGTGGCTCATGGTTCCCACACCCAGACATTCTCATTAAAGTAAATGTTACTGTTGACTGGTTTTCACAAATTCATCTTCCACAACTAACTCTGGAGGAAATGTTATCCACTTTCACCCATTCGACTAATATCAGTGACATTTCCAAAAGATTCTTTGAGGAATAATTTTATGCCAGTTTGAATGTTGAAACTTATGCCAGACTGTTTAATTTAGAATACTGTATTTGCACAAGTATCTAACACTCAACTTAAAATGGTCATATATGGTTTCCTGTGCCTTACTCTCTAGTCTACATTATGTAATTAATACTATTTTTCCCAGCAATAATTAACCACTGCATTCTTCACTGTCAAATTTGTATAGTGATTATTTAATTAAATGCTAATTTGTGATTTTTTTCAATTTAAATGTTATCATAATTTATAACAGAAAACAGGCAAATAGGAAGAAATGCGTGAATTACAAACACACCGCATGAATCTTCTGTGATCGCATTCCTGGACATTCCATACTAATAGTCGGCCATCTTGTCCACAAGCACCCCAGTTCTCAGATTATTTTTCTGAAGATATGTCGCTTCCGTACGGCTTATATTTTGTTTTAACTGGCACAAAAAGTTACAAGTCTCACTAATGATGTGGTTCTGTGTGGCTCAGTAGGTAGAGCATGGCGCTAACAATGCTTAGGTTGTGGGTTCAATTCCCACTGGGACCACATATACTGAAAAATGTATGTCTTCACTACTGTAAGTCCCTTTGGATAAAAGCATCTGCTAAATGGCGAATGTAATATGGTATGTTATGATAAAATCAAACACAATGTGAAAAAAAAACAGGAACGCTAAAAATGCAGCAACAGTTCTGTTGTCGTAGGTAAATTATAATTATACAGCAAACTCAGACTGAGCCATGCATATTCTCCACACGTTTGTGACACTACAAGAGATAGAATGAAAGAGAAAAGGCTGGCTACCTGTTCAGAGGGTCGACCACGATGGCGCGTGGGTGGGACATGTTCCCCTCCAGGAGGGTTTTCCTGCTCTGCGACGCCTTCTCCAACCTGGCAACGCTGATGGTCTTACGGTAGCCGTCATTGGTCCAGTACAGGTTGTTTGCGATCCAGTCCACAGAGATTCCCTCCACATTATCGAGGTCTATGGTGCGAGGGAACAGTGGGTAAATAAATCACACAGTTTCTCTGATCCCGGCCGCTCCTCTCCCACTCCGCTGTGATCAGTCTCTGTCTCAGTCCTCCCAGGTTTGTAATTTAGGCCTGAAAGCACTTTTCTTTTTTTTTCGGAGAGATTCATCATTTGTGTACATGAAGAAAAACAAAGAACACGCAAATAATATTGCTTACAGAAATTCATCAGGGTATTAGAGGTTGACCCAGTTCAGGAATATCACAGAACTTCATTCACTGTGAGGCCCAATAAACCACAGGATGATTCATTAGAGCACAGAGGAGTACACACCTACGTTTCCGTAACTCTCTAAAGTACCGTTCTCCAACACCTCGTGTAAACCAAAGTGTATTCAGCACCATCTCATCTCAAAGTAATTCCTCACAATCTTTTTGCAATTTTTCAAGAACACCTGAATGTGAGTTCAGCTTCCCAGAATGAAAAAAATGCACCTAAAAATGTCTGCATTTTGAAAAATGTAAATGCTGGGACACTGTTTGGTTCAGTGCTTGGAGCAGTGAACCAAACATCAACAACAACAACAACAACAAGACCTACACGCCACATATGTGCTTGGCATCAACGTTTATTGACTTCCTGAATTTTTTCCAAATTAGCTTAAAATGTATCTCCATCTCCAGTTTGTCAGAATGTTAAATGGTAAGTAGACAAGGTTAAATTTAGGCAGCCATTTTGAACAACTTTTTAATCACTTTTTTAACTTGTAAGTTTCCTTTGGTCCCCAATATGGATGCCCAACTGACACTGCAAGACTGTCCCTATTGGTGCAATATCCTCTGTCAATTTGGGAGGGCACCGACTACTACGCCTGTCTTCTGTCCACCTCTTTTCACTGTGGTCCACCAGCTGAAACGCACACATTCTCACACAGCCCCGTCACTACTGCACAATATCACGCTGCTGACCAGGCCATTTATGGCCTATTACGTATCACACCTCAGGACCCATAACACAACAAACATGGACACTCCAAAGAAGAAGTCTCAGCCTAAGGTGCTGTCAAAGTGGCGTATAAAAATGGAAAGAATGAGACTCGCATACGTATCACAAGCTCCAAAAATACAGTGTTATGGGTAATTTAACCGTGCAGGTTGGTTAGCGTTTCTACCCTCAGGGTCTGCATCTGAGCAGTGAAAGGAAGCCCACAGGATAGCCGCAGTCGAGTCCAGGCACAGGCAGGGTTTCTCTCTGGACTGTGGGGCTCATCAGTGCCCAGGAGACCAGCGGTTAGGTCACACGCCCCCCCCACCCCCGAGAGGCGGCTTCTCAACAGCACTGGAACAAGCCCCTCACCGTCCTTCAGCACCGTCTCCCTGCCACTCCCGTCGATTCTCTGCCGGCCGATCAGGAAGCTGGTGGTGTCGGCGAAGTAGACGTAGCTGGTCTCTGCGTGGAAGTCCAGGGCCCGCGGGTTCACCAGGTCCTCGATGGGCTCCATGTGCTGATCGCCCGACTTGGGGTTCATGTCCAGACCACGGATAACCCCCGGGCGCCCCTTTCCGTAGAACAGGAAGAGCTCGTTCTTCGGCTCTGCGGAGACGAAGATTACACACAATAAACAAACCACTAGCAGACTAATCTCCTGCAGCCTGCGTTCTGTCAGGGGTGTTAATTAATCAACATAATTGGCCTCCTTTTTTTATTATTCAACACTGAAATTAAGCACATTGGCAATCAAAATGTATCCAACGGCAGAAGACTAAGCTAATTGCATTACCTTAATTAAAACAAGAATTAGTTCCACTGATTAGGTCTTATCAACTCAATCATCCTTTTGTGCAAAACAGTCCAAGCATCCTGGAGACAAGACCAATTGTGGAGTGTGTGCGTGTGTGTGTGCGTATCCATGTGTGTGTATCCATGCACAGGTGTGTGTGTGTCTATGTTTCAGCATGCCCCTGTTACTGTGTGTGGAGGAGGCGGTAGTGTTGTGATACATTATCCAGTGGACATTTTACATTCTTCAGCACCTGGCCGGGGTGCTGTTTGTACTGAAGGTTCTGCTTTGGGGATCTGACAGTGAAACAGCCTCGCTTCTCCTGGCTTTGTTACAAATTTGTTTCAGATTCTTTCCCGTTTTTCTCCCAATTTAGTAGCCAATTACACCCTCTATTTATTTCAATTTACCCTCCCCACACGGGTCCACTGCTCATCTCTACGAGGCAAGCTAATTCTCTGCTGGCAGCGAACTCCGCTTCTCTCCCCTTCCCCCCTCCCCCTGGGGCTGACGACCAGGGCCGGTCTGGTAGAGATGGGTTTTGAACAGCGTCCCTGACAGGCAGTGCACACCATATTGGACCAGCCAAGATATGGTGCGTTAGACCCCTAGGCTATCCTCCGCCCCCCCGCTTCTCCTGGCTTTGAGGGTTAGGCACTCCCCCTCCTGGATGTGATGTCATTCTCCAAACACAGGGATGAGAGCTTGTGGAGCAGCACAGTTTGCAACCAGAAGTAAACGGATGGGGTGGCTCACTGGTGCCCAGGGAGTGGGGGAGAGAGAGAGAGCAAGGAGGTAGGGAGATGAAGAGAGTAACAGGGACAGAGATAAAGTGATATGGTGGAAGTGAGAAACAGAACTAAAGAGAGAGAGAGAGAAACAGAGTTAGAGGAGAAAGAGAGAGCAACAACAGAACGAAACTTAGAGACAAAGAGAGAGAGAGAGACAGAGAGACAGAGAGGAGAAAGGGGTGGCCGAGGCCCGCACAATATCTT
This sequence comes from Aldrovandia affinis, assembly GCA_029706075.1. Classification (NCBI taxonomy): domain Eukaryota; kingdom Metazoa; phylum Chordata; class Actinopteri; order Notacanthiformes; family Halosauridae; genus Aldrovandia; species Aldrovandia affinis. Next base: position 1,728,331 of record JAINUG010000133.1, on the reverse strand, counting down.
CCCCTTTCGTGGACCACAATGCACACCCTCACGCCAATCCATTAGCCCGAGAGCGGCGTCTCGCTACCTGGGAGACGATCAGTGAAATGAATGAAATCCCAGAACAGCCCAATTACTGAGGCAGGAGGAGGTGCCACTGAGCGTCACTGGGAAGAGCGGCCATTTCCATCTGAGCGTCTGAGCCCAGGGAATACATGAGAGAGAACTCTTCATCATCTCAATCAGGTTAACATGCATGGAGTTCTCACTGTGCCATCAATCCCACCTCACGCTCCCACTGTCATCCGCCTCATGCCTATCGATCGCAGCGTAGCGGGGAAAGAGTACAGACGAGATTGAGAACTGTATTGAGCCCTTAACAAATCACACCGGCGACTACGCTGCTGCATCATGGGAAATGGCATCGCGTTCGTCTCCATCCTCCCAGTGGAGGCGTGTCATTCCGTCCTGCGTCTGTCACTTAGTCACCGCGCACGTCGATGGATCTGACCGTTTATCCGTCTCGACTCTGGAGTAATGGACCGTGGTGCAGTGTGGCCTGTTTATAACAGAGTCTAACATCATAATGGATATGAGCGCATCCATAATCTCTGTGTTTATAACAGAGTCTAACATCATAATGGATATGAGCGCATCCATAATCTCTGTGTTTATAACAGAGTCTAACATCATAATGGATATGAGCGCATCCATAATCTCTGTGTTTATAACAGAGTCTAACATCATAATGGATATGAGCGCATCCATAATCTCTGTGTTTATAACAGAGTCTAACATCATAATGGATATGAGCGCATCCATAATCTCTGTGTTTATAACAGAGTCTAACATCATAATGCATCCATCCATAATCTCTGTGTTTATAACAGAGTCTAACATCATAATGGATATGAGCGCATCCATAATCTCTGTGTTTATAACAGAGTCTAACATCATAATGGATATGAGCGCATCCATAATCTCTGTGTTTATAACAGAGTCTAACATCATAATGGATATGAGCGCATCCATAATCTCTGTGTTTATAACAGAGTCTAACATCATAATGGATATGAGCGCATCCATAATCTCTGTGTTTATAACAGAGTCTAACATCATAATGGATATGAGCGCATCCATAATCTCTGTGTTTATAACAGAGTCTAACATCATAATGGATATGAGCACATCGATAATCTCTGTCATTTTCCCCGATAAGCCCCAGTGTGTTGTGTGTGGAGATGAGTAAACGAGATGAGTAGGGATCAGGCCAGCCAGATGAATAAACGCAGGGATGGCCAGTCTGTTGTGTGTGGAGATGATGAATAAACCAGTGTGTTGTGGATCAGGCCAGTGTGTTGTGTGTGGAGATGAATAAACGCAGGGATCAGGCCAGTGTGTTGTGTGTGAAGATGAATAAACGCAGGGATCAGGCCAGTGTGTTGTGTGTGGAGATGAATAAACGCAGGGATCAGGCCAGTGTGTTGTGTGTGGAGATGAATAAACGCAGGGATCAGGCCAGTGAGATGAAAAACGCAGGGATCAGGCCAGTGTGTGTGTGTGAATAAACGCAGGGAGAGTGTGTTGTGTGTGGAGATGAATACGCAGGGATCAGGCCAGTGTGTTGTGTGTGGAGATGAATAAACGCAGGGATCAGGCCAGTCTGTTGTGTGTGGAGATGAATAAACGCAGGGATCAGGCCAGTCTGTTGTGTGTGCAGATGAATAAACGCAGGGATCAGGACTCTCGGGGAACAGGGACTCACTTTTGCAGGACTTCCCGTCGCCTCCCAGGATGAAACCGGTCCGGCAGCGGCAGGTTCTGGACTTGTAGCTCCCGGCGAGCAGACAGACGTGCGCACACCCTCCCGCCCTCCCGTACGGGTCTGTTTCACACGCGTGACTCCGGACTGGAGAGAGGGAGGGGCCAAGAGCATGAGACACCGCCCCCATCGCCCCATCAGCCTCCGCGACCAATCACTGCTGCCCCACACTCCCTCTGGAGCTCCTCACTGTTCTACACACACACACACACACATACATACATACATACACCTACACACACAATAACACTCACATACACGTACACACACACACTAACACTCACATACACGTACACACACACACTAACATTCACATACACGTACACACCAGAATACAAACACAACATAATACACGCATACACACATACACTCGCACACATACACATACACACACACTCACATACACTCTCACACACACACATACACACGCACACACTCACACACACTCACACAACAACAACAGCATAAGCAGCTCCAGTACACAGTTAGTTTACCTGTTGGCTGAGTGAGTTTGTGATAAACACGTATGACTCTTGAATTCTCCATGCTGGTTAAGGTCCGTGTCTCTGTGCTGTTAAAGCGGTTTATCTGTAAAATGTCCACTTTGGTTCCTCTGGAGGGTTCTGCATGTGTTGCAAACAGGTAATCTTCAAAGAGGGATAATCCGTAAAGGTAGGACACCTGAAAACGGAAATGGGGAAAGAGCGCATTAAACGGCAAGGCGCTGACGCATTCGACGCATTTCCACTAAATCCTGAGTGAACACGTCTGCATGCTCCGCCACTTTCATCTCCGTATTCAGGCCAGCATTAGGGACATAAGCACAGAGAGCCTTAGCAGCGCTAAAGCCTTCTCCTCGTTCAGTAAACAGGCCCAGAGGGGCTACACCGCTCTTCAGAAGGGTAACGTGAGGCAGGCAGGTGAGATACAGAATCGATATGGACGGAGTCAGGAGGTGCTGGTCTTCTGCAGGGTCCACACAAAGTTCACGTTGAGGACGAGACCCCATGTTCTTGCAGAGCCGAAGGTGTGTATGGTGGAGCGTGCGGTACATATGGGGAGAGTAACACCCCTCCCTCCCTCCCTCTCTCTCTCCTGCCTGCCTCTCTCTGCCTCCCCTCTCTCTCTCCCCCCCTCTCTCCTCCCTCCCTCTCAGGAGGGGGGGCTGCAGAAAGGCTGACCACTCACAGGAAGGCATGGACCCCCTACAGCTCCAGCCCTGCACTTTAGCACTGAACGTTGGGGCCAGAGTAAGTGGGCGGGAAGTTATTAGTTTTTTCTCCACAACAACTTCAAGAATGACAGCAACAGTCTCCAGCTCTTCTGACCTGCTGCCATTAAAAGGAAATAAAAATAAAAATAAATCTTCAGCACAACTGAAAGTAAAGTATATCTGTGGCTGATATTCTATTCTAACAGGAGTCTCACTGGCAGCACTACATTATATCAGTACATCATTCGAAGATCACCAGGAAGATTTCTAGTGCTGGATTTGTCTGTAATGTGGAACAACTTGTCAAGAAAATTCCCTGAGGATTTGCGGATCACAAACTGCCTGTGAGTGAGAAAGCCTACACCACACAGCGAGTAAAGCGTCAATAACAACATGCGTCATGTGATGCATTTCACCCGTATCGGCCAATTAGGACGCAGAGTCCATATCGAAGGCTCCTCTGAGTGACAGTGTACAGGGCCTGTTCTGGAATCATCCGTTCTGCAGGCGGCGCTTGAGTAATATAATATAACCCCATGCTCTACCTACTGAGCCACACAGAGCCACGCTCTACCTACTGAGACACACAGAACCACGCTCTACCTACTGAGCCACACAGAACCACGCTCTACCTACTGAAACACACAGAACCACGCTCTACCTACTGAGACACACAGAATCACGCTCTACCTACTGAGCCACACAGAACCATGCTCTACCTACTGAGACACACAGAACCACGCTCTACCTACTGAGACGCACAGAACCACGCTCTACCTACTGAGACGCACATAATCACGCTCTACCTACTGAGGCACACAGAACCACGCTCTACCTACTGAGCCACACAGAACCACGCTCTACCTACTGAGACACACAGAACCACGCTCTACCTACTGAGACACACAGAACCACGCTCTGCCTACTGAGACACACAGAACCACGCTCTACCTACTTAGCCACACAGAACCATGCTCTATCTACTGAGCCACACAGAACCACGCTCTACCTACTGAGCCACACAGAACCACGCTCTACCTACTGAAACACACAGAACCACGCTCTACCTACTGAGACACACAGAATCACGCTCTACCTACTGAGCCACACAGAACCACGCTCTACCTACTGAGACACACAGAACCACGCTCTACCTACTGAGACGCACAGAACCACGCTCTACCTACTGAGGCGCACAGAACCACGCTCTACCTGAGCCACACAGAACCACGCTCTACCTACTGAGCCAGAACCACACAGAACCACGCTCTACCTACTGAGACACACAGAACCACGCTCTACCTACTGAGACACACAGAACCACGCTCTACCTACTGAGACACACAGAACCACGCTCTACCTACTGAGACACACAGAACCACGCTCTACCTACTGAGACACACAGAACTTGAGCAAGGAAATTCTGAGAGCGCGTGTGTTTATCAGGCTTTCATCACCCCCTCCTGTGTTTCATTTGAGTTAATCAACGATGCCACAATATTCTGTCATTTAAATCAACATTTCATTATGGGGCTGAGATGGTTTCAGGGGCAGATGCACGTCTCTCCTGAACAGAAACTCTAAGGCCTAATCAGTCTCCAGAGACTAGGACACATCTGTCCATATAGAAAAGTGACAGCTGCCACTCAAGGAGGAAAATGGTGACTGTGCAAAGACGGCTAGACGGGCGTTTCTGCCAACGGGCCGGAGGATCGGTCACCACTCTGAGTGTACGAAACAATGAGTAACACATGCAGAAGCATGTCAACGTCACGGCTTCCTGTAAACGCAACTCTTTCACCCGGGCGGTCAAACCAGCGTTGTCCCTGGTTACTGCAGCGAGCCCCTCAGGGCACTAACGTGAGCAGGAGGAGGGAAGGGGACGAAGGCAGAGCGACTCACAGAGCTCCCGTGGACGACGGTGTGTCTGTTCTTTCCATCGTAATCCACAACCTCGACCAGGTCCAGGTAGGCGTCCGCCCAGTACACCAGCTTCTGCACCAGGTCCAGAACGATGGCCGTGGGCTGCTCCACTCCGTGATCCACGATCCGGGTTCTGTTCCTGCCGTCCATGTCACAGCGCTCCACCTTGGCCACGCCCCCGTAGTCGGTGAAGAAAACCTTCCTGGAAGAGGAACATTGTTTGTGGGTTTGATTCCCATTGGGACCACATATAGTGAAAAATGTATGCATTCACTACTGTAAGTAGTCTGCTAAGTGTATGTTATATTATATTACATTATATTCTATCAAAACATTGGAATATGCTAAATAAGTCATACGATTCAGTCCTGAGTTATTGTCTGGTGCGCTAGGAAGGAAGCCCTGCTCTCGTGAAAGTGTAGTATCTTTATAATGTGGGAAGAATGTCTGTGAAGCTACAGGGAGTTCATAATGGGACAGGAAGCCTTTGCCCGTCTCTGAAAAGCTACAGGAAGTGGGCTTGAAATGGAGCAGGAAGGCTTCCCCTATTTCTTAGAAACTGTAGAAAGTGGCCCTGCTTTACACAAATGCAATTCTCTCACGCCCCCTCCTCATCCAACAGAACTGCATGATGCACATGATCAAAACTGGATCTCAAATCTTAGTTGAAATGGATTAGGCGTACCAAGCCATGTTTATTGCTGATACGCATGATTTGTAAGTAAGAATGCTGTGTTTCAGAACCCCGATGTTGTTATGTGTTTATTACACGATATTATGATGCAACTGCATAATTCTCCTCGCCAGGAACAAACTGCGCTTCAGGGCTCAGGGACAAATTGCAGGAAGTGACTTGAATTTGAGTGTTTCTGCAGTTTTATTGAGCAGTCAACCAAACCAGTGTACCCTGCTGAATACATTAGGAGGCATTCACATTTTGGGGTTAATTTAGGGTCTTAGGTGATCACGCCTCTGAAGGTTCTGCTGTGCAGCTCACACCCCTGAAAGAGATGCAGCTGAGGCGCTGCTCTTGTACACAGCAACTATTTTTATTATTTTTGTTTCAGATTTTTCTCGCCAATTTGGAAGCCAATTAAACCCTCTATTTATTTCTATTAACCCTCCCCGCCCACAAACTCGCTGCCCGTCTCTACGGGGCAAGCTGCTTTCCGAGGCGGAACTCACCGACCACCTTTCTGGAGACAGCCTTACGTGCTTCACAGCGAGTTTGTGCCGAACACCCGCACCCCTCCCTCGGGAGCAGACAGACAAATGCCGCCCCCAATCGGGGCTGATGACCAGGGCCGGTCTGGTAAAGACGGGTTTTGACCCGTGTCCCTGACAGACAGCACACACCATATCGGACCACACAAAATACGTTGCGTTAGACCGCTACGCTATCCGCCGCCCCTCTGCTTTATATTTTAAATTGAGCATTTTAATTATGTTAACATTTTCCATTTTCAATTTCAGATGAGATTTGTATCATATGGCTGTGTAAGGTAAAAGGCAGTTTTTTTTCAAGAAGTCATTCTTATGGGGTGGGGCGATATTTTACCACATTTAACTAACCCTAACTCTGTGGAGTTCACTGAAGATTATTGAAAGTTTATCTGTGCTTCAGGGTCATGCCATGGACTGCAGTGACTGTCTGCTTCTGAAAGGAACACGGAAGCCGACTCGATCCATCCTGGAAGGAGAACAATCCTGGCAGCCCTTTGTGAATGTGTTTGTCTCACATCGTGTTGTGGAGCATATTGCCTGTGGGTTTGTGCTAAATCCACTTTACTGCTATCACACTGACAATAATAAGACACGCCAAGATTAGGAGAGCACGTCTACACCTATCTGTGTGTGTGTGTGTGTGTGTGTGCGTGTGTGTGCGATCTTCTTAAACAGCATTTCTGGAATATTCTTATTCTCCTTTCAGTGAACCAAATTTATTTACAGCATCTGGAAGTGAAAACTCCACTAAAAAGCCTCAGATTAAATTGAATATTTTCATTTTAGTCATTTAAATGGAGATTTTATATTATTTTTTACATACTTTTTCCACCTTTATTTACACATTTTACCCATTTAACTTCCAAACAATTCTCAAAATCTCTGAACATTAATTAAAAATTAAAAACTGGAATAACTTGGATTGAGAAGCCTTCACGCTGCTTATCACACCAATTGTAAACTAGCTCAGGGGTAGCCAATCACCTTCCAGATCACAAACCAAGCTAATTGGCCTCCACCTGTGTTCAATTCTAGTGATTCTAATTGCTTCAGAATAAAAACAGCTGTTCCTAGAGGATTCCACTGCTGGGTTTAAAAACAGGATAGTCCAGTGTCATTTAGTCTCTGCTAACATTTATGGTGTCAGTACAAATTTGAATTGTATTGCAGTTATATATGCTTAATAAATGACTAATAACGCATTATATAACATTAAAACATGCATTGTTCGCTGCCTGTCAGAGACGCGGTTCAAAACCCGTGTCTCTACCAGACCGGCCCTGGTCGTCAGCCCCGATCGGGGGCGGCGTTTGGCTGTCCGCCCCAGAGGGTGGGGGTTCCGCCATGAAGCACGTAAGGGAGTCTCCAGAACGTGGGTGGGCGAATTCCGTCTCGAAGGAGGCGGAGGTCGCTGCCCACAGATAATTAGCTTGCCTCTTAGAGACGAGTGGCGGACCTGTGTGGGGAGAGTAATATCAAAATAAATAGAGGGTGTAATTGGCGACCAAATTGGGAGAAGAACGGGGAAAAAACTGAAAACATTCTCTATTCTTTATTTTTTTAAAGATGCATTGTTTTTGGCCAGTGAAAAATGCTACAACATGCAGTGCAGAGAGAGGTGTACTCCATGCTGTAGTCACAGGACGTATTGTGCATATTACAACCTTTCAGGGGCTTTGCAAGCTGAAACCCGGCCCTCCTTTTCAATACCACGCATACTTTAGTACACTGCCCGTCCAAAAAAAAAGTCACACACTCTAATATTTCGTTGGACTGCCTTCAGCTTTGATTACGGCACGCATTCGCTGTGGCATCATTTCGCTTTCACATGATTGTTCTTATGACACAAGAGCCCCCCACCCCACACACACAGAGTTCCCCCCAAGATCTTGTACACATGGGACCCCCCCACCCTTCTCCAGCACATCCCAAAGATACTCAATGGGGTTAAGGTCTGGACTCCACCCCCCACACAATGATGTCTCCCCCACCACTCTTTCACAATTTGAGCCCGACACACTCCCATTCCACCTTGGAATATGAATAATCCCCCCACCCCAATAATAATAAAAAATGCCCCCAGACACAGGGGTCCCCACCCATTTTTTGGCAATTAACAATCCCCCACACACACACAAGTCCCCCACCCCACAGCACATTCCCCAAAAGAGCCCACCCCCCACCCCACCCCACACACACACCCCCCACCCCCCCCCCCCCCACCCCACACACACCCCCACACACACCACCCCACCCACCCCCCCACCACCCCACACACACCCCCCCACACACACACCCCCCCCCACACCCACTCCACCCCACACCCCCCCCCCCACCCACCCCCCACACCCCCCCCACCCATAGAACCCACGGCCCACAGAGCACAACTCAACATAGAGAAATGTGGAGGAAAATAAATACTGCAAAATAATAAAAAGCAATCTTTTCATCTTAGCAAATGACTCCTGTTGCTTTAAATTAATATGGAAATATGGAATATTAGAAGTGAGAAGGATTTACTGTGCATATACATATATATTAAATTTGATCCAATGACCAGTTAGTTCCTGTTAATTCCAACAGAGCTAATGGGGATATCAAATTCCTGCACGTAATGCAACACATTCTTATTTGTTTGCCCTTTTCGAAAAGGTCGTACGAGCAATTAACCTGTTCTTCCTGGGAGGATACCGGTGTTCTCCAGTGCTAGTCCTCTTAATTGCACCACCCTGATGGATGGCAAAATCACAGCTTTGATTACACAGACGGAGAAAGACACATTCTTATCTTTGATATGGTGCCAGTAAACTGCCTAATGCGTGCAGAATATGTCAAGGCATTTTTACACCGGTGTTCTTTTAAGCACTTTTAAAGACAGGAATAAAATTTGCAACAGAGTACGACCCTTCGGCAGTGTCAGCGTTAAATTAAAACCATATCATACAGACACCTGAAGTCAGATTGTTTCTACCTGTTTAAACACTAAAGTATCTGTGCAGTCCCTCCAGGAATCTTCCATTCCAAGAATGCAGAATAAGGCATATTTTAAACATTGTAGAGGAAAAAATATAGAATTTATTCATTTGATCCAATATATCACCGCTAGGTGTGGATATCGTTATGTAAAGTAAAGTACCGCCTATTCTGTCTTTACCAGCTTTACTGCCAGTCAGATACCATATGTCAATCATGATTTTTGGCAGATAAAGTTAAAGTTTCCAGTGGAGAGGTTTAAGAAACCAAACATTTAATTAAATTAAACTGTATCTGTGCAGGCTAAACTTGTAAACTTGCTGGCTAATATGATATACAATTCTAACTGAATCCCCACCCAGTGTAAATGTGGATCAGAGCTGTTAAGCATTTCCCAGCTTCATAGCGCTGTGAGGTTGCTCACTCCTTGACATCAACTTCCACAACTAGAATCATATCATTTCACTGTTTATCCTCTACATTTTTACATGTTTTAAAAAGTTTATTTTGGATATTTCCCCCCCATTTCTCCCAATTTGGTGGCCAATTTTACCCACCTCTTTTACAACGACTACTCCTTCTCTCAAACTGCGAGCTCACCGCTGCAACTCTGGGACTCAGAGACTAAAACCCTCCTCTTCCAAGCTCTATCTTGTTCCACGTCAGGCTGTCCGTGATTTGTTTTTGTTTTATCCCATTTTTCTCCCAATTTAGTAGCCAATTACATGCTCTCTTTTTCATGCCAATCCACCCTTGTATTGTGAGCTCGCTGCTGTAGCCCTGAGACCGGCAGTGACAAAGGCGAAGTATCGTCTCCTCCGAGACGGCACTCACCAAGCCCGACCATAACTCCGGTACTCCAGAGCCACTCCTATACACAGCAAACCTCCTGTCGGCTGCCCTCCCCCCTCTCTGGGGCGGACAGCTAATTGCTGCCCCCTAGTGGCACTCCCAGGCAGAGCCGATACTGGAGCGACCGGTGGAATCAAACCCTGTTCACAGTGGCCAGCGCCGAACATTGTAACTGCTAGATTGCCCAGCAGGCCTTAGGCTGTCTGTGATTAGTGACGTACCTGATCTCCCAATATGAAGATGCTGTTTGAAAGGACTACCTGGTGAGTAGGTATGTGTGAATATACCCGTATGAAAAGTGTGGTGAAGCTGCACCCTGAAGAAGACCGTTTGAGCTGCTGCCCGATACTGTTTTACACTTTGTCATTTCCTGATTGGATAAGTCAATGCAGCTGAAAGATTCTCAATAGAGAAAGTACCCATACGAGTCCGTATGAATATTTATGAGTCTTTAGTTCACTTTGGGTCCTGGTGAGCTATTCTGTGCATTAATGACATCGTCTGGGGAAAAAAGAGACTTCGGAGTGGCAGTGTGAAATTCACCTGAAACTCATTTCCATGCCCCTGTTCAGCAGCCAGGACTCAGCTCAGAGTATCTCCTACTTTACTTCATGAAACGGGGAGGATACCATTCAACACTGAGTTCATGAATATATTATATTACATCATTACAATTCTTCAGCAGCTGGTTCTTGCACAGTGCGATGTATCACCCACTGGCTTGCAAACCCCGTATTTACCCACAAACTGGCTCAAAAACACATTAGAATGACTGAGTTAATGAAAGCAACTCACGCTTATGCCTACTCAAATAGAATATTTATATATTAAACATGACAACATTTTTGGGGGTTAATTTGTTTGTTTAATATGCTTTTAACTTAACATTTAATTTTTCTCAAGGCACCTAAATATCCCACATCTCAGCTCTGGCCATTAAAAATTCATTAAAAAAATAAAATAAACATTGTTGATTGAGCAGTGATAGATCACAGAAGTGAACTCTGTCTAAATCATGACTCATTTTCCACATTCACATCTGGGAGAGCGATATCGTGCTACCTACTGCACTCCTACAACCCGCCCACTCACTGCCCACCCTGCTCCACGAACCCTTGGCCTCTCAGCACGGAACAGAAGCACGAGATTCGCTGGGTTTTGGAAAGACAGCCAAGCAGCCTGGAAATTAATGATTGCAGTTCAATAAGCACACCAAGGACCCAATCTGCAGGAGAAACTCTCCTCGTGCACTTTCCCTCTTGTGAAAAGGTTTCCTCAGATCGTGATTATTGAACACAAGACAGGCAGTCCTCCACTCTCTGCCTAAGGACTCGTTCGCCTGCTTGAATTCAGATAACAACTAAAAACACAACGATCAAATAAAGCCCAGCTTGACAAGGGGGCGGTTACATATTACACAAACTATTAGGTGGCGTATAAACTTGATTTTCTTTACATTTGAAATTCAGACTCTGGAATAGTATGCCGCTAGCAGGGGCTTCAATGAACACAAACGTTTGTTGCTATTCCCTTGGATGAAAATGGGGAATTTGTATTGCGGGCGAATTTATAGCCATTATATTTTTATTTAATCTTTTATGTGTGCATCTCCTACACTGCATCAACTGTGAAGAATGGCCTCAGTTGAAGTTTGAAAATTGTATAATTATTATTTATTTTTTTCCCCCCCCTACATGTCAGAGATCTTCAAACTCACGACATTGCTTGTTGTGTGCGCTACCCAAGCGTAGCACAAGCAGGGCCCTGTTGTACTGTGACTTATCCTTTGGGGACAGAGACCGAATGACCTCAGAGTAACAGGAACGGGGCTTCAGATGTCACTCTGGTGCCTCAAACTGCCCAGAGATGCACATGGAAGAGATGCACATGGAAGGAGGGTGGGGGGGGGGGGGTTAAACCCTCAAACACAGTCTCCAGGCTCTCACACAGGTCTGAGGTCCCGCACGGGGACAATGCTGGAGATGATCTGCTCACCTGATGACCCAGCTGTTGGGGTGGATGTCAGTCCCCTTCGATCTTCGGGGATAAGGACAAGACACATTGAACACAGGGCTGAGGGTGAGATCTGTCCTGACAGGACACACACACCGGACCCAGCGAAGAGAGCACGTCACCCCTCTACTCTCCTCGGTGCACTGGCTCCCCATCGCAGCACGCATCAAATTTAAATCACTGGTGCTTGCCTATCAAGCTGCTAGAGGAACTGCTCCCCCTTACCTCCAGACACTCATCACACCTGACACCCCAGCCAGACCCCTCCACTCTACCTCCTCTGGCAAACTGACTGTCCCATCCCTCCGGGCGCCCGGCAGCTGCTCCTCGCGGTCTCGCCTCTTCTCTGTCCTGATCCCTTGGTGGTGGAATGACCTTCCGTACTTGGTCAGGACCGCGGAATCACTGGCCCTCTTCCGCAAGAGACTCAAAACCCACCTCTTCAGACTCCACTACCACTTAATTCTGTACATTTTACTCATTGTCATCACTACTGCTTACATGTAATATGTATCCATGTTGAAGACTGTCCAAAAAAAGAGAAAAAAAAAACAACCTTTTCCTACCCTGTGTTACATATGCTGCGCGACTATGATTGATCTTACCATGCCTAAATGTAAATGTAAAATGCAAGCGACTTACAGTTTACATTTATTCACATACAATCCATTTATACAGCTGGACATTTACTGAAGCAATTCAGATTAAGTACCTTGCTCAAGAGTACAACGGCAGTGCCCCACCTGGGAATCGAACCTAGGACCTTAGCAATATAAGCCCAGTTCCCTAACCATTGTACTACACTGCCGCCCGTCTCGCAGCCATAGATGTGGAAAAGACTTAACTTGTGTGTTAAGTTCTGCGTCACCGGAATGTATGATTAAATTGACATACTTGGAATATGTTTGAAGAAACATCCCCTTTTCCTTAATATATTATATAGTCTACTTATTTCACAACTAACTTACAGTGAGAGTGTGCTCATGATGCACTAAATGCCAGTTTGCAAAGATTCGCAACGAGACAAGACCGTTTTAGAACGTTGCAGAGAAAAGTTGCAGCAGTGTAAATTACCCCCTCTCTGGGCGTCGCAAATCGGCTGATGGCGTCTCTTGCAGTTCATCAGGTCAAGTCGCAAGTGTTGAGTTCTAGAACGTAGCGTACGTCAGGGCCATTGTTACGTTTCTCCAGCCAATCAGCGCGTAGTATAGTGCACACACATATGTGGTGGAGTTCTGGACTGAAGTGAGAGAAGATTGTCTGATTCAAATTTTTGAAGAAGAAGGTATTGGTGATTGGTATTTGTTGTTTATGTACGTCAGTGCAGATAAAGTATTTTTCACATAAATAGGTCGATCCGAAAGGAATCAGTACAGCCTTGGATAACTCTGGGTATATGGCTTTTTAAAATGAATTTCATGAATTGCTCCAGGCTGACTGTTATCTGTTGTGTCTTTGTTTTTACGGATTAACCACCGTTCCATTTTGCAGATTAACGTTAGCTAGCTGCAAACAACATTATGCACACACAGGGCAGGTTGTAGGCTAGTACGTTTAGTGTTGCGCTGTAAATGTACAGTAACTGACATGTCGTAAATACATTTACTACAGGTCTACTGGGAAAATGTTTGTTAACGTTAATACATTTAGGCGTTACTCATATTGACAAGTCACTCTGAAGCAATCGATGAATTTCATTCAGAAAAGCCATCTATCCCTCTTGTGCTGATAACCCAAGTGAGTTTGAAACAGTGAGGACATGCGTTTGCACTGCGCTGGAGAAAACCTGTACAAGCAATGACATTTTCACAAAGCTGGGCACCAAACGGCGGCGCTCGCCAATATTGAGTAAAACAAAAGAACTGAAGGCAAGAGTCTTACAAGTAGCACATCACGTTAATTTCACACACTGTATTATACACAGAGCTCTTGCAAGCAGAGCACTCGATCCAAATTGTCGTAAGCACCTCGGGGAAGGGGGGAGCGTCTCTACTGGGAGTCACGGGCTGAAAAATTTGAGAACCAAAATATCGTAGGCTACATACTCTGATACATGGTAGGCTAACACATTGATCCTTGATCTGCGTGTTTTTTTGCCTTTGCGGCGTTTAATCAACAATACAGTTGCAGTAAGGAACTCACTGTCACTGCTATCGTCAATTTTTTCAGATAGAAAATCTCCAGCAACCACCAATAAAGCCGGTATCAACACGGCCGTAGAGAGAGTGGTCGTTATGGAGACGGTAAACGGTCTCTGCTTCGGCGCTTTGATGTAGGCGGGCTAGTTTTAGAATGTTGCAGACCGTACGAATCGGGACTCTGCTGAAACTTCACTCTGCAACGTTATAAAACGGTCTCGTCTCGTCGCGAATATTTGAGGTAAACTGGACTTTATATGTACTAATGCGCGTGACGTTAACAACTTTTCGGAATAGTCTCAGGGCTGAATAATCCCACTCCGTCAAATGTTTAGTTTGTCTTGGTTATTACTCTCGTTTCTTTCATATCTTGTGTTTACTTGGGTACGTTTATTAACCAGCACTTTGGCAATTGACTTTATTACATCTGGGCGTGGGTAACGCTGCTGAAAGGCACAGGTTTATACAAATATAGATGGCGCAGCCGAGTTGCTATTTCCCCAACCAGTGTTGGCGTTCATTTACCATGGATAGAGTGCAGGATATACAGTGGTCGTCGACTTTGTAACAGACGTTACGTAAATCAAAACAAAAAAAGTACTTACTCACAAAAACAAGGTAAACGTTCACAAACACTAAATTTATTTTCTGCCAATCTGGCAGACCTACAGTACCTTTTCCCCCACTTACATCACAGCTTCTCCCTCCTTGAGGCAAAGGCAGAGCTACTTTATACAGGTAGCCCCTCCCCCCAACCAATCCAACACAAAAACATGGGTTCCCAATAATCAATCATCTTCATCATATTATTGTTTTCCATTTCTATTACTTTATAATGCAGAATAACATTTATGAGGAACATGCCACCTAAACATTATGATAATGCACTTTCACTTTTCACAATTTATTTCCCTTTAATATAATTTCCATGGAAAACCCCTACTTCAATGGGTTTTCCCACATTGCAAGAACTTTGCATGCGCCAACATTTGAGTCAGGCACAATAAAGCCAGCTCCAGTTGCCCTGGCTCAGTTTGGGTCCTACGCTACCTGTAGGAATCAGGAAGTGCTGGCGCAACAGCAACCAACGCGGAAGCAACAGGCTAACTTGCAGCTCCTCCAAAAAGAATGCTAAGTAAAATAAAATATGTTTGTAATGCAAAATAATGTCTAAATTTATAGCAACTGTGTTCGTCACTATGTACAGTTAGCGTGCTAAATGTTTAGTGATAATCTTTTCGTAGGATTTTATAGCTTAGCTCCTGTTTGAATAAATGGCTAAATGAATGAAGTGTATAAATGAAAATGGTGTGCATGAGGGCCCATCTGAGAAAACGGTGTGTCTGTCTGTGTGTGTTTGACCTTGCCGCTCACTAGTGACGAGCTTAGCGTTTAAGGCTAAATGTCCTTACTGGGAGTGATAATTTTTTTCTTGCAGTTCTTCACTGATGAGAAAAATAAACACACACAGTGATTCCTTTTTCCACATAGTTCAGTATTCCATAACCACTCTGCTGATATTGAATGTGGGGTCAGTAAGTCAGGTCACAGCAGACAGGGGCCACTCAGAGTGAAAATGTGCTCCTGAGCGTGGGAAAATGAGGAAATGTACTCCTAGCCCTGGAAGTCAGAATAAGAGCTGTGTAGACTTCAGCCTTACAAGTACCCTCTGAGGGCCTTGAGTAGCGTAACGGTCAAAGCATTCACCCGAAATGCGAGTTGCCTAGGCCGCGGTCCTGATTTGGTACTAAATTGGGATATAAATGGGAAAAATGTCTCTAGAAAGTAGGTGGGTGAGTTCCGTCTCACAAATTTACCCTGTAAAAATCAAAAGAAATCTTTGGTAAAATTGGGATATAAATGGGAAAAAATCTGAAACAAATTTACCCTGTAAAAAATCTCTATCTGTAAATAAATTACCCTCTCAATGTCGTAAAAGTTAATCCACTTTCTCAGTGTCCACGGCCACAGAGCTGATGGGAGAGCGCTGAGTATGAACCTCAGCTCGCATTCACCCAAAACATTGCAGCACAGAGCTCACATTAGCACATACCACTCACTTCAGCCAAAGACTTCTTAAAGAC
The DNA here is from genome assembly GCA_029706075.1 of Aldrovandia affinis. Classification (NCBI taxonomy): domain Eukaryota; kingdom Metazoa; phylum Chordata; class Actinopteri; order Notacanthiformes; family Halosauridae; genus Aldrovandia; species Aldrovandia affinis. Next base: position 1,712,110 of record JAINUG010000133.1, on the reverse strand, counting down.
ATCTCGACCATGAAACCTTCCGGTGCCAAGTCCCTAACCACTACCGCACACCACCTCCCTCTTTATAATCCTTCATGCAAGGATCGCAGAAGGCAGGGTGCCCCCACATGTCTGACTGTAATTGACAGGGGATTGAATTTAAAAACAAATTACTGCAGCTCTCGCAAAATACACTGCAGGAACTCGTGGAACCTAAAAAAGACTGTTGGGTTTTGAGAGATTTGCATGGAGAGAAAGGAACACATATGTGTGATACGAGGTACAGAAGCCATGCCGATCTCCTTGTGAGCACTGAAAGACACTCTGGCCCCCTCACCCCCCACCCCTCCCCACCCACCCCCATCCTCACTGAACTTCACAGCTGTGTATTCTCATCCATCTTTCTACAGCTCTGAAAGGAATGAGAACATCTCAAGAATCACACTATGTCATTATCCAGATGGCAAGCTAAGACAAAAACAAAACTAAAGTTGATCCCATACACAGTGCATTGAGTCCAAGAATACATTCCACCTGAAATCACCTGAGAGACATCTCCACCTCTCACTCTGCCAGCTCCCACTGAGAAGAACTCTTTCCAGGTTAAATTATAAATCAGTAAGTAAAAGTGAAATCTAAGAATAGCAACTGGAGGTTCATTATATATACAGTATACATGGGGCAGCAGTGGCTCAGTGGTTTAGCGGCACAGGCTGGCAAGCGGAGGACTGGTTCACTTCCTGGGGCACTGCTGAAGTGCCCTTGAGCAAGGCACTGAACCCCTAAACTGCTCCAGGGGTGTAACATGGCCCAATACAGATTATATTACATTATTATATATTATAAATACATATACTGTGTATATATATATATATATATGGCACACAGTTTGCAGGCAGGGAAACTTTGCTATATTTAAGCGCCTGACTGTCGATACTCAAAGTTGGGTCAAATATGCAGTAATGCCGTAAAGGCATGCAGTAAAATATGCAGAAATTAAATCCCACAATCGCTCCGCAAAAGCAGAGAGAAAATGGCTGCTGGGGCACTGAGGGCAGGGATGTCAATGAGCCAGGGTCTCCAGATGGCTGTGCCCTGGTGGTACACAATACTGCCCACAGTTACCATGAAATAAAAAAGATGAATCTCTTTTAGCAGCCTCTGTAGCATATCCAGGAACCACATATTTCTGGATCAAATCGATGGTGTCAGATTCAGTGTTCAAGGCTTACCGTACATGTTGATTTGGTGCTGACTAATATGTGTGTGTGTGTGTGTGACACAGAGGGGTGGAGAGGAGTGGAGAGGGCTGCTCCTCCCTTTTTGCTGTCTTTTCATTGCTTCCCTCAAACACAGTTTTTAGTTTAACTTTGTTCTGTGTTTTGTTTCATTTTGTTTTGTAAGCATACAGTATAAGAGTAATACATTGGCTGCTGGCCACCTGGGACACTGCTGTTTGGATTGTTTTTCTATCCACTCACCACCTGGCATGGTGGTCACCCCTGCCACCCTGCTACAATGTGGTTGCACAGTATCTGAATTCTGAGACATGATTATATATATATATATGAACACATAAGTCTATACATGAATATTACGGGAGATAACTGAGAAATACTTATACAATTTTTCATATCATCCCAAACTTTGGTTGGAGTGTTTCTTTAATCCTTGGGCTATCTTGTTATACTGCATAATACGATCACATTTCTACCATAAACAGCAGCTTAGTTTTGCAGCAAAAGAATCTGGCAACCGCTCAGCAATCAATGTTTGGTAAGGCGATGCGCGCCTCCCCCATTCCTCACATTCTCGAATCCCCCCATCTTCCAAAGAATTGAGATTTATATGCCAAAGACTGACGGTGCTTCGCAGCGGTGTGTGATGAGAAACCCAGTCCACACTGATTGCTATAGGCCTCACCGTGCCAGAGAACTGGCACCAAAAGAAAGATTCCGCTGGAATACGGAGCCTCATTAAGAGCCAGCCGCTAATCCACGCGCCCCGCTCCGCGCGCTGTATTCCGCCTGTGTTCTCGTGAATACAGCGCGACCGACACGCGGCTCAACTCGTTCCGGCTCGCCGGAGATATTCCTACGGAGGGTCTTTGAGCAGCTGATGTTTACCGGAATAATTACACGTATATTCTTCTCCTCGAAGGATTACCTTGGCCGTGCCTTTCAATTTAAACAGATTAAAGTCTGTAATGAATATACCGGTCCCTCTGCAACGATCTTGGTTTCAGAAACCAACTTCTTACACAGCTCAAACCCTACACACCTGCCAGACCTCTCCGTTCTGCTACCTCAGGACGCCTGGCACCTCCCCCCCTCCGCACCTGTGCTTCCCGGTCACGTCTCCCATCGGTTCTGGCTCCACGATGGTGGAATGACCTTCCCGTGGAAGTCAGAACAGCTGAGACCCTGGCCACCTTCAAGCGACGACTGAAGACTCACCTCTTCAGGGTGCACCTCTCCCTGTAGTCCGGTTTTGTAATCTTAGGGATGTAGCTGTTTAGTATTGCACTCTTGTCTACTTGTTTATATATTGTATTAGGTTTAGGCATTATTTCGCCGATATTTTCCGCTCTGTTTGTTTTATTGCTGCCTTTGAATTGTGGCTACAGATTTATCTACAGGGTCCTAGTTTAACTATGTGGTTGCTCCTAACACCTGGAACTGTACTTCCCGCTAGGGTGGCTTTCAGCTAAACTGTTCTTGACTACGGTTAACACTTTGTTGTACGTCGCTCTGGATAAGAGCGTCTGCAAAATGTCTGTAATGTAATGTAACAGCTATTTGGCTATTTAACACACGCACTAAACATACCTGAAACGCAGTGTTATAGAAAAATAGATCAGACTCATCAGACAGGGCAAATGTCATCTGAGGGCATTCGATCCTGCTATGGGGACTTGCCACTATTTACACTGGAATCAAACTTAAAATCTTGGAAGAAAATCTTTAAATCAAGACTAAAATATTACCAAGTGTCACATTATATTATATTATAATGTGATAATTTATGATTTAAACCTATAATTGGAGTTTGGAGTTTATACACAGAAACACATTTTTATTTATTTTATGTTCAGTTCAATTCTTGAAGTTATTCGGAAATTGCAATTACCTACTATTCAAATGCATTCCTATTTTATTGCAGTGACCGTGATTGCCAGCGTCATTGGTCAGCTTTGCAATGACCTAAAAGTAGTATCCATGCACAAGAAAGACTTCTGCATTCCTTCTGACGGGATGATGATCAGATTCACAATATCGCCTCCCTCTCTCGCTCTGTGGTCCATAACTCAGGCAAAGCGTGGGGAATATTGGCACCTATCTGTGCACTTCTCCTGAGGGATGTGCATGCCTGAATGTGGTAGAAAAAGCTCGTTATTGTGCAGGAAGATGTATGGGGTCTCTGTGCGCCCTGACTGAGGGGCCCCAGGGGCGAGGTGATGACTCAGCACACGTGACATAACCGCTGCGCTGGCTCACCCCATCATCGGGTCCACGGCGAGTCCTTTCGGGTTCTGGAGGTCCAGGTCAATTATCGCGACGCACGTGTCTCCTCCTGGGCTGCACACAGATATCTGGTCGTTCACTCGATCCACAAAGTAGAAGTTGCCCGTCAGCCAGTCGATGGCCATTTGCTCCACGTCTACAAAAAGAAGTGAAGACAAAACAAATACATATTCAAAAATAATTTAGAACATATTTTGGCCAGACATGTACAATGGGAAAAAAATATGAGGGGTTGTCGTGTTGCCAAAACGACCGCTGAAACCTGTTGAAACTGCCGTATTATAATTAATTATACATAATTATAAATATTGTCCGTCAAACACTGAACCGTGGCTGAGTGACTAAAGCTTAATGAGTTTCATTAACAATGACAAAAGGAAACGGTTTGGGGTATATTTTTTTGCACAGCAGGCTAAAACACAAGATTTCTGGTGAACGTGAAAAGGCCCCAAACACCTGCCCTGGAGCCTGGCTCATGATCCTCAGCACCCGAGGGACCTCCGCTGGACCTTCTCAGAAACATGGAGATGAGAGCAGAAGATGGAGCTCCGTTCTGATGTGACCGTAATAACGCCCTCGTATCCAGGGCAACACAAAGAGCGGGCCTTCATAAGCCTTTGTATCCATTCATACAGCCAGACATTTTACTGAGGTAATCAATGAAGTACATCAATTTAAGAGCTAATCGTTGTGCTTCAACTGGAAATCCAACGCTAACAACCTTCTAGTTACAAACCCAGTTCCTTAACCACCACACAACACTGTCAGTCTTTCTTTCTTTGACCAATTTATTCCCAAAATGCTGGAATCTGGGATTGTAAATTGTGCTCTTTAGTTAGCACTGTGCCACCTGCTCAGAGCCCAACTGAGCCAAACAGGAGCCCCTTACGTTACATGACATTGCAAGAGCAGATGCCCTCATCCAGAGCGGCTTACACAGTTTTACATTTATTTACATACAATCCATTTATACAGCTGGATATCTACTTAAGTACCTTGCCTAAGGGTACAACGGCAGTACACCACCTGGGAATCAAACCTACAACCTTTCGGTTTCAAGCCATTATACTACTGCCTATACTCCCTTAGCCACAGAATATTATGAGTGCACTAATAAAGGGCTTTTCGGTTATAAAGCCCTCCCTGGGATATTGCGAACAAATAACGTGGCGTACTTTGTCACACGGTGACTTCAAACATATAAATAACAGCAGTGCTCATGTCCAGTGCAACAGCAGATACTTACCTGCCTGTTTGTGTGATATTGTGTCGAATACTTTAACCAATCACAAGGATTTTTTCTTTCCCAATACTAAAAAACGGTAGAGATGAAGTCCACTCCCATGGTTCTGGTTTGTAAATATGTGCTTTAATGCCAGTACAGAATACAGACTCATAACACAAATGAAGGTTTGAAGCTGCTTTCTGAAAAGGCTGGGGGGATTAAACCAAACAGACAACTCAAGGCTGAGATTTCAAACCTGCTGAAGAAATACATTCAAATTATCACTTCAAAGCACAGTGGGTTATGAGTCTACATTACGTATTCATGGAAACGTTCACTGTCAAATGTAAACAGAAGAACCTCAAACGCCTGCCGTCCTTCCCCCTTCTGGGAGACGTCACATTACCCTCGCGAGGCCAAGTCCACTGACCCGAGGGCAAGCTGACCTCCCTAGTGCCGTCCACTTCCACAAAGCTCATGCAAATGAAGACAAGAAGGGACAGAAGGGTCTTCTACAAACTGACAAGGGGATGACCTCTCCATGTTACCTTTCATGTTACAGTTTGATAACTTCAAGGCACCTGCCATGACAGCACAATTACAGCCCAATACATCGTAAAAATGAATGTGAACATTATGATGGCACTTTGACATTAGCCTCGCTTCTTAGACGGACACTTTCATGGGAGCTTGAGAGAACTGGGCATTGGTGTTAATGCACTCCACACGTGCTCAGGTCACTCTCTCAAACTCTTCATAACACTCCCATCAAAGTGCAGATAATTATGAGAAAATTAGGCACCTGCCTTCTGGCGATGCACAATAAGCCAAAACATGAAACGTTTCTCTGTTGTCCTGTCTGAAGGCGGGGTGTAAGGAGATAAACTCGGCCCTCACCGGCATGAAGATGAAAGGACTTGTGTTGAATTGAATCCGAGGCAAGCGCTTGACTAGGGGCGAGAGTTTCATTACGCCAGCTTCCGGGATGCAAAACGCGGTTGTTAGGGAAACGGTCTGGAGATAAGTGAGTCTGGGGGATTCTGCTCCCACTTCAAAGCCCTGCCGCAGCCAGTCTGTAAATAAATGGATATCCTGAGAGCGTTTCCATGGTTGCGTCACCTGACATGCGGGTTTACAGACAAACCCCTGTTTCCATGTCCTTCAGTCTCACTTCCCTGAGGAATACTCATCTCCATCTCCATCATCGTCCCTTTGTTGAAGCCCCCCCCCCACCCCAGCGATACACACCTCATGCAGGTGAGATGATCCAGAGGAGGATTCACCGGAGTTGATTTTATGTAAGGGGATCAGGAACTGGGGACAGGTGGGTTGTTCAAAATAACACTCCTGCTGTCTTGTTGGCCTTGTGTTTTTGCTGTTTGCTGAATGTAACTCTTTGTTATTGTCTGACCTGTCCCTCAGTGCTGAACGTTCTGCTTGTCTAATTCAGCGTTGAATGTTATGTCTGTATCATTTTTTTATCCCCTCCCCTTTCCCCTCAAGAGTCTAATTACCTCTTGCCAGGTCCTTGTAAATAAGAACTAGAAGTGACCTGCCTGGTTAAATAAAGGTTAAATAAATAAAATAACACCATGACAGGGTGATGGCCTTGTCACACTGAGATGCTGTTATTCTCAACATCCAGCTTGTCCGCAGCACATCACAGGACCGCTTCCATTGAATCAAGTGTGTTTTCATTGTCTGGGGCCTAATATTAAGTTCAGTGGTGGCGCCTTGATATTTTTCATTCATTTCATTTTCATTTCATCTCATTTGTTGCCACACAGCCAGGCTGCTGGAATTTGTTTCTAGCGCAGGTATAGAGAGCTCAGATGGTTTCCACACACACACAGGAAACAAACAATAAGTACAAACAATAAGTGCACTAGACAGTGCCAACAGCGAATAAATATAGACAAAGTGCAACAGACAATGACAAACTGAGCACAGCACACCGGACTAACAGACTCAGTTTGCATAAGCTTCAGTTTGTGTTTAGCCTGGGCTTCAGTTTGTGTTTAGCCTGGGCAAAGAGGGTACGGTTGAGGCATTCTGTCCTTCGCCAAGAGTCGTGTAACGCCTGCCGGAGGTGGTAGTCTGGGTGAAAAGGGTCTTGGGCAATATTTTTTTCCTTTTTGTTTGTTTCTGATTTTCCCCCGTTTTCTCCCAATTTGGGAGGCAATTATACCCTCTATTTCTTTCAATTTACCCTCCCCCCCACGAGCCTGCCGCTCGTCCTCGGAGGCAAGCCAGTTTCTCTCGCACAGGGTGCCTTTCACGCTTCTCAGCAGGAATGCTTTGACCGTTACGCCACCTGAGGCCCCGGTCTTGGGCAATGCTCTTTGATAAACAGCTCACTCACCGTGTGTCAACATGTACACTTAGTGGCCAAAGAGGTGGAAACACAAATACGATACGACTGTGGCATCCTGCTCTTGACGGACGGTTCTTGATAGAACTGCCTGCTCACGCCTACATTGATATTCACAGTGAATGTGTTGCTGCCCGCCTGCTTAGCCTTGCACCCCAAGTGTGCGCTTCTGACCACTGCTGCCCTTTCAGAACGTCTTTCACTCTGATTTCCGTGCGGATATCACCTGAGACACTGTCCCTCGTTAAACATCAGTGAGCTGAGCTCCCTACATCACCGAAGCTCCTGTCAAACGCGCCCCAACAATCAACCCTCTTTCAACGTCACGTCTTCCAGCCGTGCTAGCCGTATAGGCTGCAGGCCTGCCCACGACCCTGAGCATGCTGGGATATTAACACAGGAAGCACCTGCTCTTAACACACATTGTGTCCCTCATTTACCCAAGTGTTTCTACCTTTTGGACCACTACCTGTACATTCTATGTAAATTGTATCATCCAAAGTAGGAGGGAAAAGTAGTTTTACCACTGTTGGGAAAAATACCTATTCCATCTGTCTTTGAAAAATAGAAAAAAAACATATATATTCTACCTCTTTTACAATCAGCGATGGGATGGGAAAGTCAGTTGAAGTACCACCAGTGTACATTCCCTTAAACTTCACATATGAAAATTGTACACATGCACCCTTTCATCTGACATAACTGAGCAGTTTGAATGCAACGCTAATAACAGCCTGCATTGCATGTGATTCTGTGCATGTATTTGTGAAATTGAATCTTCACTATATGTGGTCCCAATGGGAATCGAACCCATACCTGTGGTCCACACAGAACCACGCTCTACCTGAGCCACACAGAACCACCCTCTACCTACTGAGCTACACAGAACCACGACCTACTGAGCCACACAGAACCACGCTCTACCTACTGAGCCACACAGAACCACGCCTACCTACTGAGACACACAGAACCACGCTCTACCTACTGAGCCACACAGAACCACGCTCTACCTACTGAGCCACACAGAACCACACACTCTACCTACTGAGACACACAGAACCACACTCTACCTACTCTACCTACTGAGACACACAGAACCACACAGAACCATGCTCTACCTACTGAGCCACACAGAACCACGACCTACTGAGCCACACAGAACCATGCTCTACCTACTGAGACACACAGAACCACACTCTACCTACTGAGACCACACAGAACCACGCTCTACCTACTGAGACACACAGAACCATGCTCTACACACAGAACCATGCTCTACCTACTGAGAACCACACAGAACCATGCTCTACCTACTGAGCTACACAGAACCACGCTCTACCTACTGAGCTACACAGAACCACGCTCTAGGAGACCACACAGAACCAGGTTGGTAGCAGTTTAGCAAATATTTGCCCATTTGTGTTTTTATGACACCAAGCTGCAGCTAAAACAGTCCAGGATGCTAACCTCAAACAAAGTAAAGGCTCATTTCTGGCATCTCAGTTAGAATAAAGCTTCAAGCTTCAAGCTGCCCTGGTTCGTCGGAATAGACTTACTCTGCAGATTCTGTGCTACTTTGATTTCTCGCTCCTCTGAAAAGTCTCTCAGTTTGGTCATCTTGGCGCAGCGCAGCCGGGCGGAGGCCTCGTGAGGTGAGACCCAGCACACAGACTCCTCGTTGTGATTAAAATCCACGGCCAGCGTTCTGTTCGTGTCCAGTGACTTCACGTTGGGCACCGAGGAGCCGTTCAGGAACATGACAGCGATTCGCTCCGAGTTTCCGACCAGAAGAACGGGAGGTCTGTCGCCAGGCTCTGAAACAGAGAGAAAATAAAACTGTTACATTCGGTAATGCTTGATTTAACTATGGAGGCAGGTTTCTACCACTGTGATGCCTTTTTTCCTACATATATTTGGAAGTATGGCCCAATGAAAACACTTTACCTTTACTCTATCAAGTCTGGCATTATTTGGCCTTTTTTCTTTATCGTTACAAAATCATGATCGCTGCCAATGTTCAGCCATCAGAGTAAATTGAAGAACAGAGATTTAGGAAGTTTTCTATCAGGGCACATGCCAGCCAAGGTGTGCATAAAGACAGACAGACAGACAGACAGACAGACAGACAGACAGACAGACAGGCAGGCAGGCAGGCAGGCAGGCAGACAGACAGACAGACAGACAGACAGACAGACAGACAGACAGACAGACAGACAGGCACAGCGGAGCTCCAAAGCTGCATTAGCTCCTCTGTGATATACAGTCCTCTCCTGTGATTGGCACTAGCTCTCTCCTGTTGTACTCTGTGGCCTGCGGTCGAGTGCGTCAAATTAATTAATTAATCTGAATGACTAAAAATCATCCTTTTTCTTAAAAATCTGCCAACGAGTGTACATGATTGTACATTATAGTAGTTATTGTACATTATTACTGCCACAGTGTGTGATTTACTCTAGTCTGTGAGTTGCCCTAGACTGCCACCACACCCTTCTGGGGCCCTCTGACCGTGTGAAATCTCAGGTGCAGAGTTCACCTGGTCCAGGTGATTTATCCCTCTCCAGTAAGAGAGTTTGAGTCACGAGGCCCTTCACTAACACATGTAATAAATCAATGTGTCCCGATTCACAGCCCCCCGTCTCACGCTATCTCCCAGCATCGACTCCTTTGAAGCCACTCGTTCCTCTCGCTCGATCGCTCAGCTGCTGCTGTCCTTCAGGGAAGGGTTTTTAAAAAAACGGCTCACGCCTCGCCCCCCCCCCCCATGATTCTCCGGTACAGAAACGGCTCTTGTCAATTTGTGTCCCTAAACCACAGCGGTGGGATCTCTTTGGGCGAGGGCCATCGCCCGGATCCTTGCACTGTTTGCCTTTCAAATTATCACTCAGAGAAAGAACATTACCACCTCCTTTCTCCTTGTCCCTGCTGATGTTCAGCCTTTACTCGTTCAGCGTCAGCACTGGTGAGGTTTGTGTGAAAACACTCTCCTTCTACTGCCTGCGATAATTTCCACAAACACACTGAAACAATGCCTTAACAGGATGAGCCACCTAGCAACCGCCATGAGCAACAATCTCTAAGCTGATGTCAAGCACGAAACATAAGCCATCATCAGAAAAGGGCAACTGTGGGTGGAAATGCACACTTCATGCTTCTAACGATGTCTGTGCATTAACTCAAAGTGCAAGGCGAAACAGAGGAGAAACCACAGATCAGCTGACCCCAAATTTCAACCAGGGTTCAAGAGCCAGTTTAACCAAAAACAGTGGTGGCCCAACACCCTATTATATGACTTTACATTAGTGTTTCAATATATACAGTATATATATGTGTAAAATGTAAAATGTGTTTATATAACCAGATAACAGTGTTTATGCAGCAGAGAATATAATTTTAAATGTTATAAAATATTCAGACACTTAACATGTTTCTCATATTCCGCCGACCCCCCCACAGGCCCCCCCCACAGAGAACACGTGCTCAAACTCCATCTGCATGAGCTCCTCACGACTAACGGGGCCCAATTTCCCATATATCACAGCCTCCCGATCCCTTTCTCTAAATGAATATGAATGTAGGTGAGCGGTGGGTTCAGTTAAGTTTATGGGTAATGATATTCAGCTTATTCCTGGTAGGAAACCAGTCACATTGATTAAAAGCACAGAAGATGCATCTCTCCAGCAAGGTGCACGGCGCTCTGAGCTACTTCTGCTGCTGCTCTCTCTCTGCGCACACACACTCCCTCGTGTGATGCACATCTCCACGCTCACAGGACACAACGCTTTCTTATTCATTATTCATTTAATTTTTTAATGTTATATATATTTTTTTATTAATATTAATTTTCAGAAACTAGACCGCATCCTCTTACTGTGATCTCTGATCACCACAGTGTGGGGGGTGTTTATTTCATGGGTTATGTTCCCCCACAACATAATTTACTCAAGAGAATAAACTAAAACATAGAATGTCTGGAAATGGACAGTGTCCACTGGTCTGCAGAGATGTTTTGTTGAGCTCTGTTGAGGAACGGCTAATGAGCTAAATCTGCACCATTTTCATGAATGTCACACAACTATCAGAGTCATATCTGCTTGTTGTTGGAGCCTTTGATGAAATGATCAGAAATTATTATTAAACTGGGCTCGTCCTGTTGTCACGGGGGCCTCGGGTGGCGTAACGGTCAAAGCATTCACCCAGAATGCGGCTGGGGATTGAACCCCGGCTGCGCCAGCCCGGCTCTGGCCGGGAGCCCCGATCGGGGCGGCATTTGGCTGTCCACCCCAGGGGAAGGGGGGAGGGAGAGCCAGCACAAGCTCGCCGAGAAACGCGGAAGGCATGCCTGTAAGATAGGTGGGCGAGTTCCGTCTGGATGCAGCAGTCTTGATTCAGGGGGCAGGCAGGGCGATGTTTTTCTCTCCTTGACTGAGGTGCTGAACCTGAATTGGTTCAGCAGAAATATCCAGCTGTATAAATGGAGGCTCTGTAAGTCACCCTGGATACGAGCATCTGCCAAGCAATTAAATAATGTGAAGATCACAATGCCAAACGCTGTGTTGACCGCTGCAAAGTCTGCATGTCGATACTCTGTTTGGCTCCAGTGACGCTTCATGGCCAGGAATGACCCCAGATCAGCTGAGAGCTCCAGTTTGTGTGCAGCTGTAGAAACACCCACAGGCCCTGCAGTTCAGCCATGTCACTCACATGAGAAATATGACTTTCTGCACCATGCTGGGCTGCTGGTGTTTTTAAAAGACCAGACCCTCCTTTGGAGAGAAATACGAAACGTCCTCCATCCCTTCGGGAGAGAACGTGTCTGATTGGCTGCCAGCTCTCTGACCTCCTCAGTCTGCCAGCTGAGCTGTGCGGCCGTTTCTTTGTCGCAAGGCAGACTGATGACGCCCGATATTCCTGGTGATCCCTCTGAATGATATCATCCTTCCTTAGGCTACGATACGGCCAATTATTATTATTATTTTTAAAGAATTTGTTTCTGATTTGATCCCAAATTTGATCCCAATTTATTTGATCCCAATTACACCCTCTCTTTTCATGTACAGTAAATCCCCCCCTCATATTGTGAGTTCGCTGTCGTAGCCCTGAGACCAGCAGTGATAAAGGCGAAGTATCATGTCCTCCGAGCCGGCACTCGCCAGGCTGTTGACTGTAACTACGGTACACAGAGCTACTCCTATATGCAGCAAACTCATGTTGGCTTTCCCTCCCCCCTCCCTGGGGCGGACAGCCAATTGTCGCCCCTTAGTTGCACTCCTGGCCAGAGCCAACTCTGGCACGGCTGGTGGAATCGTACCCCGGTTGCATTGGCCAGTGGCGAACGTTGTAACTGCTAGAGCACCCGGGATGCCCCGACATGGCCAGTTTCACATAGGCCTGAGGGGCTGCCAGCGGCAGTTGGCACTGGCACAGTCAGGATTCCATGCCAGTCAAAAAGGGACAAAGTCACCGATCTGTACATAATCTGGATGGGCTCATCCAATACTCAGTGCTTTCCTGACCCTATCCATATAGAATATGCATCAGTGAATGTGCTCTTCTTCTGAAATATGGAGTATGGTTGTCAGGTGGCTCATAATGCATGTCCCAGAACACCGGTGTCTTAGCAGGAAGAGCCACCTGGAAATCATACTTCTTCCTTGCTTCCGGCAAACAGCATTACGTGAGCATGTCCTAATATCTTCAGCATGAGTGCAGATTCACCGATCCGTATCTTATGTGGACAGGCTGAGGGGAAGGTACAAAACATTGGATGAGGACCCCATCCACATTATATACAGATCACTAACTGTGTCGATTTGTATGCAGGGGCCAGCACAGCTTCTTCCTTTGTTGCTAGAATACATTCTAACTCAAATCAAGTCTTGAAAGAGGGAGGCCATGCATGAGAAAGCAGTCTGTTCAATATGGAAGACACAACATAGTATATCAAATCATGATTTTTCAGCATCAGAGTTTCCAGTTAATGTATCATGGGTCAAAGGATTGGGTGGACAGACTGGACAGAGTTTAAGAGCATGGTTCCAACTGCAGCAATTCTTGTGAGAAAAATAACCCAACTTCAGTCCTGGGGGCCCTCTGTGTGTGCTGGTTTTCATTCCAACCATAATTGCAGCCTCTCTGTTGTAACTAGCTGTTAATTGTTCTTAATTAGACACTTTTAAAGCATGATTTACTCTGTTAAGGCCATATGTCAGAAATAGCTATGCATGCCATGAACAATAAACGTCCCATGTTCTCATCCCAGGACATTTAATCAGTCACTATTGCTCTCATCTTCTGTAATGCGCTGTATGACACATGATTCCTTTAAAAAGAGGTTACATATTTTAATTGATTCAATTGTAGACAGGTGAAATCAGTGGGGGCCTAGTTTTTGAAAGGGAACAGCTGGTCACTGAAACCATTTGTGGAAATTGAAGAATTCAATGACAGAGCTATGTGCCAAACCTGCATTGTGTTAAAATAAGTTTAAAGAAAAAATTATGGTAGAACTTACGCAGATGTTTTCAACAGCCTTAATTGATCAAGAGACTGGCAGTAACAAAAACCAGCACACACAGTGGGCCCCCAGGACCAAGGTTGGGAATCACTGACCTAGATGATCATTTTTACAAGGGATGACAAAAGCTAAATGCCCACTGACGTCTCCAGCGTTTGAGTGCTGTCCCTCGAAGGGAGTGAACACCAGCCCCACACAAAGCTTTCGCCGGGCTAAGATGGTTCTCTCTGCGAGAGAGGGTGACAATGGCCCAGATTCCCCAAACAGGTCAGCGATGTTCCCATGTCCCGGGGGGGACTGGGTTTTGGGCGACTAGGCGACAGGGAAACGACATTGTTTTATTGAGGCGGTAAATGGCCAGACCGGGCCACCGTCGCCGGAGAGCAGAGATTTATGGAACGAGTCTGACCCTGATAAACGAGGGGCGCGCCCACTCGCTAAGTTTCAGATCGCAGCGCACACCCGAGACACTCGATCACTCCGGTTTGTCCTGGCGCCCGGATCACATTTAGGGGGCGTGGGCGGGGCTTGTGCCCCCTTTCCCAGACTCACTCTGCGCTCGTTCCATCGTTAAAACGCTGACTGATCGAGGTCCGTGCTAATGGCGTTGATGGAATGCGCACACACACGACTCTCTCCACGATGCATCATCTCACCGTTTCTGGCGCTGCAGGACTTCCTGTCGGGCTGCAGGATGTAGCCGTCGGCGCAGCCGCAGCGGTACGAGCCGTAGGTGTTCATGCAGGTCTGGCTGCACAAGCCGTACACCACGCATTCATCATAATCTGCCAGGGAGAGGGGGAGCACTTTGTTAGAAATTAAGTCTATTCAAACATGACCTAAATACATAAAAGCGACTGACTGTGGCCCTACGGTGACAGTTCAATAACACCCTTTAAACGACCGGCCGGTGAAACCCCAAAACTTCACTTTGAGTTTAAATACAGCGCACCTCACACGCCATTACGCGTCTCAGCCACATCTCACCGGCTGTGGATTTAGAGACAAGGTACCAGGGTTTTTTTTTTAAGCAAAAGCCTGTCTCGTTTAGGAACAGAAATCTGGATTCAACTGCACCTTCTGTGAATAAGGCTCTATAACGAAAGCAGTTACACATGAAGAACAATCGAAGCCCGGTAACGACCGCCTCGTCGTCTCTCAGCTCGAGCGCTTCACACATGAAAGTGCCTTTAGTCTGTCAGCGCTGAGACAGCCCCCCTCCCCCACCCTCAGTCTGAGTGCGGCACAGCGGCGGATGTGAACCCGTGTGTCTTCACAGACAGATGGCGATCATCTTCATGCTTCCTGCTCGTTAATACAGAGAGTTTGCCGAGGGTGAAGGTGATATGTTTTAGTTATTACAGAGAGTTTGCCGAGGGTGAAGGTGATATGTTTTAGTTAATACAGAAAGTTTGCCGAGGGTGAAGGTGATGTGTTTTAGAGGGAGTGGCCTGCTAATGTTAAACGTCAGCGCCATCTCTCCTCCGCCCGTGATTGGTTCTGATCTCCTGGCGGTCGCGCCCACCTGAGCAGCTCCTGCCATCGCCCTCCACCTGGAACCCGTCCCCGCAGAAGCAGAACGTCCCGTTCCTCGTCATCACACAGCCGTACTGACACCGCAGCGCGTGGCATTTCGGAAGGAGCTCTGCAGGAACAGAGAGGAGAACATGTTTACATTTAGACATTTAGCAGAAGCTCTTATCCAGAGCGACTTACAAGATGTGCATTAATACCTGGTAGGAACAATCATAGTTTGCGCAAGAGATTAGTGCAGTAATACAGTAATAGACAATCGTTGGCAGCTGCATACCATACCTGTAACACCGGGAAGGAAAAGTTAGTTTTTTTTTGGACAATCTTCAACATGGATACATATTACAAAATGCATGATTAAACATGTAAGCAGTGGTGATGACAATTGGTTAGATGTACAGAATTCAGTAGTAGTGAAGTCTGAAGAGGTGGGTTTTGAGTCTCTTGGAAGATGGCCAGTGATTCCGCGGTCCTGACTGTAAATTCCATTTCTCTTTCCCACGCTTCCCCTGTTTATATGCATTTTATTTTTTTCCCACCCCCTCATTGGGGGGTTAGGATTTGGCTGCTGCGGGGCTCAGAGGGAAATCTCAGATAAGCGTTCCCTACCTTTGGGGGGGAAAACAAACATCAAATTTAATCAAGAAAGAAGAAAAGCAATCCGTAGGAAAACTGAAAGTATATCTGCAATCTTTTGTCTTTTCCCCCCAGAGCCGACCCAGAGCGTGTGATACTACTCTGCTGGGGGAATTAGATTATATATCAAAAAATAACACCGGTCCAAGCCTTACAATGATGACAGAGATAGAGTGTGCTGGGTAGTACAGGGATCAGAGACAGGGGCCACTGGGGGATGGTTGTTTAACTCGTGGTGGAGACGTCGCTCTGACAGAGCGCCAGAGATAAGGTAACCCCTTCACTGCCAGAGTCGGATGCATACGCACACTGTGGGATTCAGATTCACCCCAAAAAATATCTGTGACATTTGCCAGTACCCCTTTTCCTTTGAAAGCTAATGTCAGATATGAAAAACTATGATAAATGTCTACATAAAATTACATTGTGCAAAAGGAGAAATTAATAACTTCAGTTTTTTGAAAAATGACACTTTGGAGGAACTGCCCTTAAAAATGAATTACGCGGCCTCCCGGGTGGTCTAGCACCACTGTGACCGGGGTTCCATTCCACCGGCCGCACCAGAGTCGGCTCTGGCCGGGAGTGCCACTAGGGGGTGGCAATTGCCTGTCCGCCCCAGGGAGGGGGGAGGGAAGCCGATATGAGCTTGCTGCGTATAGGAGTGGCCCTGTGTGCATACCGAAGTTACGGTGATGGCTTGGCGCATTCCAGCTCGAAGGAGATGGGGCCCAGCTGCATGTCACTGCCGGTATCAGGACTACGGCAGCGAACTCGTAATATATATGAGGGAGCGAGATCACTGAAGTGAAAAATGAGATAATTGGATACTAAAAATGGGAGAAAGAGAAAGTAAAAAATATAAATAATTACGCAGCGAAAGAGTTAACACACAAGCAGATTTCTTCAGACCCAGAAACTGAATTTATTCTTGCGTAGGTGCAGACATCTGGGGTAATATCCCTACCTTGAATTATTCAGACTATAGTTTGGCAGGCCAAGTTCAAATGAAATGTCAATTTTAAATCAGTTTTTATTTCTCTAAATTAAATCCTGTACCAAGGTGGGCCTGGAGGAAGTGCAGCAGCCCCAGATTGAGAGAGCGTTGAGCCTGATTCATCACTGGAGCAGGGAGAGAGCCCGTAATGAGCACACACACCTTCCATAAGGCCATCACAGACCTGGATCCTGATACTCCACATCCCTCACCAGCCCACTGTGGGCCTCAATCCATTCTGAATTAAGCTGAAGAACTGTGATGATTTACTAATGTTTGCACAAGAGATGCACCGCAATCAGTTTTGGTAAATTCACTTTTGAACACCGTTTTTCAAACATGTTTTTTCCCCCTCAGCTCAGGTCAGCAGGCCTCCTCAGAGGAAGTTTCTTAAACTCTGATTCTGCAGCTGTGCAAACCCGGCACGTCGATCCACAGACTGTGCAACCGGGACGTGAATATGGGACCTTCACTGTTCATGGCATGCACAGCCATTTCTCACATGATATGGCCTTCAGAGAGTAAACCATGCGTTAATAGAAATGTTTCCAATTAAGGACAATTAACAGCTAGTTACGATTCAGAGGTTGCAATTATGCTTGGAACGAACACCAGCGTACACAGGGGGTCCCCAGGACGGAGTTTGAGAAGCACATGTGTTAGGAGACTGAAACATCAGTTTACAATTTGTACATTTTTATGTAAATATGTGTGTGTTTTCATTTCCTTCATTTCTCATGAATTTTAGAATTGCAAATTGTGCCTCTTGAGTCACAGCTGTGCCATGTGCACGCACGCACACACACACACACACACACACACTCAGACACACATGTGCACACGCACGCACGCACACACGCAAGGACTGTGACAAGCACAGACACAGTCTACTGGCCACACAGTACTGCAGGAGAAAGCTAGCACCAATCACAGGGGAGGCGTTTTCTCACAGATAGCAGCTGGTACCACAGGGAGGAACCCCAGCCTACTCAAATCTACCCACCTCTCTGCAGGCCAAGGTCCACTGTGTCCCACTGATACCAGCCTTCCTGGTCATAATCAGATTATGAAATAACAGAGACTCAAACCTGCACACTGTGTAGTTCAGTCTGCCCTTGTTCCTCGTGCCTTTACGGACAGGGCCAATCGCTAGTCAAAGAAACGGGCTCAAAAAGCTGTTTTTAATTCAGTTACAACCCTGACTACACAGATACTGTATACTTGTGCTGCATTGCAGCAGATTTGATTTTCCCAACATCTGTGTTCTTCCACATTGGAGCGAGTCCTGAAAACTGCCAATCACAGAAATGCAGGTACATGAGCACTTCGCTCGTCTTCTCCTGTCCTGAGATCAGAGTCTGGAGGACTGAGACCAGCAATGAGGCATTATGTCTCTGCAGCATGACTGATGTATTCTGGGTATTGTGGTTTTTCAGTTAGTGGAGCCTCCATTTGACTTTTAAGGATACTGACACAGATAGCTTAAGTATAACTTTGAACAACGCAGATCAGGTTGGAAAGTTTGCAGTCAGTGTTCAGTATTCAGATGAGGGGGAGACGTGGTGCAGCTGTGACACCCATTAGCGCTCCATTAGCCATTAGCGCTACAGCTCCGGTTAGTTCTGTGGGACATGGTGGCAGATGGAGCCGTGCTGACTGAGCTGTGAGGGATTACACCTGAGCAAGGTTCAGAGGAAGGTAACCACCACAGCAAGGTTCAGAGGAAGGTAACCACACTTCCGCAAGAGACACCCACGCTTCAGACCCACACGCCACGCACGCACGCACACACTATACTCTTTATTTAAATAAAAAAAAAAAAAAAAAAATGCACATTGCACACACACACACACACACACACACACACACACACACACACACACACACACACACACACACACACACACACACACACACACACACACACACACACACACACACACACACACACACACACACACACACACACACACACGCACAGGTAACTGTGTTCCTTTCAACATAAAGGAAAAACTTGAGTAAATTAAGGGTTCTGGCAGCTCTGGCAGTTATGGTGTGGGCCTAGGTATCCACCAATAAATACAAAGCCATTCTGAGTGATCTCCTCCATCCTGTGGTGAAGCATTTCTATTCTGATGGGAGTGGTCTCTTCCAGGGTGACAATGCCCCCATTCACAGGGCACGAGTGGTCACTGAATGGTGTGATGAGCATGAAAACCATGTAAACCATGTCTCACTCACCAGATCTCAACCCAATTGAGCCCTTATGGGATATTCTTGAGCGGCACCTGAGACAGCTTCCACCATCATCAACAAAACACCAAATGTTTTCAATGCAAGAATTAGTGTTTTATTACATTTTATTATGGAAGAATCATGTTGTGTCCCTCCAGACACTTGTAGAAGACACTTGTAGAATCTATGCCAATGTGTACTAGATGTGTTCTGGCAGCTCGCGGTGGCCCAACACCCTATTAAGACACTTTATCTTGGCATTTCCTTTATTTTGGCAGTTGCCTGTATATATACTACATATCATACCTTAAAGTTTGAAATTGTGTAACCCATCGAGGAATATATTATGGGTAAATTTAGTTTGTGCTGCTACATTTCGGGGAATGCAATCGCTAGAAACCTTCCACTGCGGCTGTTCCAACGTTGTGTTTACACCACAGAAAGTTTGTGCTTTTCATCTGACTCGTCACTCTGAGTTTTTATTTCTCAGACAGAGGACATCTAAATTTAGTTAAGTGAGAGAAATAGAATGCGGTGGAACAGGCCCCTAAAACACACTTCATACTCTGCCGTTACACTGTCAGAAACGATTTGTGGTTCCACACGGTTTACGTCAGCCTTGAAGAGCTCAGCGCTGATTAACGGCTATCGGGAAAAAACAAACACACACCTGCTGCAACATTCACCCCTTCCCCAGATGAGCTATATTGCACGCCAAGGCGGATTACAGCATATATCGCTAAACTCTCCATAAACCCACAGGCTTTTCTGTTTTATTTACCTTTCTTTCTTTTTTTTGTTAATCCCATGCATATAATAATACATGCCATTTAGCAGACACTTTTATCCAAAGCAACTTACAGTAGTGAACGCATACATTTTTCAGTAAATGTGGTCCCAGTGGGAATCGAACCCACAGCCTAAGCGTTGTCAGCGCCATGCTCTACATACTGAGCCACACAGAACCACGCTCTACCTACTGAGCCACACAGAACCACGCTCTACCTACTGAGCCACACAGAACCACTACGGTATGACATAGCAGAAGCATATCAATGTTTGACATCGCAAAAGCTAGCTGTGGCATGCATAAACCAATATACAGTGTTCGATGCGTTTCTACTTTCAACACATGCTTTTGTTCTTCTCTTCTCCTGAGTTTTTATTGACATTTTTTGTGTACCTACTGTCTTTGTTTAGATCTATTCCATAGCATATTGTTTTGACAGGATCATAGATAGTGAGATAAAAAGGCCAGCTGCCGTAAACTGGTTGCCCAGGGGAATCTCCAGACCAGCAGCCCCAAAATCACCTGGAGCCACATCTCTGTGTGCATCCTTCCAGAGGCAGAAGTCCAGCCTGTTTCTGAGTGTTGGGGAGAGAGGGAGAGCAGGGACGATGCGCTCCCTGTGCAACACAAACACCCTGACCAAACTCGCTGTCTTTAACGCATGATTCTGGCTCCTATTGACAGGCCTCCGGCCCGAGCTGTCCAATCAGCATTGGCCTGTGACATCAGAGATCTCAGGGTCAGAAGAATGCAATGCATGACATGTGCCGGGGGGGGCTCGGGGGGATTTGAGTGTGCAACTTTCCATATCGAGCTGCTGTCTCTTTAAATCAATACAAAACTCTCAAGTGTGAAAGCTGTACACAAACACATTGCATCGTTTCAGGCAATGCCCGTTTTGCACGGAGTGCGTGAGGTTATGGGGTCTTAGCCCAGGAATCTGAAGGACACACTGGACAGGAGTCCTGAGGTGTGGGTGGAAGTGCTTTCTTACTTTTATGTGCTGAACAGTACTGTCCATGATGCAACCTGCTTGCTGATGCATGTTTGTGTACACATGTTTTGCTACTGCCTCTAACACTAGATCAGCCAATGCCATGGATCTGAACATTTAAATTACTCTGTTGCAGTGTTCTAGAGAAGTCCAATGTGCATTGAAACCTGGTGTCACTTATTCAGAATTGTGAATAAACTAAGCTAACAATTACTTCCATAAAAAAGCCTATCAGCAACCTTGGAATCTGAAAACGATAAAGGGTAAAATCTTTTCCCTTATTTTACTATTATTGTTTACACTTTATTTTTTGAGCACATCACTGAACCAAGAGAAAGTTCAATTGCATGCTTTAAGAGGAAAATCATGTCTTTTCGGATAAATTTTCATTTATGATGATTGGCATGGTGACTGTTCTGAATTTTAAACAAGAGGAGCTAAATAGTTTTGATGGATGGGAGCTGCATTGAAAGAGTAGCTGTCTCTAATATGCGAGCTGAGACGAGGGAAATGTTTTAGTTTTTTTATCCAATGAATTGTTAGTTTCACGTTGACATTGAATGTTGTCAAAACGCACCTGTACAGGAATCACAGAGAGTGGTGTTTCATCATCACATTAGAGAAACCAGACAATACTGTATCACACATTCAACTCCATAGAGTACAATAGAAATTTACGCAATGCATGTTTACAGAGTTTTAAATAAAGGTGATTGTCTGGATACTATTGAAGTGCATTTCTTCAGGATCCACACATGCACCCTTTCATAATATCTACAAGTTGAAAACAGACTACTTGTAATTGGATGGTTCAAAGGCACTCCAAAATGGATTTTTCCGTGTTGTTAAAGAGGAATAAAATAGTAATGCCTTCTTTAAGAAGATAATTGAGTGAACTGAGAAAACAGGATGCAATAAAACCTGTGGGAACAATTTGTTTGGGAAATCAACTTAATGTAACCTCTACTGCACATTATTTCAGGGAGCAAGATGTCTAGATTAATAATTAAGGATTTGACTTTGTGTTGGGTTTACAGCTCACAGGTGCATAACAAACACAGGGCCTATTCATTAAACACTGCACGGTTGCTCATTCCAAAGGACAGAAACTATTCAAACAAATCATCAAAATCGGCCGCGCTTTCAAACAGATACCGACTTAAAAACGACTTTCAATTATTTTCAGATATGCCACTGCTGAACAGTAATTAAAGTCCAATTATGACTGGATTCAAAAATCTGCCTCCCCTCTCTTCTCTTCTTCCTCTTTTTTTATCAGTTTATTCAAACTGTTGTTGCGATTATCATAGAGAATGCTTTCAAATTTCACATTTATGCAATTGCAACCAGTCATGTTGGTGTATGTATGTATATACTATATATACAGTGAGGTCCAAAAGTCTGAGTCCATGACCAAGATCTGCTTTTTTCCATCATTCATCAAAAACTAATACAAAATGTTTCTTCAGGAGAACAATTTGACCTCTAACTACTTCACTAAGCTCTGCTGACATAATTACAAACAGCTGCAAAAACGTTTGCAAAGGAAGTGTCCTTTTTCAAGATTAGAGCACCTGCAGTAGCAACGAGAACACATAGAGGACCATATTAATGTCAATATCCGGTATTAATTGTTACAAGACCAAAACAACTCCCACTGTGAATTAGGAGTGTCCATGTATTAAAACTTAAATGAAAAATACGTGAGATACGTTAGCTAGCCCACGTTAGAGTTGTAATCTGGGACCTGTAGTCCACTGCGGACCTCGCGGACATGGATTTTGCAGCACATTTTAATGGAAATCTGATTATTGGGTGTAGCATGGGCTTTTACAACCTGGATCTTATTTCATATTCTAATTATCAATGGAAAAAAATCTATGGTTATTTCACCTCTCAAAAGTCACAGAAAAGTTGGAAATTGACTTATTTTAAGTGAGTACCGTTCATCATAAATAAGTAACGGGACACAGGCGTTTAAAATTAAGAAGTGGGGGACTGCACCCCGGTGAGCTCCTGCCCAATTCAAACACTGGTTGCCATGGTGACTTCAAACACAATGCTTTTGGGAAGAGACATTAAACTGTCAAGGAAACACAATGGAAAAATATGTCCTTTAGAGACTAACAGGTTTTCGAGTAGGCGGAAGCTGTCATCTGCCAAACAATGGGGTTGAGAGCACAGTGCATAGCAAGACAAGATTTATAGATTCATCTGCAGTTCATTTTTCACAATATGTCCGTCCTGTTAGCCTGCTGATACATTCAGATAGAGTGCCACACTTGAGATATGGCAGAGGCGACACACAGGGCTGTCTGGGTGGCGACTACAATTCAGTCCAGTGACTGATCACATTAAATACTTCAATCGCCAGGCATTTTATTTATTAATGGAAAATTAGCCAACTGAAAATTAAAACAGAAAAATTAAACTCATATTCAATTAGATTTCATATTTGACCGTGATGCCAGAATGTCTCACCGCACTTTGAATATATAAATATGTATATATATATCAATTTCATCTTAGTTTGGGAGGTCTTAAGGACAGGTGCGCTTTTTTGCCAGGAACACAGTGCAATATGCACACACTGCCACGCCCATAATCCAAATCAGGGGGAAAAAACATCCACAAACAGTTTATTGGCAAAATGGCTAAAATGATGTTTTTTAAAGATATATTGTTCAAAATCTCAGTGATTCCTCACCTTATGATTGTCATTCAACATTTGCCCTAAAAGTATGTTTGTGCTGCATGTGTAGTAAGCTTTGGCTGTGGAGATGTTGACCCTTCAGTGAGCATGACACCATTCACAACAGACGTCAACAGCTTGACAGACAGGGAGAATATGGCAGAGGGAAAAATGGGAGATTTGAAGAAAAGAAACAACGTGTCAGATGAACTTCTCTTAAAAAATTGTTTCAGATTTTATTTAGTAGCCAATTACACCCTCTATTTATTTCAATCTACCCTCTCCACACGAGTCCGCCGCTCGTCTCTATGGGGCAAGCTAATTCTCAGAGGGCAGCGAACTCAACTTTGAGACGGAATTCACCCCCACCCACATTCTGGAGACTCCCTTACATGCTTCACGGCTCATCCGAGCCGGCTCGCCGGCTCACCCTCCCCCTTCCCCCTGGGGCGGACAGCCAAATGCCGCCCAACCAGGGCCGGTCTGGTAGAGACGGGTTTCGAACCTGACAGCCAGTGCACACCATACCGGACCAGCCAAAATACAGTCCATTAGACCACTACCCTATCCGCCGCCATCAGATGAAGTTCTTAGTCCATTGTCCTTCACATACGATTCTGTAAGTGTGCGACTTTGTGACACACATACAGTACTTTAAAACACAGACAGAGAACAGCACCAGGAGAGGCCACAAACAGTGTATTCCCTCTTGTTTCCCCATCAGTAGTTTATAATGTTGCTGCCTAAGCCATTCTCTGGCACTTATTTACCAACACAATTCTTTAGTGTAAGTGCTCGGGACACGCTTTGATTTAATGCTTAGTTTGTAAGCTTTAGTTTTGGGAACTGTCCTTTTGGCCTGTATTGTGGAATAAGAGTACACAGCCACCCGCATCAGCTGTCCTGCTTCATTCACACGGAGAGCAGGGCAGAGACGGCTCCTCTCAAGAGCAGGTATAAATGACACAAAGTGAGTGTGTTACTGGAACAGGAGGGTCCTGCACAGGCAGGCGTAATGCAGGCCACATTTCCTTTTACGTTGAGAGGATTTTCACTTTGACATCAAATTTGGTGCTTAGATGCTTTGGTGCTTTTAGAATTGCCACTCTCAAAAAAAAAAAAAAATATATTTTTTTTTAAGAATGTAAAAATGTTATGACTTGAAAAATAAATAAAAATGTACTTGACTGTAAACAAATGCAACTTCATCAATGTATTACAATACGGCAACTGTTTTATGTGCTTAAAAAAACCTTAATAAAGCCAAAGAGTGGTTTTTATAAAGTACTTGAAGAGTTATTGACATTCGATTGACATTTCCATGATGTCTATAGGGATAATAGTCTATAGGTGGAGTATTGATTAAAATAATGATTATTCTTGATTGGCTAGGGTGATTGACAGAATTCTAATACAATCATAATCAGCACAATAATCAGGCCTGTGAGGCAAATGTTAAAGGACACATTTAGTTTGAGGAGATTCTGAGAAATATATCTGAAAAAACTCACTTTTATTATTCTTCATTAGCTGGGGCTATCGACACAATTCCAAACCCATGACCAGCAGCACAAACAGGCCTTACATTTGCTGCTGATTGACAGCTGTAGGTCGAGTAATTGCTGAGATTCTGACCAATATGTGTGCAAAAAACATTTCCAAAAATGAACCCCATGTGTCCCTGCACTAAATTATACACTTACAAAAACCCACTTATCAGGCAAACATTTTGGTCAATTTAACAAAACAAAAAACAAAAAACTGATTTGTGCATAATTAAGTTCAATTGCACAAAAATGAAAATACAATGAGGTTATGTGCTGATATGGGTTACATTAAAATAAATCTTTAGAAAGCACAATGTTGGCCATGTTTAGAAGTAATTTGGTAGATGGTTAATTTGTGGATCTCCTTGTGGATCAAGAAAAAATTGTTAACGCTTGCAAACACATTATCACGTCACCAGTAAGTCATGTGTGCCATTCATACATTCATCTCCTCCGCAGATGTGACAAAGTCACTCGTGCCGTGTAAATATGATGGATTCTCATACTAAAGGATCTAAAGGCCTTACATGGTGGTCTACACAGCATGAGATTCAGTCAATAAATTAATTCCGGATACGATAGGGCACCCTGGAGGATTACTCAAAGATTTATGGGCCTTTGGGGGGGATGTAGAACACTGGAGTTTGGGGGAATTTATTCCACATGTTAATTTCATTATAATCTAGTCCACAGTCAGGGTAATGAAATATTTATTTCTTACATTTTTGTCGTAGGGTCATGGGGAGGTTTTCTGTCTTTCGTCACTCAAATGATTCTGAACTTCTGGTTCCTAAGCTTCTCTGGATAAAACAACAATATTGCCCTCGTCACCTTTACCTGCTGGCTTGATGATTATGTTTAAGTCATTTGACAAATACAAAGAGCAGTTCTTCCTCAGAGAGGTGAGAACAGAGCCTTAGGCCCTCGTGACCAATCAGAATGGAGTATGTAACATAAATATGATAATGCATATACATTTATAAAATCTTTTTTTTTTTTTAAATGAATGTCTTACAACATGAGAAGAGGGTTCTCTTGTCCAGACCATTCTTACAGTACAGTGTGCATTAAGAGCAGCTGAATTTGAAAGTGTAGCACATTCTGGAACATTATCGCTCAATTCAAAAATCACCTGTATTGCATACATTAGTACAGTATTTCATTATCAGCACAGGTAAATATTTAAATATTCAAAGGCTTTGCAGAAAACATTGCCAGAAGTATAGCATCCTTTATTTTTTAGTCAATCATTTTTTTTTTTTACACTTTATTTATAGATTTTTACAAATTATTATTATTTTACCGGGGTTCGATTCCCCGTCCCACCAGAGTCGGCTCTGGCCAGGAGTGCCATCAGGGCGGCAATTGGCTTTCCGCCCCAGGGAGGGGGGAGGGAAGCCGACACAGTTCGCTGCGCACAGGAGTGGTTCTGGGGTACCGGAATTACAGTCGACGGCACGACAAGTGTTGTCTCGGAGGAGGCAGCGCTACGCCCTTGTCACTGCCGGTCACAGGACTACGGCAGCAAACTATAGGGGTAAGGGGGATTGAACTAAGCACACGGGTAATTGGCTACCAAATTGGGAGAAAACGGGGTAAAATCGGAAAGTAAAATTATTTAAAAATAAATTAAAAATTAAAAATATATATTTTGGTTTTAAATGTTGCCAATTTAAATCAGGTGTTGAATTCTTGATAGCCCTTAGGAGAATTCAGACTCGGTTTCATCTGATCTTGTATGTATGCTTCCACAGATTTGAGGCTTTAGTATTCTTAGTGTGATAACTGGCATATTTCTCATTTGATGAAAGAGAATATGCAGAGCAATCAGACACTGGGGGAGAGATATCCAACAGAAATCCTCCAATCTGTTTCCAAAGCCAAGTCTGTCCTCTGTCCTTCAGTCTAAAAACATGTTAGAGTTATAGACCAGAGATATGGCAAACTCTGTTTATGCAGACTCCCCATTCCCTAAAGAGGCAAAGTACAATGGTGCTAAAGCCAATACAAAAATGTAGAGGTAGCGATTTACCTTAAATTTACTACACAAATATATAATAAGTCCCTCTCCCTCTCCCTCCCCTCCCTCCCTCCCTCCATCTCTCTCTCTGTCCTTTCCATTCCATCTTCTTGATGCTTCTTCAAGCCTCACTGATTTGCACATTGTTTGATACTGGTTTTGTTCTTGCACTGCTGAGATGGTCACTTGAGACTTTTGCGAGATTGCGCATATCAACATTTAAAATCCTTGGTGGGATTTCAGTCCTTTTTGACCGGTTGGTTGCTGTACACAAAGAATCGTTTTACTCCTGAATCCTGATTATGCTCACTGCGTGACTCAATGCTCCCTGCTCACCAGGGACCTCACAAGAGAAGGAAGATTGCCGAGTGGCTCATCAATGGATCATTATCATGTCCGGTGGGACATGCAGAAGTGCACCATGCTTTACAGCTCAGAGATTTTCTCCTCTCGTTCTCTTAACTCAAGCTCACAGACCGCTCATATTGATACAGCTCTTTGGCTTTCCCTGTGGTGATGGATTTTACATGTGTGTTACCTCATTTTTTATACCCCAGTGAAACAGGTAGTGATTGAAGGCCACAATACAAGTCTGAGATTGACTTAAATAAGTAGAATTTTATTGCAAATTTGACTTTGTTTGGTTTTATTTAAAATAATATGTAATACAATAATTTTGACACCTATGTTTTTCAGGAAAAATAGTATTACTCAATAAAAGAAAATTAAAATGATAATTGTATTCAAATAAAATATATAGTTTTCCCATAGGTTTGAGCATAAAATATAGCTCATTATCTGTGTTGTTTATTTTATGAAGCCTTTTTTACTCGTTTTCAACAAGGGTGCCAATAATTCTGGACCTGACTGTATATACACATGTATACAGCAATCGGAAATATGAATGAATGAAATAATGAAAATGCAGAAATCAGCTGAAGTTGTAGACCGAAGCTGCTGTCAAGTCACGCTTTATGATGTCAGATATCACCCAGGGCAAAGCAATCAAAGACAGATAAGAGAGTACTTCTAATCCTGAAAGAGAATGCATTCGAAATAAATGGTTTTGAAAGAATGACACAATGTGGGACTGTCAACCCTGGTTCTCAAGAGGATCTTACACAAACTGGACCTGGCCAATATGGTACAAAGCTGTTTTTATAAAACACCTGACTGACCGGTGGCTATCCCAGGCCACAGATGTGTGTGTGTGTGTGTGTGTGATGAGTACAACACTGTTTGTGTTCCACGTTATGACATTTATGGAAATATGATTCAATGAAAGGTTCAGGTTACTGTTGAGGTTGTCTTTCCTGCTGTCTACCCTGGACCATGATGGCAAAGAAGCAAAAAAAGATTTATGAAAAATAAATAAATACTGACATCAAACATGAAATCAATTTGGATGAAAAAGACATCCCATCAAAAAGAAAAATAAATGTTTTTTCACATGAGGGCAGAAATCAGTGCAGTCCTGATTCTGAAGCTCAAAGTGACAGAAGTGTCATGGGAGGAGGGGTGGGGGGTTGGATGTCAGCACAAAATGGCCCTAAAATCGTCTAGGTTAAAATCTTCCTGTTTGGCCTTTAATAGTGAAAGCAATTTCACTAATGTGTCCGTGGTGCGTTAGACAACAGAACAGAGCTTAAAAACAACTGTTTTAGCGTACAACTGTAAACAGCTTTCTTTGTGGAAACAACAGAGGGGCGGGGAGGGAAAATTAAAAAACTTTCACACAAAGGACTGTTCTCACGTTGACTTTCGTAGTTATCGGTTGAAAGCTTTCTGAGGAAAATTTAGTGGATTCAAAGCGAGGTTGTCGGCTCATTAAGTGCACTTCTGTAAAACATGACAAATTCCAGGACCAAGCCCCACTCCAAAATCCATTAGCAGCAAGTGGATAAAACACACACAGAAGCAACATTAACACAGAGGAATATAAAAACAGATCCTTATGGACGTATTGCTTCTATACTGGCGTCTCATTAATACACTTTAACTTTAATTAACTTTATAGAGGGCCTTGATTCATCATGACAATACGTTGTTTAATCCTCAGCTTTGAAAGTATAGCACTACATCAAGCACCACATATTTTTAATTGGGTGCTTGACTGAACAAACAAAAAGAAATTTGCCATGCAATTTTCAGCGCAAATGCTTGTTGACTTTGTCATCGTTCGAGCGAAAGACAGAAGCGTGGATCTTCAGAGCCCTTGGAGTTACTTGTCAGATAGGCAGGCTTTGTGCTGTATGCTCCAGTAACGTTAGGCTCTGCTGTCTGTGCCTACCTGCAAAGCTGCTAATTATGCAAAGTAATCAATTCCCTACTCATTACGTCTCAAACACAGAATCAAACCCGTATCGTAAACGTTTGCCCTACACCACAGCCCTTTGTAAAATGACACTTCCATTACAGCCTGCACCCATCAGAAATGACATCATTCAGCATGTATATATATATAAACCTTATCAGAACATAGAATCTTGCCCCATTTGCTTTGACAGCCTCCCACACCCCACTCACCCTGGGTGAGATTTTATGTGCGTTTTTCTTCAACAATCGTTTTTTTTGCCACCCTCCCATCAAGTGCAGATTTGTGAAGCGCCCAGGCTATTATTGTCCTCCCGACCTTGCCTCTTCTCTGCCCTGACCCTGACCCCCCGGTGGTGGAATGACCTTCCACACTCGGTCAGGACTGCAGAATCACTGGCAATCTTCCACAAGAAAATCCCACCTCTTCAGGCTACATTTCTCCTGAGTACATTAAAAAAGAAAGGACACAGTTTTCTCTCTTTCATGACCCCAAATTAGACGTGTTTGCATCATACATCCGACTAAAGCTTAGAGGGGCCCTGATGTCACAACACACTTGTGATCATATTCACTGTGTGAACAGCTGCTCTATATTCAGGAGAAATCTGGGTGGTCGAAGTCCATATCTGTGGTATACTTTTGGCATCCCTTTCCCCTGAAAAAACACATTCTAGAAGCAAACTTTTCTTTTGGTATTGTTTGAGGATGATGGGAAATCTCCAAAGTGTGCAGCAGTGCAGAGGAGAGTGGAGTTAGAGAGCGTCCCTGTGAGGCCCTGTACATGGGAACATGGTCCTTAAACAGATTCAGAATCGATATCTCCACACAGCCAGGTAGAGCCTTTAGGTGTATGTGACCTGACAGGGCATTCTCATTCTCATAATGTCAGCAGGAGCCAAACCACCAATCACCTCCCACAGAGAGCTGCAGACAGCTTGCTTCCAAGTCGACATTCAACATTTTGACATGTTCTGTATAGCTCTGGGTTCTGTTGCAAACTCTTTAAAAAGTAATAAGTTGTTGCTCTGCTCATTTCAGAAAAAAACATCAAATTCAATTTGAGAGCACATATAATATGTACCGAGAGGCTTATGACACGTCCTTCCCAGTGTTACAGGTATGGTACGCAGATGCCTGCAATGATGTCTATTGCTGTATTACTGCACTGATCTCGTGCGCTAACTATGATTGTTCCTACCATGTATTAATGCACATCTTGTAAGTCGCTCTGGATAAGAGCGTCTGCTAAATGCTTAAAATAAATGAAAATTAAATGTCCTTAACATGAACATTATCAAAATGCTAAAGGGCATAATTTGATATGGAAAAGCACACATTCTTTTGTTGATGAAATTAAAGTAGAATTGAAAATTGACCAGACCACAGGTATGTTACTGGTGGTGTTTCTTGGTGACACTCCCCCAAAACAAAGGCGTTTCTTTAGACATTAAATCCTGCTGGATATTGTGCATCTCGGTCAAATGTCAGTCCAGGGAGCAAGGAGTTCCCCTGTAATTTTACTGATTTGCTATGTTTTTAATGTTCTTGTTCAGTCCACCGTCGTGTGGCCAGGATGTGCTGCAGATGGCACAGATATAATCGTGATGTCAACACTGTGCCCCTGGAGAGCGGGGGCAGCCCGGCCGAATGACCTGCCATCCCATCTGGATAATCACGCCCTTTCTGTTCACACCCTGCTGGCCTCGTGGCCATATCTGGACATCAACGCTCATTTCCAGCCCGTTCTGTAATTAGCTGAAACTCTGGGCTGGAAAGCATTGATTGTGATCGTAGGCACGAAAACATCGCAATGCTGTTCTGAAGGTCTCAGTTTCAAATCCTGCTTTGATGTTTTAAAAGTTAAAAGTTTTAGAACACTCCCATTTTCCAGTTTTTACAGAAATTTAAGCAGTTTTATATATATATATATATATATATATATATATATATATATATATATATATATATATATATATATATATATAGTTAGAGCCCATTCAGTTACATATGCAATTAAGAACTGATTTCAGTATATATTATTATGACAAATGCTATGGGTTCTTAGTGTTATATCTATATCCATGCTCACATTTATCATATATATAGTAAGTAATCTATCGGTCACCAAAACACATCATGGAGTGGTTTCTGTTGATTAAATGCCAATGTTGCGGAGGTCGCTGTATCTCAGTCTGGGAAACAGGAACCTCAGTAATATTACTGCTTTGAGTCATTACTGTAACAGGGCTTTGAGTCATTACTGTAACATTACTGCTTGGTCATTACTGTAACATTAGTGCTTCCAATCTTCAGTACACACTGCTTTAATTAAGCGCAAGATAGGACATATCACATGTCTATAAATAGCCCATTGGCTTTATATAGTATGTGCTTCAATCGTTATGTAATTGAATCCAAATCACGGGGTTCAATTTAACATGAAGCTCAAAATAGACGTGCATGTTAAATTACAATTGCAAGGTAAACTACTCATACGCTTCCAAAGAACATCTCTGAAGTGCCCTTTACTTGCTATATAATTTATTTAATTTGGCTACTTGTTGTGGTTTCTGTCTTGTGGCTGGTAGTCCGGCGCGGGCAAACAGTAGGGTCTCCTCTGCCTTATTGTGCTCGTGAGTCCTCTGGTTGATTAGCTACCCGCAGTCCACCTGCGTCAACTGTGTAAGGATTGAGTTTGAGTGACAAGAGAGAGTGAGGTTTCATGAACCCCCGTAGTGAGTGGAGCTCCACAACGAGCTCTACAATGAGAAAGAAACCATCGTCAGTTAAAAAAACCCCACAATACAATAAAACAAGGTACACGTGACTGAAGCTCAGCGCCAACGATCAATCACAAGTCCAGAGGCAGTGGAGTATGACATTAATATGATGTCAGAGATCAAAATCTCCATTGGGAAGTGTCTAGAAAAATGTTAAATGATTTAAACAAATTAGAGAACAGTCCAAAGATATATTGATTGACATATTGATCCTCAAATGTATCAATCTTTATTTATTGATTAGATATCTATTTTCTTTTGTAGTTGTTGCTCAATATGTGTCACTGCCTCTCAAATGTGCTTCACCTTAGAGATGTACATTCAAGAGACACCACGCTACTCTATCCCTGTATTGTTCTAATATGAAGTCTGTTTGTAATTATTTCCTTTTTTTAGATAGATACTTCCCTTTAATCGAAACAGTAACTCAGCCTTACAACTGTTATTTTTATACAAATCAAACTTTTGTTTCAAAGTACATCTTCAACTGAGAGAGCAATAATAATTTCCATTTGTAACCTATTATGACACATTTCCCGAAATTGTCACTGAGGTGAACTAATAATGAAAATTTTTCATGTTGTGTGAAAGTATTAATGGAAACCACACAAAAACAACGGCTGCAGCCCAACAGTTAATGAGGCAAATTATTGTGTTTATTTGTCCGTGTTTGGCTAATAAACCCTTCTGCATCAGAGTTGTGGGGTGATTTTGAGTATCGGTGAATCAAAGTGGACTCCAAGGGTGCTCAGATATTTAAGACAAAATCTTGAGAGCGTTTGTATGAATCACTCACACTGTGATTGAATGATGGAAATCAGTGTTCCTGTGAAAATGAAAAGTCACTCATAACATCTGATCTCGTGAAATTGTTGAGATTTGTTTCATGAGGGACAGTGGATAAGTTCATGTTGGCCTAAAAGTCAAGGAGGAAGACCATCAACTAGGGGCAACTGTTGTCAAAAGCACATAATACTCAACCGTGATGTCTGTGCATTGGTTGGAAATGCAAGGCAAGATGTGCAGAACGGTTGACTGCAAATTTCAATCTGGGGCAAGAACATCCATTTTCATCAGAAATGGTGTAGGCCAAGATGGCAGGTGGATTGGGTCAAAAATAAGGAGAGGTTTATGGAGAAGCTAAGAGATGACAATTCTAAGGGAGAGGTGAAGTGATTGGACGATGTCTCAGGGAGAGGTGAAGTGATTGGACAATGCCTAAAGGCCAATTTATGCTTTACTCGACAAGTAAGTGATGTCAAAAGGACAGAAATGTGTTGCAGATGAGCGTCGCGGAGGGTGTCACGTACCTCCAGAAAAATGAAAGTGTCGCAGACGCCGTCATAAAACGTCGCGTCATCTGATTGGTTGGAATGACGAGGTAAACTCCATTGCCATGGAGATACATAATACTACTTCCAACTGACTTCGTTTTGTTGTTTTCATGTTATGGAAATGGACGGCTTCGAATAATTGTTAGCGAAGCAGATGAGGAGGTATCCTCAAATGTATAACTCCTCAAGAAGTTATTATGAAGACGCCATAAAGACGGCCAATTCATGGGGGCGATTTCAAGTAATCTCAACAGAGACGAGCTGCAAGCAGATATAAGTGGAAACAGTTGCGAGACAGGTAAAATATCTACGTTAGCTAAGCAAAACTATCGATATCTATCTAGCAAGCTAGCAACCTGTTGTCACAGCCAAATAAAGCTCGCTAACGTTAGCCTTTTTTGGCTACGTAAATAAATGTCAGTTTGCTCCGCTGGTTACCATAGAGACGACGCGACGCTGACGCAGACTTGCGTAAAGTATGAACGCTCAAAACTCGAAACGTTGTGCGACGTGTCGTGGGACACTTGTCGCGTAAAGCACAAATTGTCTTTGAGGGAGAATCTAGTAGAGCAGCATAGTATAAACCAAGGGTTACTGATATCGGTCAGTTGAAGGCAGGCACACAAACCTGTTTTCCTAACAGAGATGTTGCAGAGGTCTATTCAAAGAGGAGCCAGTTGAATGGCAGTGCTGAGATAACATCCAAACGAGGAAAAGCAAATCCCTTCAATGTCATCCTGTCCACTTACGGGTGTAAAGTGCACAAAGTTATTCGCCTTTTTTTCCAGGTACGCTACTCCAGTGACAGGGACATGGTCCGGGGGCGGGGGGGAGAGACCTGCTGCAGCCAATAAGGAAACGAGCTGTACTGTTGTCATAGATACGCTTGTTCGGGGTGGGGACGTTTTATGAGGAGGAGATACCGCTTGTTTGTTTGTTTGTTTGTTTGTTTTGTTTGTTTAAATTAACAGTAATGAAAAGTTAAACAAGATGATTGAAAAGTGTTGAGATGGGGAGGGGGAGATGGGATTACACACACGAGATTGCTTTGTGTTTCAGTGTGACGGTTGTTCAGTTCATTCATTTATTCATAAATGTATCCTTTCCAAAAAGCCAAATGTAATTAGTATCACTTTGCTGATTATCTGTAGCATCTGTGCCAGTGAGCAAGGAAGTGTGTGTGTTTGAATATTTCAGCAGAAGATGAAAAAGACGTTGCATCTTCATTTTCTTTTTGGAGGGATCAGTTCATTTTAACGATCATTACGCCGATTGCTCAGATTTGAGTTTCGGTTTGAATATCATCGCTTGAACGATGATACATTCCTGAAGAATGTGCAGTAACATTGTTAGAATCAAAGATTTGTTATTCGCTGTCTAACCACAATTAACCTTCACACTTGAGTAAGCATTGAGTAAGCATTGAGTAACCAAGGGCAGTATTTATGTGTTTTTTTGTTTTTGCGTTTGTCAGGCACAGTCAGTGATACTTAGAGGTTCATGAAAAGTGAATGAATTAATAGTTAAGTCTAAGTTCATTTCGAAGTCATTTATTTCTGAAAGCAAACAGCAATTTAACTTTGTATAGGTCTCTCCCTTAATATATATTTGTTCTTTGAGATGGGGTGTGGGGGAGGTATAACTGAGAATAACTAATTTCTCCATTTTGCCATAACTCACAAACAGACAGATATATTAAACTCCAAGATAACGATGTTTTAAGTGACAGACAATGGTTGGCAAAAAGCCCCAAAAGACCTGAAATTCACCCAAGCACCTCGACCCATTATCTTGACCCTGAAATCCATGACAATCTCCCAACACAAATGCTTTGATACCTGCTGTGGTACTAGAACTACAGGTAACTGACAAAATAAAGGAAACACTGGAGTAAATGAAGGGTTCTGGAAGCTCTGTTATGGTGTGGGATACATTTTCCTGCCATGGTTTAGGTCCCCTGAACCCCCTACAGAGAAAGGTAAACACCAGTAAATACAAAGCCATTCTGAGTGATCACCTTCATCCTGTGGTGAAGCATTTACAGTGCCCCTTTAAAGTCTACACCCCATCTCAAAAATGACACTTTTTGTTGCATTAAAGCCTGAAATTGAAACATATTACATCACCTTTCCCACCATTATCTACACATTTTACAACTTCCAAGTGAAAATAAATTCTCAAAATGTCTTAACATTAATTAAAAATTAAAACACGACAATAACTTGGTTTTATAAGTCTACACCCTAATTTATCACACCAATTGTACCAATCAACTAGCTCTGGGGTAGTATTTTAAGCTGGAACACAACCTTGCTAAAAATATTATTTCCCGCATGTCAATAAAACCTTCTGCTTTAAACGCATTTATGATGTATGAGAATGTATTACTAAATTATAAATAAAGAGTACATAGTTCTATCTAACTGACTAACCAAGCTAGCTGCTAACAATGTTACTGAGCTCTGTTTGGTCAGATGTTGTTGTCGTGTCAGCTAATGTCGTTGGGACTGGGAGAAAGACTAACGTGTTGTCATGACAGAACTTCACAGAGCTGCTGGCCACTGCCATTTTGGCTCAAAATAATGACTTGCTTCCTTTGTGTGATGGCTTCCATGTTTCCAACATGGTTAACCAGAAGTGTTTGTGGCTAAACGACTTTCTAACTTTCTACAAATGTCAAATTTTATAAAAACTGTGGCGAATTACTCATCAGGTACTGGTCCGTTTAAAAGTCTGAAATGTTCTAATTTGGTGAGAAACTGTAAAACTGTATAATTCTATAAAACGTCTCTAGGAGAGCGCAAAAATACAATGCTAACAATTTTCACTTTTCCTTTTAATAAAAACTAGCAAACAGATGTATGTGAATTTTTAAGATTTGTTTGAATAGCTTCTGTCCTTTGCCAAAAAAACCAATATTATTATTATATTATATTATTATTATTATTATTTAAACAAATTTAATCTACGTGCTGGAACACTGTAAAGATAAGACTGGTGATTTTCACATTTCAGAATGCGCAACAGTGCAGTGTTTAATTAATAGGCCCTAAGTGTCTATCTTTGAGCTGTAAACCCAACATAAAATCCAGTCCTTAATTATTAATCTAGACATCTTGCTCCCTGAAATAATGTGCAGTAGAGGTTACGTTAAGTTGATTTCCCAAACAAATTGTTCCCACAGGTTTTATTGCATCCTGTTTTCTCAGTTCACTCAATTATCTTCCTAAAGAAGGCATTACCATTTTATTCCTCTTTAACAACACTGACAAATCCATTTTGGAGTGCCTTTGAACCATCCAATTACAAGTAGTCTGTTTTCAGCTTGTAGATATTATGAAACGGGAGTTAAGCAGACTGTAGTAAAGTTGACATACGGTGCATGAGAAACTGTAAAATGCTGTGAAAAGTCTGACGGAATGCTAACCATTTTCAATTGTCTTTTTAATAAAAACTAGCAAACACATTTGTATGAAATTGTGAAGATTAGTTTCAATAGTATTTGTCCTTTGCCAGAAAACCCCCAAAACATCTCCATTGGTGCTGGAACAACAGTGTAAAGAGGAAACTGGGGGCTGGGGCGCAGGTCTGCACCCACACATTTGGGCAGGGGGTGGGTTTCTGAGTAGACCCTTCGATCGTCCAAAGCCACGTTCGTCCAAAATTATGTCACTTGTTTTAGTGTGGACCATGGCACCAATGCGAACACGTAATGTTTTCACACAAAGTGCCCACAAACCGACATCATTCCAAATCCAAAAGGCACAAGACATGCACTCGACACGTATGAGATGTTTAGCCTGATGTGAGTGAGATGTGTGTATACGCTTCCTCTATTACCATTGTTGGTAAATTACTTGAGATGTTATATGAGATATGCCATTTAGCAGATGCTTTTATCCAAAGCGACTTACAGTAGTGAATGTATACATTTTTCTGAATATGTTGTCCCAATCGGAATTGAACCCACAATCTAAGCGTTGTCAGCAACATGCTCTACCTACTGAGCCACACAGAAAAACTTGATATTGTGGAGGTGTTAAACCCCTTTAAGATGTAACCCTGTGCTAGCTGCACATGCAGGAGTACCCGCAGCAGAAATGACACATTCGTGACACGTGGGACAGAAGCCAGTGAAAGACGGGCACTTAGACACGCGCTGTTCGGACAAAAGATTGATCAATTTGCTGTTGATCATGAGAAACACAATCCAAAATTTGCTGATATTGCCTTTGGGTCTACAGCTGGGCAGATGGCCATTACAGCACACTCCTTTCCCTCCAACAAGGGAGAGGAGTGTGCGCCAGGCTGGCAAGTGGAGGTTTGCTGGTTCGAATCCTGGAAACCAGAGGGATGCTAGTTTATTCCTGGGGCACTGCCAAAGTGCCCTTGAACAAGGCACTGAACCCATAAACTGCTCCAGGGGCACCGGACGTCGCGATATGCGAAGAAACAAATTCCAGTTACCTATAGCTTATATAACATGGCAAAATAAATAATATTCTATTGTATTAAAAACAAACTGGTGCGCAGTTCACACGTCTGCAGGGGTATTTAAAAGGCAAATGGAGGAAAGGTCGTCAAAACAGTGAAATGGCACATAATGGCAAAATAAGGCACTTTATCATGGTAATGTTTCAGGGCACTGGGAGTGTTGCTCCTCCAGTTATATCTCACTGATGAAAGCAGGCTGGACAGATGCATTAATGAGCCCAGCTCAGACAGGCATTATAGTGCTGATATAATTAGTGAGCGCTCAGGAGAAAGTCTATTGCTGCAGACTTCTATTAATTCTATTACTGTTCATTTGAAATGTGGCGCTCTACTCCATTTTGTTGCACATTTCCCATTCCCGAAGTTTAAAGTGATCACATTAAAGTATAAAACACATTTCCATTATTTTCACAAGAGGCCATTTATCTAGCTGCATGAAAAGAAGGACATTTATAAAAACAAATAATACATGCTAACTTTTCTAGACGTGACGACAGGTTGGTCACAAGCATTCTGAATTCACAAGATGCAAGACACTGAGGGACTTAATCAAGGTCTTAGTGCACACAAGCCATTATCATGACCAATGAAATCAGTAGAAATGTTGCTTTTGCTCAAGGAGAAACACGACTTAAACACCTTTTGCACGTGCTAAAGTCATTTTTAAATCAGGCCGTTAGGACCCTGTTATGACGATGTGAAGTCTGGTACCAGAACAAAAGCAGCATCACAAGCGTAGGTCGAGAGTTTGACAGAGATTATTATTTTCATCCATGTTTCTTTAGCGCTTGCAGTGGGTGGAGTGGGGGCTGGGTCAGTTGTTTTGGTGTGTAGATTTGTGCAAATGCACATTTAAGTGCCTAAACAATCTGCTGAATCAGAAACCTAGGCCCGTATGTACAAATATTCTAAGAGTAGGAGTGCTAATCTAGGACCAGTTTAGCCTTTTAGCTCATAATGGATATGGTTAGGATATGGACAGGGGAAACCTGATCCTAGATCAGCACTCCTACTCTTAGAATCTTTGTACATACGGGCCCTGGTCTTTGTGCAAACGCACTGCACTGGCAAATACAGATTACTTGATACAGGGCCATTATGACAGAATTAAAGATTTATTGAATATGCTGCACTGACATCCAAGCATAGCTACCTCTGCAGTTAAAATATCAAATATAAATAAATCACATTTTAATAAGTGATTAAATGCTTTACCCACAATGCATTTCTATGGCTTCTGCAGAACCCCTGCAGAAGCCATAGCTAATCCTATCCCTGACACAAAAAGCATTTTGATTACAGTCAATGAAACAGAATTCATGTTGATTGCCTCAGGTAGCACTGTGAACATACAAAAATCATACAGAAAAAAACCTATTATCAAGAAATGCCCTGTTATAGCAGAGACCCAGAGCTGGCTTATGGGAAATGTGTACGTGTGTGCACGTGAAATGTGCACGTACTTGAGTGTATGTGTCTCTGCATGTGTTTTCATAAGGCATGCGACAGAAGCAATGAATATCTACGGACATTTCCTTGCATTAG
Organism: Aldrovandia affinis; assembly: GCA_029706075.1. Classification (NCBI taxonomy): domain Eukaryota; kingdom Metazoa; phylum Chordata; class Actinopteri; order Notacanthiformes; family Halosauridae; genus Aldrovandia; species Aldrovandia affinis. Next base: position 1,672,587 of record JAINUG010000133.1, on the reverse strand, counting down.
AAATGACTGTTTGACTGGCACTTTTATTATCTGTGATTGCTTCATCTCAGGGAATTTTGTTAAACCATAAACCATCACCGGGAAGAGATATTGCCCATTATGGCTGTCATGATCAGAGCATAATTAGGGTGATATGATCCATGGAACACCAGAGTCATCTGCATTCTGTTTGACATGAAATGGGCAGTGATTGCTCTGACACAATCTACAGTTTTTACTGAAGTAATTGAATTATCTTTTTTAGACAGCAAATAAATTGCCATTAAAACACGTATGTGTTCATTTACTTGATTGACAAGCCTCTTTTCACAGACAACCGCTGAACGGGTGAGCCATACCGCACTAATTTAATACAAAATATTATTTTCAATAACTTTGCAATATGACACAATAGATTTTTAACAATATAATTATATTAGAGGGACAAAGCAGTGAAGGTGAATAGGCACCCTATTGTTGTCAGGGTTTTCTTTTGTCTTTCTTCACACAACAAAAAGTTATGAAAAATAGCTAAATAAGTCCACACGGCTTATCAAAACCAGAATAATTCGTAATTAAAAAACAAATCAGAATGTACTGTGAAATGTAAAGGCCTAAAACTGTTCTAACATATGAGCCATGGCATTTTCCTTGTTTACATTAGACTAATCTCACCATATTGCGTTTCCACTATATTTTATATTTATGACCCCAGATGTGACTGTTGGTGGCTGGAGACCAGAGCTCCCATAGATGCATGAGAATCAAACGTGTGTGGGTCTCTGTACGAATTAATAATGAGAATATTTAGCACATTTTGTAAATTTTTCTCACCCGTCTATGTTCCACTGTTGTGGTAAATCTGAGTAGAAAGATGTATTGTAAACATGAACACCCTCAGCTCTCATTTCAGGGATTAACCACAATTATTTCCAAGAGTTTCGACACAACACCAGGCAAGGCCTACCACGAGAACCCCCCACCCACGTTCTGGAAACACCCTTACACCCAAACAGTTTCTTGGTCTGATTATTGTACAGGTGGTAGTAATGCTGAGGTATGAATTGTGATGGCGTGCATTTAGAAGTCTGCGTTCAATCAAACGGTTGAGTTGGTCACTGGATCGTGTGTGTGGGTTTTGATCGGCTTGAGCGTGTGCATGTGTGTGTGAGCGTGCGCAAGCATTTCAATCGCTGTGCCTTTAGGCTCCTTTGAGTTTCAGTTTTTTTAAATTTAATTTTCTTTGGTTAAAATTGGAGACCCCATAGATATGTCAGAGTAACTCAAACCCTGTTTATGACGTGACATTTTGGCCATTCTCTCTTTGCATGGCAAATTCAGCCTACAGTTGGTAACACTTCAAATACACCATTACTAGGACTTATCCTAAAAGTCTGCAAAACTGGAGTTCAGTCACATGGAGGCAATTAAAACTTGTTAAAACTCCTGAAGTAGGCTGGGATGTGCCGAGTTAATACTTGCTTACGGACTGCCACCTGTTTATATAAAACAGTTTTTTCATACTCTCCAGCCTCAAAGTATTCCAGAACACCGGTATGGAATAAGGAGGGGTGCTGATATTGCTAAAAGTGCCGCCATGAAAGATTTACCCAGTTTGAAGTTCAGCAGTGCAGTTTGAAACTAAATGAGAATTACTTGACTATATATATATATATCTCAAGGGCATATCCACATATTAAATATTGGGGGGAAATAATGAAAGGGAATGTTTTATATCTACAAATTATTGGGGGTATCAGATATGGATGTTTTTCATATACAACAAATATATCTATACTGACATTATGATGGGCCAAACAGGAAATAGAAATCCTGAATATATAGAAGTCTGAACTAATAGGCTGCCTTGTTTGTGTATGACCACGTACAATTACTCCAGCTATCACAGATCAGCACAATGAACCAGCAGATGGGAAGGACCCAGAAAATAAGGACCCCATTATGCAGTCCAAACTATTGCCATTCAAATTTAATGTTAAAATGTTAAATAATGTATTTTTGATTGTACACTAATGCTTGAATAATGACAATAACAAATGAAATTTGCCTACTTTAAACAAAATAATTGTTCCATCGCAATAAATTGCAAAGAGCCCAAAGCAGCTGTCCTTTGATATGCCTGAGCATAAAGTTACATTGTATATAATCAGGATTTAATTTGATATATTCAGACCCTGAAGGTGCATCAACTACACATGCTGTGTTAAATGACCGACTGCCTGTATGTATATATATATATATATATACACACATTTTTAAATCTACTAGATTAAAATAAATAAATAAAATATAGTATCTATATTGGAAACAGCAATGTTTAAAATAGGTTAAGCATGAAGATCTATAAAACAGAGTTGGACTGAAATATGTATTTGCCATGTTACACCGTGTTTACATGTTGATTTAGGATGTGCATATGCACTGTTTTTAAGTTAGAATCACTCTGGTGCACATAGGAGATGAGTAATGGAATGAGGTACAGGTAGTGAACAACATACTGGTGTTTACATTTCACTATATGTACTGTACGTAACACCTCTTATTCTAAGTGGGCACTACTGGGTATTATTTGGGTCATGTATGCATTATATTCTGCATGAATATGATATTCAATACTTATATTCAGCAGGACAATTCAATCGAACTACTGAATTCACTCATTAATTAGATTTGGGCCTTTCCCTCCCTCTCTTTAATTGAGGATCCACTAAACAGGCTCAGAACAGCTGAGGTTGGTGATCACAGAGAACAGAGCAGCAGAAGAGATGATGGGCCTTTGTGTGTGTGTGTGTGTGTGTGTGCGTGGATGTGTGTGTGTGTGTGTGTGTGTGATGTGTGTGGATGTGTGTGTGCGTGTGTGTGTGAGCATGGTTAATTAGGCCGGCTACATCTGCAGGGCTCCTGTGTTTGCCTTTAACCATCTTTCACAGTGATAGGTGCCATTTTGCCCAGCGCTCGAGCCAGGTGGCTCAGCGTGGGACAGGGCGGAGAGTTTTGGGCTTCCCACAAACGACCCCGTGAATAATTCATCCCGTCGCATGCGCTCTTTGTGAGGTTTGCTGGGTCCCATATGGTGGAGATTACGCAAAGGGCTCGCCGGGACTCCTCATGTATATTCATTTCATGAGAATCAAAAAGTTCTCCAGTCTGTCTCCTCTTCAATTTCCTCAGACTTATACTACAGCGCTGGAGCTGTGTTTTCAATTCAGAAAGAATAAATACACATTTTCCTTCTGCAGGAAAGTTGAGTGAAAGGTGATGAAATGTTTCATGAGATGGTATAGGAAAGGGAACAGTGGTCCATGTCTAAAAGGTGGAGACCGATGTACACACATCTGTGCCTGGAGCTCATTGTGTACGTCTGTCTGTCTGCAACAGAGACTGTCTGCACAGTTCATGAGCAAGCACAGAACCACGACCAGTAGATATGAAGTATGGCACAAACTCAACAGATGACTGATTATGTTATTTGGTGAAAGCATTGCTTTGGGGTTATGGAACTGGACACTTCTCCAGAAGATTCCAGGTTTCACAAATTTCCCCCCAAAATAGTATGTGTTTATCAATTTTCCATTCCCAAAGCATGTAACCAAGCATGTGTCTGTTTGGGGTGGTTTAACTTACAGATATATGTCGGCGTTACATTTTGTTGATACCTCACCATGACAACAGTTGTCACTGAAACTAAGCAATACATTTTGTGCAAGGCTTTAAAAAAAAAATAAAAAAAAAAGTACAAAAGTACTGTCTGCCAGCCTCATCCTGTGAAGATTTGCTTAAAATTGTTATGCAGTTCAATTGTGTAAAGATGGCAGCAGCGTTTGCCACAGTGGCGTAGACGGGAAAGGCTCCCATTTCTCTTTCTCCCGGCCGGCTCCTCCGTGAAACTGTCTCCGATGGAACACTATTAGGCAACATAATGGGGCTAATGAAAACCCTCTTAAGACATTAGCGCACTCTCTGCATTTACGCTTTTACCAAGAAGAGCGATTCTCTGAGAGCAACACACTCCAGAGCCGTGACATCGATAAATCAGTCATCACATCACTCCGTCCTCCTGGCGATCATAACATTAGCCCCCCGCGCGTTCCAGGTGAAGCCTGTTGAACAGGATCAGGTTGAGTGAGGCGTTCGGGCCGATGGAACACTATGAGATGGGATGTGCTTGCTTTCATCGAGCCCGGCTTCAGATCCATCGATCTCGTACCCTCAGTGAGCTCCGTGGCCTTCAGAGCCTTTCGGGAGATCCGATTTCCTCACAGCAGTTAGGAAACGTAATCTGTGCTATACTTCTCCATACTCAGTGTTACCAACTACCAGTAAAGGAGGGAGAAAAAAGAGAGAAAAGAAAAACAGAGAAGAAGGATTTAGACCCAAGACAGGTGCTTTGTACGGTGAGATGTCGATTTGAGTGAAAGGTCATTGAGTAAGAGTGGGTTGGGCTCCACACAGGTGCTTTTCCACTCGACTCTTTTGTGGGCCGCTCCAGCACACAGGGATGTGGATGAGATGCTCATTATGGGATGTGGAATTAAAGAGGGGGTGGATTCGGCCGCAAACGCACACACACACACGGATGCAAGCGCACACGATCCATCACTGATTTCACACAAAAGGCTGGGGGTTCAGAACGACCATGAAAGGAGGGAGAAGGGCCCACACATTACCCATGATTCATTGCACGGCGGCACAATTTATTGCTACATTTGTGGTAGTGAAACGGAGAAGAACAAAACCAGACCACCCCTCGCCCCCGAATCACGCTTGCGAGAGGCCTCAGGCCTTACTGCTTACACGCAGCGTTGGTCCTCTGACATGAACCCTCGAGTTCAGACTCGAAAATCTGTAAAATCAATTTTGGATGAGCTGGCACGGGGCATCAAACTCATTCCCACAAAGCATTTGCTCATTAAGAGAAACCAACAGTAGAGTTTTGTTGAAACCAGATCAATATGACTCCACTCAGTGAGAATGAAATGCAGCTGCCTACTTTTGAGCCTCAACATTCTGTATATTGTTAAGTAAAAAAACAGAATACCCATTAATGGCTCCAGGCTATAGCATGTGGAACTTCATCTGTAATTGAATGAATACATATTCGTAGGACTGGAACAATGCTCCTAAACGTGTCCTGAAAGTTTCTTAACATTGATGCTTTCCCCGCTGTGACACCTCACCGCTCAAATCCTTAATAATGTACCAGTGAGGTGGTTATGAAACCATCGTCTCTTTCTCCTACCAAGAAAAAATAATACAATTAAACAAGGTGACGGTGTGAATATAATCGCAGGGAGGGCTTTGTGTGTGTGTGTGTACTATAAAGCGCTCATGCTCTCAGATCTATGGAACAGGAGGCTAACCCTGTGTCTTTCTTGTCCTCGTACAGCTGACTCAAACAGTTGACACAGACCTTCTGCAGGGAAGAAGCCCAGTTGGTTTTGTAGCTCCGGTGCATCATAATGTTTATGTGTTCATCACCGAGGTGATTTCTGCTGGAGAGAGGAAGTGCACCGGGCCAGACTAACACCTCCTCAGAAGTGACCCAGCAGGAGCAGGGCTAAGAGTCGCCCTGATTACAATAAACTCTGCTGGCCTCCTGGGTGATGTAGTGGTAGAATGACCGACTGGCCACTGCGACCGTGGTTCGATTCCACCAGGCCATGCCAGTTAGAGTGCTACTAGAGGGCGGCAATTGGCTGTCCACCCCAGGGTGGGGGAAGGGAAGCCGATACAAGCGGTGGCCCTGGTGGTAGGAGTGGCCTTGTGCGCGTACCGGAGTTACGGTGACGGCTTGGTGGGTTCCAGCTCGGAAGAGGCAGTGCCGCATGTCACTGACGGTTTCAGGACTACGGCAACGAGCTCTCAAATACGAGGGAGGAGGATAATTGTCATGATAAAAGAGGGTATAATTGGCTACTAAAAATGGGGAAAAACTGCAGAAAAAAAAATACATACATACGAGTCCCTTCACTGTTTGAACAGGGGTCTCAGTCCTCGAGTCCAGAAAGCCCCGTGAAAGTGCTCTGTTATAAGTCTGTCTGCGGGTGAGCCAGCAGAGACAGAGAGAGAGAGAGAGATAGAGAGAGGCTTTAACAAGTTCCAGGGCAATGTGTGCCGCATTCACAAATCAATATTGTGGAATACATCCATACTGATGCATTGCATTTCTTCCCCCTCTCTCTCACTCTCTCCACACTGCTAGGTAGATGGGTCAGGTTTTTTTTTATATTCAAGTGACATTTTGTGTTAAAGCTCCCAGATAATGCGGCGGCGCTTTCATTAAGGAGAGCGAGCCACAGAGATATTCCGCAGCGAGGACAATCGGCCTCAGAGGAAACGCTTCTCTCTTTACCACCGCCTTGTCAAGGTCATCGGGACTGAGGAACGGAAAGAACAAGAGGAAATATATCGTGTTTGGCTCGTGTCTCTGTAGCCATTTCTTCCTAAAACATTTGACAACATAAAAATAACTATACAAGTTTTTTTTCCTGAATACAACCCCCCCCCCCCACTCTGACATGTGGTCGATCTGTAAGTGATTAAGGGAGGTTGCAAACCACGGGCTGGTGAGTTTTATATCCTGTATAGTGTATCTCTGGGCAATAGGGCAACACCACTAACCCTAACCCTTAGAACCAATAGGGCAACACCACTAACCCTAACCCTCAGAACCAATGGGGCAACACCACTAACCCTAACCCTCAGAGCCAATGGGGCAACACCACTAACCCTAACCCTTACAGCTAATACCATAACACCACGAGACAATGTGTCAGATTTGTGACCAAGTCACTGGTATGCAAGTCATAAGTAAGTCTCAAGTCTTAAACTTCAGGTTTCAAGTAAGTCCCAAGTCACCGTGTTCAAGTCAAGTTCTCAAGTCCCAAATTTCAGGTGTCATGTCCTCAAGTCACATTCAAAGTCTCTCGAGTCATGCAGCTCAAGTCCAAGTCTAGTCCCAAGTCATAGACATGGAAGTCTAAGTCAAGTCTCAAGTACTTTTATTTTTTGCAAGTCAAGTCTGAAGTCATCAAAATTGCATATCCAAATCAAGTCCAAATCATGTGATTTCAGTCTCCTAACCCTTAGAGCCAATCAACCGATTTCACAACTTCCTGGTTCTATCAACGAAATTAACTTCCGCTGGGTAACGTAGTTTCTGGTAATTCGAAGAGTGAAGGAATAGCACATCTGGAATTCTAGTGTACCACTTAGTTTAGCTGGAAGTGTTAACCAGATCTGAGCAACCTGCTGCCTGATGGTTAAATACCAGGGACCGATGTATCTGAAAAGTTAAGAGAAGTAACCGGCTGTGTGCCAGAGCCTCATCCACTGCCAGCCCTGTCCTTTATGAGCAGCAGTTCAATTGGCTCACTCCATACCTGAGAACATTTCCAATAGTCTGTTTATAAAACCTAATTTCTTGTTCTAGTCTTAGCCTATTGACCATCATTAGGCATCTCATTAGTTAAGGTCTGCCTTGTTACCCTTCTTACCCTGAGCATAATGCATTGATGTGTAGTATTGTACTATGTGAGTCTTACCAAACACTTACAGAAGATATGACAGTAGGCAACTTTTACTGATCATTTATAAAAATAAATTTTAAAATTATTGTAAATATTACTATCACTTCACAACACAAACTTTTTAAATAATGTAATGTGATCATGGCGTTTAGGACAATGTCAGTGGCCTACGGACGTCATCCACTCCATAGGAATGAATGGGAAAATAGCGTTTTATTTAGCGATGTCTTACACAACTTTATCGGCCGTTTTGGACAATGTCAGTGGCCTACTTTATGAGAAGGGACATGGGGGAATCTAGCTAGCTAAGTTTTGCCCCCTTTAAAGCAATTGGATGATCGCTAGCTTGCCGTTTTTACGGGCGTCATTCACTCCCATAGGAATGAATGGGAAAATTGCGTTTTCTTAACAATGCTTTAAACCACTTTTTTTTGTCGTTTTGGGCAATGACAGTGGCCTGCTTAATGAGAAGGGGCATCAGGGCATCTAGCTGGCTAAGTTTCGTCATTTACAAAGCGCTACATAAGAGTTTCCACAGCCCAAAACAGTCCATGTAACTAGCTAGCTAGCAACCGGAAGTTGTTCTCTCCAACGACTGAATTCAAAATGGCGGTGCGATACCGGCCACGAGACAATGAATGTGTCAGCATCTCGCCTGTCATCACAGCTTTGTTCGTTGTCAACATACGGCATCCTGCGTTCTAAAGCACGGATTGTGACACAGTCTGCACACGCCTCTGGTCTCTACTTCCACTGTCAAAGAGCGATGCGCAGACACCAGCGTTATTCCCGGGACGATGGGCGTATTAACACTAGGAGCGCCGACTCCGCCTACGCCTTCGAAATACCTATGACCGCCGCCTGTCCGGTCAAAAGACCGCTGAGTCTACAGTAGCTACAGACAGTGCTGACGCAAAATGTTCGCCAGATGGCGCCTCTTACACAGTTTGCAGTCCTAAAACCCGGAAGTAAGCCTAAGAGACTTTCGCGTTTTATTCTATGACATAAATTACGCACGTTCATATCTCAACCGTGAATTTTGAAGCTGTTAGCTATGTGTTTTTTAAAAGAAAGCTGCTAGCTAACAAGTTGCTACATTCAAACTACAACTGTTGTCGGAATAATTGAACGTAATTACATTACAGCTAGGTGGCTAGCTACGAATAAGCATTGTTTGCTCAGCTGTACAACTAGCTAGCTGGCTAGCTACGAACATAATATATAAACTGCCTGCAGCTGGCTAGTATTTCTAAAATGTAGCTACATCTAGCTGGCTAGCTACGAACATAATATATGAATTATAAATATATAATTATATAGCCAGCTAGCTACGAAAATAATAATATGCATTGTCTGTTAAGCTGTACAGTTAAGTTAGCTGCCTAGCTACGAACATAATATATCGAATTTTTAATTTTAGACGAGCTGACTTTAATAAAATGAGAGAGAATTTAAGTAATATAGATTGGGTTAAACTTCTAGACTGCAGAACTGTGAATGAAAAATGGACTATATTTAAAAGGGTTATTGTAGATGTACAGTGTAAATTCATCCCCAAAGTAAGGAAAAATAGGATGAAAAAACAGTCTCCACAATGGATGACTAAATCTTTACGGGTGATTTTGAGGCAAAAGAAACGACTGTATAGAGTATATAAAAAGGATAACTCAGAGAGAAACAAGTTAGATTATTGTAATATGCGGGCTAAGGCTAAAAGGAAATAAGATCAGCTAAAGGGGTTTGAAATTAAAATTTCCCAAGATGCAAAAAGTAACCCTAAGAAGTTTTTTCAATATTGTAGTAGAAAAAGGAAAGTTAAAGATGAGGTTAAGTGCATTAAGAATAAGGAAGGAACTTTGGTTTATAATAATAAGGACATTGCAAACACACTAAACAGTTACTTTGTGGAGAGCTTTACTAGAGAAGAGGTTATAAATATGCCTAAATGTATAGACAAGGTACGGAATGTTCTGGAGGACTTTGAGATAAGGGATGTAGAAGTACTACAAAAACTACAAAAACTTAAGACAAATAAGGCAGCAGGCCCGGATGGCATATATCCCAGAGTACTCAAAGAACTTGGGAAATTATATATAAACCATTGACAGATATTTTCAGTCAATCCATAATCACTGGAGAAATACCAGATGACTGGAAGCAGGGTAGTATAATTCCAATATATAAGAAGGAGACCGTACTGACCCAGGGAACTATAGGCCTGTCAGTTTAACTTGCATCGCATGTAAAATGCTGGAATGTATTATTAGGGATAAGTTGGAATCATTCTTGAAAAATAATAGTATTTTAAGGGAGAGCCAGCATGGATTTCTCAAGGGGAGGTCATGCCTAACAAACCTCCTGGACTTTTCGAAGAGGCTACAAAGTGTGTTGACCTGAACCAGGCTTATGATGTTATATATTTGGACTTTCAGAAAGCATTTGACAAGGTACCACATGAGAGGCTCATTGCTAAAATGAAATCAGTAGGAATTGTAGGAGTAGTTTCACAGTGGGTTAAAAATTGGCTGCAAGGGCGAATACAAAGAGTAACAGTAGGTGGGGCCGAATCTGACCTCGGTGCTGTGGGCAGTGGTGTCCCGCAGGGATCGGTGCTGGGACCTCTGCTCTTCCTTATTTACATAAATGATCTGGATATGGACATTAGTAGCAAAATAGTTAAATTTGCAGATGATACTAAACTTGGGGGTTTGGCAAACAGTTTGGAATCGACAAAAGTAATCCAAGATGATTTAAACAAAATCCAAAAATGGGCAGATACATGGCAGATGACGTTCAATATTGCTAAATGTAAAGTAATGCATGTGGGAAATAAAAACATTAGACAGGAGTATTTTATGGGAGGAGAAAAGTTAGTAGGTGTTCAATTTGAAAAGGATTTAGGAGTTGTAGTGGATCAAAGCCTATCTGCATCAAAGCAGTGTGCTACAGCAGTGAAAAAGCCAACAGGATGCTGGGATACATAGCAAAAAGTATAGAGTACAAATCAAAGGAGGTTATATTAATGTTATATAACGCCTTTGTCAGACCCGCACTTAGAATACTGTGTGCAGTTCTGGGCACCGCACTACAAGAGATTTTTTAAGATAAGTGGGGTCAGCAGAACAAGAGGCCACAGGTGGAAATTAGTTAAAGGCAAATTCCGCACAGATATTAGGAAGTTTTTCTTTACACAGAGAGTTGTCAATGCCTGGAACAGCTTGCCAGGGCAGGTAGTAGAGGCAGAAACGCTCGGGCTATTCAAGGCCAGGCTAGATGTAGTACTCTAGATGTTCTTTAGATTAGGACATGATGAGCCAAGATGGGCCGAACGGCCCGTTCTCATCATTATGTATTCTTATGTTCTTATGTTCTTATATGAATTATAATATATAATTCTATAGCCAGCTAGCTACGAAAATAATAATATGCATTGTCTGTTAAGCTGTACAGTTAAGTTAGCTGCCTAGCTACGAATATAATATATGGATCGCCTGCTTAGATGGTTAGTATTTTGTGTCACTGTAATTTTAGGTAGGCCTAGCATTTGGCTCTGCCAGGTAGTGAAAGGTGCAGTCAAGCTACGAACATATTGCCTGCTCAGCAGGCTAGCACGCAACTGGTCAGATTAAGCTAAAATATACAGCTAGCGAGCTGGCTAACTACGAACAAAATAAATGCATAGCCTGCTCAGCTTTGGCCTCTGATTTGCTGTCAAACTAGCTATTGGAACAGCCATGATCACCAGCGAGGTTACAGCAGAGATAGCTAACAGAGAAAACAGCTCGTTCAACGCAGGAGGACTGGGCAGGCTAGTATGAAGTGAGTGGTGGTGCAAATTAGTTTGTGGGCAGACAAAAGAGACAGCAGGTAGCCATTTCCCTCCAAGCATTCTTGAAGTTATTGCGGGATAGCTACTTAGCCAAATTTAATCAGAAATGGCTGTTTATATTAACCTTAATCTGTGTACAAAATATTTCTGGTATCATAATCTGAAATCATACTTTTATATGTAGCAGCGGGTTGTAGCAATGATCGGTCTCTGTGATGACAAGTTGTAATATAACATAATACTTGTGCTTTAGTGTTATAAAGTATTCAAGCGTTATCTGAAGATATACAGCTGGTCCATTAGTCCTCTAAGATTCAGATGCAAATTAGTTTGTGGGCAGACAAAAGAGACAGCAGGCTGAAAACCGGTTTGCCCAAATCAGAAGAGATTAGCCATTTGTCTCTCCAGAGAGTGAGAATGGATTCTTGTGGGTTATACAATAGTATAGTTTGGATGGCTATAGTAAACGCAGCCACAATAACTTTTCATGTTACGTTATATATTCCAAGTATACTATGCAGGGGAGTAGCAGACGCGGGGGACACGTCCCACTTTCATACAAATGTAATTCTGTCCCCCGCACTTTTCCAAGCTAATATTATAAAAGTATTGTGGACATGCATAAATTTGACTACGTTCAGGTACGAAGAACTGCGATACATCTCGGTCAGTGTTACGCCCTGTACCCTCACGGTCACATTACCGGCGGAGAACGCAAAGACGGAGCGTAATCGAGTGTATAATAAAGAGCCCGTAGCGGCGACCGCCTCTAATACCATGTACTTATTCTGTCCTACATAGACTACTATAGGCAACGGTGAGCGTTTGCTATTATCCATGTCTTTGGAGACATTCTTTTATGTTTTGACAAAATATAGGCCATTTACAAGACAAGTCAAGTATCAAAGATGAGAAATGTAAACAGAGGAAGAAATGTTGGATTCACCCACCTTTCACTTGATTGAAAACACAGTATTTGCCATTTTCTTAAATTTTCGGACGCTGTTTTGTATTGAATCTCGCAAAGACTATTTATTTTAACATTTCTCTTCCGCTAATTTCGGTTGAACTGTAATCAACAGGAATGTCCTATAACTGTACTGATGGTCGAGGGTCGGTTATTTTTACCCTTGTTTTATTTTATTCAGCTGCACAACGGATATGTAGCGTTATGAAAAAAACATACATCTGATCTGTGGTATAGGCTATTGCGTTTTGCAGAGAAACGCATTTTTAAACACACATATAGGCTATGTATGATTTCAGAATCTGATATATTTTGAACACAGATAAAGGTTCGTATTGGAAAGAAACTTGTCATATGCTTTATCATAATTTAGACTGTAACCAATGTGTTGGTTAGAATGGCCATAACAGTTAACCAAAAAGTAAAACTGGAGACTTCGACAGTCTATAATCTCGCAGCACGTGCAGATAATGATAAATATAAAATTTTAATTTTGAGCAAGGTCACGTGGGTGTTGCATCTCTCTAAATTCCATTCTAGTTATTATTATTATTATAAAAAGCCATTATGTAAAATAGAGACTCTTGGCTATAGGCTATGTGAAGATCCTTGCGCCATCTGGTGTGGTGAAAGAGAACTGAATCGTTGGTCGGAAGACAAGCGAGACGTAGTAACACACACGGAGGGGAATAAAAGCGTTTTCGCTTTTTCCAAAAGTGATTTTGAAATTCTTGTGACACTGTTATGTAAAGAATACATATCTAGCAAAAGTCAAGGAAGGTGGATGCTGTAACTTGTTTGTAACTAAGGTAACAATTTTCGAAATGTGACTAGACGTCAGTACCGGTCAAATGACCGGTTTCAGCGCTCCTAGTGTTCAGGCATGTCCAAATCCGTTCAGCTACTTTGGTGACTAGAGACGTTAGCGAAACGTAGGGTTGCAAACTTCCGGTCATTTTCAAAACCGGACTTGAATTGGAATTTATAATCATAACACAAGTACTGTTCCATACAAACAAAACCATTTTCAAACCTTTTCAAAATTATCATTTTTAACAGTATTGAACTTGCAAGTTGTAGCATCCAATTTATGGCAAGTGTTCACTGGCTAACTAGTCTCTGAAAGGCAGAAATGCTTGCTACGTTTGGCTACAATATTAGCAGTAAGCATAGCTACTAGACTGAATTATCAACTATCTATTCGGTAAAAGTTTTGACTATATCATTATCACTGTGATGGAAGCATGAGTTGTGCACGCACCACAATACGTGACCAATAGGGGGAGCAAATCCACTCATCCACCAAGGAGGACACAGGCTTTCAGAAACAGATAACTGCTTATAAAGGACAAACAAAGCCAGAAGAAATAAAGATATAGCGAATACTAAACAGTTTTATTATTTAAGACTTAAGCTCTGTTAGTAATTTTAAGATGTCCTGTAAAAAAAATGATTTATACGCTTTTTTCGATGGGAATAATGACCCAAATTTCCAAGCCAATGTTCCCATGGAACGTTACCAGAAATTTATCAGAAGCTTTCCACCCCTTTGAAACCTGCTCCATAGGTGTAAAAGCAGTTGCTTTAAGGACACATTAGCACATGAAAAGTGCCAAACTCTCGGTGCTGTATGGTATGGTGTATGTCCGGCCAACACGTAACTTAATACACCAATGGCATACCTGCTGTGGTGTATTGAAGGAGATGCCTGTTGATTGGTTGTCAGACTATGATGTGATGTGTCGAGATAAAAATGACAAGACTCTTTTCCCGCCCTTTTTCCTTTTCCAGCGATGAGAGCAGACAGTTGTGTGTGTGATGCAGAGCAATGATTCATAAAGAAAAGTTATAAATTAATAGTTTTGAGCCTTCAATATCCCACAATATTGTTGTAAAACGGAGTAACACAACACCTGCCATTGCAATATGAACCCATGAGAAGAAACAGAAATCCATTTTCAGCCAGTGACCAGCATCAGCGCTCACCTCTACAGTGCACTCCTTCGTCGTAGCCGTCGCTGCAGTCTATCGCTCCGTTGCAGAGCTTGTTAAAGTGGATGCACCTCCTCGTCCCGAGGCACTGAATGTGGTTCAGCGGACACTTCACCAGAGTCTCCCTCGTACCTGCAGCAGAGACAGAGACAGAGCGGGCACTATTAACACACGCGTGTGCAAGAGCTCTACATACACGGCCCACACACTCAACTCATTCACTCACTCATCATACAGACGGGGAGAGGGTAAAAACAGGCTCCTTTTTAAAAAGGCATATTTGGCATTACATGTGCTTTTAATTTACTTTTGTTTTTTTAATTATTATTATTATATATTCTTCTACCTACACCTCTGTTTTATAGATTCCTGTTTTTTGTTGTTTCATTGTTTTAAAATTCATATTCTTTTATTCTTTTAAAACTGACCATTTATCTGCTAAATTTGTTGCTGTAATTTTTATTGTTTTATTATGTCAGTTACCTCTGATATTGTGTTTTATCAGTTGTTTTTCTCTGTATACACCTTGGGCTGCAAATCGTTGTATGAAAGGTGCTGTATAAATAAAGTTTATTTTATTATTATTATCAAACAGACACCGTGCAGCGGTGTAGAAAATTGATTTGGGAAGTTGAAGATGTAGTTTGGCTGTGGCACCCTTGAGCAAGGTGCCTAACCTGAATTAGCTTTCTGCTAAATTTCCAGCAGCAGCTTAAAATGGCCAACGTGTCAAATGTGAGCCTCGTAAGTTCTCGTTGGATAAAGGAGACCGCTGAACGAGCAGCGATGCACCTAAAAATGATATACGGCCAGACTGGTGTGTCCCAGAAACCATTTATACCACAGGATGTGGTTATCAGCACCAAAAGGCTTGAGTGCTGTCAGTCCATTGGATCGCCTCCAGTATTCCCAGCCTGTTCCCGTGTTTTCAATCACTCAAGACCCCCCAACCCCCTTCTCTTTTATGTCACCAGGGTCGTTCCTCTGCGGTGTTTGAGAGGGAATAACGCCCACAGAACTCCAGGCATTCCCAACAGACTCCTGTTCCACTTCTGTGATCTCAGGAAGAGGACCGTGTATAATTTACCAAACATGAGGTGTTTTAAAAATACGCCGTCTCCGAAGCTTTGGCCCCCCAGTGGTGAGCGGGGGACGGCCCTGTAGCCCAGCACAGAGGAACGGCCCGTGACACACATTTCAGCAAAGATAAATAGCTGTTTAGAGGAATCTTTTGCCCCATAAGTGGGAACTCATTCCCCGTATCCTCCGTGAAATTATGTTTCCATCCCAACGATCTCTTCCTCGCCCTAATGTTTTTCTTTGTGAAATGAAACGGATGCCGTTGGACACGGACGCAGTTTGAAGTGGACGCGTGGTTAAGTACAGACGCTGGCGTGAGGCAGGCGGGGTTTGTACCACTCTGACATTAAGTGCTTCTTTGATTTCTTTTTTGTTGTTGTTTTTTTGTCTCTTCAAATCAGACTGAAGCCCTGTCCCTTGACTGAAGTCAAACTGGCAGAACTCAATGTTTATAGAACAGGATACAAACGACATCTGAATCTGAAGTTCATACAGTTCACACTCCACTTTGATTCTAACAGCAAAATGAAACAAGAAAATTGCCATGTTTAAAACAAAAAACCACGATTCACTCATCAAAAGAGGAGAACTGTATTCTATGAATTGATTTTTACCACAAAATAATAAAAAATGGACAGAATTATTCCACGAAGTAATGCCCCAGACTCAATCAACATTTTCCCTCTTTCTTAAAAAGCACATTTTAGAATTAATTTGCCAAACTGTGCTGGTTAAAAAACTTTACACTTTTACACATTTATTTGTAAATCAAATGTAAGGGACAATGTTAACTGAATCCAGGCCATTGTGTTCCTCAGCATGCAGATAAAGTTCTGTGAAGTAGAATGCGTTATTCAGTCGTTCTGATCCCCGGTATTTTGTCTGGGGGCTCTGTAGTCCTTCACAGATCGGTTTTGAACATTTTCTCCATCTTGTTGATCATCACTGCTGACCAGGCCTACGGCTGTGGGTTTGCATCCAAAATGGAGACAAAGCACTTTGTTATTTTGGAACACTATCAAAGTTCCTCTTGTTGAATATAACAGATGCAATTATGTCCACCTTTACGTACTGTAAAGTAACATTAAAATGTAAAATGGGTTCATGCATATGTAGAAGCATGCCTTGAATATGCGTGTTAGATCGCCAAATAAACAAACACAGCGGAATACTTATATTAATGTGCATGCTGATTCAACCCAAGTCCCAAGTACAATTCCTGAACGCAATTCCTACATCTTGTTGACACTAATGGTATTGATTTACATTGTTTACTCCTTTTTTATATTTATGGACCTTATGTCCAACATAACTTAGAATATCCCCGGAATTCCTGTTGCTGAATGCAATCATGGCCAAATTGCTTTGGAGGGCATGAACTAATATCCACACTGGCGTTATCATGCATTACTGCAAGACATCTACCACCTTTCGGTCTCCTAAATCGATTATCATCCCAGTATCCATTATTATAATGCATTTGCTTGCAAAGCGCCCTTACGCAGGATGACTTGTGTGCAGTCGCTCACCATTTCAGTATCATCTATTTACACAGCTGGGTATTTACTGGAGCAACTCAGGTGAAGTACCTTCAAAGGTGCACTTTCAAAGGACGTACGGGAATAGAACCTGCAACCTCCAGGCCATCGGCCATAGCCCCAGGCAGTCAAACACCACCAGTTAAAAGTCTTACATTGAAATCGGTCGGTTGGAATGCAGACACAATCCGCTTTGAGCAAAACCAATATCCCACAAACGTGTTCCTGGCACACAAACGCCAGCGGGGAGCACTGGCCACTTATTTGAAGTAAAATTGAGTAAAAAACATGACATAGCCGAGGCTACAGCCTCTCGTGTAATTTAGTCCCTGTGGACCTGAAACGAGATGCCAGGCCAAGACAATTCTGTCCAGTTTTAAAATCGATCACAACACTTTATTTAGGCTATGAAACCGAAGCAACAGCAGGACCCCATGTGAGATCGTTACAGATCGCTTCTGTTTTCTGAGCGCACACTGGCTGCACTTGGGCCTGAGTCACTGAGTATGGAAATATCTACAGCTAAAATACACCCAAGGTTGTTTCTGTGGTACAAAGAAAACCCAAAGAAAGTGGATGGACAGGGTGAGCATTTATAGACACGTCCTGTAAGGGGCCATATTCTTGTTGTGCATTTGGTATGTCTGAATGAAACGTTCCATACAGCTCAGATTGTTTTTAAAAATACATTTTTGATGACAATAGTTTGATAATTTAGATGTGGAGTGGCCAGCCCTGGTCCTAGGGTGCTGCAGGGTATGCTGTTTTTTGGGGGGTTTTGACCTTAAAATAAGCCACCATTTTAGAGCCAAGAGACTAGATGAGGTGAGATCACTGTGTAATGGCCGCTGTGATTGGCCAGTTAAGTGCTGAATAAGAAGAAAAGCCAGCAGCTCTGCAGGACCAGGGCCGGCCACCCCCATTTAAATCATTTTCATTTTAAATTCATAAACTCATTTAAAATGCTTTTGTAGTTTGTGCAGATGCCTCATCACCATACATGGTATTATTCACCAAGTTTTCCCCCATTCCCCCAGTATTTCAACACAGTTAATGCACAGTATTATCACAGTTTTATAATAATAAAAAATCGAAAAGAAGTTGAATTCTTTAAAAATGACATAATCAGAAATGCTACAAGAAGGGCCAAGTTCTTTCGAATAAACTGATTGAAACTGTAATTCTATTGAGTCATATGAAACGAATGAGTCACATGAAGCGAGAAAACACAGAGGGGCCTGCTGAAACATTAGCATATGCTAACAGGCTCTCCCCGCTCCCTCTCCAGCCAGGGGCGTCCTCCATCACACTAAAGAGGGTGTTGCACAGCAGTGCATGGGTCTTCATGAGCCGCACTCAAACAGACAGTGACAAAGCTGGTCGACGGGGTCCTCTCGCATATACATACGGAGTCGCGTTTACGGCCGCTCTAAGATTCATGAGGTACTTAGGTAACCCTCGTCTTGGTAAACAGCCAGGAGACCCTGTTAAATGTGTCTCCCCATCACTCTGACTCGCTTCCGCACCATTCTGTCACATCGCCCTCCGTAACTACATCGGCTTCAATTACCATGACTACCACACGGCCACTTCTCACCAGATTGATAGTGCACGTGCCGGACTGAAGCACTGCGCCCTCACCCTCACCCCCCCCTACGTCTTATGGACTTAAGAGCCTCCATCTAAAAGATCTCGACACCTTACTGCTATGCATTAACTCAGAGAAATATTTCACTTAATAAGTTAAGCTAATGCAGCAATTAAGAGCACCATTAGTATGGTGGATTGCCAACTTCAATGTATCTAGCGGGGTTATTTGTGGAACAAGTTAAGAACCTCGGTACTAAAACGACAGTGATTCATTTTTATAGTATTTTTCATCTCAGGCTTTGCTGAACAGGCTGAAAATTAGACGTGCTTTTTCCCCCCCAGAAAATAGTACAGATGAGTCCAGTGCAGGCAGCTCTATTTCAGGCCCTCGTTCTGAGAAATAATTTTAAATTGAATGTATTTTTATAACGTTGTGGGGCTAAACAAGACGGATCTCTCCATGGGAGTCCTGCCTGCAGAACTCTCTCACCGAAGACACACTTTTTCCACACCCCTGAAACGCTGAACAACATGAGCAACACACTCTTCAACACCCTCTCCACAGTCCTGTGTCTGAGCTGGACCTCACACTCCGACGGAACGTCAGGCCGAACAAACGTTCTTACAGTCGATCATACCTGAGGTTTGAATTTTCTCAGGTGTTCCCCTGTGCTTAACGATGCTTAAGTGTGTCACTAAGGCCACTGATTGTACTTTCCCATTAAATGAGTGGAAGGGGTGGGCAGTGTAGTATAGGGGTGGGCAGTGTAGTATAATGGTTAGGGAACTGGACTTGTCACTCAGAAGTCGGTGGTTCAATTCCCAGGTGGGGGCACTGCCGTTGTACCCTTGAGCAAGGTACTTAACCTGAATTGCTTCAGTAAAATATCCAGCTGTATAAATGGATTGTATGTAAAGAAATGTAAACTGTGTAAGTCACTCTGGATAAGAACGTCTGCTAAATGCCTAAAATGTAAATGTAAGTCAATCGTCAAAAATAATCTACACAGAAACCATTCATACAGCAGGCTGTTCCTGGTGAGCATGTTTAACAGTTCTGCCCCTTTAAGGAGTGTCTGCCTGAAACTACAAGCCACGCATTTCCATCAGATGGTTGGTTCCAGACGGGGCCACATGTTGGGTTGGGCCAGCTGCTGAGTGTTTGTGATTAGCCACGCTCTCCATTCATACGGATGGGAATAAGCTGGGGGAGAGGCCAGTCAGTGATCCGGTAGGGCTTGTAATGAGATTGTACTGTGGCGTTTTGTGCATTTTGTCCCAGTACACCCCTAGTGTGTTGTAGACTGTACTGCACTTTAGGAGCACACAAAAGAGAACAGCACCACTGTGCTGTATCTCCACAGGACACGTTGACTGTCCTGTTCTTGGAGGACACACAAAAGTACGGGACTCGGGGGAGCGTTCCCTCGCAATAAGTTTATATGAAGTACATATTACAACAACATAGCCAAACAATGAGAAATACTATAATAATAATAATGTAATTATTATTATTATTATTATAGACAAACAAATTTGGATACAAAGCAGTTGGAAATTCAGTACAGTTTAATTATTGTTTTTCTTTCTTTTAAACATAAAATGAAAGTATGCTTTTGAAATAAAAATGTTTTAACATTGCTAACAAGTCTGCTTTACAAACATAGACATTGTATCCATGTTTAGCTATCTATTAAAGATAGAAATCCATTTATGTAGTCGGTTAGCTGCCCTTTTAGAAGTACTTCCTCACTCAAACGCGAATGTTAAGCTGGTTGCTGGAACAGCAGGAAAGCGTGTCGTACATTCATTAACTGTTCTGTCCCACTGTTAGAGCACAGTCTCGGTGTCCTGGGAGTCTGATATCTGTGTACTTATGCGTATCCTCCAAGGGCAGGACGATAAATGGGACAGTGCGGTTTACTGTCCCACGGACAAACAGGACAGCGGTGCTGTTCTGTTTTATGTGCTGCTGAAGTGCAGTGCACGGCACACTTGGGGAGTTAATGTCCAAACTTTCTCTTTTCTTCAGGAGGACCACAGTTTGGAACATTATTATTATTATAATTATAATTATTATATTATAAATTATTATATATTTCCCCCTCAAGTTATTAGCTGCAGTTTGGGGACGTCATCATGAGGCCCATGAAAGCTTGGACAGTTTTGCGTTTTCTGATACTGAGTCTTTTGGTAATGTCTTTGGAATCTCTGTAATCCTTCAGTTTCATATTTGTAAATATGCAATGAAAGAAAAATAAAACATCCTGGGGCCATTGCAACCAACTTAGCTTAGCATGTTGCTAACAACAGGATCATTTTTACTTTATTTTTATTAATATATTTTTATATTGATAATGAATCATTTTATATAAAAAACTTACATTATCTAATTTTAATGCAATTTAACAAGAATAAGTTTACCAATTTTTCAAATTATCATTGCTGAACAGTTTATTAATTATTCTATTTATTGACGAGTAATTTGGGATGAAAAACCATTCCCTTAATCACCATGCCAACGCCATGCTCTATAAAGCTTTGTGCAGTGTGTGCTTGTTACAGTGTGAATCTCAGCAGCCTGCTCACCACGTTCAGGGTCCAAGGAGCGAGAACGATAAAGTTAAATTGTTATTAATAGCAGCTGTTCAGTCACTTTTATTAATTGGTTATCCAATGTGTCCACTCACACGTGAATTCTTATAATTAATACTGACCATGGGTATTTATCAAATTATGTGTTTCTTGTATTGTGATTTAAATAGGAAAGCAGTTATTAATTGTGTATGTTGCTCTGGAAAACCGCCTTAATTAGATGCTGCGTACTAGGAAACGCTGCAATCGAGCCAATGATATTTAAACACACTTTCTAGGCATAGGACAGTTGCATTAGTTCTCAGACTCAGTCCTGGAGACCGGCTATGATTGCTGGGGTTTTGTTACAGTCAGTTGCTTGTGTTCAATTAAGGTAGTTAAAAACATGCAGGTTTGGCTCATTGCCATTCACTTCATCTTTGAAACTGTTTTCCATAAGCTATTTAGTTCAGTGACCACTTTTCCACACTTTCAAGCAATTAGGACCCCACTGATTTCACTGTAAAAGTAAAACATTTAACGTCTTTCTAAAGGAATCATTTTCCATACAGTTCAGGTACACCGAAAAGCGGCACACACACACACACACACACACACACACACACACACACACACACACACGGTCCCCCAGGACAGACTTTGAGAACCCTGCATCAGTTCAGAGATTTGAGAAACAAAACACCAAGTCAATTATTTAAATTTGATGTATTTATAGGTTAATGAAAATCTATATCATGACATGAATTTACCATAAATCTGAGGCTCACGTTCCCATTGCCAGCAGAAACGTTCCTTTAGTTCCTGTGAAATTGGGAGTGTAACTATTTCCCATCCATGGAGAGAAAAATAAACTGCAAACGTGGGCCATGATGTTACTACAGAGCAGAATGGTAAATATGATGAATGTAAATCATGTGCAAACGTGGGACATGATGTTAGGACAGAGCAGAATGGTAAATATGATGAATTTAAATCATGTGCAAACTGTGGTACAGCGACCCAGGCGTCAGGATGTCTGCCCCTCGACTCAAAGGAACACACAAAGCAACTTTGGCACGACTTCAAAACCTCGGAATCTGATTTGAGTCTGCTGTTCCCCCGTTATATTTAATGCAGATTTTCACACCACCCCAGGGGTGCCCGAGTCTGGGCCTGGAGACCTGCTGGGTGTTCGGACCTCCAGGAACAGAACCGCCCGCCCCAGCCCTGAAGAACAGAGCGATGTCAAACAGCACTAAAGAACAGAGCGATGTCAAACAGCACTAAAGAACAGGGCAATGTCAAACAGCTCTGTGGAAGAAGCCCACTGAGGCAAGCAAACATTTTTAAATCTGGAATTTTATTTACAGTATGCAAAATCTATTACTTCTAAATGATTGTGGCAAAACAAATGTAAATACTAATACAATTTTCTTTATATATATATATATATATTGTACTATATTCCACAATTTCATTGCAATCAATTAGAAAGATTTCTGGATCTATCTAAACTCTTACATCTCATTATCATCTGCTCATTATCAAACCCTTACGTCTCATTATCATCCACAGATGGATATTCATTCTGAAATGGAGCCACAATGGCAAAAATATGAATGGTGACAGAGCCAAGTCTCCAGAAATATGAATTTTATCCATTAAGAAACTGCTTACAGCTAATGTCCTCTCTCCTCCCCCCCAAACATTTTTTTAATTGCAGTCAGTGTGAAATTGAATTTATCAATGGCGACAATGTCTCAGCCTTCTGTCTGGTGAAACTAGACCGCTGCCTGTCACAAAATTCTGCCGTCTCGAAATCGCACTCAATGCAGATTTGTTTAAAAATGGCTTGACATAGCACATGGCATGCTGTGCCATTTTATTTCTGAATGTTGGAGATGTTAAAGTGCCTGGTCTCTGAGCTACACTGCTGTATATCAGTAACTGCAATCTGAGATGATTTAATTATTTATTATTAATCTGAACTTGTTCCACAATGGACATGACTGTGTACAGAGATGGATTACAGCAAACAGCTGCCAAATCCATTTTCAGAAATACTCCAGTTCTCAGAAATGCCTGTGCTCATTTCTCCATGTCGGTGCATTCGCCTTTCCAACAAGGTTTCTCCCATAACTGTGACAGAACTAATGTTCATTCATATTCAAAAACACTTCAAGCCTGATGGGTTCTTACCATTGTGTACCAAATAGCTTTTTTTTTTTATTGCACACTTTGCATAATTAATACAAGCATGTGCAGGATCTCTGTCACGGAGTTTGATTAACTTAACCAGTTCTGTCAGCTTGTGTCTGTTCCTCCACACCTTGCCGATGGATTGGAGTCTCATTGAGTCTGACGAGGGGGAGGAATGAATATTCAGCCCCACAAAGCGCCGCGCGGGGAGCTCACAGATGGCCTTTGTGCAGCTGAGAGACGACGGGAAATTGCTCTTCTTCGCTCTGAACCAAATTACACTCTGAATTTGTCTAAAGCTGACAAGTCATTTGGAATTGAAAGCAAAAGTAAAATTAAACTGGGGAGGTGGGGGCTGGGGTGTGTGGGGGGAGAAAAGGGTGAGTTTGACTTTATCAGTCGGTCGGTGATCAATCGCAGAGGTTTGGGGTGATGACTCGAACCCCCTCGTTAGACCAGGTTGGAGGGGAGTTCTACTTCCTCTTCCTCTCTCACAATAAAGGAACGATTTAAAGAGCTGTGGATGACCCCCCCTGGACCAAACACTGGAAGGCAAGCTTCAAATGAAGGCACTGAACTCCTCAGACACAATTAGTTTAAATTCCACTTAATGAAACGGATGGATTAGGCCAGCGCCACCACATGCATTCTAAACCACGTATTCAGCTAAAAATGTCAACACAATGAACAGGATAATTAGTTCTCTACAGGCACAGAACGCGCCGCATTTGGAGTGTGTTCATTACACACGATCCGCAGCGGTGTTTCATACAACCTTTTCATGTTATGGAAGAGAGGGATTGTTAAACAATGATTTTTTTAAAAGAGAGAGAGCAAGCAAATGAAGAAAAGGCTAGTTTGGCATAATGAGAGGAAGTGTTTCTGCAGTCACTGAGCACCACTGGGGACACAGGAGGCTCTAATTGAGGTCGGGATCCAGCAGTCATTCTGGAGAGAGCGTTGTTTTTCAGCGACAGTCGACAGTTAGGGGCTTAAAGAGCCTCTTCTCAAACGCCGAGGAGTGAATCCTTCAGAGTTCGCTTTTAACCCACATCTGGAGTCAGTGTCTTTTCACAGCGCTCCACGTTACTGCATCCCATAATATTCCTCTTTTCAGATGAAAGTCATTTATATTTTGCACAAGAATATTGTCCTGGAATAATGGCGAATGTGCACACAGATATTAGGGGGCAAGCTTGTTTAATGTGAAAATGCATTTTTGATGGAATTAATCAGTTTTTGGTCCTTTCCATCCGTTTCAAAGGAGCGCAGGAACTCCATACTCTGGCAGAGTCAACTGTCCAAATAAAACTTCACAGTATCTTAAATAAAACACTTTTCCCTTTCATTGAATCTTAATTAAAACCAGACTGATATTGACCCACGTATCGGAAAGGAATACAATTTAAAATAAAAAAGAAAGCAGTGAAATGAGCTGGCACTAATCCCTGCATGTCATATGTTTTACATTTCTGGCACAAATCTTAGCAGCTTTGTTAATTAAGATTATCAGTGAGATCTGAGGAGGGAGAACCGTGCCGGGAATGATGAATGGAGCTGATCAGGAGAGCTCACTGAACGTCACAGTATTGAACTGTAGAGGCTCTTTAATGTGCTGTATAGAGGCTCTTTAATGTGCTGTAGAGGCTCTTTAATGTGCTGTATCAAGGCTCTTTAATGTGCTGTATAGAGGCTCTTTAATGTGCTGTATAGAGGCTCTTTAATGTGCTGTATAGAGGCTCTTTAATGTGCTGTAGAGGCTCTTTAATGTGCTGTATAGAGGCTCCTTAATGTGCTGTAGAGGCTCTTTAATGTGCGGTATCGTAATTATGAGTGTGTCGTAACTACTCTCCCCCCGATCGCACGATGAGTGTCCAAGAGAACCCTCTGAGAATTAATCCTTCTCCTTTCTCTGCCAGGATTTCCACCCCCCCCCCCCCCAAAAAAACCAATTTCATTTCAATTTGAGGACTGCAAGGTTAGACCAACCAAGTGTTGCCTGAAAGAGAAGCACCAAGTGCAGACAAAGTGGCATTTTGAGGACGTGACTGTAAGTGCAAGCAGCACAGAGCGTCCCCAGGGCCCTCTCTCCCACTCCACCGCGTCTGAAACGTGATATCCAGCACAGCCTGATGAAGAGCGCATCGCAGAGACAATCCCGTTTTCAAAACATCAGGTGTGCACATAAATCCCACAGCGCTAAATATTTATTATAGAGGAAAACAACACAGAGAAGGCCCTCTGCAGTCCCATCTCTCTGAGATTTCAGTCAGAAACACCTGAGAAAGGTTTTAATATGAAACATTTATTATAAAATAATGAGTCCACAGCAGCAGTGAAGGGGTACAAGTTATGTCCAGACACATGAAACAAACCCGCCAGAATAACTCATAAAATTGACGTGTTAAAAAGACTATTTGAAACGTAGCTCTGGACTGGTGGTTATGGACGGAGGAAAACATTATCTTGAGCACACTACAGGCCTGGGATCAGTTTGCACATATGAGCCTGGATTCAATAAACATTCTGCCTGAACTCTGAACTCTGAACCCGCGCTTCATTGTGTGTCAAAGTTCTCATGTTTTTCTGCACACAATTTGTGGAGTTCTGCGACAGCCAACATTATGTCACCAAATTGTTTGTGAAGGAAAAACACAGTAACACTCACACTTAATTGTGAATCAAATCACATATTGATTGAATCCAGGCCACAGCTTTCAAGCAGAAAGAGGAAACAAGAAACATCCCAGTGAGTTGTTGTCCAGGGCAACGCTGGCTTTGTATGGAATAGAACATTGTTCAGTACAGAGAGGGTCTCTCTCCCAACTCCAGCCCCAAACAGCTCAGTATCAAGGTGCTGTCTCCCTTCTGAGAGCACTTGACCTGAGCGGACCATCAGCTGTGTTAACCCCAGAAGGGTCGAGGCTGTCCATGGACAGAGCTACGGACACGGGTACGGACGAGGTGAACGCTTCATGCAGCACAACCATTGGTTGGAACAGCTGTTATCATCACGCTGCTGGCTTCAGTGTGACTGCCTCTCACAGATTATTGAACAGGGATGAGATGGGCCCCATCTTGGCCTCGATTCAACAAACATACACCATGAACTTTGATTTTTTTTTTATTTAAGAAAAACAAGTAAACACTTTTGTTTATTTGTAAATTAATTATTTGTAAGTTATCGCTTATCCAGAGCGACTTACAAGATGTGCATTAATACAAGGTAAGAACAATCATAGTTAGCGCACAAGATCAGTGCAGTAAAACGGCAATAGACATCATTGCAGGCGTCTGCATATCATACCTGTAACATTGGGAAAGAAAAGGTTAGTGGGTTGTTGTTTTTTTGTTTAGTTTATGGTTTCATAATTTCAAATGGCTGCAGAGATCAACGGCGGTTGTGTTGCACATTTTATTGATGATCTTAAAACAGCGCCCGTGTCACAGCATGATATTTTCATCAATCCCCTTTCCCTGACGACGGTGCGTGTGCCATTTATAAGGTGTCCCACCTTGTCTGCTCTCCTCCGGTCTAGTGGTCGCGACCACATTCAGAGACGCACTGGCATTCACGCCGATGTCCACTGGGGGTTCATCTTCAAATGCCAAAGAGACCCTCTGTTTCTCTGAGACACAACACAGGCCTGACTGACCCCCTCTCACCTCCTTCAGCTCCTCCACCTTCACAAAATTACACAAGTGAAGCGCAAACACACGTCCTTCAGCCTTTTCAATATGGCTGCAAATGTGACTACTACACCTGGTCTGTTAATCATGAAAACATAGTTATTATCACCGTTCTGGTGCGTTCATTCCACACAACTGTCTTCCTGGAGAAGCTAGGGAAACCTAGAGACTGTGGTTGGTTCATAATAACGACTCTAGTGGCACTTTAATGAATGGAGGCATTACATAAAATCTATCTAGTCTGTTTTTTATCCAAAGGGTTTGTGGGCATTTTAAAGAATGTGTGTGTATATATATATATATATATATATTATATACACTATGAATTGCAAATAATAAAATAAAATCAAGTAAATCAAATTTAAAGGCATTTATCTCAGCCAAGCAATGCAATCGACCCACAATGAAATTAGCCTGTCATTCATTGAGACCGGCGGGCATTAAAAACTGAAGGCCATGTTCTCCATAACATGCAGAGCGTATTTGTATTGTATCCCAATCAGAGCTGGTCACTGCTGTAGATCCACAGTGGGAGATTCATACACGGCATGCTGCCAGAGTTGGCCTCAGATTAAATCTGTGTTTTAAACATTTTTGAAAGTTGCATCACTTTCGTTCAGGGCCCCTCTGAGTGCGTGAACGGTACTCGATCATCGTTTATGAATCAAATGCAAATCCCTACTTGTCTGCAAGTAAAAGATCATTTGCTCATCGGGATGCAGAAAACACAGTTGACATAATGTCTCATGACTGGATCTCCAGTAAAGTGTGAGCGTGTGCAGTGTGGAGTATAGCAGCCCCTGAGCTGGGACTGGGCCAGACTCCATAAAACCTGGGAAAACGCTGATTTCAGCAGCGTGATCTGGGAGACACATTTACCCGCTTACTGGAGAGTGTCCTCCGGATGACTGGT
This sequence comes from Aldrovandia affinis, assembly GCA_029706075.1. Classification (NCBI taxonomy): domain Eukaryota; kingdom Metazoa; phylum Chordata; class Actinopteri; order Notacanthiformes; family Halosauridae; genus Aldrovandia; species Aldrovandia affinis. The sequence continues at coordinate 1,644,686 of JAINUG010000133.1, read as the reverse complement.
GACACATGTGGAATGCGATCAGCTTCAGATTCATTGATTATTCCTGATACATTATCGGATGTTTATGTATTTATATATTTACAAAATATTATTTTCCTTTATGCTTTTCCTTTTCCAGCAATTCTGATAAGCTAAGCCACCAAACAAGCAAATGTCAGTTCTTACATGGAATCAAAGAACGGGTGTATTAACGTTTGTGTTTGTATTATTAGTATGCATATTATATGCTCTCTAGCACTAGCACTAAAACACCTCATTCAACTAATAAAGGTCTGGTTTGAAGACCATCATTCGATGATTATTTCAATCCGGCTTTGTACTTAATCATTTATTCCTTGTACTTATTTTAACGCAATGTAGATTTGCCATTTGTTCTGTCATTGAACTAGAAAAAAATAATCAAAAATCAACCAAGAAATGGTTAACTGACCACAAAAGTGCTGTTTTGCAATGGCCATCTCAGTCTCCAGACTTTAACCTGATCTAAAAACGTGTGATTTGAGTTGAAGGCGGCAGTCTACAAGTGCAGACAGAAAGATCATGAAAGATTCTGTGGGGAGGAATAGTCCAATATGTCCACCAGTCTCATACTGCACTATAGAACAGGGGTGTACAACTCCAATCCTGGAGGGCCGGTGTGTCTCCTGGTTTTTGTTACAACCAATGATTTTGGCTTAATCTTCTAAAGCAGTGGTTCTCAAACCTCTCCTCGGGCACGCCCAGCCAGTCCATGTATTTGTTAAATTCCACCACCAGCACACCTGATTCAACTAATCAATGCTCGTTAAGTAGTAATGAGTTGAATCAGGTGTGCTGGTGGTGGAATTTAACAAATACATGGACTGGCTGGGGGTGCCTGAGGAGAGGTTTGAGAACCACTGTTCTAAAGGGCTTGTGTGCACCAATGCTGGTTCTGTCCTACATCAGACCACAGTAACACGTTTTCACCAAGGATCCGCATGCAGTCTGCAGCTGCTGCTCACAACTTTATCAAAAGAATGACAGGTCAAATAAACGATTGGGCTAATGAAATAATAAAGAGCAGAAGATGGCATGAAATCCCAAAATGGACCAGCCCTCGTAGTGTGCCCCATGCTATAGAAGATGACATACTATTGCCATCCTTGCGAGGTGAGGGTGCACAAAGTACTCGCAAGCAAAAAACAGGGTGTGAATAATTGTGATATGTATTTTGGGGGAAAATTGTAAAGAAAAAAAATTCTAAAAAATGTTTTGCATCAAATATAGCCCATTACCTGTATATATTTTTTAATACAGCCTTGTCAATTCCTAAAGTATAACATGCTCTTAATTGTTTTTGACACTTTTAATGTCCAGTGAGGGATGATTTACACTCTTAATATCATATATTACAGATATTTGTTATAAATAATGAATATTCTATATTAATTGCAGGACTTTTAACCAGTCAGATTACCTCTCAAAGCTAATAATGTGCTTTCATTTTCTATAATATGCTGTGGCAAATTTTGAAAGAGATTACAGTTTAATTCGATTAATTGATAGACCTACAACTGAAATCAGTGAAGTCCTAAATGCTGGAAATATTGATACCTGCTCATTGAAATGAACCCATTTTGTGGAAAACAAACAGTTCAAACGAGTAACGAGTCAAGCCTGCATTGTGTTAAAATCTGTTTCAGCACAAAATTATGGAACATAAACATACGTTTTCAACAACCATAATTAATCAAGAGATTGATTAGAACAAAAAAGTTGGAATAAAAACAGCACACTGGACCCCCTGGACTGAGGCTGAAATCCACCAATAAAGGGTGTGAATCATTTTGGAGTTGACTGCACATTATTTATTGTTGTGACAAGTAAAGATTGCTTCAACACAAAAAACCTTACTTTTTAAGTCTAATTACATGCAAATCTACCAGAGTGATAATATCATTATTGTAATTTGCCTCTACCGCAATACACGTGTTCAGTTTGCCTTGTGACAATGTGCAAACAGCAATCACATGTGCAATTTCACAATCATTTCCACGCATGCTTTAATATCCTTCATCCGCAACGCAATTTCACTCTGAGGTAGAGAAGTGATATTAGTCTTAGCAGTGTTCATAACCTTCTAACAATCACCAAAATGAGCTTCACTGATGAACATTAAAAATCTAAAACTTAATTGAGAGCAAAAATTGAGGACAAATGTTTGGGAAGAGTAGTAACACAAGTTTGTAGTGGAGTGATCTGAGCCGAGCTCATAGAAAGTACGCAAGTAAACTACTGTGTCAAGACATTGCTAGTAAATCCTTTAACTCTTCATTCTCACATCACACAAACTAACTTTACCTTTAGCTTGGCCCGGATCTAGCTACCAGCAATTAACCTACTTTTCATTTCAGGGCCCGTAATTAATCAAACTCTCCAGGGACTCCCACTATTTACCATATTTCACACCATGCATCGTTCTTTTTGTTGACACATTGCAAAGTTCGGGAAACCCAGAGAATGCATCAATTAACCTCTCCTCCATTTTGGTACGGAACAAAATTAGGGCAGGAGCCAAAACCAGGCTCTTTAGTTTACAGTGGGGAGAAATAAGAACAAAAACAATGTGTCCATCCCTCCAGTTGGAGGTTAAAGTTAAAGTCTTCTCAACGGTCTTTCGTCGCTGAGCATGCTGGTTTTTAGGTGCGATTGAGCTGTTAAACTAATGCTGATCTCTTGACCTTTGTTCCAGAGAAGGGGATGTTGGAAGTGTGTGTTCTCAGAGCAGGATCTAGTTAAAGTGCATCTTTAAATCACCTCTAGTGACAATCAGTGACAAGAAAAGTATTCAACCTTATTTCATTAGTTAACAGTGAACGGCTGTACGCACGGAAGTCAAATAAGGATCACTAACGGCTAAATCAAACCTGATTTATTGAGACTTCAGCTGAAAAAAATTATGGCATACACATGTTTGTGATCATCACAAATCACAAATAATTATGTCAGGAACTGACCCAGCTATGTAATCATCGCCCCCAGTTTATCGTGCTAAATAAATCCACCTCTTTCCACCTCAGGTTATGTGTATTTAGCGCTCCAATGCAGACACGCTGCCATGCCTTGCCCAGGTGGGCCCTGTACGTTGGTAGAGGATAGGATGGGTCACATCATCTCCCCTCCTGCCACCGTAAATCACCCTGAGATCATGGATTATTACTCTTATTAATATCCAAACCAGCAGCCTGCAGGCTACGTGCGGTGTGACTGACCCGCCCACGGCAGGGATGAAATATTTGCTTAACCAGACAGGAAGGGAAAGGTTCAGGGCTTTGAACTTCCATTTCTATCATCACTAAACGACACTTTTAATCTGCAGCTTTTCCCAGCAGCGAGGCAGGGTGCTGACAAGTGTCAGAGACGCCAGAGAGGATCACAGACAAGCAACTACTGGAGCTACTGGAGCCTGCAGAACACACACACCACACATGGTACAATCATATAACAAACCAATGAGCGCGCGTGCGCAAACGCACACACATACGGCTCAGGGGATGACTGATAGAAAAACAGAGAAAGGCCATTACACACTGAAGAAGAAACTAGTCTGATGGTGCAATTCTCCCTCTCTCCCTCTTTTGCTCTCTCCCTCTCTCCCTCTCCCTCTCTCCCTCTTTTGCTCTCTCTCCCTCTCCCTCTTTTGCCCTCTCTCTCTTTTGCGCTCTCCATCTCTCTCTCTCGTCTATATACAAAGAAGTCCATGTTTACAAAGTGAATGGAAAGAAATATTGTATGTCCTCTTTAAGCCTTTATTCTTTTTATTGACTTTTGTGTTTTTTATTGTTTTCAGAACAGCAAGAACAGAGGCACATGATTTTCAGCCAGCAGGTTGTGACCGTGTCATTTCTTTACATTGTGCAGAAAAAAACAAATCAAAAAAGGAAAAAACTAAACAACAAACCACAGAGAAATATCAAATGCAGCTGAAGGCTTCTCATATGGAAGACAAAATCCTGGCTGTGAACTTGAACAAGGACACCTCGGTGCAAACACAGAAAATGCCCCATCCTACCTCCAAACATCCACTGTGCCCGCTCCTGAACCACATCAAGAAGAATCGGCATGGAAACCAAACTACTTCACCTTCCGCCAGTGTATAACAGCGGCACTCATGTAAACATGGTGTTTTTACTTCAGAAGAGTTCAAATTGCAGCAGAATCACTTGTTCTTGCTGAAAAACAACAAAATCACTTCACCTAACAATTCACCAAGGTCTCCTTGCCAGGTGGGTGTTTATATAGAAACAGCTTTTGGAGGGAAACAATTCTGCACCAAATCTCGGAGTACCATGCCTGAGTAAAGCCACTCTCACCGCCCCAAACACCCCCCTTCCCCCCAAACTTCAGTGCTTGTGAATTTGGTGGGTTGGCAAATGGTTGTGGTCAGCACATGATCGAGTTGCAACTTGCTGTCTCCGTCTGCCTTTGGCTCAGAATCTATGACTGTAGATACATCTCAGAGGGAAAGCTGAGCTGGACTGGGGAAGAGTCTCTTACACATCTCACCTTACATAACGCAATCATTCATTTATTGATAATTTATTTATTGATTATTATTACTTTATTTGTTTTTCCGGGGCAGCATGGTGGTGCAGTGGATATCACTGTCATTAAGACCTAACTATACATCTTAAAAATAAAAAACAGGAAGTCAGTTGAGTCGAGGGTTTCTCTTTATCTGCACAGAGACATTGTTTATTATTCACACGCTACGTTCTTATGAATAATGCACAGGGGGTACAATAATAATCAACACTACTTAGAAATGTATGAAAAATCTGATCATGTTTTACAAACAGGCCTGTTTGTGACTGAGGCAAAAGTGCTTAGAAATGTATGAGAAAATCAATCAAGTATAAGAAAAAAACTGAACCTATTTCCAAGTAAATATACGAGGTATGCGCTCAGTGTTTTTATATGTGTGACGCAGTTTATTCATGAAGTGGAACTACATTTAAAATCACAGGTTTTTACAAAAACACTTACATCAAAAGAAAAGGGAAAATAAGACGGGAATAAAAAGCCATTGAAGGTTTTTTATGGAGGAGGATAAACGGTGAAGACAAGGACAAGGTTACCAACGCATTCACACAAGAGACAGTTCACATTTAAGTGCGTTCTAAAACACTCGTTCATTTTGGTTTAGAAAGAGGATGGCTAAACAAGAGAGTAAATAAATCCTTACAGGGTCGCGCAATATTTTACACCGCACAACCTCTTTTAATGGAGGCACATGACACAATCATGAATGTCTCGAGGTAGCGATTGACGCTCGCTGAGAAGCTGAAGATGGCTGAGAAGAAGAGTGCTATTAACCCAACGCCATTTCAGTCTGAAGCCAGGCAGCGCAAAGAGGGGAGAAGGCCAAGAGGATCATTTATCACTGTGAGTACGCACAGATTTAACACTAAATTGTTCTTGGCAACATTTACACACAAAGTGCAACATTTATCAATTTAGACGGTTGCTTGAGAGTGTGTGTAAATTCACGCACACCCATGACTGTGTTTACCCACAATGCCAAGCGGCTGAAAAAGGGAACTGCTCATCAGACGCAGCAGAGAACAATCAACTGACAGAGCTTTTAATTTAATATTAATATTATTGATCTTTTATTTAAATAGGGAAGTCACATTGTGACTTACACCTCTTTTTCAGGTGAGCCTTGGCCAATTGGGCAGCATACACAAAGTTACACAAAATTTTTACAAATGCAACATCAATGTACAAACTCTCAGTGAGGTAGACAAAGTTGAAAAGAGCAATAGACCTACCATCAGCAGGTGGAACATGTGCATTCTGTGTTTACCAAATCTCCAATTTAGGATTTAAAATCATACATTTCAATAAAATGGGTAAGTCTCAAGTCCTTTTGCAAATTCTGAGGGGATGGGGCAGCATAGGTAAAAGCATGATTACCAAACTCTGTTCTTAAATTTGGAACATTATATAAATTACAGTTCTGTGATTTCAGTCTGTAATGTCCATTTCTTTGTTGGGTGAGTAAGGTGCTTATATATATATATATATATATATAGGCAGTTGTCCTAAGATGGCTTCATACACAAACGTATACCAATGAGTCTGTCGCCTTACAGTCAAAGATGGCAGGCCTCCCAGGTGGTCTAGCGGTTACAAAGTTAGATGCTGGGGACCGGGGTTTGATTCCACCAGCCGCACCAGTGTCGGCTCTGACTGGGAGTGCCACTAGGGGGCGGCAATTGGGTGCCCGCCCCAGGGAGGGGGGAAGGAAGGCGATATGAGCTTGCTGCATATAGGAGGGGCTCTGTGCACCGGAGTTACAGTCGACAGCTTGGGAGTGCAAAATCCCAAATATTTGTACAATGACACCACCTCTATTGTCCTATTTTGCCGCTTGACTATTTAAGGAAGAGTAGGTGGTTGGATCTTGGATCTGGAAAATACCATTAAATTAGTTTTTATCCACATTCAAATCCAGTTAAGCTTGTTTTTGAACAACATTAAATGTCAAATGGTGTCATCTGCATATAAATGTTGTTTTGCATTAACAATGTTGTTTTGCATTAACAATCATTTACATAAGTAGTGAATGACAAAGGCCCAAGAATGGAGCATTGTGGTACTCCAGTATTTATAGTAAGCCTGTCTGAAATCACACCATCAACCTGAACACACTGTGATCGAACACAGAGATAGTTCTTAAACCAGCCAACTTCTTTGCTTGAAAGCCGTTTGTCTGACAGCCTCTGCCTTAACATTCCCTGCTCAACAGTGTCAAACGCTTTAGACCAATCAGCACACCGCTGTTTAGAATCAAGTGCTTCGATTACATCATTACTAACTTTCACAGTCGCTGCTACGCCTTTTCCTAAAACCAGACTGAAACTTGCTTAAGATAGCATTGGTACATACAAATTATTTCAGTTGATCGCTAATAAGTGTTTTGAGGATTTTGGCAAGCACAGGTTAACTCAGAAATGGGACGATAATTATTCAAACCAGAAGGGTCCCCTGATTTTAACAGTGGCAGAACAAATGCAGATTTCCACACTTCTGGGATAGCATTAAGTTCAATAGGCCAGGTTAAAAATATAAATTAGCGGTTCAGCAATAATTTTGGCAGCAAAATTTGTGGATCCAGTTCATCGGGGCCAGCTGCTTTCCTTATGTTAATACCTTTAGGGCTGAGATGGCCTCCTTCTCAAAGGGTGTTATATTACAGATTCTCATCACAAACTGGGTTATACACAGGTACAAATGTTTGTACATTAGATACACCCTGGATGGATGAGTCGGATACAAACTAAAATAAAGTGCCAGTTGAGACTAAATGTTAAAACGATTTACCATTTCATCCCTGTTGGTAATAACATCAGAGTTCACATTTATGCAGTTTGGGGGATCACATGAAGAGGGGTTGGTTGACATGGATTTAATCATTTTCCCAAAACCTAAGAGGATTATTCAAGTTTTTGGAAGTTTCATCCAGATCAAAATATATATCTGAACCTTGTCCAATCTGTTATCAGATTAGATTGTCTTGCCTTTGCCCATGCCAGGTTTCCCTTCTGAATTTGCTCAGGTAGGTCTTCTGAAAACCACGGATCGTCACGGCCCCCGACTCTAATTTCTATAGGGGGCATGTCGGTTTATGACTTTCAAGAACTGGTTATGAAAAAAAGGCCCGGCTAATTCAACATCAGGAACGAGTGAAATTCTTTCCCGATCACAATGATAAAGATCATGAAGGAAGCCATGCTCATCAAATTTCCAAATATTTTGTGTACGAACGATGCAGGGAGTCTCTCACCCCAGCCCTGTGGTCACACAGATCATTTGGGAAAATCCCAATTTCAGTGTATTTATGAGGAGCATTAGTTCAAATCAAATCAATTAAAGTGGATTTTTCTTTTGGTTTGGACATGTGGGCACATTGAACATTTGTGTTAGGTTTACAGGTAGCTGTCAAATAAAGGAAACATTTGAGTAAATGAAAGATTCCGGCAGTCTATTACTGTATTAGTACACTGATCTCTTGCTTGGACTATGATTGATCTTACCATGTATTAATGAACATCTTGTAAGTCGCTCTGGAAAAGAGCATCTGCTAAATGCCAAAAATGTCAATGTAAAATGTCAACACCACCATCAATAACACATCAAATGATTACATTTCTTTGGAAGAATGGTGTTGCATCCCTCCAACAGAGTTCCAAACATTTGTATAATCTATGCCAAGGCACATTGAAGCTGTTCTGGCAGATCGTGGTGTCCCAACGCCTTATTAAGACACTATGTTGGTTATTCCTTTATTTTGTTCGTTTCTTGTATATTTATAAATATGTAAACTAGAGGAAGTAATAAATAGCATAAGACATTCCATTACATATCATTTTACCAAAGCCTACCTTGGACATTCAAATACAAATTTTAATAAGCACTAACTACAATTAAATTTTTAAAAATCAGTAGACACGGGGCCTCCCGCGTGGTCCAGTGGTTACAACGTCCGACGCTGGCAACGGAGACCGGGTTCAACTCCCCGTCTCGCCAAGTGTCGGCTCTGGCCGGGAGTGCCACCAGGGGGCGGCGATTGGCTGTCCGCCCCAGGGAGGGGGGAGGGGAGCCGACGTGACGTTCGCTGCGTATAGTGGCCCTGTAGTACCGGGTTACGGTCGACGGCCTGCGGGTGCCGTCTCGTAAGAGGCGTCACTTCACTTCGTCACTAACGGTCACAGGACTACGGCAGCGAACTCACATTACTAGGGGGGGATTGACGTAAAAATAGCGGGTCTAATTGGCTACCAAATTGGGAGAAAATGGGATAAAATCAGAAACAAATTTAAATAAAAAATAAAAAAAAAAAATCAGTAGACACACCTGCGATGACATTGACGAAAACATTAGTTCAGAAAATTTCCAAGTACATTCAAGCTTTTTGGAAAATTTGGACACTGGAGACATGTATGACCAGTGGCCGATCAGCAGACATTGCTTCCCAGAGCTAATCTGGCTGGATTTGTGCCGTGGCTCAGCTCCTAGGTTTGGAAAGGGAAACGAACTGAACCCACGCCATTCCTGTGTACATCAACGCTCGGCAACCGGCGGTCGCCAAATTCAGCGGGAGCTTGGCGACTGGTCAGCCATTTCACACCCCTCTATGAGCCAAATGATGCCTGCTCAGAACACAGATCACCGTCACACCCCCCCAAAGTGCAGTCAAAGCATTTTATTTTTATTTTTATCATACATGGTGAATTGGGAGCGTTTGTAACTACTAATTTGCACAGCTGTGTACGAGCGCTTGGTTTGAGAACGATTGGCATTTATCAATGTTGAGATCTTTCAGACGTGCGTATGTCACTGCTGCAGGAGTTTGATAAATCACACTTTTCTCAGGCGTACATTCTAAATATTTATATTTCATGAGAAAGGGTTGTTTCTAAGCAACAATGATAAACAACCCCCCAGGAAAGGTTCGATGGGAGAGATTATAAACAGATTCTCACTCAGGTAACGGTTTGTGTTAAAACACATTCTAAGAGACCATGAAACAACCTGTGAATGTTTGCTCACCTATTGCTTCACGTTTCCCATTTCTCAATGTATGCTTATAACTACACAAATCACACGTATTACAATGCAGATACTGACACATTAAAACACATGTAGTACTTAGTACTTACGGTACGTAGCTTCAGTATATGGCATGGTACACCCCATCTCTCATATTCTCAAGTACACATGAACTTGATTTGATAAAATCTTTTGGTTTTGGTGTAGGATTCCATTAGACACAAGTCAAGTGTGACAGGAGCTCTTGTGTGTGTTTTGCACCTCACACAGTACTAAAGGGAATTGTGTGTGTTGACATTAACAATCTGTCAAGCAGCAGGGAGCTAATGTGGGGTTTAGTATTTTAAAGGGGCTTGATGGTGCCATGACAGCCAGCTTGTCAGGTTATGAAATAAGGTCTTGTCAAGGCCTCACACGACATTCTACAGCGCTGATATTTACATTTCACACTGCAGGAGGTTGGAAGAAAAAAAGGGTCTATGTTCTAGATTTCTTTTTTAATTCCAGTAAATGACATCTACCTCCCAAGCACAGGCAAACAATGGGGATGTAGAGTACTGTGAGATTAATCCTACAAATATTTAATGTTTGGTATTATTTTTGGTGGCATATCTTTTCCTTCAATTACACACATTTCTCTTAATATTGATCTATTTGCTAAATAACGGTTTGTATTTTTAGGAACAATAGAGAATCCGATGGTGATTTGTGAAGGATTACACTGTGAACATCTCCTCATCCTCTTGGTTGCCATGACTAAGTACCACAGGGACTAAAAATAGAGTCAAAGCCAATGGTCAGAGAATAAAAGGACAGTGGAAGTTTGTCACCATGATGGATGCCGAGAGCCTCTCACACACGTCTCTGTGCTCCCCAGCTGGGGCGGAGACACCTGCGTCTGATTGGATACTCAAATCACACATTTCACCTCCAGAAACACGGGGAACCGCAGGGCCCAGACAAAGACCAACAGCTGGACCCGGCCTCTCTTTGTGTTTGTTTGTTTCTCGCGTCCCGTAACAGATGGCGCCGTCCGCGGGAGAGGAGTCGGCCCTCTGACTGCGAGGGAACCGGCTGACGCAAAACTAAAAGGATTATTCTCAAAGCCCTCCGCTCCCCCGTGCGCCAAGCACTCGAGCCCCGGAACTGACTGCCCGATCTCCGTGGCGGTGAAGAGAGCCAGCCTGCGCCGCGGGTGAAGGAAACAAACGATAAGTCGTTATCTGCTCACCTGGAGATCAGAGGGAGGGGAGGGGGTGTGTCTCTGTGGGGCGACTGAGTTCAGCCGGCGGGCGGAGGAACGACTTAAGACAGACTTAAGCAATATGAGCAGCGGTGGGCCTATAATTCCAGACACGATTACACACAAAATTATTAAACTAATATGAATACACTGGTGATACAGGCCTGGTGGTTTGACCTGTCTCATGTTAAATACTCTTGCCACTTCCTGCCATCCTTGGCAGTAGGACTCAGGTACTGCACTCAATTAAAGTGGCCAATCAATCATTGGCAACCTCCGAGAGTAGAGACGCATCACATTACCTAACCGTTCAGCTGGCACAGCCGTCAGGAGCAACGTACATTAGCATGCATGTTTTCTTATGACGCATTTGTGCAGCTCGTGATATTTAGGCTCGGCACGTTGCTCAAGGGTGCTTGCAGTTACACAGTCCTCACATGTATGACTGCCGTGTAATTACACACAATGAACGTGAGCAGTGCCGCTGTCACAGCTTGGCGTAACGTTTGCCACGAGGAACAAAAAGAGCCAGATTTTTTACAAGAGCCCTGGAAATGCCATGCAGTCTATAAAACGGAAGGGACCCATTACACCCGTCTCCACACCCACTCTGTCAGAAGGCGGTTCTGGAGCACGTCCATTAACCTGGAGCTGGGTTCAAAGACACCTCCGTCCACGGCCCGCGTGTGAAGCGGTGGGGTTGTCCTTCAGCCTAATAGCCGAATGTTACGCTACATTACCCCCCAAAACTCCATCCTGCAGGTGGCAGTTCTCCTGGGAAATAGACATATTTACAAGCAATTTATTCTCATATGAGGAGAGTCAGGAGGGGCACCGCTGGTGGACTGGCCTTAATATTCAAAATGCCATTTTGCCTTTGGTGGGGGGGGGGGCATATATGGGGCTTGCCCCCAAAAAATTGGAGACCTTAGATAATGCCCTTTCCATATCATTTATTGCTTTTTCCTGTTTTCATTTCAGCACTGTTATATTCACAGGCCGAGGTCGTGGGTTTAAACCGTGAGCCTTCCTCACTCGCTATCCAGCCAAACAATGTCATTATTGCAAAGTCACCAAAGAACATGAAACTAATTAGAAAACTACTCATTCTGAAAATTAAATTAGGCCATGGTTAATGAAGCCAACAGCATGAACATAGAGAGCAAAACAAACTTATATATATATTTATTTTTTTTTTTTTTTCAATACTCACATGGGTAGACAAAATAATGGAAACACCAAACAACACATGGATATTCAACTAATAAGGAGTGTAAAACTCTCATATTAAAGTGTTGATTTTAACACATTTCTAATTTATATTGATATTAATATGATACGCATGCATAGACTTATTTTTAATTTAGGTACTTCCTTTTCTATTATTTGGTCTACCCCCATGTAAAAGCTGAGGAATTAATATTCCTAATGGAAATACATCTCCAAAACAAAAGGCCATGCAAGTTAATTACAGAGGGACAAAAAATATAGTGTTAAGAGAGTGGCATTCTTATTCATGTCAATTATTGCTCTGACCGGAGAGAAATGCTGGGTCTTCACCATCGATTAACTCCTAAACCCATAAATACAAGCCGACTGTGAAAGAAGCAGAGATAACTTCAACTGGCATCCTGGTCAAATTAATTACTATGGATTTTCCCAGCTGGTACACAATTGCCTAAATAATGGCAACAATTTTACTTTTGGAAAAGCTATTTATTTTGGAGAAATGCCTTGCACAAATGTATGGGCCTGTCATTATCAATGGCTTAACAAATCGACAAAAAAGGCTGAACATTTAGACGGTCATGATGACGTAGTCGCTTTGCTTTTTTTGACTGACGTCCAATAAATGGTAACTCTGTTATCGCCGATATTCGCAGTTATCAATCTACAAACCCAGCTACAAAAATTTAATTTACATCGTAAAGAGTTCCCAAAACGAAATCGGTTTTGAACAGGAAAAGATGGAATCATCCCGGACAAGCCCTTGCTTTTGTGCAGTGTGCATTGTGTCGTGGTTTGTTTTAAACATCTGTTCACATCCAGGATTAGTAAATAATCTGGTCTATGATTTAATGTGCTGTAGCTTCGATTAGTTAAAACCATACTCGCCTCGTTTCATAAATGTAACCTACTCACTCTGTTAGACTAGTTTCAGTTTATCAGCTTCAAACTGTGTGAGTTTGACGTTGTTTATTGGTGTTTGTTGTATCTGTTTTAGTTTCCACCCATTGCTAAACAGGCTCTGTCTTTAGTCACGTACTTCTGGAGTACTGGGCTGTAAAAAGGCAGTAGCTTTACAGAGGTGATATAAAATACAGCACACGGAGTAAAAACAATCCAGGGATAAAACTAGTTTCCAATGATTTAGACCAACGGTTTATGTTTGGAGAAAGCCAAAGGAAGCCTTCAACCCGCTGGCTGTCATTGGATCCAATTATTACTCTGCATAGAATAATTACAGCCAAGGAATACGACACCATTTTAGACAACCAGGTGCACCCTATGGTGTAAACATTGTTTCCTCAGGGTGTTCTCATATTACAAGACAATAACAGCCCCATAAACACTGCTAACTGGAGTCAAGAGTGGTTTCATGAACACCAGGATGAATTCAAACACCTTCCATTGTCTCCCCAGTCACAAGATCTAAACATCATTGAACCTTTATGGAAAGTTCTGGATCAAAGAGTGTGGAGTAGAATCTCTCAAAGAACTGGAAGCATTCCTCCTAGAAGAATGATCCAATATCCCACTAGGAACCAGTCTAACAGCATTCGAAGAAGGATTGAATCTGTTCTGAAGGCAAACAGTTGCCCAACTTCTTATTTGTTAATAAATATTCATATATAAGCAGATTAATTAATATTCTGAATGGAAATCCCGCTCCCAAGTAAAAGGCCGTGCAAGGTTAATTACAGAGGGTCAAAAATATAGTGTTAAGAAAGTGGCATTCTTATTCAAGTGTCAATTATTCCTCTGACCGGAGAGAAATGCTGGGTCTTCACCATCGATTCACTCCTACAGCCGTCAATACAAGCCGACTGCAAAACAAGCACAGATAACTTCAAGTGGCATCCTCGCTAAATTAATTACTATAGATTTTCCCAGCTGGTCCACAATTGCCAAGAGGCTGTGGGCCTGTCATTATCAATGGATAAACAAGTCGACAAAAACAACAATAATTAGATGACCGTGATGATGTAGTCACTTTGCGGTTTTTGTCCAATAAATACTAACCCAGTTATCGCCAATATTCGTGGTTATCGATCTACAAATCCAGCTACAAAAAGTGAAGTTTACATGGTAAAGAGTTCCCAAAACCAAATCTGTTTTTGAAAGGAAGAGACGGAATCATCCCGGAAGAGTCCCTGCTTTTGTGTGGACGGCTCAAAGAAACCCAATGAAGTGGAGCCTCCGACACACTTGGGAGGGAGATTTGAGTTTCGTCAGAACAATGGCGGATGATGCTCTACGCACTCCTTCAGAGAGAACCTCCGAGCCACGCGCTTTGACCCTGAGGGGTCTCCTGAAGAGCAGAACTTCGGCAGAGGAGGAACACAAACCCGCTCAGGGGCCTAAGAAAGAAGGCAGTAGCTTTAGAGAGGCAACATAAAATACAGCACACAGAGTAAAAACAATCCAGGGGAAATAAATAAATAAATAAATAAACCCTAAGAGGGTTAGAGCTTAAGACTTGGGCTGTCAAGGATCGCTTTCTTGCTGGAATGCCAGCAGTTTGCTCCAGGAGCCCCACGGAGTGGCTCCTTTGAAAATCCTCGCTGGCTTCGCAGGGGTCGGCTGAAGACGCTGTGTGGAACATCCATGCTGATTGGGTCAGGACTAAGCCCGTCATCAGACACAACCTCAGCACTATTTAACGACTCACTCTGACCCACACAGAGCCCCAGCTCTGTGGAGTCTGACGAATCAATCACAAATTCAGAGGGGAAACACAGCTTCTTATAACATAAAAACGTCAGGCTGCTGGGAGGCTCCTCTTCTCCAACTAGCAATAGCAGTGAAAGCCAGGCTTCTGCCTCTGGCCAGTGTGAAACACAAACAAATAGAATGTTGTGTCGAAGGCTGTGGAGTTGCTTGTTAAAAAAGTGAAAGAAATAAGCAAACAATCTGTTTCCATCGTGACTACAGCGGTTCACAAGGACACCACTAAGAATATTGATTGGGGCAAAATATTCCATATCTTTAAAGCAATCAATGTTTTCTTGAAATACACAAAGTCCACATAAAATGTAGCCTCTCCAGATTATAGGCACCACAGAGAATCTACCATTCACTATGTCCATCGAGTCGAGTGCTTCCCTTTATTTAGGGGAGGTTGACAGGCAGGCTTGAATGACCATAGATAGCAGTGACAGGCTTTGCCAAGTAGCTTGCCTGCCAGAGTATTGCAAGACTTTTCCTTTTCTCCTTATCACAAAACTAAATCGCCTCTTGCTCTGGGACTAGTGGAGCTGTTAGCTGACTGGCTTTTCTAATCACTGAGGAGTGGGACACGGCCCAACCACTTGATGCCCGTCCCTGTGGAACAGAGAGCTCAGAGGGGGGGTCTGGTGAACCCACCACAATCTCAATCATGTACACAGACATGCACAAAATAATGGAAACATTAATCAATATATGAATATTTATTCATTAATAAGGAGTTTGGCCTTCATTTTCCTGGCATGGTTTAGGGCCCCTAAACCCCTTAGAGGGCAAGGTAAACGCCAATAAATACAAAGCCATTCTGAGTGATCACCTAAATTCTCTGGTGAAGAATTTCTCTCCTGATGGGAGTGGTCTCTTCCAGGATGACAATGCCCCCATCCACAGGGCACGAGTGGTCACTGAATGGTTTGATGAGCATGAAGACAATATAAACCATATGCCATGGCCGTCTAAGTCACCAGGTCTCAACCCAATTGAACACTTATGGGAGATTCTCGAGCAGCACCAGAGACAGCATTTTCCACCACCATCAACAAAACACCAAATTAGGTCATTTCTCATGGAAATCCCGTTCCTCCAATGGAGTTCCAGACACTTGTAGAATCTGTGCACTGGCGCTGTTCTGGCGGTTTGTGGTGGCCCCACGCTCTATTAAGTCACTTTATGTTGGTGCTTCCTTTACTTTGGTAGTTAGCTGTATGTTGTGTGATGCCAGGTCTATAATTTACACTGTGTATATCAGTGACAGATGGGGAGCCGGGAATGGAGGAGGCTGAAATCTTACCTTTAAAACCAATCATTATTCTCAACCTGTTTTCATGCATTTTGGTTAAGTAGTTATATAATTGTGATGGCTGTTGAGTGTGTACTTGTGATGTCTTTGTGTGCTGACCTACAGAGAAAAATACTGCACATCTCCATGGAAATTGAATAAAGGTATTGTGTAGCATTGGGGTTTTTTCACAGAAGGTACTTGCAGTAGCCCCTGATATTAGAATGAGGTTAAAGACATCAATTCCATTTACTTTCCTGCTTTAATTTTCAAATTGTAAGATAATGTCTCTACAATAACATCAAATAAAAATAAGAGAAAATGCCTTGTTCAAACAACTGCATTGCTTCTAGGAGGCAGAGCACTTTAGGTAATATAAGACACAATAACATGATATATTAAATAAAAACTGGAAAAAACTGACAGCTTATAGCTTGTACGGCTTTTTCTAGATATACATCATCTCTCTAAATGGACTACTGCCCAGAACGTCTAGAGCACTATTGTGAACTGTCTTGACTTCAGAATAATCAGAGATATACAGGACGCAAGAACACAATATACGAAGCAGCCACCTTTCCCGCCAAACATTTCACTCAAATTATAAGGCAGGGGCAGCCTTACCGGAGACGGTGGAAAATCAAGACCCAAATCAGAACTCAAGTCAAAATTTTACAAAAATCACAACAGCAACCTTGATTCTTGTTTCAGCCACCTTTCCCGGCCAAACATTTCACTCAAATTATAAGGCAGGGGCAGCCTTACCGGAGACGGTGGAAAATCAAGACCCAAATCAGAACTCAAGTCAAAATTTTCGCAAAATCACAACAGCATTTATGTATTGATCAACCTTGATTTGTTCCCTTGGGCTTATCGAGGGCTTTCAGACGGCAGAATGAGAATGCCGTTGACAAGCGATGTGTTCTTGGAAGTGTCACACTTTCAGACACTGTGGTGGCTGAGCTACAGCCTACGCAAGGAGCAGCTCCAGGGGCGGGAGGCAGATTTACATTAGAGAAATAAGTGGGACATAAAACAGAGTGTGAAAAACGTAAGCCGATGTCATCTCCCCAGGGCGGGAGTCGACAAGTCGCTGTGAGAGGTTTAAGGACTCGCCGTCCGTAAAGTGACCCAGATGTCTGTGCGCGTCCAATTTGGAGGAGTACGATTCCTAACGCCTTTGATTTGATTTGATTCAAAGCTTTCAGTATACAGAGCTCCTAGGATCTTATAGACCACGTGATGTCATCTCTTACTTATTTAGGACGGAAATGTGTAATGTCTGGGTGCATATGTCTCCTGTTTTCTCCTGTCCGTCCCCCATTTCAGGGTCAGAGACACTTCTCCTTGCCTTATTATCACATTTACTGTGAAAAGTTCCCCCCCCTCTCCTCCACAATCCATGAATGTATTCTATTTTAATGTATTCAAGGCTGTAAGATAACAAGTTATACCAATACTATGTTTTTGCTGTTCATTAAACATTTTGAGTGCAATCACAAGGCAATTGCATTGAATTGACTCCAAATAAAAGGGCTTTTAATTATCCATTCTAGTCATGAGCTGCAACAATGAGGATAAACAAGTAATTTAGGTTTTATTGCTCATCTTCAGATGGGGAAAGGAGATTTTATTCCATTTCCTAGCAATGGATAATCCGTGTTGATGAGCTCTTCCAAATTCCCATATTAAAATATGTTTTATTTTATAGAGACGCATTATAAATAAATCTGGACCCAACCGGATTAGTTTATAACGGTAATGACACACCTCCCAATAGAGAACAGAACCGGATGAGTTTATAATGGTGATGACACACCTCGCCAAAGAGAACAGAACCGGATGAGTTTATAACGGTGATGACACACGTCCCCAAAGAGAACAGAACCGGATGAGTTTATAACGGAGATGACACACCTCCCCAAAGAGAACAGAACCGGATGAGTTTATAACGGTGATGACACACGTCCCCAAAGAGAACAGAACAGGGCAGGGATTTGAAAAAGCCTCAGCACCACGTCACAAACACAATTCAATTGTCTTTTTTTTAACATGTTGGCGACCTAGAGGAGTGTGTTTGTCCTCCTCACCCCCGAAATCACTTCCTCGTACTTTTGATCTCTTACCTCCAATGCCAACAAAGACAACAAATAGTTTTAAGTCATTTTTGATGCAGGGTAACACACACAGAAAAAAAAGGAATGCATAATTGACAGCAATAACTGGTAATAATTGACATTTAGCAATAACTGGTGAATGCACATTTTCAGAAAGTGATTGAACTCATGTAAAAAAACTGAGCCACAGAGAACCACACGGTAATAACTGACAGTGAGAAATGCAACAAAATTTGATTTTTTTTCAATTAATACAATTGTTTGAATTGTCACTGTGGCAGTACCCCTTTATGATACTGTATTGTACCTTTAGTCAGAAGAACACAATTGCATCAAGAAAAAGAATGTTGCTTGCATTGCTTGTACAAGCCTCATTTTCATTCCAATATGGCCACCATTGTGAATATGGATTCATTACCCTTCCTGGGTGCATATCTGTATCTTTCCTCAATTTGTACCTTTTTCACTGGGAAAAGGTACAAAACCGTATCATGAAGGATCTTATGTGCACCTTCGGAAGGAAATGGGAACAGATTCCAACATTAACTATGGCTATTTGTGTAATCATCACAGAGAGACAGATTTTGACCAAACTCAGAAAAATCATGGCCAACAAGACACACCTCATTCAGCTGAACGCCACCCTGGTCAAGCAGAAGAGCTCATTCAGTGGTAGATTGACACTCCCAAGCTGTTCAAAACTCATGCGGAACGCTTTGACATCAGAAAAACCTTCATTCCCACTGCCATTAGATTGTACAATGCAGCTAAACTCGACTGGCTGAAACTCGTGAAATGGATCTGAGTGACATTGGGGGTCTAACACCGGTGGTACCCAGAATTCCTTGAATTCCCTGAAAATGAACATTGGTGGGCTAGAGATTGCTGTTTTAGACTAGAGACTATCACCACAGTTCCGTTGCAATTTGCATTTTGCACTACCTGCTCTTAACTCTAACTTATTATCTTATTTTGTATATAAATGAATTGTGTGTGATTCTTGGAGTTTATTGGGGTGCTTCAGTCGAGGCACTTCACCCGTTTAAAGGATCCCTCATTCACTCAAGTGTTGCCTTTATTTTGGAAGTTACCTGTAGTACGTTTTTACATTTTACTCATTATTTTTGTAGCAAATACTTTTTCTTATTGTGGTGATGAAGCATGCTCATATTCCCTTTAGAAATGTTACACCAACTGTGCTGTTTGTGCCCATTCTTCTTCATACTCAAAATAGAACTATGGAAGCATTTTAACGGCACATGGAAAGACGCTTCAAGCTGTGAATTTCAATTTGTCTGATTTACTTCCTAAACCTGAGAACATCTATTTCAGTTTGAAACCCTTGCCCTCCAGTTACAAGCACCCACATATCTCTCACCGTGTTCTGCTAACAGACGTAAACCTCATGCTGTATGACCACTATTTATAACATGCATGACTATAATCTCCTTTTCTGAACAATCCCAGCTTCATGTGCTCATGTGGTCAAGACTAAGACAAAAAACACAGTCTAACTTGAACACTCCTTGAATGAGGCAGTCACAGCGCGTTACACAGTCACAGCGCATTACACAGTCACAGCACGAGTTTGGCTGTCCCTGCAGTAAGTAAACTGCTGTATATTCACAGGACAATAAGGAACACATTCACTTACATGGATGTCTGAGCCAAGATTCAAGCTTTCTCAGAATTGCAGTAATCCTTCACAAGTGTCATGTTACTTGTGCTTTTATCAATACGGACTACAAGTACATGTGAATTAGCATTAATCACTTATTAAAATTAACTTGCATCTTAAAAATAATGGACAGGAAGCCACACAAAAGGATAAACTGCTTTTCACAAGCATGCAGAATGGTTAAATGATGGTTATAAATGGGTATACATGATAATAAATCAATATAAAAGGACAGACCTTTTGAAATTATAATCCATGATTAAGGATTTATAATAAAGATCACCCATCCCCCAGCTGACAGCTTCATACTGAATTGTGTTTCATGCTGTAGCATTATGGCACATTTTAATTCACTTTGCATTCATTATATTTTATTATGAGAAACATTCACTTACACAAAATTATTTTGATGATAAAGAGGAATCCGCAGCCAATGAGCGAGCTTCATTTAAATTGGCATTTTAATCCTACTGCGAAAACGATCAACAACAGGTTCTTATCAACCCAAGGTTCGCTTCTTTGCCTCCCTTATATGTGGTTCACCAACTACTGCCGACACACATGGGGGGGGGGGGTTACACCTGTCCAGTGTTTCGTCAGAGTCGTCCGGACAGTCAGGCTCTCCGTCACACAACCACTCCTCAGAGACACAAGTCAGCTGGTCATGGCAATGAAACTCGCCCACGTCACACAAAATGGCTTCTGGGAATGAGAGAGAGGGAGGGAGGGAGGAAAACAAGGAAGGGAGGAAAGAATGGCATCGTGTGAGTGATGGGATGATCAGGAGCATGAGCAGGTGAACACGAACACGTTAAGGGAGAAGAGCGTGAGCTCGTTGTGCTGGAGATGGTGAGAATGCGGAGGTCGGATGAAGCCGCAGTGTGATTCTGAGGGAAGGCCTACCTCGCAACAACAAACAAACAAACAACATGAGAGAGACACTCCACATTTATCTCGTGAGGAGACCACACCTGCATGAGGATGTGCATCTTTCTCCTCCGTCACGGTTTTCCTGAACGCACCCTCCCTGCTCGCGACTACTGTCCTTGACTCAGCGACCTCTTAACCGCAGAATAGAATTTGTGCGCCAAATAAAAAAAGATCAATGCAGCTAAACTGAAATAAAATCAAAAGAAGCCGCTAAGAAGCTTTCAGTTACACCCCGGGGTCAAAGCAGAGGCAGCTCAACACACTACGGATTAAAGCAGAGATGAAATAAGAGGCCAGAAGCTTCACTCAAAGTAATGCAGCTGAGAATAGATTTATTCTTTCAAGTTATAAAAAATAACAGTTAACAGAGACACATTTATAGTATATTATTTATATACGTATATATATATATATATATAATATATTTTAATTGAGAGGTAATGGTTGGCAAAAGATGAAAAAGGCCTGATATTCACATGAGCAGCATGGTCATTATCTTGAACTGTGCACCACGTCCTCGAACACGCAATGCTGTGATACCTGCTACGGTACTGTAACTATGTCTTTGTCAGGATATTCTTTGTCGCTAAATTCATTTAGGTAAAAGCCTGGTGATTTTTGTCAGGGCAACTTTTGTTCAGGGTAACTTACAGGATGCGGATTAATACATGGTATGATCAATCATAGTTCGCACAAGAGATCAGTGCAGTAATACAGCGATAGATATTTAATGTTGATAACTGTTTTATTCATAAAGTAACACTGGTTGATACAGTTACCTCCAGAGTCATGTTTTCTAAATGTAAGGCAAACTTTGTAAGTTTTGTTGTTTGCTGAGTGTGTTCCATACCCACAGTATGTGTCTACAGTAGAAGTTTGTTCCACACCCACAGTATATGTGTCTACAGTTTTACAGTAGCTACCCTGGTCAAATATAAGCTTTTGTAGCACTCCATTTTGTGGTTGTTCAGAAGCAGGCATCTGCAAGCTTGTTGACAGGCCTCCCACCACTGCCTGTCAGAGTGGTGCGATCATTTGGAGGAATGGCGCACACTTCACTAAAGACCTGACACAACTCCGGCTGGTCTGCTTTACCCGCTAGGCCTCCAACACTAGTCTGACGAGTTCAACACACCAGAACCAATTATTTGGTTCCTGAGCGGAACACTGGGCAGCAAACACACCGCACTGTTTTTCCTCTGACCTGTTTGTTGTGGGCTTTGCAACAGCTGCAAGGTGGAAATAATTAAATGAACCACTTCTGTCTGCCCCATCGCCCAAAAGCAAAAAACTTTCACCGAAGGACGTGCGTGGGGGGAAAAGGTAAAAGATAACCTTGTTCTTCCTCCTTTCCCAGGATACTCTGTGCTCTTTGTGAACACTGCATCCTTCATCTCCACATGGGCACAGACCCCAGCTCCATGTGGGCACAGGCCCCAGCTCCACATGGGCACAGACCCCAGCTACACATGGGCACAGACCCCAGCTCCACATGGGCACAGACCCCAGCTCCACGTGGGCACAGACCCCAGCTCCATGTGGGCACAGACCGCAGCTCCACATGGGCACAGACCCCAGCTCTACATGGGCACAGACCCAGAGAGAGAGAGAGAGAGAGAGAGAGACCCCAGGGGGAGAGAGAGAGAGGGGGACAGAGACAGAGACAGAGACAGAGAGTAACAGACATTATATAATCCGAATAACTCTCATTCACAATGAGAGTCAGGGAGAGAGAGAGCGAGAGAGAGAGAAAATTGTCACTATCCCCACAATAACATTGGTCAATCTGCTGTCAAATCTGTTCCAGCCTACTCGAGTGCAGTCACAACACTGTCAAGCCGCACTGTAATTTCTAATCATATGATCATTCTAATGGCACAGACAGTGTTATTTTTCTTTACAAAAAGAAAGTTCAACAGTACACAAGTTCATCCTCACTCTTCATTAAGAACATTAAAAAAACAGGAAGACAGAGACACAGACACAGACACAGACAGAGACACAGACAGAGACACAGACAGAGACAGAGACAGAGACACAGACACAGCAGAGACACGCAGAGACGCACGCAGCTGTAAATTATCTTGAGTGTTGAGAAGAAAATGCACCCATGCAAGTTGTTGGTTTGTTGTTGTGGGATATTTTAATATTTTAATCTAAATTAACGAGGTAAATTAACAGGGCTACAAAATACACATGAAAATATTGTCAGTGCAATAAAAACGTTTTATACACGAGGTGCTGACACCACATTTCAGGAAAACCAAGAGCGCAGCAGAACATTCCGAGCCAGAAGCCCGGACGTACCGGGACGTGGAGACACTTCTGTGCAGTCGGACCAGAGAGTTGGGTACGGTTCCAGGTAACCTTTGACCTCATCCAATATATAGGCCAGTATGTGTTTGTTTTTTTGTGGGGGGTTTTCACACGAGTCCGCCACTCATTCCCAGAGGGCAGTGATCTCCGCTTCCTTCGAGATGGAATTCGCCCACCCACGTTCTGGAGACTCCTTTACGTGCTTCATGGCGGACTGAAGCCGGCTCACCCTCCCCCCCTCCCCCTGAGGCGGACAGCCAAACGCCGCCCCTGAACGGGGCTGATGACCAGGGCCGATTTGGTAGAGACGGGTTTCGAACCGCGTCCCTGACCGGCAGTGTACACCGTATCAAACCAGCCAAGATACGGTGCGTTAGACCGCTACGCTATCCACCGCCCCCAGGCCATATGTTTTTATTTTCCTGACATTCAGAGTTAGACAATTCTCTCTTCATTTGAATGTGTAATCTCTGATGGCAGCAATACCATGTCTGTTCTCACAGGCCTGGTGGACAGTTACAGCATGCCTTCTTTCCCAAGTCTGATAAAAGCTCACAATTCTTTCTGCAAATCGTGGCCAGCCTTGTAAATCGCACAGGACAGCTCACATGGATTTACCATCCTGCTCTCCTCCCAGTGTGTGATGTCACACTTTGGAAACTCCCTAAAATAAACAGCCTGTGCATGTTAGAGCAGCCCCAGATTTCACCACATTAGATAACCACTCCAGATCACCCCTTTTGTAAATATGGACAGGCACTATACTGTGTGTGATGATGTTTTACATGAACTACACCCCCCACTAATGCTTAGTACATTTGGCCGAGACAGAACACACACATGTACACATGCTGAGGTGTGTGGCAGATGGCAGATATCGGTGTGTAACGTAGGTGTTGAAAACCCTCTCAAGGGACTATCGGACTCAGAGGTGCCAAGGCTGTTCCAGACTGCAGAATGAGTAACTGTGTTTGTGTTTGTGTGTGAGGGTGGCGGAGTGTGTGTGTGGGGTCTGTGTGTGTGTTCATTACTGTGTTAATTACACCGTAATTAATCGATATAAGAGCCCCACGGTGAGACAGTGTGATGCACCTTAACTGGGCTCACAATCCGAAAACTCTTTCCTGCCCCATCATCCCTCCGGTAAGCAAAAAAAAAAAGGTTATTTGGAGGGGAGAATACTCATAAAATCCCCCTAAATATGTTACAGTTTGACCCCATGGCTGCTGCAGCGTTTGGGAATGATCGATACCTAGTGGAGGTCGGCCGATATGGATTTTTCAAGGCCGATGCCGATACAGATTTCTTTAGCGGGCAGGAAGGCCGATGGGACGAATTATCTTCTCTTTTTTTTTGCCTGGGCGTACTTTTGGGTGAAGCGCTCCTACATGCTGCTTTGCCTTTCTCAATGAAACACTCAATTTAATTTGACTAGACAGTGGGTATAAAAAGTATAAAAGAAAGAAATAGCCTTATTAAAATGCTGCGTCACTCTCTAAGTGCACTTTTAAGGTGGCTTTTAAGTGGCTCTGGCCGGGAGTGCCACTAGGGGGCGGCAATTGGCTGCCTGCCCCAGGGAGGGGAGGGAAGCCGATATGAGCTTGATGCGTACAGGAGTGGCTCTGTGTGTAGCGGAGTTACAGTCGATGCCTTAGCAAGTACCAGCTCGGAGGAGACGATACTTTGCATTTGTCACTGCTGGTCTCTCAGGGCTATGGCAGCAAACTCACAATACAAGGGGGCCGGGGGGGGGATTTACATGAAAAGAGAGGTGTAATGGGCTACTAAATTGGGAGGAAATGGGAAAAATCTGAAACAAATATCTTTTAAAAAACAATAGCCCAATAAAAAAATTGCCCACAAAGGCATCCATACCTGCCAATGCAGATAGTAACAGTGGTAGAAAATGCCAAATATCGGCCTGGCCAATCAATCAGTCAGCTAATAGCTAGACACACACGACAAAGGATTAAACTCAAGCTGTCCAGGGTGGACCATAAAGCTTCAAACACATTGTGTGTTCCATACCCACAGGATGTGTGTCTATAGTATAAGTTTGTTCCATACCCACAGGATGTGTGTCTACAGTATAAGTTTGTTCCATACCCACAGGATGTGTGTCTACAGTATAAGTTTGTTCCATACCCACAGGATGTGTGTCTACAGTATAGGTTTGTTCCATACCCACAGGATGTGTGTCTACAGTATAAGTTTGTTCCATACCCACAGGATGTGTGTCTACAGTATAAGTTTGTTCCATACCCACAGGATGTGTGTCTACAGTATAAGTTTGTTCCATACCCAAAGTATGTGTCTACAGTAAGTAAACAATGATTAAAAACAGTAGAGGCCTTATAAACGTTGTCTTAAACAGTAAAGTTATGATAACATTTCACAGATTTGTTTCTTTTCTTTTCCTTGTTTGTTTTTGCAGTTGCAGTGTCTGCTGTACAAGACAGGACTGTGTAGAGTTCTACACAGAGCATTTCAGACACACACTGCTCACGTGGCTGAAACGCTCCTGAGTTAATTCTGCTTCATTGGAATAGGTGGGAGGCCGGCAAGGTAATACGCTGTGATTCAATTCAATGGCGGCTGTATGTCAGTCAAAAAGCAATAACAGCAAATGAGGAGACACTCATCCTGGTGTTTCTCTCTCCAAACAGGGAAGACACTCGTTAAACTGCCACTCGGAGCGTATTTGTGCTCGTGAGTCTGTCACAGAGAGAGAAAGGAACGGGACAGGTTTGTGTTTTATTGTGGTTTTACTGAGGCTTTGTGCTTCTGGCCCTGTTGTGGTTCTAAAATGCAAATTCCACATGAGGGAGAATAAAAAGCAGAACAACAAATGGAGGGGAAAAAATAAAAAAGTTGTGTCACTCGAGTCCAAGGTACTAACGGCATAAATCTTGTTCATGTGCAGAACAAATACAATGTGGGAAGACCAGTGGCCGTATGTACAAAAATTCTAAGAGTGCTGATCTAGGATCAGTTTAGCCTTTTAGCTCATAATGGATATGGTTAGGATATGGACAGGGGAAACCTGACCCTAGATCAGCACTCCTACTCTTAGAATCTTTGTACATACGGGCCCTGGTTGATCCCCTCCCCTAGGGACCAAGGACACTGAGCAGAGGCGGCCCGCTTTGGAAGCGCGTACGTGCTCCTCGCCTGGTGGATTACCATTTAAAGAGCAGTGCTCCAGGACCGGCCGTGACTTCCTCTACCCGCTGTGGAGCAGTCAAAGGAACAGCCTCTGGTCTCCGGAGCAGCAAAGCCACCTTTTGATGAGCGTCAAACTTTTCATCCGAGTTGAGAAAAGCCAACGGCTGATCCTTAATGCCAGTTTACCTCCCTTTACAGCATGAAGCTTTCAACTCGAGGGTTTGATGTTCCCCTTTGTGTGTGTGTGTGTCCTTCAAACGGTCCCGCCAGCTTTTCAGTGGGACCCTAATATGCTAATATATGATAACAAAAACCAAATACACTATTAACAGCCAATTGTTATACAAATCAAATTCTTAGTAAAAAAAAAAAAAATTATTACTTTTTTATTTATCCACACAGCATCACCGTTTTAGCCTTTTGTGAGGAACATGAAGTAAGTGTATTATCATAAGTTGAAAATATTCAGAGGCACCTAGAATGCCCATGTTATTCTGTGTGTTATTCCTGAGCCCTCCCCCATTGTGGACTCAGTGGGATGAAACCCACAACTCACAAAAGCAAAGTCTCTGTAATTCCAGCAGTGCCTTCAATGCATATCGTAATCATCTGGAGAAATCACACAGGAAAGTGAGATTTAAAAACCCCTCCTGTGGCAGGAGAGCGCTCAAACACGACTGTTCATCTCTGCCGCACAACATTTCTCTTTCGTCCCCGGATAAAATGGTTGCTATATAAAAAACACTTTAGCTCTCCTGCTATGAACGTTTGTCAAGATATAAATACACATTTATGAGTGTGTGCCATGGCTCCGAAGGACCTGTTTCCATCAGAACACAGCGCCAGTAAATCCTGCTTTTATACGTACTGTTTCTGTCCTGCATCTCCCCTCACACTAACAACTAACGGTTGCAGGCGCTTCAGAATATACATATCAGTATGAATTTTAAAAAGGGTAGAACAGTTCACCTAGGTCGCACAAGTTCAGCTTTGGCCGAGAGTGCCACAAAATAGTTCATTGTGAATATGAGAGAACATACTTTTGGGTCTTACGCATCTGTGTCCCATCAAGGGAAAAACTCTGTTAATTAAATGCCAAGTCATGCA
The DNA here is from genome assembly GCA_029706075.1 of Aldrovandia affinis. Lineage (NCBI taxonomy): Eukaryota > Metazoa > Chordata > Actinopteri > Notacanthiformes > Halosauridae > Aldrovandia > Aldrovandia affinis. The sequence goes on along the minus strand of JAINUG010000133.1, from coordinate 1,617,324 downwards.
CATAAAGAACTGATCAAGTCCCCAACCAAGTCCTGCACTGTGCGAGCATATCATCAATCAAACGTGAAAAAAGGGAAAATTGAAATTTTACCCCTCTGCTAAAATCACTTTTGACCACACAGTCTGTGAGCAGAACTGGCAGGCCTCATTTGTGGATCTCTTCCTCTCTCCTAATGCAAACAGACGTGCCTCTCTACGCACCTGGCAGCGACGGAAGGTAGCAAAACTGAAAAACCGACAGAATCCACAGAAAGGTGGCTACGGAACCAGCTCATAGTTATGAGCCTGACTAATGAGGCTATGGGACCAACAACCAGCAACAGACAGGAGGGAGAGCCCTGATAAGAGCTGAGATAGGTGTGTTTACGGACGAGTTCTCTGTGCATCTTCCAGACCCCCTTGGGCTCTGCTCCAGTGATCTCCATTCCAACAATGAGTCCTTTACTGTCGGCGTGTTGCTTTGCACTGGCCTTAATGCACAACGAAGGCACTCTATTGACCATATTGTGAATACATACATCATTAAATATCATTATGGAGGGAGAAACTAGCAAGATGAGGCCTGTGTGGGTGGAATGAAGATCAAACACAGCAGGGTGTTGTGATATGACCCCAAGATGCAACCAAGGGTTAATTGGGTTTCATATTCTGCTTTTAAGTACAAACGCCACAATGCAGAGTGGTCCATCCTACTCGTACCACAGCCACTTGCCATAGGAATAAAGATGCACAGAATAGATCATTTAAATATTTCATTATCCACGTCTAATTGGCTATTAGTTTACAGAGATTTCAGTATGGATTCAGTCCTGGCCACAGCACTGATATCACCTTGCTCTGCGTCTGCAGAGACCGGCATCATTTCCAGTATAAACTGTCACTGACAGAGAGCCTTAGTGAAATCAGAACATGGATGAGAACAAACTGGCTGAAACAAAACCCTGATAAAACAGATACTCCTGACTGGATTTAAATTCATCTGTTCAGAATCTGAAGTGCCAGTTCAGGCTCCAGATATTGAATTTAGACGTTAAAGAGATCTCTGGCATCCCTCCTCCAGCGTCTGTGACAGGAGAAGCTCCCCATGGCAACATGAGGCCTGGCGTTCCCACACGGGCCGCTGGTGTGCAGTGCAGGTTCAGTTCAGTTCAACTGTATTTCACCAGGATAGTTCACTCAGTAATAATACTGTTTTCCAGGGAGTCCTGGGTACATTTACTAAGACAACACAAGACAAAAATAAAAACAATTAAAAACATCAATAGCATGATGTTCTATGCATCCAATCCTGTGTGCTAAAGTCCAGCTTTGAGTTTATATTTGAAAGCCTGCAGATTTGTTTGTTCCCTGGTCGGACATGTCTAGCTGATTCCATATATTGGCTACATAGTACTGTAGGCTGCCTTTCAATGCAGCAATTCTGGCCATAGGGATTTTCAGGAGGTGTTGATCCCACAGAGTTTTGGGGGGGGGGGCAATATGACACACAGATTTAAAGACCATTATCAATACAGATAGTTTGATTCACTCCATGATTGGATCAATTCCAGCCCTTTGCAGAGGTATGTCAGTCTTAAGGTGGTCTTTTATGACAGACGGTGACCAATTATTTTCTCTTTCGCACTGCTTCATATTACCTGACTGGTTTTTCATTGGTCGCTGGCACAAGAGAAAGAAACGCATGTTGGGATATTTTAGATTCAGTTGGCTGAACAGGAAGTAGAGCAGAGACAAAAATCTTCTGACCAGTTCTCTGAGCCACAGCTCTCACCCAATTAGGCGGCTCAGTTCAGTTCTCACTACTCAGTTAAGGGAAATCAATCAACAGTTCTCAAACTCTAAATTCTACTCTACCTATAAACACATTGTCATGCCCTGCCTTTAGTGCATTTCTCATTGTACTGGAGGATATGGTAGAGTCTAAAAAACATTTCTCATTGGTTGTAAAATAATCTTTCAGTTTCTCCAAAAGAACACAATCTGCAGAAACACTTCTTATTTGTTGAACTTTGTTCTTCCTAAAGTTTGGACACCATATATGGACCTCATGCCCTTTCTATCTGCCATCTTAAGCGTGCTGTTATTAAAGATTGATCTCTTACCAAGACACATGCAATTGGACATAAAGACCCAAATGTCATCCACGTCTATTTAAAAAGAATTTGAAGATTATTTATATGCATAAATGAAATGTTCATTTCACTGGACAAGCAGATACTTCCTCCTTGTGTTTGTGAACGCCGGAGGGTTCTAACGAAGCTCTTTTCTCGGCTCTCATCCTCATCTGACTCTGTCATATTGATCGGCTCCCACACCGTGAAAGAACAATATGGGGCATGGTTCACCAAACATTCCTGTTCACCCTGGATCCTTAAAGGGAAGATATGGAGATGTGCCAGGCTGCAGATAAGTCCTTCTAATTTTTTTAAAAAGATTTTGTTTGTTTGTCAGATTTTTCCCTATTTTCTCCCAATTTAGAAACCAAATATATTTTATTTTCATGTAAACTATTCCCCCTCGTATTGTGAGCTCGCTGCCGTAGCCCCGAGACCGGCAGTGACCAAGCGATGTACCATCTCCTACAAGCAGAAACTTGCCAAGCCGTCACCGTAACTCCGGTACAGAGGGCCACTCCTATACGCAGCGGGCTCGTATCGGCAGTTCACGGGCAGCTTTCACACCGGCAGACTGTGGACGCCCGCAGTCCAGTGTGAGAAGCCTGCACACTTTTTGGGACATAACCAACATTTTCTACCAATCACATCAACTCAGTGAAGGTGGGTCTAAGGTGAAGACGGGGACTCAAAGCGTTTGTCAAACGCATCACACTCCCTCGAACCACGCTCTGAGAATCTGACCAAGCTGAGTCCTGCCATGTCCCTGGGGTGCCTGCTGCTGCTACGCTAAGTGCTGTTCACAGACGGTAAGGTGAGTGTCTCCAGATCTCCTGGGTTGTGATATAACTGCAATCCAAACACACTCCATACACACCAATGTGCATTCAGGAACCGGCCCCTAAAAATAGGTCATGAATAATTCATGGTCTCATCTTAAAGTTTGAGATAGGATTTCACAGCATCCAATGTGATTTCCTCTGGCAAGTAAATGTCTGAGGCAAAGGGATGTCTTGCGGTTTTCTTGTGTCTTGACCTCCTTTTTCGATGCAATCACGGGTTTATGTGATAGCCAGCTGTGGAAAACCAATAATAGGCTAATTTGTTTTTGTGATCTCTCAACGGTAATGTAACATTTTACTGCACTCTCTTCACGCTCCTCTCCCCCCTAATACGCACAAACATGCCGAATTATCACGACCGGTGGAATGCCTTCAGAATGAACAGATAGACTCAATTTTAACCACAGCACAGGGGAATAATATGTGAAATTTACAATTATACAATTTTAAAACAGTCCTTGAGAATATTCAAGGAGTAAAACAGGGTTAACACCATAACTCCTGCATTAAAGCGCAGATTCCCTGAGGCTCTTTCAGTCATATGTTTTGACAGCAGAAGAAGGGAAAGTACATTAAAACGTGCACAACGTCCTCCGCGCATAACTGCGTTCAAGGTCATCGACCCACGACAGCCCCGTGGGTGAAGTGAACGATCCAGCCGGCGCTGGTGATTAACACCCCTCCTGAGTGTCATAACCAATCAGAGGGCGAATAAGCATGAGAGAGGGCGGGGCTATCACCACTACTGGAGTTCAGCTGTCAGTCAAGCGGTTTCTGGGCTCTCAGCATCCACAATGAAAACATTTACATTTTTACATTTTAGGCATTTAGCAGACGCTCTTATCCAGAGCGACTTAGTTTACATTTCTTTACACGCAATCCATTTATACAGCTGGATATTTTACTGAAGCAATTCAGGTTAAGTACCTTTTGCTCAAGGGTACAACGGCAGTGTTCCACCTGGGAATCGAACCAGCAACCTCGAGTTACAAGTCCCCTGCTGTTCACCACTCACCAGCCACCTGAGCATTCCTCGTATAACTAAACATGTTTTTTTTACTTTGTTGAGCCGCAAGTGAGAATTGGCACCAATTACTTAAAGAACGCTTGTTATTTCAGTAAAGAAAGTAACATTTACTAGTAAAATAACTGGGGGATGATTTGTATTTGTGCAAAGGGAAGCACAGGACAAAACAGGTGGTGAGGCGAACACTGTTCATGTGTTTTTAAAGCACAGGTCGTTTTTTTGTGTATTATTTTTAGCCACCCTTGCTTATCGGCAACTTTTGGGTTTAAACCGGTGGTATAAAGAGGAAGCACTGTATATATTTTATTACTGGCACATAAGGTTTCATTTCACATCTTTAAAATGCTTGATAAAGCAATTTCATACATTCATTTGATAAATAACAACAAAAGCCTGGTTTAAATACAAAAATGCCTGGGATGGCTCTTGGCTTGAATGCTGATATGGTGCTTCATTTGTATTTTTAATAATATATTGACATTTCTTCTTAGATAATATATTTAAATCTAGGCTACTTCTAAAGGTGAAGCAGGGCTTCCTTCTTTTAAATTCTGTCGGATACTTCAGGGGTGAAAGCATTTCCGACGAGTTTTCTAGCTTTCTCCAGCGCATGCTTCCATTTTCTCCGAGACTTTTCCTCCAGGGCTAAAGGATGTGTGACAACGCAAGCCAAGCTGGGAGCCGAGCAAGAACCGGCGATTAATGGTCCTTTTGTTATCCCGCCACGACCGCGCCGGCAGGAACTAGATTGTTTCTCTTATCTGCGCAGATGATTCTGTAATAGAATGTAAGAAGACACATCTCTCCAGCTCTCGCATTGCCCACATTCTGCGGGTCCGCATCTGACATCCAATCTCTTTGTTCCACTGCATAACATTTATATTTAAGAAGTGAAAGTATGAGCGTAGTGTGTTAAAAAATAATGCATTTTAAAAAAATGAAACGCATTTCTCCTCATGTATTTTGTACATAGATCAGATTAGCAGGCAGGGCGTGACAGCAGATTGGACATTAATTTGTCCCTTTTCTATATTTAAACGTCAGCTCTGGATACAGTGCGTCGCTTGCTCCTCCTCCCTTTCTTTTTTAATATAGTGAATCTCTGAGCTGTGAATCTCCTGAAGGCTAAAAGATGGAGATTTATTGTGGAACTTTTCAGGTGTATATAGATGTTGTGGCCGTTGCTTGGAAACAGCATAACTGACAAACTGACGCGTTATGAGGAGTTCCTCTTAAACTAAATCAATATAATAGCATACATCCGCAAAAAAAACACAAATATGCAGTATCCATCATGGGTTGTTCAAGAGTGTTGTTGGACCTGGTCTGGTTGTTTTTGAACAGAGGTGACAGCACTCTTACATTTCACCTGCTCTCACGCTATTAACATCTGAAGTGTGAGGAAAGTGGCACATAGTCTGTAAATTAAAGCAGGGGGAATGGGTCTTTCTATGGTACGTTCTTCCTTGTGGCTGAATGGACAATCGGGCTCATAATGTCTTCATTCCTACATTTCACAAATGCATCTATTAAGCCGATATGGCACCGCCATTTTGAATTCAGTCACTGGGGAGAACAACTCCCGGTTGCTAGCTAGCTAGCTACATGGACTGTTTAGGGCTGTGACAACTCTTGTGTGGCGGTCTCCTGGGTACTTTGCAAGTGACAACATTTAGCTAGCTAGCTTCCCCCATGTCTCTTTTCATAAAGTAGGCCACTGCCATTGCCCAAAACGGCCGATAAAGTGGTTTAAAGCATCGTTAAGAAAACGCCATTTTCCTCATTCATTCCTATGGGAGTGAATGACGCCGGTAAAAACGGCAAGCTAGCGGCCATCCAAGTGCTTTAAAGGGGGCCAAACCTAGCTAGCTAGATTCCCCCATGTCCCTTCTCATAAACCAGGCCACTGACATTGTCCAAAACGGTCGATTAAGTTGTTTAAATAAAATGCTATTTTCCCATTAATGTATATGGAGTGAATTACGTCCGTAGGCCACTGATATTGTCCAAAACGGTCTGATCACATTACATTATTTAAAAAGTTTGTGTTGTAAAATGATAGTAATATTTACTGATTTTTAGTTTATTACAAATGTTTACTAAAAGTTGCCTACTGTCATATCTTCTGTAAGTGTTTGGTAAGACACACATAATACTTCACATCAACACATTATGCTCCGGGTAACAAGGTAAGAAGGGTAACAAGGCAGACCTCCTTAACTAATGAGATGCCTAATGATGGTCAATAGGCTAAGACTAGAACAAGAAATTAAGTTTTATAAACAGACTATTGGAAATGTTCTCAGGTATGGAGTTGACTGAACCAGTTGAACTGCTGCTCATAAAGGACAGGGCTGGCAGTGGATGAGGCTCTGGCACACAGCCGGTTACTTCTCTTAACTTTTCAGATACATCGGTCCCTGGTATTTAACCATCAGGCAGCAGGTTGCCCAGATCTGGTTAACACTTCCAGCTAAACTGAGTGGTACACTAGAATCCCAGATGTGCTATTCCTTCACTCTTCTAATTAACGGAAATTATGTTACCCAGCGGAAGTTAATTTTGTTGATAGAACCAGGAAGTCGTGAAATCGACTTAAGCAATTGCACCATCATTTAGAACCACATGGCAGGACTCCATAGTATTCTAGACCCAAACCACCAGTGGTGGATTAAGTACACAAACCCTTTACTTGAGTAAAAGCACACGTACCCTGATACAATATTACTCCAGTAGAAGTAAAAAAGTCCTACATTCCTTCCCATGTTGGGTGGGAATATTTGTTGTTGAAAGTCAAAGTAAAAATGTAAATACTTAAGCACAGATACTTGGTACAGTAATAAGTAAAAAAGTAAAGTACTTTTACTTTGTCCACCACTGCAAACCACCCACACAGAACCCAAAGTGAAATGATCCCGCCACATTAAAAGCGTATCTGTAATGCAGCAGTGGGCTCGGCTCACACTTGGGAACATCTTGGGCCTCTCTCGCTCTTGTGGGACTTCCATTTTCCAATTTATCCGTTCAGTCGCCACAGCTGGATGTCTGCATTAGAAGATCTGATGGATTTATTTAATTAGAGAAGTGGGAACTCATGTCTGATGTAATGGGCTTCAAAACTGGAACCCTGCCTTATTGCGCCTTTGCGTGAAAAATCATAATTACGGGCAATCGAGATTCGTGGGAAAAAAATATGAGAGAATGATTAGACTAATAAATGCTAGCTCAAAACAAGAAACCGCAGACATTTCAGTAATTCCATTAGCTTGTGAGACATAACGGACGCAGAGAGATGATTGATGAGTGGTGTTGCACGGCACTGCATCTCGCGGACGCTGATGAGTTGCCTCTGACTGATTAGAGACACAGACTCAGCCACACAGACAGACCACGTCTGACGCAGTGAACAGCCTTTTTATAGCCTTTTTCAATTTTTGTTTCAGATTTTTTCGCCCAATTTGGTAGCCAATTGCAACCTCTACTTATTTAGATTTACCCTCCCTACATGAGTCTGCCGCTCCTCTCTACGAGGCAAGCCAATTCTCAGAGGGCAGCGAACTCTGCTTCCTTCCATATGGAATTCACCCTCACCAACATTCTGGAGACACACTTTACATGCTTCACGGCGGACCTGAGCCAGCTCACCCTCCCCCTTCCCCTGGGCGGACAGCCAAATGCCCCCCCAATCGGGACTGACGACCAGGGCCAGTCTGGTAGAGACTGGTTTCGAACCACATCCCTGACAGGCAGCGTACACCATATCGGACCAGCCAAGATACGGTTAGGCGTTAGACCGCTACTCTATCCGCCGCCATTTTAAATGTGTGGTGGAAATGAAGCACACTCTCGGTTTAGGACTAGTGAAAACAAGGTTCTTTATTCATGTGGCATGGAGAGCCGGCATATTGTGCAGCAACATAGGAGCTCTGAGCAGAGGATGTTCACAGGAAATATTCATAAACTGATAAGAACTACTACTCTGGGCAAGTGGTTCAGTTCTTTGCACTCCCAAGTTAGACCAGTTTCATTCGAACCCATCAGGTGCAAAACATCTTGCACAATACAAAACTAGACGGCAGGCTCATGGGAAAGTCACATGGTTACAATTTGAAAAGAAAAAATAAACTTTTCTAAAATGTCAGCAAAGCATGTCCTCAAAGGACGTCTCTTGTATACGGTTTCCACAAATTGGGGGCTAGTACAGGAACCAACTTTCCAATCCATGCAGAATTCACCCTAAAGGAGACAAGGGTCAGTGGATGAGATGAGCCCTTTCTGCTATGTTTAGATTGGTGCCTGAAGATCAGGTGGTGGCAAATTGCGTCCCAACCAAGGCTGACTTCACGTGCAGCAGCACAGCGCATGAAGAGGCAGGACTCTCCCCATTCCCACCTTCTGTTTGATCAGCGCCCCAGGCCAAGCCACTGACATTCTGTTTAAAGTTGTCACCAGTGGTCTAATAAAAAAGAGCACTCTCCCTCATCCAGAAAGACTGGAACAGGGTACCGTTACAACACACAGCAGGGTGTTTGCTGAAGCTCTTCAAATTGAGCACATTTCCACAGGACAAAATGTCACAGTACCACTCCTGGGAATCAAACCTGCAACCTCAACCACTATGCCACACTGCTGGTGATATGATTTGTTTTCTGACACATTTATCACGGTATGACTTTCTTGCTGTGAAATTTCACCGCTGTAAATGGCACGACCCTGGAGCCCAATGTCACCTGACTGAAAGATCAGGGTAAGATGATACCATGTGACTCACCTGAGGTGCACTGAATGTGCTGCACTGACATTATGAGCCTGGAGCCATTATACCTCATCTGCTTCCATTAATAATTCCTTTAACGAATCTCAATAAAGCCCTTTTCAAAAAGCTCAGCTCAAAAGGACCAGGCATAGTTCTTCACACAACTGTTCTCATTTCATTGCACAAAAAAGCACCCCTCTGGTCATTCTCATGACACCTTCAGTCTATCTGCGCCAACTACACACACACTGTGCTCGGACGACGCAACGACCCTGAAGCTGGACTTGGCCTGTGCTCCTCTGCGGTGTCCTGGGCCCGTATGTACAAAGATTCTAAGAGTAGGAGTGCTGATCTAGGATCAGGGTTCCCCTGCCCATATTGTAACCATATCCATTATGAGCTAAAAAGCTAAACTGATCCTAGATCAGCAGTCCTACTCTTAGAATCTTTGTACATACGGGCCCAGAATTGGTGGAGGATGTTATGATGATGAGGTGGACTCACAAACACGACTGGCCGTACGACGAGTGGGAGAAACAATCTGAAGCGTAAAAAATGGTTAAAGCAATATGAAATGAGAGCAGGGGCAACAGAGGCAGGGATGGGCAGCAGTTCAAATGCAGTACATGTATTTGAAATATGTACTTGCATGCATGTATTCCATATATAATACAGGTTGCTCACATCTGTTTTTGTACGGTTCATACCGCCTGTGTCACCTGCAAACCAGCCTACGCCTCCACCAGTTTTACTCATTTAGAGCTGTTATGCATTTTATAACAAAATACATTTTGTGGAATACAGGCAGCTCTTTATGTGCAGATGTTATGGCCAACTGATTAGTTATGAGGGCTTCTTGTAAACAGCAGCAACAAAGAAACAATGCCACTTGTCTGGGATGTGCCGACGATATCATCCTGGCCTGTAGATCAGACATCTCATGTGATTGTGATTAAATAATGTCTCATACGAGAGTAGAGGACAGGGAGTCGGAAGTGCATTCAATCAAGGGAATTATTACAATTAAAAACAATTGGATTTTTGGTGTATATATATATATTTTAGGAACTTTTCAGTCTGTTAGAACTCGAGAGAGAACAGTGCTGTGTAAAACATTTCTTAATCCATAAAAACCTGAAGGACGCACAAGCTCAGAGGAAATGAAAGGGGGATGTGGAGGAGAAATGAAAGGAGCCCTGTTAATGAACCCCCACACTATGCCCTGGATTCAATCAACATTTCTCCTCAACCGTCACTCACGATTAAACGCAAGTGTTCGTTTTATTCTTCAGAAACACCAAAAATGTACTTGTTAAACTGTGTTTGAGAACAACGAAAAATGTTAACGCCAACTTTAAGGGCAGGTGTTGAATCCAGGAAAATAACCATGGAAACAGCAACCTGACAAGTTACGTCTGAAGGTTCTAGATTAATTTTGCACAGTCATGGCAAGAGAATCATGAGGTTCAGCATCAGTCCATCATGTGTGCCTCAGTGAAGCCCCTGCAGCGAGCCACATTGATTCAGTAGCGGCTCTTTCACACATTATCGATCCAGCTGGATTTATTTACATTCATCGACTTTGTAGAAATACAAGCCGTGACGCACTTGAGGTCTAACATGCATTTCAATAGAATACTGGCCCCAAATCTGCACTTTGACCCATCTGCCAATCAGAAACTTCCACTGACAGAACGTTACTTTCACTGAGTGGTGATTTTAGACCCTATTTAGGGGGGCACTGTCTTTCATCTCAGCCCCCCTGAAAATGTTGTCATTCTCTAAAAAACATTTTTACTTCATATCTATTTTTCAAAATACCACAGATAGAGAGTGGTATTTCAATTTTGAGAGTGACCACCATTGTGATGTTTTTGTTTTGGGGAATGGAACAGGAAATTAATTAAAAATCTAGGCTTGTGCTTGTGCTCACATTCTCATTGGGGGCTGAGCCCCCCTAAAGGTCAAATCCTAGAATCGCCCCTGGTTTCAGTCACACACAGTTAAGTTCTTACATATTGTTTGTGATTAACCATGTGCTATGTTCACAATGCTTTTATTTTGTTGTTGGCTTGGTTAAAATAAAATGATGCCAAATGTCAATCTGATTATTTTAGCATTTATAACGGTCGGTAAATTCTGTCTAACTGCGATGAATTTCTCTGTGTCGGTTAATCGCTTGGCATCTGACCTTTAAAAAGCAAATTAAGAGCAGCTGTCAGTTTATGCTTGCCTTCTTCAGATGCAAACTTATTTTAAGGTCACAGGAAAAATCCAAAAGTCCAAACACTTTCCTATTCATTTTCTCATTGAATACCTACAGGTAATTGCAAAAATAAAGGCAACACTGTACATCCACAGGGCATGAGTGGTCACAGTGGTTTGATGAGCATGAAAATGATGTAAACCATATCCCATGGCCGTCTCAGTCACCAGATCTCAACCCAATTGAACACTTATGGGAGATTGTGGAGCGGCGCCTGAGACAGCATTTTCCACCACCATCAACAAAACAAATGACAGAATTTGTAAGAATGGTGTTGCATCCCTCCAATAGGGTTCCAGACACTTCTAGAATATATCCCAAGGTGCACTGAAGCTGTTCTGGTGGCTTGTGGTGGCCCAACACCCTAAAAAGACACTTCATGATGGTGTTTCCTTTATTTTGGCAGTTACCTGTATGTATGCTGCCATTGGGAGGAGAGTTAAGCCCAAGGGCCTAATATGTGAGCTCATGTGAGCAGGTACGACAGCACAATGAAAGTCAGGAATGTGCTGTGCTAGCTGCAGCACACACACACACACATTATTTCTACTTAAGCCAGACATCAGTGATCATGTATCGTGTGATTAAATTGGTCGTTAAAACAAACGTAAATTGAATTTAATCAACGTTTAAGGGTCCACCCAACCAGACGCCATATGGGCAGTGGGGGAACCTTGTAATGAATTGTTCGCTGTCAGGAGGTTGACTAAATGAGTTCTCAAGTGAGCAGCTCAGTCAAGGGACCCGGTGCAGGTCTTCCCCCCACACACCAATCGACAGCAGCCACTGAAGATCCCACTGCTTGACTTAAAAACACACACATACTTTCACAGAAACAAACAGTCACAGTAACAAACAAAATGTGACCTTTTTTTTCCTTTAATAGTATATCATGGCACATTTACTTTTAGTGATGGCTGAAATCGTTTGGTGGAGAAAAAGGAAAAAAAACTACTTGCATTTGTTTTCAAGGCAAGACACACCTGAGTTATTGGGGAGAGAGAGGGGAGGGGGAAAAATCCTGATGTCACATCTTAATTAACTTTGGTCAGTTTATTAAAGATGTAAAGATGCAAATTTTTTGTATGAGCACTTTTCTGAAAATTTATATTTAAATATGCAAATTAGTCGTAAACTCATTACATATGCTAATGTATGCATACAATTCAAATTCAGTTACAACAAGGTAGGAGTGAATGACTAACATTTTTTATCTCCTTTTGTTAAGACACTTAGTACATTTTTTAAAATGCAGAGGGAATTTTGAATAATTGGTTCGTACACTTCAGGAACTTCCAAGATGTAACTGTTGACCAAAAATGAACATTTTATTGGGTGCGTCTTGCCTTAAGTGAAAGTAATCAAAGTTGAGGACGTTGATTGAATCCAGGCTGTTGAATATATTTCCTGACTCAGGTTATTTTGATGGCTCCACGGTGCGATCATCCTCCAATGGAGACCAGCCAACAGAGCCCTGATCAACATGCAGACCGCGTGCCCCGCCCACATCTGCACACGGCTCTGTGCCCCGCCCACATCTGCACACGGCTCTGTGCCACGCCCACATCTGCACACGGCCTCTGTGCCACGCCCACATCTGCACACGGCCCTGTGCCACGCCCACATCTGCACACGGCCCTGTGCCACGCCCACATCTGCACACGGCTCTGTGTCGTTATCCTCCAGAGTGCTGACAGCCTGAGAGCCGTGTCGTTTAATCGCATCACTGGCTGTGAACGAGGAAATCCTCGGGGGCTCGCCGAACGATCAGGAGGTCATCTCAGGATACTGAGGATCTCAGAGCAGGAGGGGCTGGTCTAGGATCAGGTTACTGAGGCCCGTACAAACATCTCAGAGCAGGAGGGGCTGGTCTAGGATCAGGTTACTGAGGCCCGTACAAACATCTCAGAGCAGGAGGGGCTGATCTAGGATCAGGTTACTGAGGCCCGTACAAACATCTCAGAGCAGGAGGGGCTGATCTAGGATCAGGTTTCCCCTGTCCACATCCTAACATTATTTATTACAAGCTAAAAAGGCAAAGCTGATCCTAGATCAGCACCTGAGACACTTTATGAATGCGTGCCCAAGACGCAGGGCTGTCATACCGCGTAAACATACAGCAGGTGCAGTAATGCGCCAGTGTTTTTATTCAGGATCGGACGGCTTGCCAGGTCATGTGGGAGAGACAGAGGCACTACGGGTACTCAAATCCAGGCTTGATGCAGTGCTGGATATTCTCTGGATTGTAGGTAAATGACGAGCCTAGATGAGCCAAACCTGCCTGTTCTTATGTCACATGTTTTAAAAGCAAAAATGTCCTCAGGAAACACTTTGCTGTAGTTTGAGCTGCTCTGCCTCCTCCTCCTCCGATGGACCCACGTTCCCTGAGAGCCCACTTCACCAGAAACACGCAGACGAAGCAACAAACAGACCTGCTTTCCATCTTCCAGTGTTTATGTGCATCTGCATAATGCAATGTGTCGTCGCACATTCTCTCTTTCATAGACATAAAAAGGGGACTCAATTTAAATGCATTCTCTTCCTGAAAAGCTTTCTAATCTAGGTGAAATGAATTGATATTCACTGTATTACCTTTTAAAAGCACCGAGGAGAACATGCGAGGGTCCTGCTCCTTACGATGACAGAAGATGTCTGGTTGCTATAGTGACATGCCCAAAGTGTGCTGGGGGAGATGGCAGAGTCTTACACCAGGATGAAACCTTGAGCTGCGGACAACTGCTGCCTTTGTGCAGCGAGGGTAATTAATGAATCCCTCAGCCATAATAATTACAGGGCTGACTTTAGGAAACTGTGGTGTAAAAATGCTAATCGTGCGCTCATAAACCTGCCATTAAAGGACTGTGGAGTCGTGGTGGCTCTACAGGCTGGGTCATTGTTCACCGCCTGTGTAATTTTACACACTGTTTATCCCAAAGGTTTCATGGCCCACTTAAACACACCAACGTCAAACAAATCATGTTTATTCACTGAATTTATGGACTAACAAAGAGTGTGAATTGGAATATTGTGCAAATTTAAAATTACATTTCCACCAAAAGGCTTTTCTTTAGTTTTTCAAAAAGATTTAAGTGGCTGGTTCCCTTAAGCCCTCGGCTGCAATGCCTTGGGTGAGTTTAGGGGCATTCTACAGTTTTTTTTCAAATGCCATCTATCAGGTGTGTGTGTGTGTGTGTGTGTGTGTATCTGTGGATGAGGGTGGATGAGGGTGTGTGTGTGTGTGTATATGTGTGGATGAGGGTGTGTGTGCGTGTGTGTGTGTATATATGTGGATGAGGGTGTGTGTGTGTGTGTGTGTATATGTGTGGATGAGGGTGTGTGTGTGTGTGATGAGGGTGTGTGTGTGTGTGTGTATATGTGTGGATGAGGTGCGTGTGTGTGTGTGTGTATATATGTGGATGAGGGTGTGTGTGTGTGGATGAGGGTGTGTGTGTGTGTGTGTGTATATATGTGGATGAGGGTGTGTGTGCGTGTGTGTGTGTGTGTGTGGATGAGGGTGTGTGTGTGTGTGTGTGATGAGGGTGTGTGTGTGTATATGTGTGGATGAGGGTGTGTGTGTGTGTGTGTGTGCGTATATGTGTGGATGAGGGTGTGTGTGTGTGTGTGTGTGTATATGTGTGGATGAGGGTGTGTGTGTATATGTGGAGTTGGAGCCGTTTCTATATATACATAATCAATCAAGCAATTCATTTGCTGAATAATCAGGACCAATACTCATAGCTTCCCAGTTATTTAGTGATTGCATTTCTCCTTCCATCATTGTTTAGCGTTGGCTTATGTATAATGATAGGGTTGGTTTTTCCTCAATTAAAACCCCTCTTGTTCATTTACTTTCTCTAACGTGACGTTACAACGCGAGGCACAATTAAGAGGCGGCTCTGCGATTCCTTGTCAATGGATTACTCAATTAATTGGCTCACTTGCTAATTAAGCAAAACAAATTAAAACAGGTTGAGACTAACGGTCGATTGAAAGGCAAGATGTCATCCTCCTGTGTGCCCAGTTTACCAGCCACTGCTGGAGCCAGTGATTCACATCCTGAAACAACTTTATGCACCTTGTGATAGAAAAGACTTTCCAAATTCACTTCCAAAAAAAAAAGTACATTCACAAGCACACAAGTACACAAGTACACAATCTGTCTTAGTTGAATTACAATCTGCATAAAAAGTTTAGGTAATACACTATATATAAGTATAAATATAATTTGAAGACTTGATAGAAACGCAACATGTCACACATACACGTATATTTTGATATGCACTGAAAACAAACAAGCGACACAATGAACTTTAATCATAAGAGTTATGAATTAATTCATGCACACCACCCAAGGACAATCTTTAAGCATGTTGCTGATATTTTATTCATGAGACAGTGTTCAGTTTCACCTGGTTGTTTAAAGAGTTGAATCACTTTGTTATTCATATGAACATGGCACGCAGCTACAGAGAGAGACAAGCAGAACATTTGGGGGCATCTGTGATCAATTCCCCCATAGGTTCAGTTGAAAGGTTAATAAACATTGATTAATTTGTGGAGCACCTTCAGTGACATTGCTCAAGAACCGTCGGTCTAATTAGTCAGCAGGCACGCACACGTCTCATGTTCCAATGCGCCGTAGGGGCCCGTTTTCTTACATTAGTTTATTTTGCTTTTGCTGCCATATCGTCCACTGCATGATTAAGCCCATGATTCTATCAACTTTGACAATTAAATACAAGTGTTTGATTTGATTTGATTTTTTTTATTCACCAACAGTTTGCAGAATTCAGCTATCCCAAATTGTTAACTGGCCGTTTGTCAACAGCAAAAATCTTTCAGCACCTTTCCTGTTGCTGAAGTGTTTTTTTTCCCCGCAGGGCAGCCGAGAGAAAGACTTCCACTGGAGCCCATGCTCTCTCCTACTTCACACAGGGCCACCGACACACCACACTGAACGCTCTCTGCTACTTCACACAGGGCCACCGACACACTAACACAGTGAGGTGGGAAAGAGACACAGGACAAAGCACAGACACACCACACTGAAGCCCAGGTAACAGAACGAGATCGCTGGAATGGAGGGATGAGACACGGAAGCGGAGGGCGAGATGAAAAGGAGGATTTGTGTGGAAAGACGAGTGCTATTCAAGAGCGGCAGAAGGCTGCGAAGCACTAAATTAAATGCATCTTTTTTGACTTACCAATAACCGTCATTAAAAATCAGCAACAACAAAAAATGTGATTCTTTTTATGTTAAATGCAGAACTGAATGCCATTTAATAATTTCAAAAGCATGATAATAATTATTAGCTTTCTGCAAACTCAATTCAACCGAGGGAGGAAAGACGAGACAATACCAGACCAATCACAGTCAATGCACAGCCCCTGCCTTTGATTAGCAGGTGCACATTATCCTGCAGTATTCTGGAGCTCCGCAGTGTTCATCCAGCTCCCAGGGGCCATAAACACAGGCTCTGGGAGTAATCATGTGTTGACCACTACTGTAACGTTCGGCAAAACAGCATGAATGTTTAAAGACAAGCATTTTTTTAAAGATAAGTGTGTGTGTGTGTGTGTTTGTGTTTGTGTGTGTGTGTGTGTGTGGTCCTTACATTCAACCACTACTATTACCACCACAGACCTGACTCTCTAGTGAGAACATTGTGGAAAGAATGAGGTGACTCCCACAGTGTGCTTCAGTGCTTCAGGGTTTCTTATATCGTCTTTAATCTGTCCAGGTTATTGATAAGCGGTAAGAAAAAAAACCTAAATAAAAATATAAATGTAGCAGGTTGTTGTGTTTAGTTGGTACACTATCCTGATATGAAATGAACTTCCTTTTCTAGATAAAGAGGGGGTAGGAACTTAGCAATGGTTTGAAGATCATGTCCATTAGAGCTTGCATCATTGTTTGCATTAGATATATTCCCATTCATGGAGATCACAGAGCAAAGGAAAAATCAGTTTTGAATCCCGTAAAAGTCATAACTCTTCAAAGCCTCACAATACTCATCCGTGCCATAATGGTGACTCTCTATGAAGGGTCGTAAATATGTAATGACTTCACAAACACCACCAATATACAATACACTATATTTCCATCATAAACACTTCTACCAACTGCCAGTCATTTGACCACATTGCCATGACATTCAGATTTTAAGACATACAAGAAATATTTTATTTGAAGTGGGTCTTATGTTATATTAATAACACTTTAATAAACTTGACATTGTCATAACCACTGTCGTAAGTATACAGATAATACACCAGCTTATAACAACTGTTTTTCACAGAACCTGTGATATACCTGCATGATTGTGTGCCAGTAGTGTCATAATGCACATCAGCAGTTGCTTCATAAACTTCTGTCAGCTGCTACAAGCTGGTGATGAAGTCATGATGTATGCTCATACTTACTTCATGACCTCAAGTTGAGTGTTAACAATATTTTAATAATATATAACAGTGTCAACAATATTTAAAAAACATTTTATTCCCCATTTATACTTTAATCCCTCGATTTGGAATAGTAAGCCTATACTGTTGATACAATTTCCTCTGGAAATTCAGGAGGGTGCAGACAACAAAGCAGCACTTGTATTGGCTGATTGGCTAACCAGAGGAGTCACTATTGCACAGTTGGGTGAGGAATATTCTGGCAATAACTGAAAACCTTCCCTCCCTTGGCAGCATTCTGGTCAATTAGGCCCCTGGGGACTGGAACAGTCACGATTCAATGTGAGTTGTAACATAGTGCAACCTCCAAAATGAACACACACCAAGTGTATGATCCTTTACCATAAGGCTGATCAAATTTAGATCTTATTCCACTAAAACAAGCACGTTCACCAGGGGGTTTCATATCATCATTGGACCATTTTGTACCTGCCTCTTAAAATCAGTCAATAACTGTGTTTTACAGACCCTCATATAACAGATGAATTAGTATCAGACCTGTCCAATTCAAACCCTGACATCCCCCCCAATCTACTTTATTACCAAATCAAACCTGATGATATAACTTAATACAGACGAGTAGGATGAGAGCCAGACAGACTCACTGCGGCTTTCAGACTGAATCACACACTGCCCTTAAATCAGGCCTTTACTGTCATCGGTGGCTCAATATATATCCACTTAATACAAACAGTCATAAAGACGTCTTTGCTGGAAAGGGATTTTATAGGCGCACGCTGCCCAACGACTTCATGAAATCAGAAATGAGTTAAGTCTGTTCACATGGATAAACAGCAGGCCAGTGGCACCTCATCACAAATAAAACTCCAGGACAGAAGGTGGGATTTTCACAATCATATCACGTGATACCCACGGTGGGCTGCTGTCTATCGTAGATGCATGTGCACAGGAACCTTTAAAAAAAAATATATATAATAATAATAATATTTTAAATATATATACAGTGGGGTCCAAAATTTGAGTTCACTACCAAGATCTGTTTGTTTTCATCATTCATTGAAAACAAACACAACATTTTTACTCGTAATATTTGTTATTCCAGAATGTCATAAAACACTGATACAAATGTTGTAAAAAATGTTTGTTTGAAAAAGGATGGTATGAATTTGAAATATCTATAAATATTTTATTTGCACACCATTGCCTTTCATTTCCTTAAAATGTTGTGACACCTTATTTTTCATTGAAGTTTTAATACATTCATTGGAAGGTAATGAAACTATACAGAAAAACATCTGGATACAATGGTTTACCAACCCTAACTATTCTCTAGTTTATAAAAAAGGAGGGAACAATTTACAAATACTGTGGTCAGCCATCATCATGGTTTACCATTTCCACAAAAAAAGGAGGGAACAAATGTTGACCTCTGCAGATCAGGAGATGGCTTTAAAAAAAAAAAAAAAAGGACTAAAAACTTAAAGATACCGCTTTCCACTGTTGTGCAATTATTAGGAAGTTTAAGGCCACTGGAACAGTGGCTAACCTGCCAGGTAGAGGATGCAAGTCTATCTTGCCCCCACATGTAGTGAGACGGATGGTTTGAGGCAAAAAGAAGTCCAAGGGGCACAGTTCAAGATCTCCAAAACAACCTGGCATCTTGGGGTTACAAGGTGTCTAAAGCTACCATTCAACGACGCCTACACGACAATGGCCTTTATGGCAGAAATGCAAGGAGGAAGCCTTTTTTGAACACAATTCACTGAAAAAGCCATCTTGAATTCGTCAAACTACATCTGAACTACAATTGGAACCATTTTTTGTGGCCGAATTGAGCTTTTTGGACAGCGTTACGCTTGACGTCCCAAAGAATGAAAGTAATGTTTAAAAGCACCTCATGCCTACGGTGAAACATGGTGGTGGATCTTTAATGCTTTGGGGTTGTTTTGCATCCACAGGCCCTGGAGCCCTTATTAAGATAGATGGAACCATGAACTCCAGCTTGTACAAAGACATTTTCTCCAAAAATTGTTCCCTCTGCCAGGAAGCTACACCTTAGCCACAGATGGACCTTCCAACAAGACAACGATCCCAAACATGCGTCCAAATCAACTAAGAAATGGTTGACAGAGCACAAGGTCAACGTCCTGACGTGGTCATCTCAGTCTCCAGACCTGAATCCAATTGAACATTTGTGTTTTTCTGGGAAAATAATTATAATTTGTGAACTGTTCGATTGTGGTTCGTGCCAATGCATTATTAAAGAATATAATTTTCTGCGTTTTGTGTGCATAAAATAAAGCTCATTACTTGTATAGTTTATTTTATATGATCTCTTTAGTTCATTTTTATCAAGGGTGTGAATAAAACCAGAGTCTACTCTAATATTGGATATGATGTAGTTAATATGTTCTTGTTGCTACTGCAGGTGCTTTAATCTTGAAAAAGGACACTTCCTTTGCAAAGGTTTTTGCAGCTGTTTGTAATTATGTCAGCAGAGCTTAGTGAAGTAGTTACAGGTCAAATTGTTCTCCTGAGTAAAAACTATGTTAGTTTTTGATGAATGATGAAAATAAACAGATGTTGGTAGTGGACTGAGACTTTTGGACCCCACTGTGTATGTGTGTGCGTGTGTGTGTGTGTGTGTGTGTGTGTGTGTGAGTGTGTGTGCGTGTATGTGTATGGGTGTGTATTTACATGATGTAAGCACGAGTGCACAGGGGCTTGACACATTGCTGAGAAAGCAAGAAGGATCTTTTATGGAGGTGTGCCCATCAAGGCTGAACAGCAGCATTCCCGCTAAGAGCAGCTGCAGGACAAGTTGAATGACTGCAGGGCTTATTATCAACACCGTATCGCGGTACAGCTGCCCATTCAGAGTCCTGGACCTTCGGCTCAACAGGTTTCACAAAGTGGACCATCTGTCCATCAGGCTAGATGTGATTCATTCAGGAATATCATCACGACGGCCATCCAGTAAGATGCTGCATTTCCCAGGTTAAAACAGGCTGAGGAGAGAGAGCGCTCTTTAATGTTTATTCATGGATTCGATTGTCAAAAAAGAGTAGTTTTATCAACACAAAAACATTATTTAAAAGAGAAATCAGTAGAATTTAAAAGCAGGGCAGTGCTCCGTTAATTGGTCTGCCCTGAGCCGTCTCAGACAAGACAACGTTGTGTGAGAATAGAAATTAAACACGTTTCATTCACATCGGTCTGTCTCCACTAATCAATCCCCTTTGTGTTGAGTTGTCCAGATTAATCAAACTCCAGCCAACAATGACTTACCTAGAATTCATATCCCAGACTAATGATTTATCTACAGTTATTTTTTTACTGATATACTAACATTGCTTCCAGTATTTGATATCATATAATCATATATTCAGGATTAATGCTTGTAAATTAAAACTGTCTTGGGGTGTGTGTGTGTATATAAAGGCATGCACACACACACACAATTTCCGTTCCTAGTGCTCCTGAACTCCTTCAATGATTTAGCCCTGCTCCAACCTGTTCTGAGACTGAAGCACACATTTGGACACATTTGACCCAATGTCCTCATCTTAAAGTCTGGAGAACAGTGAAGAAAGAACATTTTAATTAACGTCTTAATCTGCAGCTATGAGGGGCAGTCTGCCTCTCTGTGGACGAGCTGCTGGTGAGATGTGATCACTGATCGCAGGAGGAGACAGGGGAAGCAGAACCCTCATTCCTGCACGTTGGAAGGCAGGCCATGGCTGCTTGCCCTCTTCCATCACTGTGCTATTTCACTCAAATGTGCTTTTCTCTTGCATTAGTTGCAGTGAAAGAATGAGAAATCGGCCTAATCTAGTTTGATCAAAAGACGTAAACACTTCTCAAAACCACATACTTCTGCACCAAGCGATAAACAAGTGAAATCGTATGAATTATAATTGGCCTTTTATACAACACGTCTTCCGCCAGGCATCAAAGCTTGCCATCCCATATTAAACAAAGGTATTTGTTATGAAGTGTTTCTATTTGAGCAATATACCCCAGAACAACAACAGAAATAAGCCCTGTTTTGCAGACATTACTGTTACCCCAAAAGTAAGACAACGCAGAGTTGAGAATGCGATCATTCAGTGCAATGCCAAGAGAGAGAGAGAGAGAGAGAGAACACTGCAGAAGAAACTCCAACACACTGTTGCAATACGGCGCTGATGGCCGTCCTTTCCCCCTAAAGCACCAACTTTCCCCGTGTCAGAAAACAACAAAAAAAGACAAATAAATCTGTCTTGCATTTACACACTCCACTGTGTCAGGTCCAGAGGGCTGTCAAGTTATGTCTTCCACAACGGGAGACGCATACATATTTACTATGATACATATTCAGTGATCTTCAAAGAGACCGCAGCCATAAAACAAATGCGGAAGGTGTTTTAATGCCATGGCTACCAAACACATTTCATCTGAAGACTTGGACATGAAGACATCTGCATTTCATCAGTCTTCCTCCAGCTTCAGCTCTGAATACAAATAAAGCTGTGGGTGTTACGGAACCCTACAAGTAAATAGAAACCACATGCGTCTGCATACCAAGTATAAATATACGGCCGTATTCATCCTATTTAAGAGCCACCTGCACTCGCAAATTACACCACCCCTCCGCTTTTAAAGTCGAGAATTTACGGCTATTTTTCGGCCCAACAACTTTACGAAGATGAAATGTTTCCTAAGGAGCAAGGGCCTGAGTTTGATTCATCATGGCGTTAATGTGGCCCACGCTCAGCACTTTCACAGCTGTGTGGAGTCGTGTTCTGCACTTACCAGCCTGAGCTGCTGCAGGCCTGAGATTTAGAAGAGCTTTTTCTCCTGAACCCAAACTTCTCATCTGAGTGCAGGCACAGAGTCACTTTGGAACGTCTGAAAACGCATCGAAATAAAACCCTCAGCACGTCTTTAGCTGCACGTCAAGATTTGTTAGAAGGGTAATGAACAAACAGCAGCCACATATTTACGTAACACAAACTTCACAGCAGACAACCAACAATCGCCATCCACTGTCAATAGACCTAAAAATATAAAGACCAGCCGACATAATCTCCTTAATCCACTGCTCGAAGAAGCCAATTGATTGAGGGAAATTTGACGGACAACTCAACAGACAGAGTGAGTCCCTGGGATGATAGAGAGTGGAACAGGTGTTCAGGGATCATCAGGTCTGGAGAAGGTCAGGGATAGCTCTGTGCATTTTTACCGGCCTTGGTCGGGAGTCCTGATTGGGGGCGGCGTTTGGCTGTCCGCCCCAGGGGAAGGGGGGAGGGTGAGCTGGCAGGAGTTCACTGAGAAGCGTGTATGGGTGACTCCAGAACATGGGTGGGGGCTAATTCCGTCTCTAAGGAGTTTGCTGCCCTCAGAGAATTAGCTTGCCTCGTAGAGATGGGTGGCGAGTTCGTGGGGGAGGGCAAATCAAAACAAATAGAGGGTATCTCCTACTAAATCACAAGAAGAAAAAAAAACCTGAAGAAAAGTTTAATAAAACTAACAAAAACCCCACCAATATTCATCACAAGAGGATAATTTCAATGATAACCCTGAAAAGAGGTCTTGTGTTGCTAAGTGACCCCAAAATATGAAATATAGTAAGACCAGACTCCTCCCCTAATCGTATATTAATCTGCATTAATTTTACATTTGAAGTCTGGCCTGTGACTTCACTCTGAGTCAGTCTGCAGCTCAGGCCATTTTTATATCATTCTTTTTTGTTCTACATCTCTCATTCTAATCACACCAGCCACCGGATTTGAGCTCCTGCAGTCTACGGGATGTAAAATGTCAAATGTAATTATCATTGTCTCTAGGGTTTAGTGTTTGTTAAGGGAGTTGAACCCTCGCGTCTGTAGATTTGACACTGGATACTTTCTTTATTTGAGTGTTACTTGTTATGTAACTTACAAATGAAACACCATTTTAATTGAATTGTGAGTTGTACATTTTGATTCACCAGATTGGAAGGTTGATTCACAAAATGTCTCTACCCAGCAAATAATTTGGTGATTTAATTGATAATTGGCACCCTGTGTAATAGATAATTAAATTAAATTAAATAAAATATATTTTACATGTGGGATAAGTAAGGGGTTTATTCAGTGTGCTGGACCTTAAACAAGAATATTAGATTTTTAAGATGGCTGGATTCTGGGAATAAACCTTTTTATTTAATTCTCCCTTGCCTGACAGGACTTCGGTGTTTCCGAAAGTGGGATCACTTTAGTCCAGGGGTGGGCAATTCCAGTCCTGGAGGGCCGGCAGGTTTTTGTTTCTACTAATTGCCCTGTGGCTCAATTAGCTCATTCGTTGTATACAGCAATGTTGGTTCACTGGTTGATTAGACCACAATAACATGTTTCATATGGGAACACAAGAAGTCTTCAGCTGTCTTTCATGGGCTTATCAAGAAATGTAGCCAAAATGTCAGATAACGTAAATGATTGGGCGAATTAAATAATTAAGAGCAGAAGTTGGCATGAAATCCAGAAACGGATACGGCCCTCCTTGCCCACCCCTGCTCTAGTCTCGACTCTTCTCCGATGTGTTTTCCGGGTGGGGAGCCCCTCCCTTCTCTGTATGGTTGCGGTGCCTTTTTGTTTGTTTCTCCCTCCCCCCCCCCCCACACACATTGACCAATCAACTGGCGCATTTGTTTCGATTCCTTTCCTGTTTCGTGTACAAGCGTCCGAGCTGGCCAAACACAATTTCACGGGTAAGTACTGCTGGTGTTTATGGCTGCTGTGCGGGCGGTGAAGTGGGGCAGATTTACAGCGAGGAGAGCCCGGAGGTCAGGGTGGCTGCAGCCCGTTCTCCTCCGCCTTCCTCTCCCGACCTCCGGAGATTAACGCTCTTTCAGAGGGAACACGCAGAGATCGCTCACCTTTTATTTCTCTCTTTCTTACCCAGGCTGTTGTTTTGTTAAAATATTTTATCTTAAACGCCACTTCCTCTACAGCTCATAGTGGACTATGCCAGTGTTCCTCAATCCATTCCTACAGGGCACACTGCCCTGCATGTTTTCATTCCAACCACCACTTAATCAGCTCAAGTGATCATTAACAGACGACCGATGCAGATGACAGGCTGGGAGCGGAGGTTGGAATTAAAATGTCCAGGGCAGTGTGCCCGGTAGGAATGGACTGAGAATCACTGGACTATGCCATTAGCGCTGTTCAAAAAATGAAAATAATAAATAATAATAAATGTTTATTTAAAGAGCACGTACAAACTGACATTTCCCTGGAGGTGAAAAGCAGTAGGACACATTTCTGCTCCCTGTTTTGTTGGAATGGGAGTGGACAGGATGTGCTGACGTCCCCTCTCCCCTGCTGGTCTCCCGTGTCAGAGAGGGGCTGGTCGGGACGCGGCAGGGCGGTGGAGGAGCGTCTCACTGCAGGGCTGCGCTGTCACACACACGACACATTCTCAGCCCTCCGACAAGCAGCTCGACCGACCTGTGCGAGCTTTGAACCCGTGTCCCCCCGGTGTCACAGACAGGTGGGACGCTAGGAGACAGGTGTTCTCCCCTCAGCAAGGTGACTTGCTCCCCCCTCCCTCCCAGTGCCTTCACCACCGGCGGAAGGAACGACATGCCATGTGCCACTTAAGAGCATGTTTTTACCCATAATGCCCTTCAGCGTACCCCTACATCACCCTTCACCTGTTCTCATAGCCATGCTCGAGAGCTCAAAGTCCCCCAGGAGTTTCAGGATAACTGCCTCAACTGGGGTTATTTTTTTAAAGAAAAGGCTGACATGACATTTGAGCTGTTCTGTATTCTGGAGCATAATGTACATGATTGATGAATGTCTCAGAGCTCAAACAGAGGCATCAGCAACTAGAACTTCTCCCCACACACCTGCCCTGTGCACTCATCAACTGTCACCTGTGTGCTTTAACCGTCGGAGATGGGCCCTTTTGTTATAGGAGACTGGACATAATATTGTGATGTTGGATTACATAAACAGATGTGTATTGCTTCACAATGTGTACCGTACCCCTAACATTTTAACAGTTGTATCAAAACTCTACGTGTCGTTATAAACGTACATACTTTGACTTTAGTTTTTTTAGTAAACACAGTAATGACCGAGTGTAAGGTGATCCCCACGGGTGACTGAAAACACTCTCTGAAATTACACTGTAACGGTCAATGGGCGGACGATAAAACTTTTAAAATTCCGGAATAAATGGTGCATGAATTTACAGTTATATCGCCGCGACACTAAAGCTGTCATACACTGGCGCATCGTTTAAAAGGGTGCAGTTAACCAAACTTACGGCATATGTCTGGGAAACGTGCAAGGTTTCTCTTTTTGCTCTTCACGTCAAAACGGCAGCGAGCGTGGCACATTTACCGGTAGGCTACTGCGTGCGTGCACACACACATCTCCAAGGTGATATCTGATCAGCTCACTGCTGAAGCATCGGTCATGTCCTCATAACCTCCCCTCCCCCACCCTGCACATACTCACCCCCAGCATCACCCTCACCATTTAACCCCATTTCACTTTTTAAAAAAGCTTTTCCGATTTAACAAGGGGCGATTCATGGATTTTACCTTTAGGGGGGCTCAGCCCCCAATGAGAAAGTGAGATGTACACATGAAAACCACAAGCCTACATTTTAAATTAATTTACTGTTACATCCCCCATAACAAAAACACCACAATGGTGTGGTATTTTTAAAAATAGATATTAAGCAAAAATTTTTTTTGAAAATATTGACTAAACATTTTCAGGCGGGCTGAGATGAAAGCCAGAGGGGCTAAAGCCCCCCCTTAATAGGGTCTAAAATCGCCACTGGATTTAACCTAGAATTGTGATTTCTGTGGCGATTGTCATTAATATTCATCGCTTCTTTTTTATCGCGCGCCACTTTGCTTGAGACGCGTCACCGTTCGGACCGTGACATCCAGGTTGCTCTCTGTCATGTTTCCTCCTGACGGGGAAATCGATGGGCGTCGGATCGCAGTGACAAGGCTGCGCTTGTTTCGGTTCCATTCCAGCCGCGGCGGGAGGAAAAGGGAATGTGAAAAGAACTCCCTCCGGTCGTGAGCGGGAGATGTGCCCTTTCGGTACCGGCTGCCGGAGCTTTCTGCGGGGAGGGGGTCGAGAGAGGTGGTTCAGACTGCAGATGTTTTTAGCAGCGCTACAAAAGAGTGGAGGCTTCACAGAACGTGGGCTGAATACAGGCAATGAATCTGTGGCTATTTGTAATCAAAATTCCTTCTAGGATAGAGGGATTGACCATGTTTTTGAAACAGAAAATATTCAATATTAATAAATACTATAAAAAATTCCAGGGAAATGTTGTGCTGCCCACACACAAGCAATAACACACACACACACACACACACACACAGATGTGTAGGAGATGAGTAGAGAGATAGGCCTACGCGTATGTACTCTGAAGTAATGTTTCATTAGCACACTAATACTAAAATAAAACTGTACTTTTGTTTTGTGACAGACTCAGATTGCAAACAGTTATCACTGAAGCAGACAGCAGTCTATCTTCTCAAACTTTAGAATTGAATAGAATGTTCAGTTACGGCTTTAGAATGGAATAGAATAAGAAAAAGTATTAGTCACATTTAGAACAATCCATCGCAGTGTTTCCCAAATCTTTGTACTGGAATAGATCAAATAAAGGTATTTGAAAGGGTTACGATGGTTCCGTACGGCGCTTCCGGCTGCTCTCCTCTCTCTGTTCTTCGCTTCCCCCTGCAGAAGCTCCTTCTCCGACCTCCATCATGGCGAACGTCGTTGACACTAAATTATACGACATCCTCGGGGTGTCTCCCACCACCTCCGAGAACAAGCTGAAAAAGGTAACTTGACCCGCGACGAGTGTTTTAAAAGGTCGGTAACGTGTCGCTCGAGTTATAAGCGGCGTGACGACGTTAACCCGCCCGTGATGTTCTCCTGGAATCAGGAAGCGGTGGATTAGCTCGCAGTGTTGCTGTGTGGCCTAACTAACAAGAAACGCAGCTAGCTAACAACAGGGCCCTGCTTTAAAAAATAATAAAATAATAATGTAAAAAACCTGACACAGAAACCCGGTCTTGGTTCTCATTCTACAATGAATGAAGCGCTAGCTAGCTGAATGAGCTAGTTCGCTAGCAGGTTCGCAGCTTGGTTCACTCTGTAATAGACGGTGCTCAGAATTGAACGTTGTCTAAGTTGGCCAGCTAGCCAGGTACCCAACTTATCCAGCTAGCTAATGAGCTAGCCGCCAGGCTGTGGTGGAGGAAAACGTATGCACACTTTCACCGGCTTTACGTCGCACGCTAGCATGCGTGCTAATGCGCAGAAAAGGGGTCAGGGGAAGGTTGAAACGAGGCTAGCGTCGGTTGGATGTTCTTCGTTAGCTAGCCAGGCCAGTTTTGATTTGCGTGACGTTACCGTGGAGACGAGCGAGCCGCGAGCTGGCTATCGAACGTGGCGTTTAAGTGTTTTCGTTCAGTAACAATGGCAACGTGCTGCGATGGGCTCTGACGTGCCCGCTAACGGCTGGTGTCAGCTCGTGAAGTTCAGCAGGTTGAGGTCATTATGACGTCACTCACTCTAGCTGTGAACATTCCGCTCCATAGACTCCCATTCATTTGAATGGGCCAAAAAAAGTCACGTTTTCGCACGTGACGTGCGATCGCTAAGAAAAGTAATAGCGCGCTATTCCTGATCGAGGCGCACATTTTGATGTATTTTTTTGCGTGTGTGCTGGCAACGCTGCGAGACTAGTAGCGCGGCGAAGTTTTGTACGGAAGAATAAAGAATACAGAATAAGTAAGTGAGGAATAACAATAAAAAAGTTTAAAACATTCCTGCACATCCCTGAGGATTAAAAAAACAATTACCAATATTAACTAGTCAAAAACTATTATACATACATAAGCCATATAAAATAATTTGGGTCTGAATGTTGCTCAAAATAGATGATTTAATACATTTTTGTTTTATTTTAAAATGGTCAGTAATCTGTAATCTTTACTGGTGCCTACAGGGTTATCTCAAGTAAACTATCTGACACAGGTCTGCCGCTGTCCATAGCTCCCGTTTCCGTAGAAAAGTGGGTCTCAACATCCATCCTGGAGCACCCCTGTCGATGCTGATTTTTGTTCCAAACAGAAATAGTAATTTTCTAAAGTATAACAAACTTAAATGTTTTTAATTAGGCACGTTTGATGTCTAATGAGGGACAAATTAATGTTACCCTCTTAATGCCACATGATGCCATATACAGATATTCATGTGGCAAAGAATGAATATTCCATTTTAATTTAAGGACCTTTAATGAGTCAGTTCAGACAATAACACTTTCATTTATATCGTAATGTTCTGTGGAAAATGGGTCCTTTTGGAAGAGGTCACATTTTAAATAGATTTATTAGAGACCTAGAGCTGAAATCATAAATGCTGAATGTGTGGACACCAGGTCATTGAAGCTAAAGCATTTTGTGGAAAGTGAAAAGTTCAAACACAAAGCAAATGGTAATGAACCAAACCTGGAGTGTGCTAAACTCTGTTCCGGCACAACATTGTGGAACCTACACGCACGTTTTCACTTCATCAATTGAGATATTGGTCAGAATGAAAAGCAGCATACACGGCGGACTCTAGGACCCAGGCTGAGAACCAGCGCCTGAGAGGATGTGGTCTCTTGGGCCCCCTGGAGCTCATTAATCTCCTGCTTTCAGAACCACAGGGACCGGGCTCTCTTCCTGCACGGGCTGGGATGAAACCGCACGCATTGGGGAGATGCTGCTCCTGTACAATGTGCAGACCTAGGACTGCGGCCTAAAGTCACCAACTCTCCCTGCTTCACTGCATAAAGACCACACACACACACACACACACACACTCTATGTTGTCCACACAATCTCCCTAAAGGACAAGCTAACAAGTCTTCTAACTATTGTAGTGAGGTCCAACAGCTGGGGTCTTTGAGACCAAGTATCTAATCATTGAGCCAAATTACAATTGTCAAGTATTATTTTGTTTATTTGCTTAACGCGGTCTTATTCAGCGCAACAGTGGACAAATTTACTGAAGAAACTCAAATGAGGTTGCTTGTGCTAGGGTCCAGAAACAGTGCTCCACCTTGGGAATTTAACCTCCAAACTGCTAACACACGAAGCAATCAAGCTTCTTATCTGCAATGCTGTACAATGGCCGATAACAGGAGTCTTTTGTTAAGGCCACATCTTCAAAAGATATCTTCTGACTACAAGCCTATAATAATAATAATAATCTTTATTTATACAGAATATATCCATACTGTATAGTACTCATGCACAGCCAGCAGAATTGTGTGCGCGTTGTGTACACAGGGCATCTGTTGCTGATACGTGTACAGTCACAATATTTAAGCGCCCGTACCATGCCCCTGTTAAAGTGTTATGAGCAGGTTTTGGGCGATTGCTTCCCCATCACAGAGTGAACTGAAGACCTGAAACCTGGACTCGTGGAGACAGCGCTGTGTAAACGCTGGCCTCGGTCAGCGGGGCGCTGAGTCCTAGCTTCAAGTGGGGCGTTAAAAAAGTGCCATGGGCCATAGCTTCGGCTCTCAAAACCTCAAACTCCCCCCCCTCTCCCTGACAGGATTAACGGCAGCACTCAAACACAGCCCCTCCTCCAGACATCGTCCTCCACAGTCCTGCCTCATCGTACATAAAGCAAACAGCCCAAAACCGGAGAGTTGATAGAGTGATCAGGCCCCGTGCTGATTTAATGCTTCAGGATATTCACACAGGACAAAACTAAAGTCCCAAAGGCAAAATAAATGTAGTTTACAGAAAACCTGAATAAATATACAGGTAACTGCTGACATAAGGAAACACGAGTAAATGAGGGACACAAAGTATGTTTCCACACAGGTGTGGTACCTGAGCTAATTAAGCAATTAACATCCCATCATGCTTAGGGTCATGTGTGAAAAAGAGGGGTCATTTTCAGGGCACATTTGGCAGGAACTTCAGTGACGAAGACTGCTAAACTTGCCGATGATTCACCGGGAACAGTTGCTTAAGGCAAATTCACAGGTGTGCCAAATTCTCTCCATTTCTGTATCATGGACTTAACGGTGCTCTGGGGGATATTCAAAGTCTTTGAAATCTTATCTTTCCCTTGATTAGTGCTTTTGAAAAACCTTTTCTCAGATTTTCTTTGAATGTTCTTTGGTCTTCATGATGAAGCTCTTGTTTGGAAATGCACTAACCAACTGTAGGACCTCTCACAGACAGGTGTATTTAATTTGAAGTCATTTCAAACACCTTAAATGTACAGGTGGACTCCAATCAATTAAAGATTTGGACCTCTGAAGACAGCACCAGAGTTTAGTTAGGTGTGGGGTGAATACTTATGCAATCAATGATAGTCCGTTTTTTTATCCACAATTAATAAAGAAAAAGCTGTACTTTTCACATGTTATATAAGTAAAGGACAGGAGACAGAGCAGTGAGATTTCAGAACACAGTGATTACAAGGTCTCAAAGTGTGTATGTACGAATGCTTGGAGTCATATTCCACACATTCTTCACAGAAATGTTGAAATACAACAAAAGCAACTCCAGATCAAGAGTCGAAGATTCTTACAATTTTCAAATTGTATAGCGCATGAATGGATGAACGTTCAACAAATGAATGGTGAACATATATGTTGATCGAAAAATGTCCATTTAACGAGGCTGTATTGAACATTTCTCCCGATAAGTACGATTAGAAACAGACCATAGTTACTTTTTGTATGGCGACCATCAAGGTCGTATGTATAGCACAACATCGGCAAGGTTTCACGACAAATACGGCACCATCGTGGGACACAATGGTTGTACAGGTACACTAAATTGATTGAAAAATAAAATAAAATAGATCTATAGTCTAGGATAGTTAAGGAGGGTTTGTTGTTGTGGGGTCACCGTAAGAGTGTGGTGCTTAACGTCCGCAGCATCCGGTCTGTAATGAGCGTTTTCAATTAAGTTAATCAAAACTCAAACAGACCCTGCAGGAAATTAAACTGACAAGTCCTGATTGTTCTGGAAGACGTCTGCACAACCATTTCACTGACGTAGTGCTCTCGCCGCCAACTCTGCCTTATGTAGAAGTTGTGGCACAGTCTGTCAGAACCATTTGTGCGTGTCTCTGGATCAATTTAATTAATCACACGTCGTCACGTTCCTCTCTCCCGCGCCCCGTGTCGAGAACTCAAATTAATCCATTACCAGTACTTTGCGGACCATTTCCCAGTAACGCTCTCCGAAATTAATCTTCTCTTCCCCGCGACGTTGGCAGAGAGACACATTTGGCTGGTTCCTGTGTTCTTGATCAGCTATCCATCGCTATTCCTTCTCACATCCCACACATCCGGCAGCTCCGCCCCCTCCCCCTCCCACTTAATCTGGGAAACTAATTACCGAGTTATGGGACGGAAGGATGCCCATTTGAATCACACGACATTAATCAATATCAGACCGTACCATACTGGTCACAAATACATTTTAATTTCATAATTAGATCAAATTATTAAATGGGCTCTCGTGACAGGGCAGTTGATCAACCTGGTCTCGTGCTTATAGCGCATGCACATGGTATCCACAAGGGAGG
Source organism: Aldrovandia affinis (assembly GCA_029706075.1). Taxonomy (NCBI): domain Eukaryota; kingdom Metazoa; phylum Chordata; class Actinopteri; order Notacanthiformes; family Halosauridae; genus Aldrovandia; species Aldrovandia affinis. The sequence continues at coordinate 1,585,275 of JAINUG010000133.1, read as the reverse complement.
CAGTGGAGAGAGGCAAACACGTCACCGATCTTTGGTGGAAAACGTTTTCACTTTCTGTCCTAAGAGCCTAGGCATTTCCAGTATCATTATTGTGATTAATGTAATATGTAAAATAAATATTATGCATGCAAAACATCTCTTCCTTTATTCTTAATCAGTTTACCGATGCACGCCTCGTCACGGCCACACAGCCCCGACTCGTGCGCATTGATTTATTCACCCACTTCTCTTACCTGAAGACAGTTAAAATGTTAATAAACTCTCGCCAAGATTAAAGAATGTGGGAATCCGCTCATTACAAACAGATAAATAAACACGACAAGACGTACACAGATGGGAAAGTTACACTCTAAAGCTTAAAGGCAAAAAATAATAAACTCAATTACCCCTGAGGGAGATTCATCCCTACAGGGAATTTGGGATGGAAATATAAACGCTCGCTGATTAATCTTTAATGATGTGTTATCAGTTTATTGATGAAAGCCCTATCTGGTAACTAAAGTTATTTCCGCATGTTTTACACGCAACTTGTGTCTCTACTTTGCGGGTCACCGGGGGACGATTACACTCGCGCATCTGTTCGGATCCGTGTTCGTAGAACCGAAGAACCTGCTACAGAATGTTCATTTAAAACACATACGTAGATATTTACCCTTGGAATTGAGTTGTCAATTATATTTGCGTTTCCGTGATTGACTTCATGCCCTTGCGATATTCAGCGTTAACAATGTTGGAATGAAAGACTTTCACAGCGTCTCCTGAGCGCCATTGTATTTTGTGCAACACAAACAATATTTATCGCACATCAGTATGGAATTTAATTACTGGAACTTGCATTAGCTAAGGTTATATTCCCAAGGCACCTTGACAGATGTTCACCGCTGAAAGAAAAAGGTAAAATAAGCATATGCAATCATAATGAGCAAAGCGAGAAAAATATACAACAAACTGCAGCCCCGCGAGCGAAACATGAACCAACGGCATCCATCGTTTAAAAAAAACTTCCGAGAGAAAAATGGAAATGTGCTTTGAGAACAGATATGCAAGAAACACACGGCGCGGCCCAGTTGTCTCCTTGTTGACAGAGGTGAATTGTTCAGCGATTCTGGCGTGTATACCCAGTGCTAGACCGAAATATAAAGTTACCTTTACGGAGGCGCAAACACACACGGAGGGTCATCAGTTCTGCTTTTGACTGGGACGAACTTTATTGAGACATGTACACTGTTATATACCCACAGATCACATGTCAATCTCAGCGCATCTCATTGGCTGTTGTCATTGTCCATGATACAATTGAGAGCACACATTTCCACATATGCGAACACTCCTCCATGTCCCAGTCAGGTCCAGTTCTGTACAGCACGGTCCTAAAGGTAAGCTTTCAGTTGATCCGTTGTTGCTCGTTTACTTTTTTTTTTTTTATCGTAAACTGCAGCTTGTCAATCAACAATGTCGCCGTTGTTGTGGTAACAGGTGGCTCGAGCGTCATATCGTGTGTGGAGTTTCTGTTTACACCGATGATGTTCCCCTACGTGCGGGTGTACCCACCTGTCCCCCAGCTGGTTGTACACAGACTAGTCCATATCTGTCCAGCTGTGCAAATAACCACAATTTACAGTTTAATTACACCTTCGAAAACTTTTGGTCCTCTTTGACTTTAAAAAAATGTTTTATTGGACGAGATTATGTGAAATTATGCGCTTTGTGAATGTATCAACAAAAACGTAATCGGCGTACAATGGGAACACGGTTTGGTCTGGGAACCAAATCATATTTAACTGCCCCTTCGCAGTGAGCTTTGAGCATTGCTGCTAGAGATAATATATTCTGCTAGAGATAATAATTATGAACACAAAACTCAAACCATTTTTAATTGGAAACAAACTGACAACAGCTATTTCTGTAGTGCAGAGGCCAGGATTGCGGGTGTCACATCCGCTGAAACGATTTGGCACATAGAACGAACGCAACACGCAGTCTTCCCTATCGGCAAATCAAACGTTGCTTTGCTGTGACCTTTTTAATCCTAACAAATCAGAACAAGCTGCAATGCGTCTGATTTCCCACAAGAAACAATATATTTGGTAATGAACTCAATATCTCTGGTTATGAATATGCTCTTTGGGAATCACATGCAAAATGAGACATTCCTCATTCCTCATTTCCACAAACAGACATTTAGGAATTAATTGTAACATTTTCTTTTGATTGCAGAGAAATGGGCCTGTGGTTTGCAGTGAAACCCGGAGATTCGAGTGCCGAGATAGCATGAATGGCTTCTTGTATAATGTAGCAAAACTAAGAAATCAAATAACTAAAACAGAGAGAGAAACAGAGAGAGAGAGAGAGAGAGAGAGAGAGAGATTGCAATGCCTTTCATAATTCCATTTCCCATCAGCTAACTGAAAACCAACAACAACCTGAACCCACCTGAGGCACCCTGTGCCCTCTACAGTAGCTCATCATTGATTGAAGACTATCAGGATAAATGCCTGAAGCCACAGGCCCGTTTTCCTGCCCTCCTCTGTCGACCTCCCTCATCCCTTAACTGTCAATCCTTACAGCATGTAACTGCTCACCGGACAACAAAATACATCTAAAAAGGAAATCATTGTGTTCCCTTTGCCTCAAGACATGGGAGCAAGGCAGAGTTCTGACCCAGGGGTAAGTCTTTGAATCATTTCCTTAAGACACACACATATGCATGCATGCATACACACACACACACAGTAAGTGTTGCCTGTAGTAAGACGCATCTTAAATGTGGATTGTTAAATGTTAGATCACTTTCCCCCAAGGCAGTTCTTGTGAGCAGACTAATCACCGACCATAGTTTTGACCTGATTAGTTTCACTGAAACCTGGCTTAGGCCTGGGCAGTGCACTTAATGAGGCATCTCCCGATGGTTATGCCAGCTGCCAAGCGCCGCGTCTGTCCGGTAGAGGGCGGTGTTGCTGTGATTTTTCGACAAAATTTAGTTTTACACCTAAATGTGGGGATACGTTCTCCTCTTTTGAATCGCTTTCTATGCTTTCTGGACGGTCAAAGATCTAGTTACCTCAGTGCAATCCTTCCTCTTAATAACTATTTATAGACCACCTGGACCGTATACTGTTTTCTCTCCGAGTTTGCAGAGTTTTTATCAAGCTTGGCAATGGCGGATAAAGTTGTGATTGTTGGAGATTTCAACATACATGTTGATAATGACAGTGACCCTTTAGGACTGGCTTTTGCTCTGTCAGTTTTTGTTCAAAAATATCTGAACCAACCCACCGCCACAATCATACTAATTCAGCTACAAAACGTAGCGCTTGCATCATTATTGAGGATACAATTAGCCCCTCCGCTAATGTTGTGGGTTATCTTTCGGGAGCAGTTTTTGGGAAAGACACAAAGCCTGCGCTGCCTCATTTGTCTGCCGCGATCAGTGCCAGGCGCTGTTGCTTTATATTTCAGTAGAAAAAGCCCCACAGGAGCGCAGTGTGATCTTCAGCGCTGCCCCCCACACACACTCTCCTTCCCCCAGCGCTCTGTTACCCCTCCCTGCCTCCCTAACCCTCTTATCACAGGCGAAGCACAAGGCCGCCTCCTCGAGCTTCCTCAGCGGGGGCCACCTCCAAACCCACGGTGAGTAAATAAAGAGCGAGCAGGCTGCTCCGCCCCCCACCCCCAAAGGAAAATGACACATGGCGACACGGCGCCTCCCCTTCATTCATCCTCCCCAGGAAATAAACTAGCTTCCTTCTGGTTTCACATTTACATTTTTACATTTTAGGCATTTAGCAGATGCTCTGATCCAGAGCGACTTACAGTTCATATTTCTTTACATACAATCCATTTATACAGCTGGATATATATACTGAAGCAATTCAGGTTAAGTACCTTGCTCAAGGGTACAACAGCAGTGCCCCTCCTGGAAATCGAACCTGCAACCTCTGAGTTACAAGCCCAGCTTCCTAACCATTACACTACACTGCCAGCCACGTTTCCAGTTAATTGTTTTTTTGTTGGCCTTCCTGGGATTCGAACCACTGAACCATGTCACTAACCACTGAGCCACTGCTGCCCATAAATATACTGACAGCCTTTGATATACAAACACAGCAATCAACCTATCCCCATTGGGATGTCACAAATTCATCACTGTAATTTCTTCTGGTTTCTAGTTCTCACGGGTTCTCTCCATCACACCATTCACACCTTCTCTCTGTGTGAGAGGAGAGCAGCTCATTCCCCCGTGTGTGTGTTAGGAGAGTAGCTCACTTCCTGTTGGTGGGACCTGCTGAATGATTCTGTGGAAATTGGACCCTGCTGATAATCACAGATTCTCTCCAGAAACCCAGCTCTGCTGTGACCTCTCCACGTCCGCATGCAGGTGAACGTATATGACATAAATAATGCATGACAAAGCATAAAAATATATAATGAAATATTATTCAGCTATGGATATTCAAGGGTATATTCCACTACAAACACAAGGTGATCTGGGTGAATAATTCCTTGGTAGTTGGTGATACTTATAGTAATGGTAATAATGTGAGTGTTCACACATTACATCACAAGTTAACGGTCGTCAATTGGATTGAGAAAAAATTAAGATTGTCTTTATTGTCCTGTACGCCCCTCAACTCAATGGGATTAAAATAAACGCAGAACAAATCCATGTGTGTGAATTAAATTAAATTGATTCTCTGCTGAAATGTTAATGTAATTTTTTAAATGTTTTTATCGTGTACATCATGTATTCAGTCCTTGTGCAGGATGTAAGCCTACACAGAATGGGATGTTTCAAAGATCCTAATAATCCCAGAAGTATGACCAAGTCACACAGTGAGCTGAGGAGATTATACCAATGAGTCCAAACACATCATCCTGCACTGAGCCATTCAGCCACCAGGGGCATGTTCATACAGGTCACTGACAGAGTAAAGGATACACCAACATAGTGTCTTAAGAGGGTGTGAGGCCACCCCGAGCCACCAGAACAGCTTCAATGCTCCTTGGCACAGATTCTACAAGTGTCTGAAACTCCACTGGAGGGACGCAACACCATTCTTCCACAAGAAATTCCATCATTTGGTGTTTTGTTGTGTGGTGGAAAACGCCGCTCCAGAATCTCCCATAAATGTTCATTTGGGTTGAGATCTGTTGACTGAGACGGCCATGGCATATGGGTTACATTGTTTTCATGCTCATCAAACCATTCAGTGCCCATTGTCATCCTGGAAGAGACCACTCCCATCAGGATAGAAATGCTTCACTACAGGATGAAGGTGATCACTCAGAATGGCTTTGTATTTATTGGTGTTTACCTTTCCCTCTAGGGGGTTGAGTGGCCAGGAAACCATGCCAGGAAAATGCACCCCACACCATAACAGAGCTGCCAGAACCCTTCATTTACTAACGCGTTTCCTTTATTTTGGCAGTTACCTGTACCTGTGTAGCAGCATTGTGTTGCTTGTACAGTAGCAACCGTGTATTCACCTGCAGTGATAGTGTCTGAGACACCTTTGTGTGGAAGCTCACATAAAACACTCCAATGACTCCAGGAGCAAAATAATCTCAGAAAGCGTCGCGGTCCCTTCTGAGGCAACTCCAGCATAAGACCCGTGTTCTGATGTGATTCTGGAACGGCTCCAATGAGCTCCCTTCTGCATACAGACCACCTTCTTTTATTCTGTTTATTTTACTCTCCACTTCGGTAAGACCCAAGAGAAACACTGCAGTGGGCAGTCATGTTCCTTTTTAATCAAAATAATGCTTTAAAAAACAAAATAATGCTAAAAAAACAAAAGATTATCCAACACTGTTGAATCAACTGGAATTTAATGCAGTATGGTCAGGAATGAAATCAATGACAATAACGTCACAGTTGGTTATCTTGGAAAAGGCCTTCTTTCCAACAAGAGCCAACCCACTCCACATCACACTGTCACCCTGGACAGGAACAGAGATGGAGACAGTGAAGGGCAGCATCATTACTGTACTTGAGATCTACTGAAACTGAGCCCGTGGCAGGAACTGGCACATATGTGGTGTGTTCATCAGATTTTTTGGATAGGTTTTCTTTTTTTTCTTTTGTGAATTCATACAAGCAATTGTACGCCTAGCTTTTCTTAGTAAGAAAGGGCAAATGTTTCTGTGAGTTGCTGCGCTGGTGTAATTTGCTCGTTGAGGTTCTGGTGTTCATCAGGGCTGATCACAACGGGGTGTCGGTGAGAACACAGGGGTCGGGCAGGACGCCAAAAACACAATATCCTTTATTAAGGGCTAGTGGTGAACTCCAAACAGAGTACGCAGGGCGAGGAATAGGTGTGGGTGTGGGTGTGTGTCTGGTTCTGCAGTAAATACAGACCATACAGGTGGAGAGAACCTGGCTTTACAGGTGAGGACAGCAGTCAATACGCTGCAGTGTTTAGTTTTTTTTCTTTCTAAAATCGGTTAGATTTTTTCCCGTTTTTCTCCCAATTTAGTAGCCAATTACACAATTTTCTCTCCCCACACGGGTCAGCCGCTCGTCTCTATGAGGCAAGCCAATTTAACAGAGGGCAGCAAACTCAGCTTCTTTCGAGACGGAAATCGCCCACCCACGTTCTGGAGACTCCCTTGCGTGCTTCACGGCGGACCCGAGCCGGCTCACCCTCCCCCTCCCCCTGGGGCGGACAGCCAAACAACACCCCAATCGGGGCTGACGACCAGGGCCAGTCTGGTAGAGACGGGTTTCAAACCGCATCCCTGACTGGCAGCGCACACTCGTACAGGACCAGCCAAAATACAGTGCGTTAGACCGCTACTCTACCCACCGCCCCATCGTGTGTGTTCTTTGTTCTTGCATAACATTGGACAGTGGGCACACCTTAGGCACTGTAATGCAATTAACACCACTGCTGATACCGCACACAGAAATAATGAATTGCAGCACAGCAGAGCACCAAGGAAACTGTGACCAGCAGCGACCCCGTCATGCCTTTGGGTAGAAACACAGAATGCATCCGATGCTCGCTTGTTTTTAGTTTTTTTAACATTGCCACAATGCTCTTGCTACGTCCTTGACAAATGAAACAAAACAAATAGATAAAATGCCACCCTCCAGAGACGCGATAACTATTTTCAGGAGACATCAGATAACAGTCCTCTCAGGCGCTACACAGGTCACAGGACGTGTGAAGGAAATGAAGAAGGGAGGGACATTTGCCATTAACGAGGGTCCTAATTAGCTACCGCACGCCTGCAGTTCAGGTACTGATGCTTCTATTGTCCACAGAGGTTAATGGGGTGCCTTGAAATGGTCTGAAGGGAACATTGAAACAGAGTTAAGGTGAAGGAACGCTCAGGCACGTTGGCTCAAGGGTGCACACTCCCAGTTCACACGCAGAACCCTTTTTTAACTTTAACTGGACACAACAGACAAGGTCATCCTTGCACCCACACACTTCTCCGGTAATCAGGGCTAACAACTGAGGACCTGCGATGGGATTGGTCAGTCAATGATTCTGGACATGGGCGTAGATGCCAACTTGGGCCAAAGTGGATACTTCTCCCGGTGTCTTTGAGGGAACGTTCCAGAGCGGGGGGCTCACCTTGGCCCTCCCCCCCATTCTCATTCATGCCAGAGGGATTCTATTTTGGTCTTTTCCTGCCTGCTTCCCCTCCTCTCTGTTCTGTGGGCCTGGTCCAGGCAGAGCCAGAGAGCTGCTGGTTTATTTCTCTCTTTCCTCCTCCTGTAATCTCTCGATTATGAAACCTGTTCATATGCTGTCAAGCTGCTAATGAGGTTTGTCCACAAATGTGATTGTTCATGATCCATCAGATCTAGACACGCACACGCACATGCATACTCCTGCAGTGTCAGTTAATTTGCCACAATAATTGCCAGTGAAATGCTGTTGAAGACCTTGTTCAAGCATTAGAGTCATTCTGTCAAGGATTTTGACCCATTGTATACAGCCATTAGCCTGTCCATTAATAATGGTGGATTCAAAACAATAATAATAATAGCTGGATTTATGTCACTGATGCCCCAACTAGAGAACATCACGTACTTATGTATGAAGAGGAGAGAGATCCTTTGCTGTGGAACTGGAATGGAAATGAAATGACTGCATATTTAGATGGATTCAAATGCGTGGCTGCAGTCCTAAACATGGCAACCCTGTTCTTTGTGGTCGACACAACAATGCATGAGGTCAGTAACGCCCCTGAAATTTGTCTTGTCCATCAAGTTGCCATGGCAGCGCTGTTCACCATAAAACAGAGCTCAGTGTCATAAACATGTCTACAGCACACCGGACAAAGCATCAGCCAATCACATCAGGTTCTGCGTCTCAGGGCCAAACACTGGGCCCAGTTCTGCAGTCTAGAGGCCCGGGCTGTTAAACTAAGCGTGTTGTAAAATACTTTCAACCTCGCCAATCACCCGCCTTCCAATGACTGAGAGAAACATTTAAACATTTAAAATGTAAAATGTAAAAATGTAAACAAAGACAGGAAGAAAACAGACATTTCAAATGGGTACCTATCTGATCACCTGTCATTACTGTAATTTTGATGAGCCTTCATTTCAGATGCAGTCTTTCCACAGTGCCTTTCACAGTGGCCTCCACATTAAAAACCCCAACCACTCTCCCCAAAAAACCTGGTTTGTGTTTCTCTTGGCTGAAATCCCCTTCAGGGCCAAAGTCACCACAGATTTGAATTTCAGGATTTTTTTCAGGTTTGGTAATCACATTCAGCATGTCTTATTGCATTTAAATCATACATGTCCCACTATAGATCTCTGAATAACAGTGTGTGTGTGTTGTGTCTGTGCTTTAAATATATTCTATGCCCATAGTACTTTCCCCTCATAGTTCTGCAGGCCGAGTGTGTTTCCACTTAAAAATCTACCCGTACAGCTTCTTTTAAAATAAAATGTTTCACAATTATTTTAATTTAATTTTAAGTGGACACCTTTTGAAGATCTCATTACAGAAGGCAGGCAGGAGATTTAACACATTTGATCTCAATGCCTTTTTGTTTAAAACCCGGGAGATCTTGCGATCATACTGGCAAAGCTAAGAAGGCTTTGTGCTAATTGGATTTCTGTGAGTAATCTGAGAGCATTAATGGTTAACTGGAATCTCAATCATATTTCCCTTTGTAGTCTAATAGGTAATATAGAGGAATTACGATGGCAGTGACAACCAGTCATGAAAGGCAAATAAAGTGTCCTCTTCAATGCTGCATGTCATGTATTGAATTACGATCTCTGAACACAATGAGATTTAGAGTTTATATAATTACGCAGTCCGATGTTCGGGAAATTAGGCGGGACACAGAACTCCGGGAGGCATTTTGCATTATTATTATTGAAAGAGCAGAACTTTCTGCACAATAGAGAGAGAAGACAGTGTGCAAATTTAATAAATTAGAAGATGTGTTGCTGTGATTTTGAAAAGTAACCCCCAAGGATAGCCCCCCAACATGAAATACAACAGGGTTTTCTGGAATCTTACTTTTGTTGAAGGAATTTAGCAGAGGTTTCTGTCAAAGTGAGATGGTAAAATCTAACTGTAATACACTCAACCTTCATCTTCACCTTAATATTATTCCCAAGATCAAACGTCATGGAGTTCTGGTTCTGAGGAAATGAAGAGAAACACCATCAATCTCACAGGGGTAGAGGAGTAGAAATGGCTCCAATCTCACAGGGGTAGAGGAGTGGAATGGCAGTAATCTCACAGGGGTAGAGGAGTGGAAATGGCAATAATCTCACAGGGGCAGGTGTGGGACTAAATGTGCCATGAGTGTCAATGTCCACATGCCCCACTAATTCCCATTTGTCATTTGTCTTTCTGTAGGTGTCCAAGATGGCCGCCGCAAAATTTGTTTCCTTATTCCAAAAAGCAGTCCGGTTTGGAATCTGCCGGAGTTGTAGGAAGGTGAGGGGTCTCTGCCCTCTCTCTCTCTCCCACAGGGGGTCAGAGGGGCAATGGGGGCATAACCATAGTGCCGTGGTTCAAGACAGGTGGGGTCTCTGCATGTCTACCAAATTCGTAGAGGGCCTTGGGAACGCCTTGTCTCAGTTTATGAGGTGTGTAAAGCCACTCACTGATGGTCAACAGATCCTTATTTTTCAATCACGAACATCAATACTAATGCTAATACTCATAATGGTGTATAATGTGCTAGTGCTAATGCTAATACTCATAATGGTGTATAATGTGCTAGTGCTAATGCTAATACTCATAATGGTGTATAATGTGCTAGTGCTAATGCTAATACTCATAATGGTGTATAGTGTGCAGTTATAACACTATGTATTTACTTCTGATTTACTACAATTACCCTGCTGCAAGTAAGCCTTCAATTCTATGTGCAAGCAAAATTGAATAACATATCCCAAATAATGAAGATTAATCTACCCTGAATTCAAATCACGCCCAGAAACAGCACATGCAAAATACCAATCTTATACGATACATTGTTTTAGCAAGCCTCTCGACGCAAGCACTTTAAATGACCACAGTATGTATATGGTCACAGGGCATAATGTGTAACTTTGAAAAACACCAATTGTGAAACACCAATACTGTAACGTTAACATCAAAACATGCTCATTCTTTGTGCATTTTTGTGAAATACACAAAACCTCAAAATGGAAGTTACACTAAATTCCAAGTATATTCTCCCAGCACAAACATTTCAAGCTTTAAAAAAGTGCCTTGAATGATTGTAAATGCAGTAGGCATAGTTGACCCCAGCAGACACACAATGGCATGTGCGGTGGACTGAACCATTCACAGAGTGCTGGCAGAACTGGCCAGGACAGAGTTAAGCCTGTCAGCATGATTCCTCTGGCTTCATTTCTTTTTTTTTGGAAAGACAAACATAATTTTCACCTAATTCTACTGAGGATGAGGAGTGTGGGCTGTTCGGAGCGGAGGGGAGTGTGAACACGCCGTCTGCAGAGTCGAGTCGATGTTTCCCCCGATGATTTGCAGAGAGCAGATGGCTTTACAGTGAGAGACTGGAGGCTATTGGCAGAACCCCAGGTCCGCTGGGCTTTTCAGACCCGTTTGATTAGAGATCTCAGGACGGCTTCAGCGCCAGGACTGTCAGACGGCTGTCCGTCGTCTCGAAGTCGAGAGAAAGACGGACGGTCGCCGACGCTCGCAGGCGGGGCCTGAAACCGCGCCCACACACTGGCGCTGGATCCTTCGCTGCGCTCCCCACTTACTCTGGCACGCAGTCCGAGCCGTGTGTTCTCTTTCTCTAAAGAGCTCCGCTTGAGGGGAAACAAACCCAGGCACCAAACGGCCGGTCAGCAAATCTACACGGGGTCTGAGATCAAACGGCTGCTGAGGGGAAGGGGGGGAGAGAAGCAGCCAGGACACGTTTTCACAGAGAGGCTATCTTTCAGATCTTTTACACGTGGCCGAACAAAGGTGGAACAGTGCATGTTAAACATGTGAATTCTGGGATACTGCCATGGTTCTGTGTGGCTCAGTAGGTAGAGCATGGTTCTGTGTGGCTCAGTAGGTAGAGGGTGGTTCTGTGTGGCTCAGTAGGTAGAGGTTCTGTGTGGCTCAGTGGTTCTGTGTGGCTCAGTAGGTAGAGTGTGGTTCTGTGTGGCTCAGTAGGTAGAGCATGGTTCTGTGTGGATCAGTAGGTAGAGTGGTTCTGTGTGGATCAGTAGGTAGAGTGTGGTTCTGTGTAGGCTCAGTGTGGTAGAGAGCATGGTTCTGTGGTTCAGTGTGTGGTCTCTCAGTAGGTAGAGCATGGTTCTGTGTGGCTCAGTAGGTAGTGGTTCTGTGTGGCTCAGTAGGTAGAGCGTGGTTCTGTGTGTAGGTAGTGGTTTCTGTGTGGCTCAGTAGGTAGTGTGGTTCTGTGTTTCTCAGTAGGTAGTGTGGTTCTGTGTGTGGCTCAGTAGGTAGAGCGTGGTTCTGTGTGGCTCAGTAGGTAGAGCATGGTTCTGTGTGGCTCAGTAGGTAGAGTGTGGTTCTGTGTGGCTCAGTAGGTAGAGCGTGGTTCTGTGTGGCTCAGTAGGTAGAGCATGGTTCTGTGTGTCTCAGTAGGTAGTGGTTCTGTGGTTTGTGTGGCTCAGTAGGTAGAGCGTGGTTCTGTGTGTCTCAGTAGGTAGAGTGTGGTTCTGTGTGGCTCAGTAGGTAGAGCGTGGCATTGACAACTGTTAGGTTGTGGGTTAAATTCCCACTGGGACCACATATACTGAAAGATGTATGCATTCACTACTGTAAGTTGCTTTGGATAAAAGCATCTGCTAAATGGCATATGTTTTGCCCGCTGTTTCTGTGGGCATTTGCCAAGGACACCTCCAGCACTTTAGGCAGCTTTCAGGAGTGAGTTAACATGACAGGCCGTCTCCCCCCATCACACAATAAGATCTGCACAGCACTTCAAACACAGAACCATCTCTGAAAGGTTATTGGCGTCCGGCTCCAAACACTTCACCAGTGGAAGGAGCTGCACTTTGCTGTGCTCCCACTTTCCAACACAGAACCTGTGTGAAAGCTCAGCTCAAACACACAGAATAAGGACAGGAAGCTGCTGCTTCATCACATATATCAAGGTTCCTCTCAGCCGGTCATTTCCCATCATTCAACCTGATTGCTGAGTATTACAGAAAATTACCTTTAAGATGTTTAATTAATGACCTTTAAGATTGGTGATTCTACATGAGATGGGACTGGATCTCTCACCCAACTGAACAATATAGAGGTAGAGAGAAAAGGAAAGAGAGAGGGAAAGAGAGAGAGAGCAAGAGAGAGAGAGAGAGAAACCTAAGAGAAAGGATTCTGATTGTAAAAAGTCTGTGGTAACTGAATCCTGACTGTGCATCGCGCGTTTCCATATTTGAGATGCGAGACATTAATTGGGGCGGCCATCTAAACACACAGAGACAGGGAACAGGATCACGCTGGAGCGGAGGGTCTCTCCCCTGAATTATCATTTAGATTAACAGCAGAGAGAAATTGCTCCGTTAGGAGCCAGTAGATAAAGGAACATTGATATTCTGTTCAGGTTTAATCACCCAGTCAAGGTCCACGGCCTCTTTTACATACTTAGCGACACGCTAACGTGAGGCTGAGCTACGCAGTGAGTCAGGGAGAATCAGGAGAAATACTGGAGGAGGAGCTTGTCACCTGAACACAAACTCTCTCATCCTCAAAACTTTCTTGTGCCATCGTACCTGACCCAGTCACATCCTGACAAGGTGCTGGCCTGTCCACTGGGAAGGCAGTAGAGGGGAAACTGCATCGTCCCAAACCACAGAACTGCATTTGGCCAGACTGCTTTTAGTGTTAAAGGAACTAATATATGGAATTCTCTACCTAGAGAGACTAAGCAAGAGCATGTCTTTGCTCATTTTAAAATAAAAATCAAACAGTTGCTAAAAGACACAGACATGCACTCATGCGTAGGTCAAGTACACTTTTAATACTGTTAGTACTGTTATTCTTTTTCATGCTGTCCTGTCCTAAAATTCTTTTATTTATTGTATTTTCATCATCCTGCCCCAACTTCTATGTGTAGACTTATTCACTTTTAAACGCCCAACTAGGGACGAACATTGAAAATTAGCACAAGCTACAAATGTTTTGATACAGGGCATCAGCGTGTTGTCAATGTAACATGAAATAAATCAATAAATACACGACCGCTCCAAATGCAGCTTGAACATGTTTTATCTGACGTTCTTGTGCCGCCATTTTTGGTCACGACGCACAGTTACTTGGCGACATACAGCGGCCGATTCCATTGGCTGGACCTCCCTCCGTATTGTGGCCTGTGGCACCTTCTGGCCCGCTCTTTCCTCAAAGCCTCTCTGTGTGAAACTGAACTTGGACTTCCTCCCTCAGTCCTCTCACATGAGTGTGTGCTGTAGGGGTCCTCACAGAATCCCCAAACGATCGCTTTTAAACACTGGCAGTGCAGCAGCATCATGAAGCAGGAGGGGGCAGGGATGGTGGGGGGGACACACACACACACACACACACACACACACACGCACGCACGCACTATAAACTACACTCAAAAGGGTTGAAGCATAGGTCAGCACAGAGGTAAACACTGTACAACAACAAAAACCCAGATTACATATTAAAATGCATAAATGCAAAAGCATATTTCAAATACATGGACTTGGAATCCTGCCCATCAACTAAGGGGTGAATTCCCCGACCTGAACTGCTTCACTAAATATCTTGTTTGAATGCTTACTATAAGAAAAATATCAAACAATGCAATTTATTGAAATTATCCCACACAACTTGCCGATAGCACTGTTAATTACCAGCATTTGAAGACATACCAGTTATTAAACACAGTTACTACAATTGTTACAGGTGTTTATTTGTGGTGCCGTATTTGGCCATTAAAGAGCTTCTCGAATGGGTGGGGGAGTTTATTTCAAACATCTGAAAGCTTGCAAGACTACAAAGTGTTACCTGGCAACCTCAAAGTGGATTGATTACATAACTGGAGATAATGAATCCCTTAAGTGATATCGTTATTGTCTAATAACACTTAATTACCTTGGACAAAATAAATGTTATAATATGTTATAATAATTGTTCTAATGGTGAAATAATTTAAAATGATTTTTTTAAATGTTGGCTTCCTTCATCCTTCATCACACATATCGACTCCAAGGTAACAGAGTGCTGACCCTGCCAGCATCATGCCGTTAAAGAGGTTGACAGTGCGTTTCAGAGATATTGTGCTTTTTTTATTTGTAATGGAATTAACTGCAACCGTGTGCGGTTAGCTGGCACAAGCACTCCTCACAGACACGCAGAAGGGCATTTAAGAGCTTCTTTAAAATAAATATGAAATATACTGCAGAAATCAGAGAATATACTACACACTTCACTGCAGTGAACCATGCCTGTGATTGGTCATGTTCAACCATGCCTGTGATTGGTCATGTCTGTGACTCCTCAGAGGATGCCATTGGGTGCAGTTTCCCCAGACAGGGAGCAGCTCTATAGTAGTCGCATTTTTTCCCCAGATCTAACCCTAACCCAAGCCTTAACCGTTACCGTAACCCTAAGTGTAAGACAGCTGGATCGAGGGTTGGACACTTTCCGTCGTTACTATGGGGACTCAGTCAAAACTCGCGGGAGTTGGACAAAACAGGGAAAAACAGGATTACTATCTAGACCGGTTAGAGCACACCAGGGCCTCGTACCAGTACCATCGAAAAAACCCAACAGGCCAATCACATCTCATCCTCTGCACAGGTGGGATCTAGCCTCTACCGCAGGGGTGGGCAATCTTACCCTGTGTGGGTGCAGGCTTTTGTTCCAACTGAACAGTGACACACCTGATTCCACTAATCAAAGCCCTGATTGAAGACTTTGATTAGCTGATTAGTCAAATCAGGTGAGCTACTTCTCGGCTGGAACAAAAGCCTGCACCCACACCGGCCCACACAGGGTAAGACTGCCCACCCCTGCTCTACCGCCTCAGGACTGAGGGTAGCCCTTGGGCCAGGCAGGCACAGCCTGATAACCAATCAAAACGTCGGTTTGCCAAATAATGACACATTCACAGGGACTGGTACAATTTAAGCATGCTGCTTCCTGCTCAAGCTCACTAAAGGCAGGGTTAATGTACATAAAGTGGAGAAACTGCCAAAGACACAAAGTTTTTTTAGCTGCGTGACCCCATATCCGTTTCATTCATTCACTTTTAACTTAAGCCCGGAGTCACTCAATGGTTCTGTTCAGACGGAACAGTGTTGGATCCACAAATTAAGCCACTGTAAACATTTTGATTTACATTTTTATAATACTTAAGTTATAAATGCCAAAGAAAGAGAGGTCATAGCAGAAGCATATTGCTTTTTGTAGGGAGATAACTTAGACATATCGACTGGGGGCCCAACTAGCTCATCCACTGGGAAGAGAAGTGACCATTTCAAGGACAGTGTTCTAAAAAGGCACACACAGGGCTTTTCATCTGAACGGGTCAAACTGTCTTTGATCTCCATTGTAACTGAGCATTGACATTGTGAAAGCTTCGGCACTCCAAGCGCAGTTTCCCTCTGTTGTGTGTGTGTGTGTGCGTATACGTGTGTGTGTGTGTGTGTGCGTGCATATGTGTGTGTGCGTGTGTGTTTATGTGTGTGCATGTGTATGTGTGTGTGTATACGTGCGTGTGGGGGGGGGACAGAGGTGATGGCGAGACAGCACAGCTTGTGAGATGCCCCCTGCTGGCGGACTGCATGACCTCTGGAATGAGGCCAAACTCCCTCCAGTCTCCCAGTCTCATCTCACACTCAGAAAGGAGAGCAGGAAAAAATTAGTGTCCACTGCGAGCGCCGGCAATTAAAATCTTATGCATAATTTAACTAGTCATTTGGCAGCGGAATTCAAATGAATATGATTTGCAGTTAGTTACTGGGTACCTCTCCACACCAAGAAAAAAAATGATGACCTCCATTTATCATTAAAAATCAAAATATCTACAAAACCTACACACAAAAACAGAAACACACACACACACAACAATGCATGGTGACAATATGGACAAAATAAGTCGGTCAATAAAATTGGTTTGCCAGAGTTTACGACTAATTCATAAAAGAAAGTGGACTCACAGGATATGGTTCTGTAGAAGACCAAGCTCTTTTGTGGCACGCATGCATTATGGCGTATTTAATTTTGTTATAGTAGATTCCAATATTTTGATGGATACATATTGTGCATGTGCTCAATAAGAATGTTATGCATACAGAGTCCACCACCCATATTGTACCTCACCTCCTGCCAAATACTGCACCCGTACCGTACCTCACATCCTGCCAAATACTGCTCACACACTGTTCCCCACATCCTGCCAAATACTGCCCACTTCTTCTGCACCCCTCCTGCCAAAAATCCGACGGCCCCAAAAAGTTAAACTTTTGAACAACACCTTCCTCAACAACCACCCTGTCAAGACTCTCCAATCCCCCCCCCCCCTAATCATCGTGCACTTTACTGCCCAACTGACCCGGTCTTCTCTGTACCCACCTCAGCCCACAGAACACCCCCACTCCCACTCCCCCACCCACATCCAGATCTGCATCTCTTCCCACATCTCAGCCCACTGGCCCTCTGCCTGCCTCCTGACCCCCATGGCATGGGTCCACCTCTCCAGGCTCATCGCTCTTCAGTAGAAATGTGGTCTGAAGGATGACATGTGTTCCTGTGTGGTATACTTAATCATTTAGATTTCTGTACTGTGTGGTGAACGTGTATTTATTAATGATATTTAAATCACCCTGGAAAAGACCCTGAAAAGTCAGTCAATTAACAACAATACAGCTAACATTATGAGTATGATTATTAATATGAACACTACTGCAGCTGATACTACGGTGTCTTTTACAACTTCTGTACTTATAATACTTATTATTATTATCATTGTTACTTAGCTTCGGAGATGAAAAGGCAAGCTGTCATTCGTAAACTCAGTGCAATTAACTGACTGTATGGCATAACAGAATTTAGGACAAGCATGGACATTTCCTTTTTTTTTTTTTTGGAAAGAGTAAAATCCACAAGAGTTAAATTCAGACTTCACTACCACTGATTCTGAACATTAACTGATTGTCATCACCACTGCTTACATGTTTAATCATTTGAGTGAACCACCAAACAAATGTTGTCATGTGACAGGACTGTGTGTTAATCATGTTCTTCTTCTGCGACACCAAATATCAACAAATATAGCCTCGTTACAAATCTGGGATATTTATCAGGTTCCTACCCATTAATAAAATCCTGAACAGTAACCATTTTATACAGAAAACCACACAGACAGACACACAGACACACAGACACACCAGGGTTGGGGTGAATTCCATTTCAATTCGCTCAAGTCAGGAGATTTATTTTTCAATGAATTAATTGAATTGCATTTAATTCCCTGAATTGAATTAATCGAAATGGATCTGACCCCAGCCCTGACACACAATGTTGTTTTCATCTTCTGTCAATGTAATGCGCGTGCACATCAGTCACCAAAGAGACAATTTGGGTCCTGTATCAGCAGTGATCTTTAGAAAGTGCTATATATACTACCAAATCTCATTAGAAAAAGGAATGCACCATTTCCACAATGCTATCTGCTGTGGTAGTCTCAGCGCGCACTGTATCATCAGAGATATTACTGCAAAAAAGGCACACCAATTATAGAAAAAAGAACCTGCAGAATCTCACAGATAAGGTCTATTAAAGACTGCTCATTTAATATCAGATTCCTGTGAATTCAGGTCTCCTCGTTGTGCAAGGCCAGCACAAAAACTAAAGCATTATCTGCCTTCTGGAATGAATGCAAGCTCAACAGGAACGCCGCGGCTGACGGTTTAAAAAGGTGGCCTGGGGTTACGTTCTGTTACTGATCACCGCAGACAGAAATCACATTCTGCTCCCGGTGCGCTAAAGAGGGAGGGGGAGCTCCCAGGTACAGCGAAGGAGGAGTACATCCTCGCCTTCCCTTTGATGAAAGGAGTCTGTGTACACTACTTTAAATTAAACCGAATAAGGTTTGAGAGGAGAGAGAGAGAGAATTACGCGTAATGGAATTTCAGCATAACTTCATATGCATAGATAATCGGCCACTGCCGGGGGAAATGAAGACCCGCGCAGGACAGGACAATACGTCTCTATGCACGTGAGCCCCGGCGAGCTGCTTTAGATTAATGTGGGATTGTAGAGGCCCGCGCTTTACCACAGGGAGTATCCGATACACAAGTCAACTCAAATTGACCGTGACGGGGTAGGGGTAGGGGTGTGTGTGTCTGTGTGTGTGTGTGGGGGGGATGTCTTCCAGACATTCTCTCTCCTCTAATTTAGTTTCTTTTGTTTAACAATCCCGTATAGATTTGCATTTACAGCGCCATGCATCATCTGAAGCCGTCTCTCCAGACAGAAATACGATGAAAGCGTTCATGATGAAAGAAAGACTGAACGTTCCGCAGTGATAAAAAACGTGGCTCCCTAAACACGCGTAAGTGGAACTTGACAATGCATTTGACATTCCCTTTGATAAAATATTTGAAAATGGGGAAAGTGTTTTGTTGGAAAAGCTAAGCACACATGGCCCCGGTCAGAATACCGGCAACACAGCCCTTACAAGGAATTATGTAAGTATTTGTCCAACCACAATTTTTTTGCTGGGTTCTCTTGCTTTTATTATTATTTATTAAAAAGTAGACATTAAAAACTGCAGAGGGGTTGACTTGTTTGTGCTAAGAATGCACAATCCCATAGACTATACGGACCGTTTATATTGGATATGATTTTTCATACTTATGAAAAAGAAGTGACGGAAGGAGGATTCATGGCTTTATGACATTAAACGTTTGCCCGCGAGCTCTCTACTTGAAGACGGTTCAGCGCGTGACATCGTTTTCACATCAATCCCGCGGACGCTTCGGGCCCAAAGGGCAGCGCGAGAGCGACAGAGTCCCTCAGAGTGATCCACGTGGGGGAGGGCGGCACCGTGAGCAGAACCCGTTCCCCTCCCACAGGTCTGAATAAGGAGTCAGCACGAGCAGCTCTTCGGAGTCCGAAATCTCCTGACGAGGCGAGGCTGCCGCTACGAGCGAATCCCAACGGGAAGGGAGAGGAAACCAAACAGATCCGGGTGCGATCCGCCAGCCACAATTCTGCGCTGTTTATCTGCCTCATGCAGGTTTCTACAGCCCTCATCTCGTGCTTCAGTGGAGACCATTCGCATATTCTTTTATTTCCGTTCGCTTCTCTGAGACAATGCGGCACGCGCCCCAGGGGACAAATCGCATACATACATCTGAAACCAACTAAAGGGGGATTAAAAATGAATATATAGGCTATATATATATTTTAAGGTTTAGCATTGGGTTAATGTTGCATATTTGGGTGATGAGAGGAATCATATAAACACTAGCTATAGGCTACATCCAATACAAAACTGTTTTTTATTTATTAAAGTCTACTTGAATCCAAATGAGCATGGGGACTATCACAGTTCTCATAAGTGTGTCATATTTCCTACTGCTGTCCATGTAAGACATGGTGGATGGAAAAAAGGTCATTCAAATAGGCTACTGTAGACGTGATTGGCTGTAGCTTTGGAGTTTAATTGGCCGGGAAGTCCGTGTCTCATCGGGCACCAGCGGTCCCCATTGGTCCATCGGGGAGCCAAACTGTGCCCGCACAAGCAGGTCGTCATTAGTGGGGGTCAGGGCTGGGAAACCGACCCAGACTTTACGCCCGCGATGCAGGGATTTACTTTAATGGAAAATAAATGGAAAGGTGAATGGAAAAATGGCAAGTCGGGAGTGAGATGGGTTTATAAAAACACGGCTGGTGGCCAGCAGAGGAAGATAAAAGGAGGAGGAGGAGGAGATGAAAGAGTCCCTGGAGGAGGCGCGGGTTTAAAACACGCGAGCGAGGAGCAGCGGAAGACGGGCAGTGCAGCAGGGTTTTATTTGTTAGTTTATTTATTTGTTTATTTGTAAAGGACAAGCACAGAGAACATTGGCAGCCGCAGAAGCAGTGTCCGATGCACTGCACATGTGTATGTAGACGAAGCTCATTTCCAACACCAGTCCCTTGACGGGCATTTAAACATTTTGGATTTGGATTTGTAATTTCAGATGCTAGCATGCTCAATAACAGCACTTCAAGCACACAATTTCTCATAACGATCGTGGGCACTTTTCCCAAACACAGAAATCACATTCAGGACTTTACGGGTAGCCTATACCAGTCACAATAACATCGAGGGAGCGCAGTTTAAACTAAAAATGACTTTAAAAATGACCTAAGGACAACAATATCTCAAGAGGTTATAGATAGTCAGCGAATCGATCCGTGACTTTGGTGAAACGTCATGACCACACCCATTGTGGGGGGGGGGGATTGGTTTCTCATGGAAGCCCATTGAAATACTGGTTTGTAGGAAGGGGTATTTCATTATATACCTGACATCGCCAACCCATTGCTGTGTGGCCTTGTGTAAGTTGCTAACAGCAAAAAGAAAACCCCCAAACCTGCACTTTTATAGAAAAACCCAAACCTGTACTTTTATAGGAAAACCCAAACCTGCACTTTTATACTTTTATATTCTGTTGAATCGTGCCACCGACCCGCAGAGAATGACCCAGTGGTTGCCTGTGGTAACAGGACAGTGAGCGGATCGTGGCGAGATAGTTACCCTATTTCGCCCCAGATCCCGCGCATGCGCATCTGCCACTATGTGCACAGGCTAACGGCTAACGGTGGCGGCATACGAAGTTTGTTATTTGACAGTTTAATATTTACATGAAACAATATGAACAGCAAAGAACAATCTCCGTATATTAGACGATTTGAATTTGAGTTGAGCACGGTCTTACCAAGCCTTTTGAGCAACTCAGTTTGCAGAAATAACTCACCTGACGGTTAAACGTTATAGGGTGCTCCCAATAGATAGACTCAAGGTTCGTTGTGAATGTAGCTGCGAATGAGCTCGCTAGCTAACGTTAGCGAAGGTTACCTGAAGCTACGTTAACTTCATCACTGTGAATGCAGCGGAGAATAAGCTAGCTAAGGTTACTTGCAGCTACGTTAAATTCGTCATAGAAATTCACAAGACAAACTATAATTTTAGTGGAATAATCTTGCGATGACTAAAGAGTTAGGCGAGTTGCCGCGCTTCGTGGTGCTAGTGGGAGCAAGGCAGCCGGAACGACGGTTGGACGCGTTCCTTCGTTACTATGGGAACTCATTCAAACCTTGCGGCAGTTGGACAAAATAGCGTTACTATCTAGCCATGACCGTGAGCAGGTTCTGGGATCCTTCTTCCCTACACGCATAACAACGTTACGTGTACAGACAACATTTCGTCACAGGTAACGTTATTGCCTAAACATACATGTATTACTATCGATAAGTGCTTTTGTAAACTGTATTAGTAACGTTATGTAGCTAGCTACGATGTCGCTAAAATTGGGACGCGTCAGAGCTAGATTCAGTAAGCATTCCTGGTCGCTGAATCTGCCAGTTCAGCAGCAGCGATGTTGTCTCGTTCAGAAACAACGACACACGCTGCTGTACAATACAAGTTTTAAAATACACATTTCAAAGCATTAACGTTAGCTGTATACAATAGCGTACTAACGTTACAACGCAGCTGTCAAACATAGCTAGCTAACGTAAGCTACTTAATGCTACCTGTAGCTAATGTCATTAGGTTAGTTAGCAAGCTACAGACTGACAAACGCGTGTGTGTACAAGGCATTTAGACACTGTCCGTGATGACGACTTGCTTGGGGATTCAGTCAAGTAGCTGAGTAGAGTATGGGATGTTAATAGCATGATGGGATGTTAATAGCATGAACTAACTTAATAGCTGAACGACACTAACTCAGGAACGACACCGGTGTGGAAACACCCACTTTCAATATAGGCTACTCTGTATCCCTTATTTTCTCAAGTGTTTCCATTATTTTAGCAGTTACCTATTTTTCCATTCTCTGCACACTTCTCCCGGCCGATACAAAGGCTAATTAATGATCCTTCATTGTACAAGTGTGGTGCTTTTACCAATCATCCAATTAGAAGTACAGACAGACACAGACACGAGCTTCAGTGATGTTGGCATGGAAGTCTGAGGGAAAGACATCAACAATCAACGACTAGCAGAAACTGGTCAAAAAGTGCACACTCCTCGACCGTGATGTCTGTGCATTGGGTCAAGATGCAAGGCAAAACAGACGAGCAACTCAATCAGTTGACAGCAAATATCAATCTTGGGGGCAGGCAGTTTCATCAAGAACAGTCTATCGAGAGGGAGACAGAACTTCACAGAGAGGGACACATACTAGGTCTGGTTGCAGTGCCTAAACCCCTTATTACACCTAAAAATGCACGTTTGCGAGTAAAGTGGTGAATAAGAACACAGACCGTGGTTACTGAGCAGGGTTAAAAAAATGAATATGGTTAGATGAGTCATCCCATCATCCTGTTCTCAACAAGCGGAGAACTGCATGTGTGGCACACCCCAAAAGAAACCTACAGGCCCAAGTGCTTGTTTCCCCACAGTGAATGGTTCTGGTGGCTCTGTTATGGTGTGCAGTGCATTTTCCTGGCATGGTTTAGGTCCACTCAAGAAATACAAAGCCATTCTGAGAGATCACCTTCATCCTGTGGTGAAGCACTTCTATCCTGATGGGAGTGGCCTCTTCCAGGATGACAATGACCTAATCATCCACAGGGCACAAGTGGCCACTGAATAGTTTGATGAGCATGAAAAATATGTAACCCATATGCCATGGTCGTCTCAGTCACCAGATCTCAACCCAATTGCACATTTACAGGAGATTCTGGAGCAGTGCCTGAGACAGTGTTATACACCACCATCAACAAAATGTATTGTGGAAGAACGGTGTTTCATCCCTCCAATACAGTTCCAGACACTTGTAGAATCTATGCCAAGGAGCACTGAAACGGTTCTGGTGGCTCGTGGTGGTCCACTGCCCTATTAAGACACTTTGTTTTGATGTTTCCTTCATTTTGGAAGTCACCTGTACATTCTTTAATATTCCTCAGCCTCTGCAATATTTAACTATTTAACATAGTATACAGAGATCATCAGCTTCAAAAACAGCTGCATTGATTAAAAATGAATGAATGAAAAAATAAATAAAAATACATAACATAAGAATACATAATGAGGAGAACGGGCCGTTAAGCCCATCTAGGCTCGTCAGGTCCTAATCTAAAGAGTATCTAGTACTGCATCTAGCCTGGACTTGAGTAGCCCAAGTGTTTCTGCCTCTACTACATGACCTGGCAAGCTGTTCCAGGCACTGACAACTCTGTGTAAAGAAAAACATCCTAATATCTGTGCGGAATTTGCCTTTGACTCATTTTCACCTGCGGCCTCTTGTTCTGCTGACCCCACTTATCTTAAAAAATAAAGACAAACCTCCCCAAGCAAGAGTGCAATTCCGGGCTGCACGAGAGACCGCGAGATGACTGCGTCCTCCTCTGCACTGCCGTCAGTGTGTCTGAGATCTCATCTCCTGCCTCTCGAGCTGGAGCAGTAGTGGCGCGCGTCTCTTACGGTCCACGCGGAGTGTAATTATGATGCTGTCATGACTCATATTCCGCATCCGACACGAGGACAAAGTGACCCACTTGGAACGTAATTACAATTAGGATCAGAATGAGGAGATGACTACACAATTTTCTTTCTCCCATTCTCATTTCGTTGTGTCGCAAATGACATGCAAGGTGAAGCCCGAAGCCACGCCAACGTAATAACGTCGTGCGCGCAAGGAAAAGAGTCAAACCGCCGATGCATCGTGTAGCAAGCGAAACTTCACAAACTAACTTAATTATTAGTTAAACAAGGACACTATTCAGTTTTGTATAAATGTTCAGCAAATTACAGCATTCAGGACCATGGACAGCGCGGTTCTTTTTTCGCTGCGTGTTGCAGCGGGAAGGTCAAACACATTTACAGCAGGATAACAAGATCGCGCTGTCCGAAGATAATCGGAGATTTTCTCTAACTGGATGCCAAAGGCAGTAACACAGGCAACGGAAAACAAATGCTGAAGCATCAGGACAGGTTCCAACTGGTGTTCTACAACGACCCCCACCCCTCACCCACATGAAACACTGACCACTATCCATGCATGCGTGATCTGCAAAAACACCCAATCCCACGCCAAATCCACGGTTGGTGTGCAGTTGTATTGGCTGGCAGGGACGATTACCTTCCTTAATATCCTGAATTGGCACGTCTTTGTTTCCGTGTGTAGTAATTGAATTCCCGACAGGAAAGTGGGGTCGATTTGCCAAGATAACTTATGACTAAGAGTAAGTGATGTGGGAGGTTTTTTTTACCCCCCGGAGAATGGGGTATTTTCCATAATCTCACAGCGAGGCGGGCAACACTCGCCTCCGGGGTAATTGAAGTGTCCAGCTGGCCGTCTGCCGTCATCGACCACCCGGGGACCCAGTGTTCCTGTTATGAGCTTCTGAACAACTGCTTGGACTTGAACAGAACCCCCCCCCCAGTGTTTAAACTTGCGAGACAGAGGCGCGCGGCAGCTGTACAAAGACGCAGCGGTAAGTAGCTGCGCGCGGTTTAATTAAACCTCACGAAGGGGAAATCCAGAGGCGGTGTTCGACATGAACGGTCTCCTACGCGATACAACAAGAACGACCGTTTACCAAAAAACGCTTGCAGGCGCTATTGATTTTATTTTTAATTATTTTCCATCTTTAACCAAAGTGCAATTTCGAAAGAGATTTTTTTCTTTCCTTGGCCCGATATTATGCAAGACCCCGTTGCCCATGGACGATTTTACTTTTGTTATGTAATGAACATAAAACTATTCCTCTGAGAAAGTAGAGACCGGCCAAAAATGAGTCACCGCCTCCTTCCCCACCCCACACAGTGGGCACATTTATAGTTGTATCAGAAAAAGGTCACAGAACTCAAACATACGATGCCTTAAGACCAGGGCCCGTATGTACAACGATTTCAGGTTTCCCCTGTCCACATCCTAACCATATCCATTATGAGCTAAAAGGCTAAACTGATCCTAGATCAGCACTCCTACTCTTAGAATCTTTGTACATACGGGCCCAAAACGACACTGTGACGGCACTCGGATCCAGGGATCTCCAATGCAGTGTGATGTTCTCATATCTCAATCGCTTAATCTCGCAGGAGCACGTGGCCTTTCTGAAACACGCTATTTTCTCAACATTGCACATTCGTGATCTGCGAGCCCGAGCCAGAAAATGCACTCTTTGGATGTCTCAAAGGGGCCGAATGTGCTCGCTGGGAGCGCCAGGTCCAGAAAGGTTGGCTGCTGCTTTATAATTAAAACAAGCAAAACTTCCTCATACCTGAATGCGCTGTTAATAGGCCGCTGTGGATTTCATCGCGTTTAACAAACAGCCACCCTCCCTAACCCTCCACCATGAACTCTGTGGCCTGATGCGACTCCCCACCACCGCGGCCCCACAATATAGATTTGCATAATTGGTATAAAGAGGATTTTAGGTCTTTAAGGACAAATGTACCGGCCCATTTGACAGAAACGACTTCAGCAACGCCCCTAAATAGTGTTTTGCAAATGCATAATTTATTAGAACAAACACATTCCGAACAATCTAATTTCCAGGCACTTGCCCACTGAAATTGAAACTTCTAATTGGAGTTCACGAAATGTAAACAGGAAATGTAACGGAGATCCACGACAGCTTTCGCCAGATTCCTTAAAGACAGCGCTGTGTGCGATTGTTTTAGTTACCTTGGAAATTGCATAGCGTGTTTCTTACACCGAAGATGATGTTATTTAAAGATTATGCTCTGTAAAAAATGAGACAAAACGTTATGAGGCAAAAACAATAACGAGAGAATGGAAAATATACAAAATTTAAGGTCCATGGAAGCAAACTTCAGTAAAAGCACTCGTCTTTCCCACTAGTTGAATTCAATACCTGACCAAAGTCACTCAAAGGTGATTTTTCCTTTTTAAAAATTGAACATTGGGTCTCTCCGACTCTATTAATTATTAATGTGGCGCTCGCTGGCAGAGGCTGCAGTCTCGTGTCAAAAGAAAGGAAGAGAAATAGTGCAGGAAGTGCAATAATGCTTTTTTTGTTGTGGAATTGTAACCTGTACAGCACCTTCCTCGCGCCATTAGTGTTGCTGAATTGGTGTGTGGGGAACAGTCACGCGCTGCCTACATACATCACCCTGGAGATATTGACCGTCGGTACAGTCATCAATATTATGTTGTTTTCAAACACAAAATGTCGATGTTGAGATTTATCACCTTCTCCTTATGCCACACGGACACGGACGCACGCACGCACGCACGCACACACACACACACACACACACACACTAATCTCATGCATGGCAACTTTTACCGTTAGCCATGCTCAAACATACTATAGATCTGCATTTATACAGCTTTGCATTTATTGCAGCCATTCAGGAAACATATCATGCGCAATGGTATCAGACCAATGCGCCACGTGAGATTAGAACTGACAACCTTGAGGTACATAAACCCCCTCATTCCCATTATCCTGAACACTCTCAGCAGTGATTATGGATGAGCGCGCATGTCACACAGAGAGAGGCGTTCTCCGTGTGAAAGCAGTGCTGGGTACTACGTCACACAGAGAGAGGTGTTCTCCATTTGAAAGTGCTGGGTAGTGCGATCATTCTCACAATCATCTGATCATATGAACAGGGTGGCTTTTATTACCCTCGTGAAGAGGCATCTCGCGGCTGTTTCGCTTGTCCTCGAGTGCACCGCTCTTCGAGTGAAAGCTTTGTACACTTAGGTTGCTTTGTACACAGGCAGCATTACGAAGGTAGATTGAATTTAGTGATGGAGTCTTTCAAATGCAACCGAAGCTATTAAATAGGGTGAAGAGTAGTGATCTAAATATGAAACCACAGCCGTGTCTCAGCAACGAGGTAAATAACCAACAGCAGCAACACGGAATTAGACGTTCAACGTGGCATGACATTTAAAAAACTATCCCTTAATGTAACGGAGATTCTGTCTGCTGGGCTTCCTGCTAAACTGAGAGAAGTGCAGTAATGTCTGAACCGGAACTGAGCTCTATACTGCACCTCTCTCAGGCTCTACAAAGTGGAAATAAATATAAGACCTTTCTGAGTCCTTTACTGGAAAAATAAAGGTTAAAAAAAAAGTTAAAAATAATATATGTAATATAAAAGATGTTTTACATCATAAGGGTATTGCCGGTCTGGCCAGTCGGATTTCGAACCGCGACCGCATTAGGCAGCTCACACTCGCAAAGCACCAGTCAATGTGAGTGCGTTAGACCACTACGCTATCCAAGGCCCCCCAGGCACCTGTTTTGACCGCTGTCTGCTCTGAAATAAATGTCCTTCACCGTGTGTCATGGCTACGGCTTAACTGTCACATGGAATACACCAATTAAACTGGGATAAAAAAAATAATTAAAAAAATCACCACCAAGAAACCTTTGGCAACAGTGCCCATGGAAACACAGATACATTCTTATAATATCGCCCTGCTGTCACAACAGATACACCTCATAATGGTTCTGCGGATGGCCCCTATCCTCACATCCGTACCACAGGGATTTCGCCATCATACACATCTCTAATAGGTTACTGCAGAGGCCATATTGTGATGAAGCAGATAGGAAGACATGCTAAAGCCACACATCGTGTATCCAACTCCTTCGATGGTCGGTTATTGCTTTTCACGTTACTGCGGTGGCAAGGAATCAAGTTTCTGCTCAAGCGGCAAAGGGTTCGTCACCAAAACTCCTTAAATATGGTTGGGGAGCTGGGGAATCTGATTTCCCACAATGCAGTGGTCTTGATTGACAGTTGAAACAAAATCACTCTTGGCCTTTCAGCTGGCTGGGCTGGAAGTCACCCCAACGCTGGCCACTTTCTAATAATTTGTATGTCTAATCTCTGATTGGGTGCGAGATAACCAATTACAGTATATCGATCAGGGACAGAGTAACTAGACTCTGCTATTGTTGGTGAAAGATAAGATTCACACATGCAATCAATCCCTGTGCAGTAATTAGGAGTGTTTATAAACCTGCTGGGGCTTCAACTCGCCCTCTCCTTCTTAAGAGCCATAGTGAGCTTGTTATTTACTTAAAACAATGCTATATTCTACACCTAACATTCAAAGACAAAAATATGTGGTATAATACTTCATAACCTTCAATGAAGGAGGAGGTGGAGGTGGAGATCGCTGTCCTGGTGGAATTAGCTTGCCCCATAGAGACAGGAGGTGAGTTTCTGGGGGGAGGGTGAATCTAAATAAATAGAGGGTATAAATGGCCACTAAATTGGGAGAAAAACAGGAAAGAATCTGAAACAAAGTTTTTTTTTTTTTTTTAAAGAAATAAAATAAAAAAATCTGGCTCCAATAAGATGCGCATGTCAAATGTAAATTTTTAGGTAAAGCAGAGATGACAGTTTGAGAGAACAGCTGTGGGTGCCCTTTAAGCCTGTCAGAGTGAATCCCCATCAGAGCTCAACCCCTCAGCGGTGGGGCTGCTGACTGTCACGTTCATCTCACGCCGCACTCACTTCCTGCTTATGCGGCAGGACGGGGAGGTAAACATTACAGCGCGATTGTTTTCAGCAGAAACGGGCGACGCGTACACATTTTCACATACAGACTTCCAACCCAAAATCCAGCAGCACAGGAAATTTAATGTGTCATAATTTACCCACATTTAAAAAGACCAACTCTGTGAGGATGATGGCACCTTCTTGGTCAGCACAGGTACTGCAGGCATCGCGTCCTAAAAGCTGTGCCAATACGCCGGACTTCAGAAACTTGACTCGTATCTGTGAGCGTGTACTCCTGCAAATGACTGTGGCAATCTACAGTGGAGGAAATCCATAAAGGGTTTATTGGACGTTAAGGTCAACGCTTAGTACCCTATATATTGTAGCGCTTTTATTGGCCATTGGACGTAGACTTAACAAATTATCCCGGGCCGAGAAGTCCTGCTGGACGTGATCAATCAACGCAGGGCGACACATCGGTCTCGAGTGAGTCGCCGTTTAACCTGGCGCTCGGTGAAACACGGCCCTCGTGAATAATCTGGAGTGGGAGTGAAACACGGCCCTCGTGAATAATCTGGAGTGGGAGTGAAACGCGGCCCTCGTGAATAATCTGGAGTTGGAGCCCTCGTGAAAATCATGGTCCCTCCCGAATAATCTTTAGTGATGATGAAGGCTCTGTTGCACTCGTTTAAGGAGTCAATGTCTCCATGGTTTATCAAGGGTTCTTTATTGATGCTGTGGCAGCCACGCTTCTCACAAGGCAAATGTCTTTATCAAAATATTCACTGGAAATGCTTTTAAGGCGAGACACACCCAATAAAATGGTCATTTTTGGTCCCCCTGTCATGCCAGAATGTGTCCGGGTCTCAGGAATGTGTCCGGATGACGTCATTGGAATTTTGGACTGTAGTTGCTATGCCAACATGACAAGCTCGCATTCCTGAGTGACAAAACCTGAGTGTCCGGTGTCCGGGTGATGTCATTTAGCTACGCATAAGCATTGCTTGCTCAGCTGTACAACTAGCTAGCTGGCTAGCTACGAACATAATATATGAATTTTATAGCCAGCTAGCTACGAAGATAATAATATGCATTGTCTGTTCAGCTGTACAGCTAAGTTATATTCGGTGAACCGGTGCTATCAATGAATGGGGAGTAACTGAACGTCTTGGCTCCCATTCAAATTAATGGGGAGCAAGTTAGTGTCTTTCCGAGTTCTTTTAAGCAGCTTTCTCCGGTCGTTTTCTCGGGGTAAAAGTAGCTAGCTAGTCGCTGTGACATCTCAGCTCATTAACCAGGCCGTTGTTTTATCTATTTTATCACACTGCATAATTAAAAATAGCCAAATAACAATAGTTCCATGTATTTAACATTTTATGACATGCCGATCAATGCTGATCAATCAACAATGCCAATGTTTGACGGCTGTTTTCTCAAAACTAGGTTTTTAGCTCATATTTTTTCAGTTCTCAACTTGTGAATAAGTTATTGTCACCACATGATTCTTCTTGGATGTATTCCTAAGGTAAATAGAGGGGATTTTTCATATCTTGTTTATTTAAGAATTTATGAGCAATTATATCCCAAAACATGTGTGAAAATGTGTTTTTATTTGCATATACTTACATCTTGTAAGTTTCTGAATTGTATGAAGCAAATATTCAAAATCCCCTCTTTTTAAGTGTCAACAAAAGGAGATAAAAAAATGTTAGTCACTCACTCCTATCTTGCTGTAACTGAATTTTAATCATAAATTAGCATATTTATGAGTTTGTAAAATTTGCATATTTAAATATACATTTTCAGAAAAGTGCCAATACAAAAAATGTGTATCTTAACATGTTTAAACTGACAAGTTCAATAAGGATTATTTTCCTTCCTATATGTCTTGCCTTACCCCCTCCTGACAAAGAAAGGGGAAAGTCTTTCTGTGCCGTTTGGGAGTCAAGACCAAAATGGACTCCCAAAATGGCAAAACTGAAGCGCAGGTTTGCTCCGTGGCCAAGATTGCCGCTGTGGTTCTGGAGCGACACATCAGAGGGGGGAGGAGAGTCATGATGACTCAGTTCAGCAGCA
Organism: Aldrovandia affinis; assembly: GCA_029706075.1. Lineage (NCBI taxonomy): Eukaryota > Metazoa > Chordata > Actinopteri > Notacanthiformes > Halosauridae > Aldrovandia > Aldrovandia affinis. Next base: position 1,554,099 of record JAINUG010000133.1, on the reverse strand, counting down.
TGGCATCTGTAGCCCCTCGGTCTGCACTGGAGCTCAAAGTCAAACTCAACCTCAAACCTGCGTTCACATTCTCACTGACAGGTCTGTACATTCTGCTCATATCGCAAATTCTCAAAGGACAATTTTGGGTGTTGTCATTATAACAGGGGTGGGTCTGCTTGCTGGAGTTTGGAACCCAGGCCCCAGCTGGGTCGCCCCACACAACACAACAACAAGAGACACAATTAACCCGCTGAACCAAAGACCCAGGTCCCCAGCCAAGGTAAGTAATCACACTCTTACTGCTGCTCAAGGGGTGACATCACAATCTGTAGCGGACGCTCACGTGCTGAACTCACGTCTCGGAACTCCGTTACATCGTCATAAAAATGTATTGTACCTCACAAGTACAATTTGGAATGCACACCTAACTGGGTCTTCAAATCAATTAGACATTTTTTGAGGAACATACTTGAAAATGAACCCTGGGGAAAGTGTCCCGTTGGCCACGCCAAGCGCAGGACACCTCAGTGTCTCTAACAAGCCCCGATCGGAACAGAAACCCCTCGTAAACCAGACTTTCACTTACTATAAGCAAAGGAAGAAAATAATAAACTCTAACTTGTATTTTATGAAGCCCTACAGTGAACACAACCCCCTAAACCAAAGTCAAAACGAGAGGAGGAGAAGAGTCTGCCCTTGTGTAATTTTTAATGGCGTCCTGGTGATTAGTGGAGAGGGTAAGTGAGGGTCTATTTAAGACCAAAGTCACATTCACCCTGAAACACACCGACATCTAAAAGAGAGAAATATGATCAAATCATGCCCATTTCGGGGAAGAGCTCCGTTTCGGCTCCGTTGCTGCAGCAGGCACGGCGAGATGTGCGATCCTTTCATGCAGTCCCCCAAGGACGGTTGTGATGTTGTCCTGAACTCCCCGTGTTCGCCTCCTGAGCCGCGAGAGTTTTAAAACAGCAGAGCAGAGGGGTTTTTACACTGTGCTTTAAAGGGCCTAACGCGCTGACTGTAGCCAAAATGCTTTAGCACACGCCCGCACGCGCCTCTCCTGATTGGTGGGCAAGTCCGCTTCAAGTCTCACGCCAATGATTCATGACTGGGCGCGCGGACTCGAAACAACGGCAAGCAGAGAACAGGGAGCCCACACAAATCAACATGAAATATTCTCTTGTACTTCCTTCTGCAAGCGTATATGAGGACACCCATGCTTTTTTAGGCCAATATATCGCGGCATTGTAACAGAAATGAAAAAGCACACGCTGAGGGTTTCCCTTGTCGTTATGTTGTTAGAAATGTAAAGATCGGTAGAGTTAATTTATCGCCCTGACCACGGGATGTTGTTCACATTAGACCACATAATTGAAGACCTCGCTAACTGGCAGAATAGACTACTTAGCTACTCAGTGGGGGGAAACAAACGTGCAAGTGACATGTTTGAAGATCATTTGCTTGGTCACAAATTTATAAAATAAAATAATCTGTATATTGGTTGATGAGGACATTCGGCAAAGACGGAAATAAACAACACGCTGTGTGCTTTTGGAAATCCCAGATAAGCAAATGCTGGCAAACAGTCTTGATAGACACAGAACAGTGCCAGATAAAGTTGAAATTATTCAAATGCAGGTACAAACATCTGCTCAATATCAACAATAGCCCATGTAAGGCAGGCCCAAAAAACTGAAAAAGTAAAACATAAACTTGGAAGATTCTATTATCCCTGATGTTCAAATTCAAATACCATGATAGTACAACTAACAGTCGTTATGTATAGGTTATTTTTAAAATATTAATATATAATGTAGCGCGCTTTCTCCAGTTATACCACGGTCTCATGGGAGTAAACAACAGTACTAACCGTAGGTTGTTGTGCCGCTTTCCAGTAAAAAGAGGTGTGTAAACGTGCGCGCAGAAGATCGGGCCGCTGTGAAGTCTCCGCAGACCAGCAGGTTTGTGCTGTAATTAGCTCAGTAATTGGCTGCAGGTTTGAGTTACCGCGGGTGATTTTCAGGTGTGCGGCTCACGTGTGATTGTTCTCGGAAGTGCCGGAGTGGCGCGCTCTCCTCTCACTCTTCTCGGTTTGTTTTGGTGTTTAGCTCGGTGTCCATGTTTCTTTCTTTCTTTCTTCTTTATAGAATTGACTTCGCGGGGTGTTACAGGAGGCTCAACGGTCCCTAAATGGATTGTCTTCAATCCTCTGTTTCCTTTCGGACACCCTCGTCAGCTCCCTCTTTTAATCTAGGTTTTCCTGTTCCACACCTCCACCTTCCTCTTATCACTATCTTTCCCCTCCACACTGAAGGCTCTTCTCCACCAACAACTAGTACGACAAACTTAACAATGACGATTAACTGTAACCCGTTCGCTGGCGTCTCTATTCCAATGTTTTAATCATTCTACACAGCTGTCCATCAGCGCGTACGATCTATCTATCGTACGATATCTATCCTAACTGTTGCAGCTTATCAGTGGCCTATTTAGGGGGACTTTAGCCCCCCTGTCTTTCATCTCACCCTCCTGAAAATGTTTAGTCATTATTTTCTCAAAAAACATTTTTACCCAATATCTATTTTAAAGAGTGGCATTTCAATTTTGAGAGCGACCACCATTGTGGTGTTTTTGTTTTGCGTAATGTAACAATAAATTAATACAAAATGTAGGCTTGTGCTTTGTAGGGTACATCTCACATTCTCGTTGGGGGCTGAGCCCAGCTAAAGGTCACATCCTAGAATCGCCCCTGCAGCTTATCATTACAGTTATGAATGCAGTGTATAAACTTAGATTAATTTAAGTTAAAAAATATATCCATTTTTTATCTTTATCATTATCGTCCCCAATGGAGATGGGCCTTAACCTTCTCCATTCTACTCCTCACCTCTCACTTTAGTTGTCAGACTCGATGATCGGAGCCACACACTTCACCTGGTTCATTTTGTTTTGATTATTTTACTATCGGGATTCGATTTTGGACCATAACACCATTGTCTGGTCCCTTTGGTTTTATTCTGCAATGCTGTTCAAGTCTAACATCGCTCAGCCAAAACAAATCATTGCTATTCATTAAAAACGCAAGTGTGAGTTCTGCACCACACTGATCAGAGGATAAGGCGCTTAATTATCACTTCCCTGGATAACAACAAAAATGAATAACTCGCAACAATCGCAACGGCATTGAGAAGCATTTCAAGACCGTAATAAAACAATATCGCGAAGGCAAATGGTATCACAAACTCAGAAAACTTTCTTCATAGAAAAAACGTTGATGTTTTGGCCACCTCGTGTAAAAAAAAAACAAACACATTCTCACGCCTCTCAACAGCTAATGGATCTGGGACGCGCACTTATAAACCGCTCAATCACTATTATAAATCTGGAGCACACGTTCTTACACATCTAAATATCTAAAGACGGTCATAAACACCTCAATCGCTAAGGAACCTGGAACACATTCTCGCACAGATCGATAATTAATAAATCTGGATCTTGCTCACAAACCGCGTAATCAATCATAAATCTGGAAGGCACGTTTTGTACACGGCTCAATGAGTCGTGAATACTCATAACGCATATTTCCATACAGCTAAATCACTAGTAAAACAGTGTGGCAGATTTGGCCTCTGTTTCCAGTGCACAATGTAAACTAACGATTTTACACATTTGTGGACATATCCGGCTACCACGCCTTACACAGTAGCTACACGCTTCACAGATAGGAGACCAGCGCTTACAGAGTTCACAGTGTTCACAGAGACATCGGGAGAACAAGTTACACAGCCCTTGAAGGATCTCTGAACCGTTATGAACACCGTAGCAATTAGCAGCGCAGAGTGCGAGAGAGGTTTCTCACACAAATTAATCTAATCTGCACCAGACCAGCGGGAGGGACAGAAATGCAGCGACACAGAGGTCGGAAAAGTCATGTGGTTGGGCGGCAGTGTTGGGGGAGGCGAGTTGAGCCCCGGCATTTCTTATTTTACAAATTAAGCACTGTAGGAGACTATATAACTAGTTAACCATGCAGGAGGCTAGTTAACTATGTAACTAACTAAACACTTCACTATATCCAGCTTCAAGCCAGGTGCAAGCCACTTTGCCCTGTTCAGCGAGCGCACTTTGCCTTCCCTCGCGTTAAGGTCGCAGCCCGGGCGGGTGAACACGCATGCGCTGCAGCGCCCGTGCCAAATGTGCGCGCTCCTCCCGCGGGTCCCACTCAACTCTCACTGTGCTCAGATCACAGAGGCCTCTCCTCGCGAGAGCGCAGCTGGGCTGATGCGCGCTTCTGCCTCCATCGCAACACTTTAAGATCAGAGTAGGAGTAGGAGTACTGATTTAAGATCAGGTTTCCCCTGTCCATATCCTAACCATATCCATTGTGAGCTAAAAGGCTAAACTGATCCTAGATCAGCACTCCTACTCTTAGAATCCATTTCCATTTTAGGCATTTAGCAGACGCTCTTATCCAGAGCGACTTACACAGTTTACATTTCTTTACATACAATCCATTTATACAGCTGGATATTTTACTGAAGCAATTCAGGTTAAGTACCTTTAGCTCAAGGGTACAACAGCAGTGCCCCACCTGGGAATTGAACCTGCAACCTCTGAGTTACAAGCCCAGCTCCCTAACCATTACACTACACTACTGCCCAGTAGTGTAGTGTAATGGTTTCCGCAAACATTAGGCCGTAGTACAGGGCCCTTGTACACACGGGCCCTGTACTACTTTTTAAGACATGTTCTTACCAATACATACGAGGATGACAACTGACTGGTAACGATGCACGAGCTCACTGGTTCATTCAGACTGTCAGGACAGAACTGCAGCGAGGCAGGCTTAACAAGTTTCATTTAAAAAGAAGGGAAAATGTTGAACTGCAACTACCAGAGCGTGACGTGAGAGCTTTGTCACAGAGTTCCCGTATGTTTTAATGAAATGCCATTCCATTATCTCACTGTCTTTGTGTACCCCTCTGTTCTACAAGAGAGCAGGAGAGATTCATTTTGTGGGAAAATATAGGTCTCTGACAATCACGCTAACCTAACCGACCATTTACTTCAACGTTCCTTACCTATCATATTTCTCCACAAAGAATGGATATACATATTTGCACTTGTAGGAAGCGCAATGCTTCAACAAATCTGCATTGCACAGAACATCTGCACAGAACAACAATAGACAGTAATGTTAAAAAAGCATCGGCCTAATGTTTGCGGAATCCAAGTGGCTTGCTTGTAAAAAAAAGGGGAAAAAGCATGATGCAATATTTACTATTCCGTTGCTATGCTCAAAAGGTATCCGCTTCCTAACAGTATTGCAGGCGTGTTTCATCAACAGTGATGGGAGTTATCGGCCGAGGACTTTTTTCTCATTTCTGGAACGGGCCGATTAAACATAAATGAGATTGATCGCAGTTACACACGGACGCTGTAATTTACCCCTGCGATACAGCGGAATATCTTTACAGACGCCTGCTCTGCCTCGGCAAACAAGGGGCAAAAGAAAACTACGATATCGACAACTAGGTTTTTTTTCTTCATGTCTCTCCAGTTATGAAGGCAAATGGGTACTGTACCAAAGAATGGCCTTCTGGGTAATGATCTGTGTGCTTTTCAAACTGCGGCACATTAAATACCCCGAACGCTCGCTGTACAACAACCAGGAACTGCTAACAGGAAAGCGGTTTTGACACGTCTTCCGAGCTAACTTCTCCGTAATTGGTGGGGACACAAAAACAGTCCAAGGGAATTTTAAACATCGCCAAATAAAATGCGGAGATCGCTGCCGACTGCTCTACCCGGGGTACTTCACAGGGGGACTTGAAAGTTAATTAAGGCAAACAGTTATGATATATGGAAGAAGCAAAGTACAAATCAGGCCCAGCGAAATCTCAGCGCGATGGAACATAAATTTCAATTAGGCGACTGCCGCAAAAGGCCCTTTGATGTGAAGGGTACCCGAGAGCTTGCACTCCTCTGTATCTGGAGCTCTGTATGAAACGGGAAAGGGAGCCATCTTTTATCGTAATCGAGCTCGATGAAGCCAGGGTGTAATAAAAAGAGACGAAAATTCAATTTCCTCAGAGGAGGAAATGATTGGTGTCTATAATCAGGGTGTAAAAGGGGCGCAGTGGATGGTTTGGATGGTTCTATCCAAAATAAAACTGACAGTAAAAAAGACTAAACAAATGTGAAACCCTGAATTTTCACTTTGTGGCTCTGGCATAGTTTAACTATTATTATTTTTTTTAAAAAGGCACAGGAGTTATTGTTGATTGTCAGCCTTTTTTCACGCTTGCTGAACCCAGTCAGGAAGAGTGTCTCTCCAATATTTAGTTTCTGATGCTGAGCACGTACAGGCAAAGGAAACACCAACATGAAGAGTCTTAAGAGGGCGTTGGGCCACCATGAGCCACCAGAACAGCTTCAATGCACCTTGGCATAGATTCTACAAGTGTCTCGATCACTATTAGAGGATGTAACACCATTCTTCCATGAGAAATTCCGTCATTTGGTGTTTTTTGACAGTGGTGGAAAACGCTGTTTCAGGCACCGCTCCAGAATCTCCCATAAGTGTTAAACTGGGTGGAGATTTGGTGACGGAGTATATGGCTATATGGTATATGGCTTACATTATTTTAAGATAAGTTGTAGTCGGTGCTCACAAAGAGCTGGGATGGAGAATTGCTTATTGGACACATTAATGCAACTCTTAACGGATGTGATCTATAATCGATAAACTGCAGGGCGAGGAAAAGCACTCTGGTACAGAAGCCATTTACAGGATACTTAACGCAGGAGACAGTGTGAAAATGTGAATGTCATAAATATTGCAGGCAAGACAAAGATATGAGCAGCAGCCCTCGGCTGGAAGAGCCCGCCAGTAATGGAAGGAAAATTGAATTTCTTTCTGTTTGAGGCACAGCACAAAATATTTAGTTTTATTTGGGGAAACCAAACGGAGAAAAACAATGATATAATGTGTAAATAAAAAGGTGCACTGACGTGCCGTCACAGGTTCGCTAACTGCAATCAGGGTCCCTTGGTGACTCCAAGCCTTCTACTGCGTAAAGGTTTCCCTCGAACACGACGAGCCTCCCTGTACACCAGAGATGTTCCAGACTCGATGCTCTCTGCAGTCCCCGAGGGGAGCCTGGCTCAAAGGGAGCAGGTTCGCTTCAGCTCTCGTCAGGCTTTCAAATGTCAGAATGAGGATCAAAGCCCGCCCGCAGATCACAACGCTGCCTCCCTCCGTTAGCGACAACCTCTCCTCATGCCGTCGACATGACACACCAAACAGTGTCTCTGAGAAATTGATCAGGATTTTTTTCTTTTTTTAAACCAAAGACACAGATGCTGTTAAGGTTTTAGAACCTGAGCAGCCGAGCGTACTCGCTGTTGTGAAGCAGCTCAAGTGGAGACTTTAAGCCTTGATCCCGTTACTTCACACAACCATCACGTGATCACGACCTGACTCGGCCAACTGGACAGACAGCCAGTCCCTGATGCCCACGCAAAACGAGTCTCTCGTCTTTCCAAAACAAGATGGTGTCAGTGCTGAGGAATCCATTACAGTGGGAGCTTGCTCCTCTGTCATCACCTCGAGCACCGCTGACCCACGCCCAGGCTCAAGGGGGCGCTGGTGCGCAAGGCTCTCTGCCCGGTGAGATCAGGAGATCTCTGTTACTGCAAAAGAACGGCATACAGAGTTAGGGCATACAGGCTAAACACCTGGGTTTCTGGGGGCAGCGGATAGCGTAGCGGTCTAACACACCGTATCTTAGCTGGTCCGATACAGTGTGTCAGGATGCGGTTTAAAACCCGTCTCTACCAGACGGTCGGAGGCGGCATTTGGCTGTCTGCCCCAGGGGAAGGGGGGGGGGGGGTGAGCCGGCTTAGGCCTACCGTGAAACACGCAACGGCGTCTCCAGAACGTAGGTGGGGGCGAATTCCGTCTCGAAGGAGGTGGTGTTTGCTGCCCTCTGAGAATTAGCTGGCCTCATAGAGACGAGTGGCAGACTCATGTAGGGAGGGTAAATCGAAATAAATAGAGGGTGTAATTGGCTACCAAATTGGGAGAAAAACAAGAAAAAAAATCAGAAACAAATTAAAGAAACAAAAAAAACGACCTGGATTTGTAATAAATCACGTCCTTGAGTTTCAATAAATATCACGCCGTGCAGATGAGCTGTTAGGCGCAAGCTACGTGACTCAGTCCACGGATCAGAGCGACAGCTGAGCTAATAGGGCATTCAATACAAGTCCACCTTTACACACAACTCAATGAGAGAAAACTGTGTTTCTCCCCCTCCTCCCCTCCCCTCCCTCCTTTCCCAGTCACCCTGAGCTCAGCTCAACTCAAGTCCTTATCTGTTGCCAAGTGTCCACCCACATCTTCTTCTGTTCTGCAAATAAATTAAATTGATTTACTGGGAAGAGACTGACAGTTGTGAAACAAGCACAATGTGCTTATGCGACATCTTGAAAAATGCAGACGATGGCGCGGCAGTTCTGTACGTCAGGTCTGGTGAGGGCCAGGTGATGCTGTGTGGGAACGGCTCTTTCAGCTTCACTGTGCCAGAAGGGCCGGACAATTTCACAGAGTACATCCCCACATCCACGCCAGACCAGGGGCCTGACCCCCTGCTCCTTACCGTCACCAGACCTCAGCTCTGTAATCCACATGGAAATACACACACTGAATGTTTATTAAACTAGCAGCACAGAATTTGACAGGGAGAGGGGGGGGCAACACAATGTAAGACATGGGGTGGGCAATGAGGGGCTGCATCTCTTTCTGGATCTCAAGCCAACTTCCGCTCTTAATTATTTAATGAGTCCTGATGTTTAAGTGATCTGACGTTTTAGCCAAGTTTGCTTGTTAAGCTTGTGAATGACAGCTGAATACCTGTGTCCTGTATTGAACTTGTGATTGAACTGTGATCTAATCTACAAGTGAATGGATCTAATCTACAAGTGTGTACAGCTCATTAGCTAATTGAAGTGGGGTAATTGGTGGAAACCTAAACCAGCATACACAACAGAGCCCCAGGAATGGAATTAGCCCCCACTGATGTAGGACCCCTCCCGTTAAAGGGGATAGGGCAACAGGGTGTGTGAATGGGGAGGGCAGAAACGTAAACATTCACTGATCTACCCCAAGAGGGAGGGGGGAGGCAGCCACTGAGTTTTCTGCTGCTGGACAATGATTTGAATTGCATGACCTTGGCACCGAAAGCATAAGAGATTTCCTGGTATAAATTTGGGACTCTGCTCCGCATTAATATGGGAGCAAACTTATTCGGCTTCACTGCGCTCTGTTGCTTCTGAAAGAACATCATTACTTTTCCCATCACAATACTGTCCTGTGTGATTATGAAAGCTTGCCGACATTCCGACTGCAAGACATACCGGAGGTGAAAGGCCATGATTATAAACTGTGCTACTCAAGGGCAGGATTTCAATTACGAACAAGGGAGAAAACAAGGTCTGAAGAATAAAACATTATCTTCTGAGTGTCTCAGAGCCGCTTGCTCGCCTCCCCCACACATGAATCAGGCTGATTAAGGAGGTTCTGGGTTCTGCATTTACCCCGTGGGTCGCCTTCAACAAGCCGTGTCCTGTACCGTCTCTCTCAGAGATAAAGGGGTTCTTCACACAACTGTAACGGCTTTACCAAAGCAAAGCGTCCGCAGATACTGACTACGAGAAAATATGTCTCTCGAGTCGAGATTTGAGTGCATTCTGCACGCACCTTTTCATTCGCCTACTGTGTAGTTGGGATATTTCCTGCAAAAAAATATCAAGTGAATTTATGATTTCACTAAGCTTATAATATCTACCCTGCCCATGTATGAATTGCACATCCATTTCCCTCTGAGCTCTTCAGCACTGCTCGTGAGCAGCTTAGCATTCACAACCTGCAGCGCACATCATCATCTTCAGCGTTTAAACTGAGCTGCACACCAACGCGGCCACCTTCTCTTATATTGCGGTTACTCACACCAATTCATGAATTTAATCATTCAAGAGTTCATCATTCATCCTCAAACAGCCCTGTCAGAGATTCACACCAGGGGACGATGTACCAGAACCACGTGGTGAAAACGCCAGCCCCCCCAACACTACAATCTAAGAGCCAGAATTCATAGGCCGGGCTCCAGTGGTTTGTGCTCAAAAGGACACAAAGATTAGCCTCCATCCTAAAGACTGGCTCCAGGAAAAAGAAAACCGTTTGGCCGAGGGAGTGGGGGGGGATTCCCTCCAGAGGAAGAGGAGTAACAGCACTCTGCCGGTGAAGATGGATAAGGGACCACTCGCCTTTTTGAGCAAATGAGAAATCAGACCCATGAAAAGTATTTTGTTGGACGAGGAATTCATCAATCAGCCTGATAAGGGCCACTTACCTCCGTGACTGCCTGGTGCACACACTCATCACCTCCCCCAGGGTTCCCTCTCAAATACTCTACACATATTTACAAGGAAGAATGGGCTCAAGTGTTTCTCAAGTTTCAGCTTTAACTCCCTGTGAAATGATCATTATGTAGGTAAACAACAGACACACACTGTATAGTGTATATATACAGTTACTGCCAAAATAAAGAAACACCAACATAAATGTTTTTCAATTGTCTTAATAGGGTCAGAACAGCTTCAATGTACCTTGGCATAGATTCTACAAGTGTCTGGAGCTCTATTGGAGGCATGCAACATAATTCTTCCAACAATTTCCATAATTTGGTGTTTTGTTGATGATGGTGGAAGCTGTCTCAGGTGCCGCTCCCATAAGGGTTCAACTGGGTTGAGATCTGGTGACTGAGACGGCCATGGCATATGGTTTACATCGTTTTCATGCTCATCAAACCATTCAGTGACCACTCGTGCCCCGTGGATGGGGGCATTGTCATCCTGGAAGAGACCACTGCCATCAGGATAGAAATGCTTCACCATTGGATGAAGGTGATCACTCAGAATTGCTTTGTATTTGTTGATGTTTACCTTGTCCTCTAAGGGGTTGAGTGGACCTAAACCATGCCAGGAAAATACACCTCACACCATAACAGAGCTGCCAGAACCCTTAATTTACTCAAGTTTTTCCTTTATTTTGCAGTGTAAATTGTCAGATTATTTGATAGGCAGAGCAATCTGGTGGATCAACCTTCTTAAAAAATATACAACTCACAATTCAATTCAAATTAATAGCTGCTTTATTAAGTTGCAACACCAAGACACAGAGAAACTATTCAACATCAAATCAACAGACGTAGGTTTATGACCGTAAAAATCTAATCCTATTCATAAAAATCACATGGTACAATCACAAAAGAGATGAAATGGAAAGAAAAATACCAAACCAAGCTTGTCTCTCCCAAATGCACCAACACATGCAGCCAGAACATGCAGAATGTAGAATGTAGACATGTAGAATGTGCAGAGTGAAATGCCAGAATGTGCTGACAGTGAAACGCCAGAATGACCCAGGCCATCAACAGTCCACACTTTAAGTGTTTCCAAGGATGGGGGGGAGGGACTCACTAACTAATTTAGGACACTTGCTAACACAAGACATCTTTTAAAGGTTATTGTTGAAAATATGGGGGCGGTATTGTGGTGTGTCGTGGGCGGTATTGTGGTGACACCAAACATTGCTAGGCTGGGGTTTGGGGAAGCCAGTTTAGTTTAGACCGAGATGTTGATTCAGCTGTTATGTGGGGAAACTTGCCCAGGCAATATTGCTAACCATGTGACCAGTCTAATCAGGACATGTGGACATTGTGTTTCAAGTTTCAAGTTTGTTTGCCATATGTAGTACATACTTGCATACACACATCCATTGTAATTTGTCTTTGACAAGAGCTCAGGATCACAAAAGAGAGACAACAGCAAGGAGACAAACAACCAATAGGAAACATGGAGGAAGAACATATAAAAAAAGAATAAAAATAAAATTTTAAAAGTATAAAGGTCACTCGGCAGCAAGCTCACAATACAAGGGGGGGATTGACATGAAAAGAGGGTATAATTGGCTACTAAATTGGGAGAAAATGAGGAAAAATCTGAAACAAAATCTTTAAAAAAAGAACTCACCCTACATGCGTTGCCCAGTATGTCCCTCAAAGCAGTTTCCATGGTGTTTTGTTTTCAAACAGGTTCCTGATCATAGAAGTCTTTTTTTTCCTAATTAATGGTTTTCTTAATCACTCCAAATCACTAAAGATTGATTGATTGATAATTAGTTAATCCACTGAGGCACTGAATCCACACCAAACCAGCAACATAAAAGGGATGAAATCCATAATACAACAAACCTAAATGTGAAAATATAATAATAATCATTTATGTATTTGATTTCCTGAGGCGGGAATCAAAAGGAAATAAAACCTCTGGCAGGTTAAAGACCGCTGTGAACGCTCCTCAGGCCTTGAGGACACACAGCTCCTTACTCGAGGGAAACCAGACTCTCTCGTCAGTGCAGTCTTTAATAAAGTACTAAAGATTCAACAGTCACTGTGCTGACATGCGTGTGTAACAAACCTCTAATCATTCGGTTGAGTGGCTACTACGCATGGCTGTTACACGCTCACCCTGTTATTATGGGATATAAATACTGCGTCCCATCTGCTGCTTATTACCAATAATACTTTACTGCACACTGGAGTACAGATGCACCACTGACAACATGGTTTCTGTCACATCGTTACAAAATTCAGGTCCACAAGTCATTTTTAATTATTTGTAATCATTTTGTGGTGTTTGTTTTACGCTAATATTTAACACACAATCAGCAGGCCTCGGATAGCGTAGCGGTCTAACGCACTCGTTTTGGCTGGTCCTTTACCAGTGTGAGCTGCCTATCGAGGTCGCGGTCTGAAACTCGACTGTACCAGACTGGCCCTGGTGGGGAGCCCTGATCGGGGGTGGCGTTTGGCTGTCTGCCCCGGGAGGGGGGGGGGGTGAGCCGGCACGAGTTCGCCGAGGAGCATGGAGGACTTCCCTGTGGACAAAATAATAGACAAGTTCCGTCTCGGAGGAAACGGTTCATTGCCAGCCTTGGGGAAGAGGCTTGTCCCACAGAGGCGGGCAGCGAGTTTGTGGGGGAAGGTAAATCGGAAAAGATTTAAGGGTATAATTGGCCACTAAACTGGGAGAAAAACAGGGGAAAAATCAGAAACAAAGTAAAAACAAACAAACTATAAAAATAAAATTGAGGGGAAAAACCGAATTTACTAATTTAATACAATTGAAAAAAGATTTAACACACAATCACTATTTACATAAATAAATGTACAGAAAAGTCCCTTGAATTTTGTTACGAAAGTATAGCTTGTCACAAAAAAACAATTTTGCAGTTATTTTCAAGATAACAACAGCACACAGGATACATAAATTGGATGAGCTTCCTCCGACAGGTAAAAAAATTTAATGTGGCTTGATGAGGCATAATGTGCAAAGAGAATGCTTACCTCCACAACACAATCACAAGTATTCATTATTACACATTAGCCAATGGATTACTCAGCAGACTTCTAATTACTGGATAGACCTAAGGCCTTGAATCTGGGCTGAGGCGGTCAAAGACGCCAGCATCATTACAGCGTGTTGGGGTGACTGCGTGGGTCAGAATGCAAAACGTCACCTTAGCGACAGGACTGCTGATCCTGCAGATGATGGCGCGTGTGTCGAGGTGTTTAAACAGCAGGATTACTCTGCAAGCTTTCCTCAAACCAGACCCAGCAAACCTGAGCTCCTGCAAGCTTTCCTCAAACCAGACCCAGCAAACCTGAGCTCCAGCGATGGACAGAGCTGCCTGTGACTACGTCTCTCGAGGTTCTTGTTCCTGAAATACTCTGCGATATCGGTGGCGTACGCAGTGCCAGGACAAAACATCATTTTATTTTCTGCAATGTTCAGCTTAAATCCTATAAAACTTCGGACTATCTGCCCTTGATATTATTCTCAAAGAGCAAAGCACAAGCACGACGATAAATACAGTTTGTGTTCTGTGCTGAGGAGCTGTGAGCGGTGCCGGTGTGACTACGCAGCTTTTGAGATGAGCTCTGGTGTCTCCGTGCGTTTCTGCTGTTTTCAGCACAGAGAGAACCCTAACTCTAACAGAGAACCCTGACCCTAACCCTGGGGGAAACCCATTAAGAATTCACTATAAAGCTGTGCTTGCTTTTTAATTTTTTTAATTTATTTGTTTTATTTTTTTTTTTTTTATAAACCCAGATGGCTTCTGAGCTCTGAATGTGTTCCTGAATGGAGGCTGTTTTCTGGCCGGCCGAGACTATGTCAGGACAGATGGCTACCGCCGAGGAGTTTCGTACTCCAGGAAAAAAGACAACTGATATCAACTGGCTCACCCCGTGGGGTTGGGGGGACCTCAATATAATGTCAGCCATTGACATCCTGTCCCCGCCCACTCGGCCATGATGACCTATGACAGCCTGCAGGAGCTCAGACTAGCCCAACCCAGTCAAGCGCATACGGCAAATCATCAGAAAAATCTGTCAGTTTAACATGTGAAATTGTGATGTTGGAGCGTAGTCGCCGTGGAGGAAGGGACTAAATGCCACGCCACAACGGGACAGAACACACACACACACACACACACACACACACACACACACACACACACACAGAAAACGGTGCCAGGTGACAAACGGATGAGTTGAACTCAGACCATTCCGTTATCTTACCCAAGCAACGGAGGAGAGATGGAGAGAGTGAGCCACAGCCACAAACCATATCCATAAACATTTAAAAAAACGAACATCTTGGGTTTCCCGTGTGCGTGGTACAGAGCGTGTAATTACAGCAACACTTCTGATTAATAATGCATGTTTCATTGTCCTACAGTTACAGTCACAGAAATGGAGTCAGAGCCGTCCAAGTTGGCGAGAGTCCCAAACAGATTTGTTTCTCTAACCCGGGGATGGCTTGCTGTGGCTCTGCCCTAAAGCTAATGATCTGTGCTCAAAGGATCCACCGTGACCGTTTCAGCCTCAAATCGTGATCGCTCCAAGGAGGTATTTTGTTTTAGAGGAGCTCAGCAATCTTGTAAGGCCAGTTCAATATAAACAGAGTGCTGTTGCCCTCCCTGCCAAACGTTTAGCATCGCTACATAAATCACTGACGCTCACACAACGCCATCGGATTGAAGTCGCGTGAATCGGATCGCAACTGAGCTCCAAACAAACCCCCCCCAGAAAAGCAAGGCGCAGATTTCAGCTTGTGAAGCATCTTTCCACGTTCGTCGAGAGATCAAATCCATTACGCTAATATCCGCCAGATCATTTTGAGCCAGTAAAAATGTAGCCAATGCCACTCGCATCCAAAACTGTCAGAATGAATGTCTTTTGAGGACATAATTTATTTAAGTGCATTACACCTCCCTGGCCTGTTTATGATCGTTCACATCAATGGGGCGCAGTAACGGATTTTTACTGCTAGGGATTGAGTCTGAATCACAGACATCGCGATGTCGACACTTGTTTAAAAACAGTGAGCAATCGGCGAATAGGTAAGACATCGTGACTGGACAGTGAGGCTCTACGAACCCCAAAATGGGACGATGGCCTTGTCGTATCGGACACTCGCTGAACTGACACTCACTCACTTCATTGTTGGGTCAGACACTCACTGGTCTGAAACAGTCTTAATGGTTTAGCTACGTAGAGCAAAGACCTCTGATTGGTTCCTTGGAGACTTGCACATTGGAGCTCTCATTGGAGCCATTGCAGGGTTCATGACATAAAAATACATAAACCAGACAACACTTTTAAACTTCTCACCACTTCTCAGATGTTCATATGTTACATTGACACCACTATTTTACAGTTTTAATACAATCTACTCCTTTCCTGACTCCATTTTACTCCCCACTTTATACTTAAATAAAAAAGATTTGTTTCCATCAGTAGAATTGTCTGTTTCTCTAAGATATTACTGTAAGGGTCTAGGAGGTGCAAAATCCTAAAAAGCAAAACAGTCTAAAAATATGTTTTTATTTCATTCACACATATTCTGATATTCGTGTGCTCTGGGGTTTCACAGCAAAGGCAGTGTGCATGAGAGGACACAATGAGGACAATTAAAACAGTAACAGGCAACAAATTACAGCAACTCTCTAATGTTCTCTAATTCTCACAACTTTGTTCTCGCGTTGTTCACGACAACAAGATAAAGATGGCGCTTTAAATCTAGGCAGAGAAAACCACTGGATACAGCAAGCGCTGAATGAGTCCTAAAGCAATATTTACTCACAAGTTGGAGCAATGAAACACCATTTGATTCACTGCCCAATCAACTTGCATTCTTTCCATGAACTAACCTGGCGTTCACGGTTTTCCATCACATAATACTCATTAATTACCTGCCCGAGAGACGCGCGTCATTCTCATTTCCTTGAAGAAAAAACGAGGACGCGGGGGTTGGGTGTTCACTTTTTAGTTACGATGTGTTCCTCTCACTCTGCGCTGGAGACTCGAGCTCCACGCTTTCCCCGCTCACGAGTTCATGTCGCCCAACTGGGAGACGGCCTCTGATTTCTCTCCACTGTGAAAATTAATTGCCTTTCAGACAAACAAATAACACAACTAATGAAAGTTTGTCAAATGATGTGCCCATTTCCCCTGGGAGAGAGAAGGGGGAAACAAAGAGAGAGATGCATATTGCGGTCACACTGAGACGTGCAGCAGCACAGGCACTAGGGAGGCTCTGAGGGGAGCCACACTGTTGTTCAATTTATTAACCCCTCTGTCATCGAACGCCCAGAGCGATCTTCTGCCCGCGCATGCAGAACATCGTGTGTGTGCTCAGCCATCACTTGGCACCGATAAACAGAGCGGAGGTGCCAGTTTCACCGCTTGAAGACCGCATCGGCACAAGGACCTCACAGCCCACAGTACTTGCAGACCGCATCGGCACACAGACCTCACAGGCCACAGTACTTGCAGACCGCATCGGCACAAAGACCTCACAGGCCACAGTACTTGGCAGTAGTTTGGATCACAGAATCACAGAAACCCGAGGGCATTATTAGGCATATATCAACTGGCCCTGTTAAGCTCACGTTCTTGGTGGGTGGAAGATGTGCATGCATTATATGTATATAGAGAGCTTGTACTGGCGCACTATGGCTGCCGTCGCATTCACATTGGGGGTGGTTGAGGTGAGTTGGCTCTATCATTGTAAGCGCTTTGAGTTCCTTGGAAAAAAGCGCTATATAAATCCTATGTTCATTCATTCATTCACATATTCCCTCCACACTTTATAGTCAAGACAGGCCGCCTGAACAAAACAACACCGCAGCCTAAACTAGGAATTCATTCAAAAACCTGAAAAATGTCCGTAAACGTGTTAATTCATGCGCAGTGCCCATTTTGGCCAGCATATGCTGCTGTTCCACACTGCCTCCGTCTCTATAAAAACAAGCACATTTCTTTCCCCAAAACAAGCACACAGCCCCGCTCAGCCCAAAGTGACAACAATCGACAACGCCCGGCAAATGTCCCAGCATGCAAGCTGATTGGCTGTCACTGTCCAAATGGTAACGTCGCTGACCTGCCTGAAAGGAAAATGGCCGCCAGCGTGGCAGGGTGTGCACAGTGAAGGTCACGTGGATGTGCAGGAAACGTGAAGCGGCTCCGTGTGTATCTACAACTCCACAGGGTCTGCTCCGTGTGTAGCTACAACTCCACAGGGTCTGCTCCGTGTGTACCTACAACTCCACAGGGTCTGCTGCGATGCTTCACATGACAGGAGGGGAGGAAGGAGCAGCTCCATTATGAATTCATGCAGAATTTCAGCTGCCCGCCATGGAGCTAAAAGGGCCCCACTACGATTTATTTACCCACATTTTTCATTCTACTTTTGTGCATGAATTCATTTAACGACTTTTCTGTCAACACTTTGATGTATTAGGCGCAATCGATCAGCATTCTCTCATCGCTATGGGTCAGATAGGGAAACCGCTGGTCCAAGACATTCAAACATATGTGCACTGTTTACGTGTAGCAGAGTTATTTCAGCTCAGCGGTGAAAGCGATTGTGTTCATTGTAATTGGGTTGCGATTGGTCCAATTGGCAATTGATTTGTTATTTATCAAACAAGACAAGTGAGATAATAACTTGAACTATAATATAAATGTGGTTCTGTCGTGTCCACCAGACTAATGTGTAGAAATGTATGAAAGGAAATTACACAATGTTATACTTAAAGAGTAAACTTTCATGACTTGAATTGTGAATGGTGACGTAATGCCATCTATAATGCCATCTATCCATCCACGCCATTATGAAAAATGAAAAACTGAAAGCAAGCATTTACAGTATGTTTTGAATGCAAAGCATAAACGCCTGATAGGTGAATCAGCCAAGATTCTGGTAGTAATTTATGGCTCAATCTTTCCACAACCTTTCAATGACAATTCCAACCTGACATTAGATTTACATACATTTTCCACCAAACAAATCACATCACATCACACAAAACTAAAAATCTCTCCATTGAAACAGCCCAGAAGCAAATAACCTTCTGGAGAAATGTGTTGCTCTTTCAAAAAAAAGAAAATTTAAAAAGGGAGGCAAAGACTGCAGTAACCAACAATATTCAAGAAAAAAACACTTTTCTTCCTTAGTTTAATGGCAGACTACTCACTTCCAAAGGCACACTGCTGCCCCCACCTGCATTGGAGGGTGAACTGGGATATTGTATTAATTAATTAATTAATTCAATCATGCATGTTGTGAAGAGTGCACACCTTCATTGTTACTGTCAGTGTAAGAGAGAGCCTCCCAGTTCAAGCGGATGCAATATTTTCAGCTGAGCTCAATGCCATTTCAGCCATTTTCTGTCTTTTAAACGGCTTTTAAGAGAAGACGATGTCATTGAAAAGATTATTGGAGTGGGCGGCTCAACTTGTGCCCGTTTGTTAAGGCACAAAGTCACTGCTGGTTGAATAATTGGCTGTTTTAAGCAGGGAGAAGAGAGAAAGAGAGAGAATTAAAAAGAGAGAGAAACAAAACAATGAATATAGTATCTCCAATTAAGGAAAACAGAGTGGAGAAAAAGCTAAAATATGACCTCTGGTCAACTGAAAGTCGACTTATCGAATTCATCCTGATAGATGTGGATGAGAAGCACTACATACAGACAGAAGAGAAATTTAGAATCAGTGTCTTTAAACTATGCACTAGTGCACTATAAAATACAGACAGACTGGTGAAGCATAAACATTTAATCAGAGTAATCTGAGCTCATGAAAGGATTGCTGCTCGGCCTTTAGGATCAATACAATATCGGCAGCATCTACATTAGAAGCTATTAGTAGCATTAGGAGAACTGCTACCTGTTGTTTGAGTGAGTGAAAGTAACATCTTTAATAGTAATAAATTAAGAAGCAGCACAAATGATTAAAAAAAGAGTAGAAGTTTTAAAACGGTGGAAGAAGCCACATCAGCAGTATTCATAGTAAATGCACAGACAATAGTGTGGATGCTGCCACCATTTATACTAATACTTGTATTATTACCAGTCATTATTAGAACTTCTATTAATACACAGATTATTATTAGACAGTCTGGATAACAGTGGCACTAGACGCCGTTATCAAATCCAGGACTTTTGTAAATTCATGACACGCAGATTTCTGAAACCAGTGAAATCAGAAGCTCAGAAGCCGAGCAAATTCATACAACTTACACCATACGAGGGCTGCACACCAAACACAACAACAAACATTTTGTCAAAGTTGAGGTATTTCATCCGTATTGATAGATAATACTGGGAGCAAGTAATATATTATTAATTTTATATTATACACTTCAGAAAGTGAAATGACCGTTTATGATATGCATATGCATATGCATTTTGACATCTTGAAAATGTGATTTCCAGCACACATTCCCATTGCATAACCCATCATAAAAGTAGTTGGTGAGCAGCATCGCGACTGGCAGAGCAGCTGGTGACTCGATCTGACAGTGACCTCGATCTCCCTCTCGCCTCGTATGTGAATACGAGTTTCCCTCACCCTCACTTACTTCTAGGTTCAGAAGCAGTTCTGATTACATTTACAAGCATCCACTAAATGGCCTACAGATTTGGGCCAAACTCAGGAGTCCGAATGGCCCATGGGCGACTGCAGGAAATAATGCTCCAACCCTCCCCATCCCCCAATCCCCCATCCAGACCACACGTCTCTGCCTGTCTGGTTCAGGGCCCCCCTGGGCGCACTGTAATATCAGGCAAAGTGTAAAACAGCTCCAGGGCACAAGACTCACAGGCAGATCTCCTCCCTCCAAGACCAGCCCTCGAGGCCCAAACCCTGAACTTCACACGCAGGTCCAGGTAGTCATCTCACTCTGGGCTTCGGCTGCAGATTAATTCAGTGGAGAAGCGGTGTTGTGCTGTGCCGTGGTGCCGGGGTCAGGGCTGTGTGGTGGTCCCGCCCCTCTACTCTGCCCTCAGCCTGTCAGACGGGCAGAGCCCCTGAACCCAGTCCTGCTCCAGCCCACGGCTCCTCAGCGCCCAGAACACCAGCAGCCCAGAACACCAGCTGCCCAGAACCCAGAACACCAGCGCCCAGAACACCAGCGCCCAGAACACCAGCGCACACTTCCTGCAGGCAACAGGTCACCCAGCTTGTAACACCTGCACTCTTAGCCCACTCTCCCCACCTTCACATTTCTCGTTTTACATTTACATTTTAAGCATTTAGCAGACGCTCTTATCCAGAGCGACTTGTGCATGTGCATTAATACATGGTAAGATTAATCATAGTCCGCGCCAGAGATCAGTAATAGACATAATCGTTAGCAGCTGCAAACCGAACCTGTACCACAGGTGACCTGTTCTCAAACCTTTCCCAGTAATGCTTTACATTAACTCCATCTACATAAAGCATTCATAATGTATTCATGAGCATTAAACAAATGGCACATTACAATAATATAGGGCATTATGAATGCTTTATGACATGTTTTACTGATGTTACGTGTTATGATGCTGTTATGTAATGATTGACAGAGCCAATTTATGAATAGGCATACTGAGCTTTTCATGATGCATTCATAAATGCTTATGAATGTATTGTGTGTGCACCATTTTTAGGTGTGTGATTCTTGGGTCAGACCTATCCCAGGAAGGAAGAGCTCATCATCAAATGAGCTAGGCTGCTACTCAATATGGTATCTAGCTAGTTAGTAGACTTGCTATCTGATTAATATACAGTAGGTAGAAAGCTGATTTAAATGCTGCCAAATATCTTAATTCATAGCAGCTATGAGCTGGTCCTCCATTTTTACATTTTGTGCAGAATTTCTGGCAACAGGGTATTCCCCTCCCATTCGTTTTGTGATTGGCTGGATGTCGCTTCAAAGCGTGGAAGGGTTCAAAATATAACAGAACGCACATCTTTATGTTCGCTAGTTAAATTCAGCTCCATGTTTACTTCAATTAATGAATTGATGCTAAAAGAAGTGCAAATACAACACAAACTAACATTGAGAGAATCGCCAGCTACATTCTCCGGAAGTAAAGATCACCTTATGTAACATTACCACGACCAATGCATTAAAGTTTGATGATCTGTGCCAATATATGGCAGTGTACCAATTCTCACACATCTTGAGACGAACATTAGCAGCACAGAACAAAGTCTCTGTGTCCTCACCAGAGAATGGCACACAGTGAGCGCACGTTTCATGATCACATCACAGGATCAATATACAGGACTATTGACATCAGTTCATTTCCCAGCAATGCTGCTGCCAATGATTCTCCTCACCATTTAACATGACATAACATGGCCTCACACACACACTATTATAACCCTGCCCGTTTGCAGGGCCTCACACACACTATTATAATCTTGGTGCTGCTGACGGACTGCTCTTAATCACATAATAATCATCATTTCTGTGTCTGTGCTGCTGTCTGTCTTTAACTCCCAGTTCACATCAAAATCTGTTGAAAATCCTGTTGTTGCTGCAAAGGTGTTTAAAATAATACAGTGAAATCACAACTCATGCTGCCAATTAACACTCAACATAAAGACTGCATTCTCTTGAGATGGACTTCTAGACCACAATATGAAGAAACACAGGGCCAAGAAAAAAATATGGGAAGCATTGCTTTGGCTTTATATATGTATATTTCTTCTCCCAATTTGGTGGCCAACTGTACCCTCTGTTGATTCAACTGTACCCCCAAGAGCCCACCGTCTGCAACTACAGGACCAGCCGCTACTCTGGGACCGGCAGTGACAAAGGCGCCAAAACGCCTCCTTCGAGACGGAACTCGCCGAGCTGTCAACCTTGATTCCGATGCACACAGAGAAGCTTTCTGTGCCTGCAGTGAGCTCACACCAGCTCTCCCTCCCCCTTCCCCCTGGGGCAGGCAGCCAATCACCGCCCCCGAACGGAACTCCCGACCAGAGCCAGGCTGCACAGCCAGGGATCGCCCCCAGGCTGCAGTGGGCAACCTGCACTTACAACAAGTGCCTTTTCTGGCTGAGCCACCAAGGGGACCCTCTTCTGTGAACTATTTTGATGAAAGGTTAGTTGTAACTTGGCATCGTTTTGATATCAATCATTTGGTAAGGAGGCGGGATTCTGGGAGTTGTGTTTCGCAAGTGTACAGGAAGTATATGCTTTGTATATATGAGTGGATTTTACTATGTTGAAAACATTCTTGTTGAGAGACATACTAATACAATTTCTCAGAGAAAAATATTTTGTTTTTGTTTATAAAAAATTATTATTATTTTTCTCCAAAAGATGTCACAATTATCCACACCTCTAATAAATTATATAAATAAAATCCAACAAAAACAAAATCTTCATTAACATGCTCCTCTTAAGTTCATCTCAATTTTGGGGAACTGTATTGTGGCCTCCAAGCGCTTCGTGCCTCACTGGGGTATAAATATGATGTGGCGTGCGAGTAAAATCCGTTTGAATGACTCATCTGCTCGGCAGACACCATTATATGGGTACACTGTACATACAGAGCAATCATTTGTACATCCTGCCTTCACACACTGAACACTATTTATGAGGTGAATCAGATTAAGTACTTTGCTCATACAATGGTGAGCGCCCGGGATATTGAAACGGCAACCTTCTGGTTACCAGCCCAGCGAGTTGCTACAGCAAAGCCCTGGAGAGTAGTCAGTCCCACTGAGGCTGTGACTGATCCTCACTGATCTGGTTGAGCAGCAGTGTGGACTCAGATTACCATGTGGAGATTGCGGGTTCAAATCCGAGATGGGACACTGCTGTGGTATCTGTGAGTAAGGGACTTAACCTGATATGCTCCAGTGCATATTCAGCGGTATGAGCTGACACAGTGAACTGTGTGAGTCACCCAGGATGAGGACAACTGCAGAGTAAATACAGAGTATTCTATTTATGCTGTGTGCGGAGACAGAGAGCTGGCTGCTAAATTACCCTTCTGTCACGCGGGAATTGGCGGGAGAACACGAGCCTTCCGTAAGTCACGGCACCACGTGTTTCTCGCATGTTCTAAGCAGCTTCGTCGGGTCGCGAAAAACAGCAGCAGCAGCACGTGGAGAATCAACAGGCTTCTGGGCTCGCCTGCTGCAGCTCAAATGCAATGCATTTAAATCACTGTGAAATGAGCATCCACTGTCTTTGCCTCGACTAACTACAGAGCCAAATTACGGCTGACGTTTTACTAACCAAGGGAGGGGGGAATCTGACAATGTTCAAACCTACTGCTTAGCATCGGAGCATTGCAGGGCATTCAATCTCATCAGTATGCATTCAATCTCACCTTCCTTATCATCGAGGAGCAAACTCAATCCAGCGCTGTATTACACTTTCTTACAATGCTATACAATACTTTCTTACATTTCAGTCACCACCAAAATCATGATCACGAATGTGTGACTGAAAAGATACTATTAGGCCTACCAGGGGCGATTCTAGGATTTGACCTTTAGGGAGGCTCAGCCCCCAATGAGAATGTGAGATGTACACATGCAAAGCACGAGCCTACATTTGTAATTCATTCACTGTTACATTCCCCAAAACAAAAACACCACAATGGTGGTCACTCTCAAAATTGGAATAGCACTCTCTCTCCATCTGTGGTATTTTTTTACATAGATATTAAGTAAAAATGTTTTTTAGAAAAGAATGACTAAACATTTTCAGGGGGGCTGACCTGAAAGACTACAATCTCCACTGAGGCCTACCTTAAAAGTATTACACAAAATTAAGGACAAAGGGTCAAGGTGTTCAAACAAAAGTTCAAATATGTTCAAATAAAACATAGCTCAAAATATAAATGGAAATTGAAACAACTGTGGCCGACTCACAGATGAGTTGGTGAGTATAGTCCTCTACTCACCAGAACATAATCTAACAAAACAAAACAACTCCCTCCTTGTAGATGTCATTAATTCCAGCAGTGATGTAATGAACATGTCACAACTGCTTCTCAGGCAGCACTTTGTGCACACATTATAAACTCCATAGCCACTTGTCAGCAGCTATGTATCCTAGGTCTGTTTAGACAGTAGTTCAAACACATGATATGCAAAGCGTGGCTTTCAACAGCTAATGACTGCTAAGACTAGGTCAAGCTCTCCTATACGCAGAAAGAAACACCTGTTGTTCAGGCGTACGTTCCAAAGTGTTGATAAAATGTTCCATGTCCCGCCGATTTTGGGCCAAGCTTCAACGAGAGGAAAAACATTACATTTAGCCATAAAACTTTCCAGGCAGTAATGTATTCCAGCTATTAAAACAAACCAGGTACTGGGATGAAAGCATGCACAAACTACACCGCTCTCTTGGCAGCCCCGCGCCATGACGTGATGCAACCGAAGCGGCGCGAGCCTGTGGCCGTTCCGTCTGTGTGTCCGTCCGCTACTTATAGCCCAGTCACAACATTCACATCGGATACAAGCGACTTTAATGTTATTCAATTTGAGAGAAGGGTTCATTAAAACTATTTCCTTAATCTTCTTTAATTGCTTACAGATTTTCCTTGGACTACTGTCTTCAGAAAAATGTCCAGGAATATAGATAATCAAATCGAGGTAGTAGGCTAGCACATCTAAAAACATGAAGTTGGATAAGAGGAGATTCATCTCGCAAGAGTTTCCCATTGTTTCAGCTTCAGGACACACATTTAAACCATTCTGCCACAGGCATTAATTGGAGCATTGCTTAATGAGTGGGACTAAATGTACCCAGTACCTAATCAATATCATGTATACTATACATACATACTTATATTTAATAACATGAAACACAGTTTGGTGATTTACAGTCTTTATTGTGTGTTGTATCGCACCGGAAGCTTGCAGGATCGTTAGGCACAAATTGATAATGCAGGTTAGCACGAGCAGCCGAGTTTAGTGCGGGGTGAAGTGAAGTGCGAGTCGCACGTGCTAATGCTAAATTCTGCCAGCATTCGAGACACCTGACCTGAGGATATCCCCGTGTTCTTAAAAGCTTTTCTCGCAAAGCGATAAACTCGTTGGAAAGAGAATAAACAGTATGTCACCTGCCCCATATGGAAAGCAGTATGTCAGCATTACACATTACAAGCTGGTGTTTATGAGTCGGGGCCTGAGTCTGAAGTCTTAAGATTTCACGTTATTTTTTTTGCATGGGTTTGCGCTTGAAATAATTTAACAGACTTGTATCTTTGATTGTGTGCGTGCGTGTGTGCATCTTGGCCAGGAATAAAGACTGGATAAATTAATTTGTGGTTTATTTGCCTTGCCTGAGCTCTCATAATTAATACAGACTGCAAGTAGCCTACTTTTGTTCGCTTTTCAATTCCGGAAGGAACGTGATATTCAGTTAAAAACGGACATAAACAAACGAACACATACACCCTCGGATTCATTGATGTCTCTTATGCCATAGGCTACATCGCTACCAGCTAAAAGAACGTTTTTGTAACTTTTTACAACTTGCAGCAAGGTTGTGATTTTGGGTGAATAACAACGTAGACCACCCGCTCCCACCACCACAACGCTCAAGCCTGGTTGTAAATAGGTCCAGATAAAACTGTTTCGCCTCATTAAATGTTTTAAAGACGTTTTCTGATATTTGTGACAATATCACAAAACACTACGTTTCCAAACTTGCCACAACATGAAAAATATGTTATATCAGCCAGAACTTGGAAAAAGGTCAACACTGGTATCCGTGTAAGGAGAAGATACTAGAATATACAGTATCTCACTTACCACACTGAGTATTACAGTAACACATATTCCTGTTTATTTCTTGGCATTTCGGACAATTTCACTTGGGAAACTTTTAGTGCGTTTTCAAACCCTCCAAACATTCGGTGAACCTAATTTCACGAGCTCATAAAGGCTGAGCTATCACCATGACCTCACTTTACAATAAGGCATTAGCTGTAGTCTGAACACAAACTCACACCGTCGAGAAATGACCGGAACAAGCAAACATACGACTTGCCAGGGATCACGAGGACAAAGCGACCGCATGTGAAACTGCACGCAGACCATATTCCAGGCATGTCATCACTACATACGAGACACCAGAGAGCAGTTATAATACACTGCGTAGGCTGCTGTAGCCTAAATATGAATAACAAAATGACAGTTAGTTCACTTAATGGTAAAATGAGCGGACGCATGGTGGTGTGTTAATGTCACAGAAGACCGCTCTCACTCAATCTTATTTATACTTTCTAATGCCTCGTGCCGTCAGTGACGGAGGTTCGCGTTCCGGAGCGCACAATGTGGTGTAGCCCCTACCTGCGGCATTTGGGTCCAGTCCAAATGAACATCACAGGTCCACCCGGTGACTATGCGATTTGCATGACTGGGCTGAAAAGATTAAATTACCCGGATGAAACGCCGGTTTCACATTGAACAGAGATTCTTAATGGACGACTTTAAAGCGGCTGCTCTCAATTTCATTAATAACTTTTTACGGCGGAAAGGGAAACGCAGTTCCGCAAAGTCAATAGAAGGCTTCCGTCTATCATTAGTAACGCAATTCAATATTGTAGCTACTACGCGAGGGAGTATCAAGCATTTTCATCTGTTTATCATTAAAATACCAGTATTTTATAAGATGTCGGCCTATGCCTTAAATTAGTCCGGGGGTTTGGAGAAGGACACGTCTTCTAAAGGTTCTCCAATTTAGACAGGCTTTCAGCAGCTTTGATTTGCACTGCCTCGTTAGCTGGAATATAATAAAATAACTTGTTATTCCTCCAATTTCAGGAAATTAAAGAGATTTCATAACAGCCGCTAAGGACCTCTGAATTTAAAATGAATGGCTTCACGAGCAAGCACTCAAGAAAACATTACGCAGGCACCTGCTGCGAGCCGCTAGTGTCTAAAAACGGGATTCGAGGCGGAACACTTTATTCGATTTATTGTTATTATCCAAAACTGAGATCCAGGAATCAAGACGGAACATAAGCAGGGAAGAGACCGCTCTGGTCTCAAATAATACGACAAGGGGATACATTACTGCTTCTGCGAGGCATCAATCGATGGACTCGAGGCAATCGGGATTTCAAAAGTACACTTGGGCAAAGTCCAAGTAATTTGCTGGCACAAATTAGAATTCTCAAGCACGTGCCCACATTCTCCTTAATTATGCCGCCACCCCCATTCCGTCGTGTTGTCACTTTTCCTATTTCATCGATGCACGTGCATACCCGTACATCACACGATTGCCAAAAATAAATGAACATAAGCAACGCAGCCTGTAATGTGGCATTGCTGTGCAGAAAATGGCAAACCCCACGCGCGAGCTTCAGATGTAAACTACACTTCAGTGGAGCAGGTCTGAATCGGTTTGCTACAGAATCATCGCGTCCATGTAGCGTACCTGCTATCCAGCACAGCAGGACAACTACTGTACACAAACACACTGAGCTACATAGAGGCAGCTTTTATATCTCAAACAAATGCACACATGACCGGTCTATTATCTAAACAAGACCTGGAATTATGTTTGTTTCATATCAAATACCACAGTGCGTTTGTACGAACATCCCGTAGCTACTACCCAAATTAATACCGGGAATTAATACCTTCTGCACGTGACAACACCAGAACGCATACAACCAAACCCGGATCAGCATTTCCAGCATTCAGGAATGACATGTAGCCACGATACTTACAAACAATATCATTAAAAACAAGAGCGCTATGGTGTATTTAAAATAGGAGACAGGCGACATGTTAAAAGTAACAGACTAAATTGTGTCTAAGACCCTTTTTCTTTGCGAAGCGGCGAGCGAAGTCAGTGCGCTAAGTTTCTCCAGACCTCGTATGACCGCGTGCCTTGCGGTGTGAGATCGTCCTACCTTGCTCTGCTCCCGCGGCGGTCAGCACCTTGGCGACTGGAAATAATCCCGATATGGTCAGAAAGGCGAAAATAAATTCGGACATCGTTGCGGAATGACGAATCTCGCGCAAATCTGGACCCCGCAGTCAAGTGGGAGTCAAGCGGCCGGTTAATCGCTCCTCTGCGTTCACGAGGATCTCTAGGTGTTTTTATGACTGTATGGAGACAGTATGAGAGAGGGAGCGGAGAGAGAGAGAGAGAGAGAGAGGAGGGGAGGCGGGGGTACTGGCGGAGGATGGGAGGATGGAGGGAGGGAGGGAGGGGGCTGGCAGAGAACAGAGAGAGAGTGTCTTGACTTTTCAATGCTACGTCTGATCTTACATCACGCGCGAGTGGGTGCCAGCGGATCAATCACACGAATTATCTAAAAACATTATCTTCGTATTTGGGGGCGAGGCATTGATTTAACCCATGCTCAGGCGCGTACACATTTTGACAAAACGAATGATGCACACATTTGCGACTCTTTCTCTCTCTCTCAAATCGCGATACAAATTCCGATGCTTGAAACGACGTCCCTTTTTGTATATTTGCATTTGAAACTGTGGCCGCTGTGAGGATTTGACAAGGGATCCAGGGACCCCCCCGACCCCCTCCCAAAAAATGACCCAAGTCACCCGCAGAGCCTCATGTGAAGCGGTATCACAGCAATGAGGGCACTGGAGACCCAGTTAACAATCATTTCTAACTGTAATAATACATATTGTGCGAACAATAATTGATCTTACCATGTATTAATGCACATCTTGTAAGTCGCCCTGGATACGAGCGTCTGCTAAATGCTTAAAATGTAAATTTCCGGGAGAGAGAGCTGAAATGTATGCGATGCACGGAGCCATGGTAACATAAACATGGTTATAGCTGCCAGTATTCAAATACATTACTTCTGCTTCCTCCCCCCCAGGTGACCACAAATTCCCAAACAGGGCTGCAGAAAAGTTTCAATTAGTTGAATACGGGACCCGTGTTATTTCAGAGAACACCTCACTTACAGATCATTTCATCAGTAAATGTGAGCGTCCGCAGTCAAATCACTTTCCAGCGCCCGAGGTTCGAAACCTTTACCCTTAATTAACGATCTGCCGCGAGAGTGGAATTGCAGTTTCTTGAATGTCAGGCGCACGAGGCCCCGTGTTGCCATTCATTGTCAGTATGCATAACGATCACACTGAACCTGCGCGAGCCTGCTTAACTCGCGCGTCTCACCCACCGCGGGGGGGTCAGAAGACAAGCCGCTGAGACCGCAAACAGGAGAAGTCTCACCTGCATGGCACGCGTCACCTTAATAACTCTTCAGCAACAACATTGTCACATCAACACATCCGCTTAATATCACCCCAGACAGAGAGAGACCCCGTGCCACAGTTTGCGAGATGGTTATGCAAATGCTATAACCTTTGATTTCCGGTACGATTTCAAACAAATTGTATCAACTTTTAATAACCTGTGGTCACTGCAATCAATCTATAAAATGTTCTACTAATACTAACAATATCATGGCCAAAAATATATTAATTGTAAAATGTAAACTACCATTATCGTCTTAAGTGTCATAAGTGTATGAGGGAAAACAAAGAACCAAGTAAACTGAAGGAATAAAATCAACTGTTAAGTGCATTAATATTAGGCTACATTGGCAGAAACTGATGAAATGTTTGAGGGATAAAACTTGGATTGGTTTAGCCTTTTATGCTCATGCATAATGGACATTGTTAGGATATGTATAGGGGAAACCTGATCCTAGATCAGCACTCCTTTTAGCTCATAGAATATTTTAGTATTACGGGAAACCTGATCCAAATATCTCACAAATTCTAAAAATTCTAAATCTATTCGCCCATCCTGGTAATGTGCCGAGCAGTAATGTGTTCTCACACCATGCCATGTGTCCCTGGAATCACGGTTATTAATTAAATATAGCATAGGCTACGCACGTGCCGAGTTCCAGTGTGAGTTGCAAAGACACACACTAAGCATCAATCACGTGTCGTGCTTGAAAAAATACAGCGTCTTCAAAAAAAACTCCGAGTCCAGAACCCACTGCGTGCGACGGCCGCGTGGTCGTAATGCGCTGCGATGGTGCAGCTGAGGGGCTGAGTTCAAACGATGCGTCGTGGGGTTTTGCTGAATTGTTCATCAAGCGCCGTCGATGGCTGAAATGGGTCAGAATGACTCCTTTCTCCTTTCTCAACAGCAGACTTAAATTGTGGTTCGCGCTTGAAAGATTTGTCACGCAGTCTTGGCGTGCAGAAAAGAAAACCCCAAACAAAAAATACGGGTAATTGCGATACCTTGGAACTATATTCGCACCACAGTGCGAGAAGGCTACGTGTAACTAAGGTGATTCATAAGGTATATTTTATCATTTGTGTTAATGTAGAAATCGAAAACACCGCAACAGCAAGACATCGTAGCCTACGCAAGGTAAACGGGTATCACACAAACGTCAAAATAAAACTAGTCCCGTACCGTGACCCTATGTTTGCTTTTCATTTGAGACCTGGTAATTACTTTTTCTGGTAAATATTGACATCAAAGGATATACACAACCATTTTCGATTAAATTTGCATACCTCAAACCGCCGGTGACATAATCTCTCCGTTTGAGACACAAAGTAATTTAAAGTTAATTACTCCTGCGTTTTAACTCAACAAAGATAGGACAGTTTGCACTATATAATTGAGTCATCACAAGTTTTTGTCGCCGTGGCCAGCAGAGATTGCTGGAACGAAGAATAATTATTCTGCCCGTCATAAAATACAACCATATTTGTGTTTTCTCAATGAAGGAACACGCGCGCCAGCACTAACACAGCATTGTGTGGTTTGATAATGTGCTGTGGCATGTCTGACTCACTACTGCCATCTAGAGAACGTTGTTCAATAACCATCGTAGAACCATGCGAAAACGAATGAACGATCATATTAAAGGAAACACGTAGCTGTTCTTTTAAAAAATCATGAGTATTTTATGTTTAGGCTGTCATAACATGTATACGATATTCTGTGTGACTTTGTGTTTGTAGTTGTGTAGTGTGTGTGCTTGCACCTGCATGTGTTAGATTAGAAATTGATTGGGGGAGGGGGAGGGGTAGTGAATAAGTATTTCAAACACGATTCCTGTGGTGTTTAGCTGAAGGTCCTCCCAGGCTGGTGTATAAATGCATGGTTCCTCCATCCAGCCTCAACACACCATGGATGATGGAGAATGTGTTGAGTTAGGTCGTGAGGAAGCGTGTGTAAAGGGCCAGCCCTGCTGAAGGATGTGAAGATCATGATGATGTTGCTTTTTTTTAACAGATATTTCTACCCCAATTTTATTTTTGTCCCCCAGTTTTGAATGCCAATTTGTATTTGGCATGAACCCCCACCCCCGTTCCCACTGTCTCACCCCATGTCATCCTCCCACTGTCTGAGGACCCCCATGACAGCAGTTCACACTGGGGGCAGAAACAGCTCTCCGAGTCTCAATCACAGCAGACTGTAGGGGGCAGGGTCCCGTAGAGTCAGAGGAGTGTATCAGTGTATCTTCCCCTGGTTCAGAAGATGAACAGAGGCTCGTAACCCTGTGTTATATATGTGTAACCCTGTGTTATATATGTGTAACCCTGTGTTATACATGTGTAACCCTGTGTTATACATGTGTAACCCTGTGTTATATATGTGTAACCCTGTGTTATACATGTGTAACCCTGTGTTATACATGTGTAACCCTGTGTTATATATGTGTAACCCTGTGTTATATATGTGTAACCCTGTGTTATATATGTGTAACCCTGTGTTATACATGTATATGTGTAACCCTGTGTTATATATGTGTAACCCTGTGTTATATATGTGTATATATGATGTCTGCCCACTGACGCCTAACGGGAAAGGTCGGGAGGCTTTGTCAAAGGGGTCAGTGGTGATTCGGCCCAAACTCCCAAGATAAAAAAGAAAACCAGAATAAACCTGTTCCAGACTGATATATACTGGACTGATATTTAATAGACATGGCATAATCATCTCTCATGGCACACACACACACACACACACACACACACACAGAGGAATTATGTCATTTATCAACTGTTGAGAAATTTCTGGTTGTTGTTATTGTTGTCAAGGCAACCACAGTGGTGTGGTCATTTTTGCGGGAAACTCCTCTTTCAGCCCAGGAGAGATGGCCCTTCGCCATGGTGATTTCTTTTCAGCACTGTGGGCAATAGGCCATTATAGCCACACACACACACACACACACACACACACAGGTTCCTCAAAACCAGCAAGGCTATTTGGATGAAATGCAGAGAGGTAATTATCCTGACTTCTGTGAGCTTAAGAGCTCGAGGGGGAAACACGTGACAGACCTCAAACTACACCCACCGTTCCACTGGAGAATATTAATTGCAGCCGTTATATTGGCTTCAGAAGTCGCCCTTTTTATATTTTAATGTGCGGGCGGACTTCTTCCTCCCTTCCCTGAGTCCCAGCAAGCCACCTTTATTCACCGTAACAACATATGCATCAGACTGTCGCTACACATCCAACATTATTCATCGACTTTGTCTTGGAGCTCGGAGAGGGAGATCCTGGCACGGGCAGCATGTCGATGTCCCCTCTTGTTCAGGATGAATTCTTCCTTTCATTCTTCTGCTGACTGAGCTGCAATTTACGTCTGCAATACTGGGGCGCCCCCTATAGGCGAAAGAGAGGGGGAGGGAGGGAGAGAGAGAGATTTGCAGTGTTAGTCTTAATACAGCCAGTTTTATCACTTGCAGTTAAAAAGAGGGTATAGAAATTGTTTCCCCGTGCAATCACACGTGGAAATCAAACGCGTGCAACAGATCAGCATCTCATTCCTCCTCTTCTGCACAGAGCGACACGAGAGGCGTCGATATCACATAATCCTGCTTTAAACAGAACGTGAGCACAATATTCAGATGCCCCAGAATGGTTACGCAGCCTCTTCTCAAATGTACACTGAACCGATAACATCTGGATAACATCAGAACTCCTGAAAAATAGTGTACTGTGCTGGTGATGGGATGGTTCAAACCACTGTGGAGAGTCGGTCAGAACTCTGGCTTTGCTTATTGGTGGGGTTCCAATGAGCAGGCCGTGGTTGCAATGAAAGGTTTTATTGACATTCATCAAGGTGCAATGTGGTCTCTGAATATAAAAAAATATATAAATATAAAATTAGCTATACATATAATAGACCTTTTCAAATATACATGTTGCCAATAATATCTACCTAAACATAACATTCACTGTACATTCACTATTAACCTATTTAACCTACAGTCTATAGAATACACTCTCACTCTCTGCTTAATAAGCTCTATTCATATACGGTCCACGAGACTACAGCATGCGCCTCCGCATGCAAGGTACATGGCCGCTAAATGTTTCTGGGCCTGCTCAGTATCACCTGCTACAATCCTTGAACAGCCAATGCTGTCTATTAGGAACCATGTTTGTTCAATCGCTTGTATTATATGTATAGTGCTATTACAAGTGTCTTCACCTTTTGAGATTAATCAGTCTTGAATACTATTAAGGACAAGAGACTTGTTCAATCAATGAAAACAAAACAAAGTTTTTAAAATTCAATGAAAATGTAAATGCAGTAATGGTCAAAAACTGTGTCGCTATCAGGAGCTGGTTTCTAACTAACCGGAAATTGAGCTGGGTCAGATTAATTCTAGGTTCACAGTTCTAAATAAAGAAATGTTCTGTCTCACTTGTCTGCATTTTTAAACTGGCCCCAAATGTGTTTGTGTTTGTTTAACTAAATTATCAAACATGAAAATATTAATATATCAATTTAAAATATGAACTACCGCATATAAATTAGCAGTCAAATGCTCCCCACGTCCCTCAGGCTCCACGGCTTGTTCATCGTGACTGTTTTTAAATTCAGACATTCTTTCTGAGTGCAAAGGCACGAGCACAAATTGGGATGCTGTTTGGGTATAAAATGCTCCCCATGCCCTCAGGCTCCGGTAGCCGGGTTCTGGTGCAAACCACGATTACTTTCTCCGGTTCTCCGCTGGACACAGTCCCTGGTTCTTCCTCCTCTTCCAGAGCTAGAATCACATTTTTGCAAATATTAATAACGGGACAAATCTGGAATCCATATGGCTCTGGCTAATTCACCGAGCAGTCTCCAGAATAAATTGAGCACTGGTTTGAGAAGACTGACGGCTCTTCATTAATTATCTTATTTCCAAAATTTGTTGGGCAGGCATTCAAGGTTTTGCAAGGCCCATTCATATTGATGGGAGCATGTGTCATTACTTTAAAGTGAATGAAAAATCGAATTAATTACAATGACAAGGTGAATATTATAAATATCAAAAGAAAATGCATTTTTGTAATTGGGGAAAAACTGTCAATCCAGCTTTCATTCTGACTTAAGGAGAGGTAACCCAAAGACTCTTCAGAAGGGTATGGCCTGACCAGTGTTTGCGCTGACTTGCCCTCCATTCTGGGGAACGCATCAATTTGACCAACTCATGTTAAATGGTTGAGTTTGAATGAGAAGCCCGTTTCAGATTCTGGCCGGTCAGTTTTGAATGTGCTGGTGTTACACACGACTGATAGTGAAACTAAACAGGCAGAGGTGTGGCCCATTCTATACTGCTCTGGGGAGTTTGAAAACAACATTAGAATGTTTGCCAAGAGGCCCATCATTTTGCCTGCTGTCGGGAGTATCCAGCACCATGTCAAGTCACCCTCTGCCTGTGTGATTTGCAGATAAGGGGGGTTACTTTTCTTTGGGAGGGGGGGAACCGGAAACTACACAATGATCATTTCCTCATTGATAAAACAAATCCTCACTTCCTCTGTGCAGACAGATTACATGGATAGCGCTTATCTGCAAATCAAACATGGCGGGGGAAGGTGGAGTGAAAAATGATATTAGATATTCTTATATTAATATAAATACCAGTGATATTTCCAGTTCCTCCTCCCAAAATAATATTATCTGCAAATCACAGAGAAGTGATGAGTTGGAGACCAGTGATTTTAAAATAATATTCCCACAAAATAAGCAACTGGAGTTAAACGGGATGTATTTCCCATTATATTTTTCCACCCTTAAGTGCTGACATAGTACAGCCCTGACTAGATTCCCCATGTCTGGACGAGGCGAGGACGATCTGATGAGAGAAGAGAACTGGATGGTGCCCTGAGCATGAGTGTCATGTCTCACAGGGCTGGAAATGCCACATGTACAGCACACTGTATGACCTTCTGTATGACAGTGTTCTCCACTCATTCGGCTGGCACGCTCTGCTCAGGCGGATTTTTAACTCCAAGCTGGGGGATAATCTGTATAACGTCACAGTGATTGTGACAGATGTTACAAGAAGATGAGTTTAATTGTGAATGCTCACGTTCTTTGATTATATTGTCCGATCCAATCCGCGGGGCGTAACCACATATTAAATATTGAGGGGGACATCATGAAAGGGAATGTTTTATATCTACAAATTATTGGGGAGGGGGGCAGATATGACTGTTGGGGACCTGACTGGGGACATGTCTCCCCCCCTTCCCACATGTTACCCCTTTGCTCCAACCTGTCAATCACCTGGCACACAGCAGCAGAGAGCAGGG
Source organism: Aldrovandia affinis (assembly GCA_029706075.1). Taxonomy (NCBI): domain Eukaryota; kingdom Metazoa; phylum Chordata; class Actinopteri; order Notacanthiformes; family Halosauridae; genus Aldrovandia; species Aldrovandia affinis. The sequence continues at coordinate 1,518,105 of JAINUG010000133.1, read as the reverse complement.
GCCTGCATTTCCAGCTCAATTATTTAAGACAAAACATGCTTTTCCAGTGAGGTGATTAAGAGTAATTGACTGCCGCACTAATGATTAAATAAGAACCACACTGATACCAGAAACAAACAGTTTCACAAAGATGGTTGAAATGTTTTCTTTTTGAAAGGGAGCTTGTTCTCTGAAGGACATTACTAAATGTTTTTTACTCGACCAGGTTTATGATATAAAACATTTTGCATTACACGGGAGACCCAGTCCCAGCTGAAAAACATTCAATCACAATTAACATTGTTATTGCAAATGCAAAGTTAAACATAATAACATTGTTGTTGTTTTTTGCAGTATTGCATGCTCACAGCAGATGCATTATTGACATAAACATATGTGATACATACATATATTAAGACTTATTTAGGAAAGCACACATCTAACATCTAAGCATAATATTTGATACCTGTTCCAAAGGGTTCAATGACTGCTGGTTTGTGTTCAAACCTCTAATCTTAATGAATGTATATGGAGCTTAATCTGAACTTCACATTTGCTTAAAAGAAAACAATGCACTGAAGAAACGTTTACAATTTGTAGCACTACTTGGAGTACCACAGTAACTGTAATTATGCACCACCAGCAGAGGTGCTCTTAGCACAGGTGACAAACCAGGTACATGACAGGTACAGTTGTTGATCCCAAATTGGGGAGAAAAAAGCAAAAAAAAATCCAAGAAGTAACTTGTAAGAGGGCCTCTTGTGCATTCCATTGTTGTTAATACAGTAATGCTAAATAACACATATACATTTATGATTTTTAAAAATGTATTTTACATAATGTCAATTCACAACTTCACAAGCGCAACGGCAGAATCTACAAGGGCAGCATGAAGAAGCTGGGAACGGAGACGTTTTTTTTCTTTCAGGTAATCTTGAACTCCGGCTCCATAAAGTCATTAGCCTATTGTTACTCATTTGTGTCATTCACTGAAAAAAGTTATAAAACATGAGACAAGTGCAGTGTGCATAAAACTGGATGGGACAAAAATAGACTCAGACCGCCCATCCAAAAGCTGAGACCAGTTCGCATATTAGTTGTGGTATAATATATATTTATATATTTTTAATTAAAAGTTTTTTTTAAATAAAATAAAACAAATAGGGTCTGCCCGGTAGACTATATAGCCAGTCCAGCCCTGGTTGTATGTATTAAAACAAATAGGGTATGTAATATACTGTATATATACAGTATATATATACAGTATATATATATATATAAAAACCAATCTGAAAAAATGAACGACTGTTGGTCGACCAAGATTTGTTTTAGTCGGGGACAGCCCTACTTATTTCAGATAGTAACGTTTTTCTTCTTGGTGCCATTGTTATGAATGACTTTCTATGAAAATGGGGCGGGACGCCTAATATAGCATTATTGGGGCGTTAGTTATGCTAATTCACAAATCACATGATTGCTCATTATCCTCAGGTGAGCCTGCCTGTAGGTGAGGCCACTGCTGTCCAAGGCCCTGTAGTCCTCTCCAGGCTGTGGGAGGGAACAGGAACACCTGACAGCAGCCAAAAGGGAGGCGCAGCCCTCTCTACTCCTCCCTCCACCTCTCCCAGTGTCACAATGGGGCAATATATGATCTAACTGTAGATAACATTCATCCACAGTTTAGTTTTATAGTTTGAGTGCCACACTATTGACATTAAGGTCATGCCACACCTTCACCATACCAGGAAACTGGAGGGGTTGTAAGCTTAATGAATCAAAGACTGGTCCAGTTGCTGCATGCCTGGCAGGTGATTTTTAAGTTACTCAGACTAACAGGTGATTTTTATTATTATGGAATCCAGGATGTAAGAGAACAAAAGTCAAGCGAACAAACGAGCAGAACAACCCAGAAGAACACTGACAAAATGGCGCTTATGCTTTGATTAAGGTCACCATAAAATACTGCGACGATATTTTCAATTTAATACCAAGGCCCGATCCATCGGGTAATAGGGGTTGGATTGGATTTTCAACAGGTGTATTTACATTCCGGGCGAAAGGAGGCAGGAAGAGAAGTGATGGGGACGTCGATACATCAAGGTGAGGCCCTGAAACCAGTTTATCAATATATATTGCAATATATAAAAGTATATATATATATTATAACTTTTTATTTTCACTCCAGCTATATTTGTTGAACAGGTGATTTTATATTTTGGAATGAGTTTGACATCCCTGCTGTAGAGTTTGTGCTCTATGCACAACCATAAGGACAGTATATCTGTACACATAGGCATGGCGTATTTAGTGTATGCTACCAGGCAGAAACATGCCAATTTAAAAATATTACAATATATAAAAGTATATATATATATATTATAACTCTTTATTTTCACTCCAGCTATATTTGTTGAACAGGTGATTTTATATTTTCACTCCAGCTATATTTGTTGAGCAGGTGATTTTATATTTTGGAATGAGTTTGACACCCCTGCCGTAGAGTTTGGGCTCTATGCACAGCCATAAGGACAGTATATCTGTACACATAGGCATGGCGTATTTAGTGTATGCTACCAAGCGGAAACATGCCAATTTAAAAATATTACAATATATAAAAGTATATATATATATTTTATAACTCTTTATTTTCACTCCAGCTATATTTGTTGAACAGGTGATTTTATATTTCTCACACACCTTGTCCACACAGATGGTGGGTAGAGACGAATGTTACAAGCAACACGAATGTGGCCTGAGAAATAAACGAACAGCCACAGTAGTTCAGTGTAGTATGGAGTTTATCAATATTTGGAACAAATGAACAAACGTTTTTATAATATTACATGCATGTTTTCAAGGGCAAATCTCGATTCCATTAGGCTACTACTAGGCGTTCCCGCGCTTCGGTGCAAAGGGCATTTGGTGTCACAAGACTGGGATCAGACTAAACATGGTGATGTTTTGAAACGAATGACGGTTCATTTCATTTTGTCCTTCAATTATGAATGAGCCTAATAATTACTGAGATATTGACGTGTTTCCCTTAATAAAATAAAAACCGATAAATCACGCAATGCAGTCGCGCAAAACTCCTCTCAGGTAGTTTGAATTCCTTGATCCAAGGCGTCCAATAACAGTGACGCCTTGTGAGCACAGAACACTTCTTAAACATGAAAAAACTACAATTTGCAAACAGGGGGTCAGGTAATAACAGTCCCTGAACTGTATTGAAATGTGAAGGTGCATATAAACATGTTTTCAAATGTATAGCCTTAATGAGGATACGGTCGAAAACATAAGAACATAAGAACATAAGAATACATAATGATGAGAACGGGCCGTTCGGCCCATCTTGGCTCATCATGTCCTAATCTAAAGAACATCTAGTACTACATCTAGCCTGGCCTTGAATAGCCCGAGCGTTTCTGCCTCTACTACCTGACCTGGCAAGCTGTTCCAGGCATTGACAACTCTCTGTGTAAAGAAAAACTTCCTAATATCTGTGCGGAATTTGCCTTTAACTAATTTCCACCTGTGGCCTCTTGTTCTGCTGACCCCACTTATCTTAAAAAATCTTTGGTAATTTACTTTGTTAATCCCTTTTAGGAATTTAAAAACCTCAATCAAATCCCCCCTAAGTCTACGTTTGCTAAGTTTAAATAAATTGAGTGCCTTAAGTCTATCATCATAACTTTTACCTTTCATACCAGGTATCAGTTTAGTTGCCCTTCTTTGGACTTTTTCAAGAGCTTCAATATCTCTCTTGTAGTGCGGTGCCCAGAACTGCACACAGTATTCTAAGTGTTGGTCTGACAAAGGCGTTATATAACATTAATATAACCTCCTTTGATTTGTACTCTATACTTTTTGCTATGTATCCCAGCATCCTATTGGCTTTTTTCACTGCTGTAGCACACTGCTTTGATGCAGATAGGCTTTGATCCACTACAACTCCTAAATCCTTTTCAAATTGAACACCTACTAACTTTTCTCCTCCCATAAAATACTCCTGTCTAATGTTTTTATTTCCCACATGCATTACTTTACATTTAGCAATATTGAACGTCATCTGCCATGTATCTGCCCATTTTTGGATTTTGTTTAAATCATTTTGGATTACTTTTGTCGATTCCAAACTGTTTGCCAAACCCCAAGTTTAGTATCATCTGCAAATTTAACTATTTTGCTACTAATGTCCATATCCAGATCATTTATGTAAATAAGGAAGAGCAGAGGTCCCAGCACCGATCCCTGCGGGACACCACTGCCCACAGCACCGAGGTCAGATTCGGCCCCACCTACTGTTACTCTTTGTATTCGCCCTTGCAGCCAATTTTTAACCCACTGTGAAACTACTCCTACAATTCCTACTGATTTCATTTTAGCAATGAGCCTCTCATGTGGTACCTTGTCAAATGCTTTCTGAAAGTCCAAATATATAACATCATAAGCCTGGTTCAGGTCAACACACTTTGTAGCCTCTTCGAAAAGTCCAGGAGGTTTGTTAGGCATGACCTCCCCTTGAGAAATCCATGCTGGCTCTCCCTTAAAATACTATTATTTTTCAAGAATGATTCCAACTTATCCCTAATAATACATTCCAGCATTTTACATGCGATGCAAGTTAAACTGACAGGCCTATAGTTCCCTGGGTCAGTACGGTCTCCTTCTTATATATTGGAATTATACTACCCTGCTTCCAGTCATCTGGTATTTCTCCAGTGATTATGGATTGACTGAAAATATCTGTCAATGGTTTATATATAATTTCCCCAAGTTCTTTGAGTACTCTGGGATATATGCCATCCGGGCCTGCTGCCTTATTTGTCTTAAGTTTTTGTAGTTTTTGTAGTACTTCTACATCCCTTATCTCAAAGTCCTCCAGAACATTCCGTACCTTGTCTATACATTTAGGCATATTTATAACCTCTTCTCTAGTAAAGCTCTCCACAAAGTAACTGTTTAGTGTGTTTGCAATGTCCTTATTATTATAAACCAAAGTTCCTTCCTTATTCTTAATGCACTTAACCTCATCTTTAACTTTCCTTTTTCTGCTACAATATTGAAAAACTTCTTAGGGTTACTTTTTGCATCTTGGGAAATTTTAATTTCAAACCGCCTTTTAGCTGATCTTATTTCCTTTTAGCCTTAGCCCGCATATTACAATAATCTAACTTGTTTCTCTCTGAGTTATCCTTTTTATATACTCTATACAGTCGTTTCTTTTGCCTCAAAATCACCCGTAAAGATTTAGTCATCCATTGTGGAGACTGTTTTTTCATCCTATTTTTCCTTACTTTGGGGATGAATTTACACTGTACATCTACAATAACTCTTTTAAATATAGTCCATTTTTCATTCACAGTTCTGCAATCTAGAAGTTTAACCCAATCTATATTACTTAAATTCTCTCATTTTATTAAAGTCAGCTCGTCTAAAATTAAAAATTCGAGAGTTAGAGGAGGCTGTCTTAACTTGCCAAAAAATATCAAAAAGAACTGCACTGTGGTCACTTGCTCCTATTGGCTCTCCTACCTCTGTGCTGCAAATTCTATCATGATTGTTACACAAAACCAGATCCAGTATTGATTTCCCTCTTGTAGGCTGAGTAACAGACTGTACCAAAAAGCAGTCATTGACCATATCTATAAACTCCTCTTCACATTTGCCCTGACCTGTCACTATCTCCCAATTGATAGAGGGGTAATTGAAGTCGCCCATTATTATTGTCTCTCCTTCAGCACAGATTTGTTTTATGTTATCAAAGAGCGTACTATTTATGTTACTATCTGAAGCTGGAGGTCTATAACATACTCCTATATTCAGGCCCTTCTCACGATCTCCCAATAATCTAATCCAGATGTCCTCACAAGAAACTAATGGGTTTATACCTGGATGTATGTGCATGTAGGGGTTTTATATTATTTTGACATACTTTTTGGAGCCTACATTATGACTAGAGAATGAATGGATTTTTGGTATTTCGTGCACTGAAGCTGCTGACGGTGAAATAATAACAGTCATGTCATTTTCTGCTCTCACTTTTAACTTTTTCCAAGGCTGCCAAATAAAACATTTCCAAACATGTTTTGGGGTACGTTACGAGCCATTGTTTCCATCTTCGATTCCCTGTTGAGGTATTTTGGTAAAATGTTGCATACTTTTGGTGAAACTGCACCTGCAGGCAGTGTACGGAATGACTATGGTTCCTGTGGGGTCCGATACATTTCAATAATGTGCACGCGCATGCACACGCACGCGCGCACACGTTTGTTTCTCTCGCGACTATATGGCTACATTGAAACAAATGATAAATTTTTTGTATAATAATCTTTGCCTATAGGGAAATAGATCAAAGTAAATAGAAAATAGGCTTATAGAATATACAATATAGGCAAACTATTAGTTGGTGAACAAGAATGGTTTAGAAATGGCTTTAATAATGGATATATTTTTTTCAAAGCATGTCCTCTCCCGCAGAAATACGATGAAAACCTTCAAACTACACGAACCACTGAATATTTGGCTACTTCCTGGGAACAAATTCTAGTATTAAACCCCTCGACTAACAATTGAGAAATCGTGTTATATTTTTCACACGCTGGTGTAGTGCCTTTGCACTGAGTTAGCATGGCTACCTTCTACTTAATTTGATAAATACGTTTTACGATTTATGCATCAAAGATTTTTTATAACATAAATCTTTCCTTTATCATCTATGCTGATAGGCTGGCTTGTTATGTTTTTTAACTTGAGGACTGTATTTCTTACACTACAAATATTCCAACACAAACCTAAATTCTAAATAAATGTAAATGTGACCGGGGCACATGTGAGCCCCAGACTACAAGAGCCAGACTACGCCACTCAGGGAATTGCACCCAGAAAATACCCAATAAATACAGAGGTTCTTGAATAAGAAAGGGAGCAGAGACGTGAGTTTCCAGTTTAACCAGAAAATATAATTTATTTAGGGGGTCACAGGGTAATTTATATTCACATTTATTTACAGCTAAAAGATTATATACTTTATTACAAAAATATATTCTATTTTAAAACCATACACTCTTTAAAAGGTTTCCACTCTGATGATACCACCAGAATAGGAGGAGGGTTGCCAAAGGAATCTGTAGGAGGAGAATGGGGAGGGAGGCATAAAAGGTTTCACCGCCACAAATAGGCCATGCAAAAATACACTGTCGCGTATACTAAAACTGCAAAATAAACACAGCACTCGTGAAAAACACAACAATTATCACACGTGAATAGAAAACCCTAAGGGGAAGCCTCCACTCCGTGACCAACCACCTACTGAGCTGTAGCAACCCAACCGTCCTGTTAACTGGCAGGAGCCCGGAAATATCCAACCCCTAAAATTAACAGCCAACAGTTGGTTTATAAGAAAATAATGAAAACAAAAGAAATAAACAAATATTAAAAAGACAGCAACCAAACAAAGTAATAGGCAAAAACAGCAGTGGGCCAGAGCTCCTCCTGATAAGAAAAATAACACAATTAGCAACCTTTTACAATAATTACATAAATAGGAGAGCCCTAGTTAGGCAGCCATACTGCCTTACCTGCACTCATACAGCAGGACTAGGGGCTACAGGAGACCATCGTCAGGGTCCTTGTTCCTATTATGAAAGGTATATAAGGTCACCAATATGCATTAACATCTTACTCTAAGCACTGCAACAGTTAAAATAAAGAGCAAGCTACAACAGGACACAGAATGCATACCTGGAAGCCACAAGATACGGTGAGCACAATTACTCTTCCGTTGCGTCGTATAAAGGCAGGGGAAAGAGCTAATGCTGCTTTTTGCTGGCTCTGCTCCTACTGAAAACTTTACTACGAGATCAGGACGAAAGCGGGGCGAGTCTTTCACTGCCTGCACACTGCTCCCTTTAAATGAACTGACATAACCAAGATCACCTGTTCTCACTCACGGTGATTACAATAGAGTAACCAGTATCAGCTGTTTTCACTCAGGATGGTTACAAGCTGCGTGGCCAAACTGACAAGGGAAATCTCAACCCATTACATAAACAATGGGCAATAGTAAGTTGACCAAGTCTGCATAGCCGACCACAATTTAGCAACGGACGCTTGCTGCCATTCGAATGCTATTGTGACGCAAACCGGGGGATGCAACCCAGTCACATTTTGGCCTGACAGAACCCACAGATCTTAAATAATTCTTAAACACCATTTCTATTGGTTAGTTCTATATAGTTATAATGTCAGGTTTGACTCGCATTTATTAAAAGATGTTAAAATAAAGCTTGTGGCTTATGGGCAGTCTTGGATCCCCCCAGACCCCCCTAATTTTGACCACAGATGAGGATAAATGACACACGGACGGTAAATAAGAGCCCTGGTTTGGGGCTCTAGCCGTGCAGCATGTTGCTAACAGTGCGTCCCTGTTCTCTCTGACAGAGGGGGCTCCTCCTCTGCGGCTGGTTCTCCTGGGAAAGAGAGGGGCCGGGAAAACCGCAGCCGGGAACACCATCTTCGGGAAGGAGCAGTTCCGGAGCGAGGGGGTGTCATGTAGGAAGAGGCAGGCCGAGGTAGCCGGGAGGCAGGTCACGGTAGTGGACACCCCGGGCTGGGGGGACACGTCCAAACAGGAGATGGTGCGCAGCGTGTCACTGTGCGCCCCTGGGCCCCACGCGCTCCTCCTGGCCGTCCCTTTGGAGGAGTTCCCAGAGAGGGACATGGAAGCGCTGAAGCACCACATGGACCTCCTCGGCGAGAGGGCCTGGAGACACACTGTGCTTCTGTTTACCTGTGAGGAGGAACTACCCCGGGGCGGCACCATCGAGGAGCACATTGGGAAAGAGAAGGCCCTCCAGTGGCTGGTGGAGCAGTGTGGGCGCAGGTATCACGTCCTCAACAACGCCCACGGATCCCCCCGCACTCAGGTCACCGAGCTGCTGGAGCGCATCGAGGAGATGGTGGCAGAAAACGGCGGCGATTTCTACCTGCCCCAGGTCTACCATGACATCATAGAGAGTAAAACGCAGAGGAAATATACAGACCCCAAGCTGGAATACGAGGAAAGAGTGCAGCAGCTGGAATACGAGGAACGAGAGCAGCAGCTTCAACCGAGGTGGAGAAAAAGAGAAGAGGAGCTGGAGAAACAGATTGAGGAGTTGAGAAAGACAAACAGCGAACTAAAACAAGGGATGGGGAAGAGGAGGCGCAGCATTGATGTCCCAACCAACAGTAAGTATTAAAATACTTGAATTATATATATATATATATATACAGTCAAGCCAGAAAGTCTGCACACCCCTTTCACTCTCTTCACGTTTCATTGCGTTACAGACTTATTCTACAATCGATTAAGTTCATTTTTTGTCTCAAAATTCTACACAAAATAGCCCATAATGACAAAGTGAAAACCGTTTTTTTGACATTTGTGCTCATTTATTAAAAATCTAAATGTAAAATATCATATGTACACAAGTGTGCATACCCTTTGATATGACACCCAAAAGTGAGCTGAGGTGCATTTTGTTTCCATTGATACTGCTTGAGATGTTTCTACAACTTGATTCGAGTCCACCTGTGGTAAGCACCCAGGAGAACAGTGGGCTCCATCATTGTGAAATGGAAGAATTTTGGAACCACCACAACTGGCCAGGGAGGTGACCAAGAACCCAATGGCCACTCTAAGAGAGCTTCAGAGTTCCTCTGCAGCGATGGGAGAACCTGGTAGAAGGACAAACATCTCTGCAGCACTCCATCAATCAGCCCTCTATGGTAGCACTTGGCATTCAGGCCAAAAGGTTCAATTTGTGTCTCATCAGACCGGATAATCTTTTTCCTGATGCTCTTAGAGTCCTTTAAGTGCCATTTGGCGAACTCCAGGTGGGCTGTCCTATGCCTTTCACTCAGGAGTAGCTTCCGTCTAGCCACTACCAAAAAGGCCTGTGGTGCAGAGATGGTTGTCAGCATTAAGTCTGAGAGTGCTTCAATGGGTTAAGTACCACTTTTAATTGTCAACCAATTACACCTGTTTGAGTGTGATGGTTCAACAGACTCATCTGCTGATCAATTGCCCTTAAATAGCACCAGAAAACATTTTATTAAAATACACTATGTAATAAATACACTGATATAAATTCATTAAATTACCCAATATTAGCATGTGTATATATACATCCACTCCTGCATTCAATTTTTTTTACTGATTATTATTAAATACATACATGTTAGCTCTTCAAGCTAAGCTTAATATATTAATAGAGACTGAAAAAGTGAAGTCAGATTTTAAAAACAAACAAACACCTTTGTTTCATGATAATAATGTTTTAGCATGCCAGTTGGTTATCTGCCTCACTGGTGTAACAATGTCCATTGAGGTTGAAATTAAGTTTTTTCGGTTATCATGGTGAGGAAAAATGTTTATGGTTTGATAACCATCAATTCTGACACTGTGGTATACCGTCAAACCAGTGTACTGTGACTTCCCTAGTACTAACTGTCAGTGACTTTAACATCCACAGGGCGAATAGTCTGGATGTTCTGCAGGTCACTAATGTTATGATTCTTTTCTTTGCTTTTTCTCAGTGGTGGGAGAGAAAGCGGAGAACTACATCACCACAGCTGTAGTGGTTGGGATGACTGCAATGGGTGCGCTAATCGGCTCTGTAGTAGGGTCAGCCTACGGGCCGATCGGGGCTTCTATTGGCATTGGCATTGGTTTGTCTGTCGGTTTTTTACTAGTTATAGGGCTAGCCAAATTTGAGGCCAGAGCTGCAGGAAACAAGACAGAACGCAGACACGCAGAGATCCAGGGCAGCGCTGCGATGGCTGAAGGAAGAAAAGCTCAGTGATTCAACACTAGTCTCACTCTTCTGGGTCAGAACCTACAGGACTGTAGTGTAGAGAGAGGGCATCTGGAGTTTCCATTCCTTGTTTGCTTTTGCTTTAAGATTTTTTTTAACAGGAAATGAGGTCCTCATCCCATCTGTGATGTCACAATAGGCAGGTCAGTGTAAAAACATATAGCCAATTAACTGTAAAAAAAACATTAAAAAAATTCCTAAATGTTTTATTGGAATATTTCCATTAACTTGTTGCATAGCTGTGATATATGAATTGTATTGAATAGTGTTTAGAAAGTATGTACAAATAAAATGTGCATTTTGTCGATTCATTTAATTTAACAGAGTGAGGATGGTGAAGTTCCGGAGAATCTTATTCGAGTGACCAGTGCCTTTAAATAAGGGACTTGAATCATATCGAATGAACTTTAAATAAGGGACTTGAATCATATCGAATGAACTTCAAATAAGGGAGTTGAATCATATCGAATGAACTTCAAATAAGGGAGTTGATTCTCAGGAAGAGCGAATTTGGAAAGATGCGATTAATTTTACTCAACCTTGTGCATTTTACTTAATGTGTGTCAGCGGAGCCGTACGTTTTTCTGTCTCTGCTGGAATATTACGAACTGTTTGAGGCACAGGTAAATACGTAATGCCTTTAAAAAAAAATGTAATCATAGTTTAATAGTCATTACTGATCTTGTGCTATTTTTGCTTCTGGGATTTTTTAAACAAATTGTGGAACAAATGGTTTACCACATTTTATGTAGAGATTACAATGACTGTTTATCACCATTAAATAATAAAAAGGTTGATTGCTACAAAAGGATAAAGCTTGCTTGATTTCTTTGAACAGTTAAAAAATGCAGAATTGGTTTCAGTGAAAAGCAGCAGACATTACCATCTCATTCCTCTCCTGCCAGTTACTACAGTTACAATGTTTGTGTGGCTTTTAGCGATGATTGGGTTTCATTGACTAATTTGCTGCATCTTTTACCCTGAACAGAATATTTGTGTGTATGAAAAGGTTAATAAATATAATGTATTGTTATTATTATTAATAATAATGTAAAATATAAATCTATGTCTGTCAGAGGAGGACTCACAGGCTTGGAGGAGAATCTGCTTCTCTTTCCATTGTTTGCAGATAAATATAATACAATGTAGATTTGTGTGAAAGAAAAAATACATGAACATAAAGTTAGCCTTTAACTTCACTGAATTTGTAACGAGTCAATACTTCTCAGCACAATATGGTCGCAGCACCACTCCGTCTCCGTACTATTTTTCTGAAACACAGAGAAATGTGCAACGCCATACGGCAACGCCCGTGCCACTGGCCATTTTCATGAACGCAGGAAGCAGTGTCCTCTTATAATGAATGAAACCTTACAGCTGCTGGAGAACCAGCATATCATTTATCATACATAACATTTAAGCCTATTTGATTGCAGATAAATCATACACTTCAAAATCACATTTAATGAAAGACCTCCAACTTTTAATAGGACTAACATTTTTCATGCAAAAAAAACTATATTGCCAACAACAATGGAGAAACAAGGCTTCAAGGGACTCCAGACACAACCAACAAGTTGCTCGGCCAGGTGGTTATCAGCGAATTAAATCAAACCGTTGTTCTTCAATGTCTGATATATTTTTTTGAGGGATCTGGCGAATTCTTTATGCGGCAGCCAATTAACTGTCTTGTGGTGGAGCTAATTAGTTAATCAATCGCAGCGTGCACCCGGCCCTTTTATCACCGAAAAGATCACAGGAAGCTAATGTGGAAACCAGTAGATATCTTACATCATGCCGTGAAAACTGGCTTTGGGTATCTGCGCACCAGGAAATTAAACTTGGTTCGTATGCAGACGGCAACGATGGAACCAGTGAGCCCCCTGCACAGCAGACCAGATCGTAATGCACACAGATGCTGTAGGACTAGATGAAATGGCTGATTGTGTGTATCTGGATGACCAGTGGACTCTGAATCCACTCATTTCAGGAAAACTGCGCTTCGATACTTCACTTCAATAGGTGCTCCACTTTTAAAGAAATGTGATTTTTCTTGTGGTCCAAGTATTATATATTGTTTCATATTTATTTATTTTCTGAAGCAGCATTGTAAAAAAGGTTAAATATTTAAAACATTGCTTACATGCACAGTAACTTAAGTGAAACAACGATCAAGAGGAAGGACCACTGCTCTACTCCTCCCCACCGCCAATCACTGATCGCACATAGTAGAATCACGAATGTGAACCTCTTTTCCTAACATTCAATTTCCATATCCGTCCTGCCCGTCTCCTCTTTGCCTACGTGTTCAGGGTTCTCAGGTCGGGGAATTGATTACCTGCAAGCTGCTGAACATCAACCCAAGACTCCAAGCCAAATATCTCTACCTTTTTGTTTCATAACTTAAACATGTCTGCTTCCATATTGTGTCATTGTTCTGTTAAAAATGTTCATGGAATAAACTGTCCTCAAAGAGAACTTGGCCTCTGTGGTACATACCTCATGACGCAATATATAGTCTAACTGTAGATAATATTCATCCACAGTTTCATAGTGTGAGTGCCACAGTGTTGATATTCAGGTCATGCCACACCTTCAACATACCAGGAAACTGGAGGGGTTGTGTTGGGTTAATGATATGAACTCTCTCTCTGAACCTGTCCAATTGGATTGCATGCCTCTAAAAAACAGTTGCAACTTTCCGTCCAATAAGACTGGCAGCCGATTTTTACGACTAGGGAATCCAGGATGTAAGAGAACGAAAGAGCAGAACAACCCCCAAGAACACTGACAAAATAGCGCTTACGCTTTGATTAAGGTCACCATAAAATACAGCGACAATATTTCCAATTTAATCCATCGGGTAATAGGGGTCGGATTGGATTTTCAACAGGTGCATTTACATTCCGGGCGAAATGAGGCAGGAAGAGAAGTGATGCGGACGTCGCTAGATCAAGGTGAGGCCCCGAAACCAGTTTAGCCGAAGACTATAGAATACGAACGGTTATTTCTTAGTGCGCAATGGGTTAAGGCCGTAGAGTTTGGGCTCTATGCACAACCATAAGGACAGTATATCTGTACCCATAGGCATGGCGTATTTAGTGTATGCTACCAAGCGGAAACGTGCCAATTTAAAAATATTACAATATATAAAAGTATATATATATATTTTATAACTCTATTTTCACTCCAGCTATATTTGTTGAACAGGTGATGTGTCGGCTATTTTATATTTTGCTGTTCACCTGTTTGCACACACACCTTGTACAGATATGGTGGGTAGAGACGAATGTTACAAGCAACATTAATGTGGCCTGAGGAATAAACGAACAGCCACACAGTAACAATTTAGGAAATACTTATGTGTTTTAACTATAGTAGTTCAGAGTAGTATGGAGTATATCAATATTTGTAACAAATTAACAAACGTTTTTATAATATTACATGCATGTTTTCCAGGGCAAATCTCGATTCCATTAGGCTACTACTAGGCGTTACCGCGCTTCGGTGCAAAGAGCATTTGGTGTCACAAGACTGGGATTAGACTAAACATGGTGATGTTTTGAAACGAATGACGGTTCATTTCATTTTGTCCTTCAATTATGAATTAGCCTAATAATTACTGAGATATTGACGTGTTTCCCTTCATAAAATGTAGCGTGGCGGTAGATCAAAGTTGTAAACTTTTGGTGCCCTAGTCGAGATTGGTATTTGGGTGCCCCCAACAAACAAAAAATATTTTTTTTATTTTATTTTTCAAATAAAATCACTTCTCAAACAAATCAATTACCAAAGTCTCATTTAAACAGGGAGGATAAGAGAAAATTGTAAGAAAAAATTGTCACTTTTAACACAATTGTTAACAAAGTCTATGTTACGTGCGGTAAATGCAGACCTGGACCCAAAAGCGGACTCGACACGGAGATGGTATTTGCGCTCCGCTCAGGAGGTGTTTAATCAAGGAACAAATAAAAGTGACGGAAACAAGCCGTCCAAAAACAAACAGGCAAAACAGGATTAGCCGTGCGGCTAAATAAACAAGAAACAGGGAATCCAAAAACAACCGGCAAAAAACAGGAAAGCCGTGCGGCTACTAAACAAGAAAGAAAATAAACACAGGCAGATTCAGGAATAATCGCGAAGTCAGGAACAGGTAACCAAATGAAAGCAGTGCTAGAAAAACTAGTACGCAAAGGCAATGGGCTAAACGAGTGCCGGGTTTAAATAGGCAAAAGCATTAACTAATAAGGGCAGCGTGCAGAATGTGTAGGGGAAAACAAATGTGACAGGCTGAAACGAAAACGAGGGAACAAGAAACAGATTGGGACAGCGTGTCAGGAACGGTG
The DNA here is from genome assembly GCA_029706075.1 of Aldrovandia affinis. Classification (NCBI taxonomy): domain Eukaryota; kingdom Metazoa; phylum Chordata; class Actinopteri; order Notacanthiformes; family Halosauridae; genus Aldrovandia; species Aldrovandia affinis. Next base: position 1,502,921 of record JAINUG010000133.1, on the reverse strand, counting down.
TCGGAAAACCAGGCGCGGACCCAGAAATGCAATAATGGCTTTTATTGCATACACAGGCAAAGGTCATACAGGGGTAAATAGAGCAATGCAGGGATCCAAAGAATGGTCGGGGACAGGCAGAGTTCGTTGCGGGCTTCAGGGGTATCAGGGGCAGGCAAGGCGTAGTCAGTGGGCAGGCGAAGGTCGAAAACGTGAAAGCAGTCCAGGGAACACAGGGAGGAGCGGGAACGAGACTGGGATAAGGACGAACACTGGAGCACAAGCACGAACACAAACACGATGAAACTAGACGCGGGGAAACGGAGATAACGCTGGAGAGTAGTGTAAGCATAAGCAAAGCACAAGACAATGTGGCAACGAACATGGGAAAACACACAGCTTAAATACATTTAGACATAACGAGAAACAATCAGGAATAGACATGAATGCAGCTGACTGCAATCAGACACATGAGGAATTAAGTGAAAACGATAATACAATAACGAGACAATCAGGAAATGAACATGGGAAACGAACAGCTAACTACATCAGACATAACGAGAAACAATCAGGAATTAACAGGAATGCAGCTAACTGCAATCAGACACATGAGGAACAGGTGAAAACGATAATACAATGACAAGACTGGGAACAGGTAAGTGAAAGTGAAAACACGGACCAGACAACCAGAAAAACATGGAATAAATGAAAACACTTAATTACGGGAACACGAACACGAGACGTGACACAGCGTGCAGAATGTGCAGGGAAAAACAAATGTGACAGGCTGAAACGAAAACGAGGGAACAAGAAACAGATGGGGCAGCGTGCAGAATGTGCAGGGAAAAACAAATGTGACAGGCTAAACGAAACGAGGAAACAAGAGACAGATTGCGGCGAAGCCCGCGCATAACACAGACAACACAGGGAGAACGCAAAACCAGACATGACACGCAAGGAACAAAGTGGCAGAAAAACACAAGGAAAGTGAACAGGGCGGACAGCGATGTAACAGTCTATCTCTTCTGGATGCCGATTGGATAGTTTACCGGAAGCGGCAAAACAGTGCAAAAAGTCTGTGTAGAGAGAAATCTTGTAAACTGAGCGCTGCATGTAGAGGGAGTGTTCCACGTAAATACTGTTTTACATTCGTATTATTTCTGTGCACAAATGTTCATAAACCAGTTCAGATCACAAAACACATGTACATTTTAATTTACAGACGTGACCCTCCCCCCTCACAAAATATATATCCACAAACACAATTTTTTTTTACAAGTTCAACTTGCAAAGTACAAACACAGACCACAAGTTACAAACTCATTGCTTACAGATACGAAATACTTTTGGCATTAATTTGAGCCCATAGACATGGCGCTGTCATGGCAAATGGTGTCCGGGGCCAGAATGTGTCCAGGGTGTGTCCGGGGTGATGTAATCGGAATTTTGGACTGTAGTTGCTATGCCAACATGACGAGCTCGCATTCCTGAGTGAGAAAACCCAGAAGAATGTGTCCGGGTGTCCGGGTGACGTCATTTAGCTGTATAAGCTATATTTAGCTGACAAACAAGCTGTAGAGCTAAGTTAGCTGCCTTGCTACGAACATAATATATTAATTATAATATATAATTATATTATAATTATATAGCCAGCTAGCTACGAACATAACAATATGCATTGTCTGTTCAGCTGTACAGTTAAGTTAGCTGGCTAGCTACGAATATAATGTATGGAAGGTGGCTAGCTACGAATAACAATTGCTTGTTCAGTTGTAAAACTAGCTAGCTGACTAGCTAGAAGGTGGCTAGCTACGAATACCAATTGCTTGCTCAGCTGTAAAGCTAGCTGGCTAACTAGAAGGTGGCTAGCTACGAATACAATTGCATGTTCAGCTGTACTAACTGTCAGTGACTTTAACATCCACAGGGCGAATAGTCTGGATGTTCTGCAGGTCACTAATGTTATGATTCTTTTCTTTGCTTTTTCTCAGTGGTGGGAGAGAAAGCGGAGAACTACATCACCACAGCTGTAGTGGTTGGGATGACTGCAATGGGTGCGCTAATCGGCTCTGTAGTAGGGTCAGCCTACGGGCCGATCGGGGCTTCTATTGGCATTGGCATTGGTTTGTCTGTCGGTTTTTTACTAGTTATAGGGCTAGCCAAATTTGAGGCCAGAGCTGCAGGAAACAAGACAGAACGCAGACACGCAGAGATCCAGGGCAGCGCTGCGATGGCTGAAGGAAGAAAAGCTCAGTGATTCAACACTAGTCTCACTCTTCTGGGTCAGAACCTACAGGACTGTAGTGTAGAGAGAGGGCATCTGGAGTTTCCATTCCTTGTTTGCTTTTGCTTTAAGATTTTTTTTAACAGGAAATGAGGTCCTCATCCCATCTGTGATGTCACAATAGGCAGGTCAGTGTAAAAACATATAGCCAATTAACTGTAAAAAAAACATTAAAAAATTCCTAAATGTTTTATTGGAATATTTCCATTAACTTGTTGCATAGCTGTGATATATGAATTGTATTGAATAGTGTTTAGAAAGTATGTACAAATAAAATGTGCATTTTGTCGATTCATTTAATTTAACAGAGTGAGGATGGTGAAGTTCCGGAGAATCTTATTCGAGTGACCAGTGCCTTTAAATAAGGGACTTGAATCATATCGAATGAACTTTAAATAAGGGACTTGAATCATATCGAATGAACTTCAAATAAGGGAGTTGAATCATATCGAATGAACTTCAAATAAGGGAGTTGATTCTCAGGAAGAGCGAATTTGGAAAGATGCGATTAATTTTACTCAACCTTGTGCATTTTACTTAATGTGTGTCAGCGGAGCCGTCGTTTTTCTGTCTCTGCTGGAATATTACGAACTGTTTGAGGCACAGGTAAATACGTAATGCCTTTAAAAAAAAATGTAATCATAGTTTAATAGTCATTACTGATCTTGTGCTATTTTTGCTTCTGGGATTTTTTAAACAAATTGTGGAACAAATGGTTTACCACATTTTATGTAGAGATTACAATGACTGTTTATCACCATTAAATAATAAAAAGGTTGATTGCTACAAAAGGATAAAGCTTGCTTGATTTCTTTGAACAGTTAAAAAATGCAGAATTGGTTTCAGTGAAAAGCAGCAGACATTACCATCTCATTCCTCTCCTGCCAGTTACTACAGTTACAATGTTTGTGTGGCTTTTAGCGATGATTGGGTTTCATTGACTAATTTGCTGCATCTTTTACCCTGAACAGAATATTTGTGTGTATGAAAAGGTTAATAAATATAATGTATTGTTATTATTATTAATAATAATGTAAAATATAAATCTATGTCTGTCAGAGGAGGACTCACAGGCTTGGAGGAGAATCTGCTTCTCTTTCCATTGTTTGCAGATAAATATAATACAATGTAGATTTGTGTGAAAGAAAAAATACATGAACATAAAGTTAGCCTTTAACTTCACTGAATTTGTAACGAGTCAATACTTCTCAGCACAATATGGTCGCAGCACCACTCCGTCTCCGTACTATTTTTCTGAAACACAGAGAAATGTGCAACGCCATACGGCAACGCCCGTGCCACTGGCCATTTTCATGAACGCAGGAAGCAGTGTCCTCTTATAATGAATGAAACCTTACAGCTGCTGGAGAACCAGCATATCATTTATCATACATAACATTTAAGCCTATTTGATTGCAGATAAATCATACACTTCAAAATCACATTTAATGAAAGACCTCCAACTTTTAATAGGACTAACATTTTTCATGCAAAAAAAACTATATTGCCAACAACAATGGAGAAACAAGGCTTCAAGGGACTCCAGACACAACCAACAAGTTGCTCGGCCAGGTGGTTATCAGCGAATTAAATCAAACCGTTGTTCTTCAATGTCTGATATATTTTTTTGAGGGATCTGGCGAATTCTTTATGCGGCAGCCAATTAACTGTCTTGTGGTGGAGCTAATTAGTTAATCAATCGCAGCGTGCACCCGGCCCTTTTATCACCGAAAAGATCACAGGAAGCTAATGTGGAAACCAGTAGATATCTTACATCATGCCGTGAAAACTGGCTTTGGGTATCTGCGCACCAGGAAATTAAACTTGGTTCGTATGCAGACGGCAACGATGGAACCAGTGAGCCCCCTGCACAGCAGACCAGATCGTAATGCACACAGATGCTGTAGGACTAGATGAAATGGCTGATTGTGTGTATCTGGATGACCAGTGGACTCTGAATCCACTCATTTCAGGAAAACTGCGCTTCGATACTTCACTTCAATAGGTGCTCCACTTTTAAAAGAAATGTGATTTTTCTTGTGGTCCAAGTATTATATATTGTTTCATATTTATTTATTTTCTGAAGCAGCATTGTAAAAAAGGTTAAATATTTAAAACATTGCTTACATGCACAGTAACTTAAGTGAAACAACGATCAAGAGGAAGGACCACTGCTCTACTCCTCCCCACCGCCAATCACTGATCGCACATAGTAGAATCACGAATGTGAACCTCTTTTCCTAACATTCAATTTCCATATCCGTCCTGCCCGTCTCCTCTTTGCCTACGTGTTCAGGGTTCTCAGGTCGGGAATTGATTACCTGCAAGCTGCTGAACATCAACCCAAGACTCCAAGCCAAATATCTCTACCTTTTTGTTTCATAACTTAAACATGTCTGCTTCCATATTGTGTCATTGTTCTGTTAAAAATGTTCATGGAATAAACTGTCCTCAAAGAGAACTTGGCCTCTGTGGTACATACCTCATGACGCAATATATAGTCTAACTGTAGATAATATTCATCCACAGTTTCATAGTGTGAGTGCCACAGTGTTGAAGAAAAAATTGTCACTTTTAACACAATTGTTAACAAAGTCTATGTTACGTGCGGTAAATGCAGACCTGGACCCAAAAGCGGACTCGACACGGAGATGGTATTTGCGCTCCGCTCAGGAGGTGTTTAATCAAGGAACAAATAAAAGTGACGGAAACAAGCCGTCCAAAAACAAACAGGCAAAACAGGATTAGCCGTGCGGCTAAATAAACAAGAAACAGGGAATCCAAAAACAACCGGCAAAAAACAGGAAAGCCGTGCGGCTACTAAACAAGAAAGAAAATAAACACAGGCAGATTCAGGAATAATCGCGAAGTCAGGAACAGGTAACCAAATGAAAGCAGTGCTAGAAAAACTAGTACGCAAAGGCAATGGGCTAAACGAGTGCCGGGTTTAAATAGGCAAAAGCATTAACTAATAAGGGCAGCGTGCAGAATGTGTAGGGAAAACAAATGTGACAGGCTGAAACGAAAACGAGGGAACAAGAAACAGATTGGGACAGCGTGTCAGGAACGGTGTCGGAAAACCAGGCGCGGACCCAGAAATGCAATAATGGCTTTTATTATACACAGGCAAAGGTCATACAGGGGTAAATAGAGCAATGCAGGGATCCAAAGAATGGTCGGGGACAGGCAGAGTTCGTTGCGGGCTTCAGGGGTATCAGGGGCAGGCAAGGCGTAGTCAGTGGGCAGGCGAAGGTCGAAAACGTGAAAGCAGTCCAGGGAACACAGGGAGGAGCGGGAACGAGACTGGGATAAGGACGAACACTGGAGCACAAGCACGAACACAAACACGATGAAACTAGACGCGGGGAAACGGAGATAACGCTGGAGAGTAGTGTAAGCATAAGCAAAGCACAAGACAATGTGGCAACGAACATGGGAAAACACACAGCTTAAATACATTTAGACATAACGAGAAACAATCAGGAATAGACATGAATGCAGCTGACTGCAATCAGACACATGAGGAATTAAGTGAAAACGATAATACAATAACGAGACAATCAGGAAATGAACATGGGAAACGAACAGCTAACTACATCAGACATAACGAGAAACAATCAGGAATTAACAGGAATGCAGCTAACTGCAATCAGACACATGAGGAACAGGTGAAAACGATAATACAATGACAAGACTGGGAACAGGTAAGTGAAAGTGAAAACACGGACCAGACAACCAGAAAAACATGGAATAAATGAAAACACTTAATTACGGGGAACACGAACACGAGACGTGACACAGCGTGCAGAATGTGCAGGGAAAAACAAATGTGACAGGCTGAAACGAAAACGAGGGAACAAGAAACAGATGGGGCAGCGTGCAGAATGTGCAGGGAAAAACAAATGTGACAGGCTAAACGAAACGAGGAAACAAGAGACAGATTGCGGCGAAGCCGCGCCCCGCAACACAGACAACACAGGGAGAACGCAAAAACCAGACATGACACGCAAGGAACAAAGTGGCAGAAAAACACAAGGAAAGTGAACAGGGCGGACAGCGATGTAACAGTCTATCTCTTCTGGATGCCGATTGGATAGTTTACCGGAAGCGGCAAAACAGTGCAAAAAGTCTGTGTAGAGAGAAATCTTGTAAACTGAGCGCTGCATGTAGAGGGAGTGTTCCACGTAAATACTGTTTTACATTCGTATTATTTCTGTGCACAAATGTTCATAAACCAGTTCAGATCACAAAACACATGTACATTTTAATTTACAGACGTGACCCTCCCCCCTCACAAAATATATATCCACAAACACAATTTTTTTTTACAAGTTCAACTTGCAAAGTACAAACACAGACCACAAGTTACAAACTCATTGCTTACAGATACGAAATACTTTTGGCATTAATTTGAGCCCATAGACATGGCGCTGTCATGGCAAATGGTGTCCGGGGCCAGAATGTGTCCAGGGTGTGTCCGGGGTGATGTAATCGGAATTTTGGACTGTAGTTGCTATGCCAACATGACGAGCTCGCATTCCTGAGTGAGAAAACCCAGAAGAATGTGTCCGGGTGTCCGGGTGACGTCATTTAGCTGTATAAGCTATATTTAGCTGACAAACAAGCTGTAGAGCTAAGTTAGCTGCCTTACTCGAACACATAATATATTAATTATAATATATAATTATATTATAATTATATAGCCAGCTAGCTACGAACATAACAATATGCATTGTCTGTTCAGCTGTACAGTTAAGTTAGCTGGCTAGCTACGAATATAATGTATGGAAGGTGGCTAGCTACGAATAACAATTGCTTGTTCAGTTGTAAAACTAGCTAGCTGACTAGCTAGAAGGTGGCTAGCTACGAATACCAATTGCTTGCTCAGCTGTAAAGCTAGCTGGCTAACTAGAAGGTGGCTAGCTACGAATACAATTGCATGTTCAGCTGTAAAACTAGCTAGCTGGCTAGCTAGAAGGTGGCTAGCTACGAATACCAATTGCTTGCTCAGCTGTAAAACTAGCTAGCTGGTTTTATTTGTAGCTAGTCACCTTCTAGCTAGCCAGCTAGCTAGTTTTACAGCTGAGCAAGCAATTGGTATTCGTAGCTAGCCACCTTCTAGCTAGCCAGCTAGCTAGTTTTACAGCTGAGCAAGCAATTGGTATTCGTAGCTAGCCACCTTCTAGCTAGCCAGCTAGCTAGTTTTATAACTGAACAAGCAATTGTTATTCGTAGCTAGCCACCTTCCATACATTATATTCGTAGCTAGCCAGCTAACTTAACTGTACAGCTGAACAGACAATGCATATTGTTATGTTTGTAGCTAGCTGGCTATATAATTATAATATAATTATATATTATAATTAATATATTATGTTCATAGCAAGGCAGCTAACTTAGCTGTACAGCTTATTCGTCAGCTAAATATAGCTTATACAGCTAAATGACGTCACATTCTTCTGGGTTTTCTCACTCAGGAATGCGAGCTTGTCATGTTGGCATAGCAACTACAGTCCAAAATTCAGATTACAACACCCCGGACACATTCTGGCCCCGGACATCATTTGCCATGACAGCGCCCCAGGCAGCTGCCTGTATGGCCTGTGCCTTGAGCCGGCCCTGACTTGGTGGTTCATTCCTTCTGGTTTTGATACCGATAGATCACGCAATGCAGGCGCGCAAAACTCCTCTCAGATAATTTCAATTCCATATCCAAGGCGTCCAATAAAAGCGGCGTATTGTGAGCACAGAACACGTCATTAAAAAAATCTAATTGGCGAAAGCGGTATCAGGTAACATGGTCCCTGAACTGTATGGAAATCTGAAGGTCCGTTGGGATTTTATATTATTTTGACATACTTTTTGGAGCCTACATTATGACTAGAGAATGAATGGATTTTGGGTATTTCGTGCGGCGAGGTTTATCGGCACGGAAACGCATTGAAGCTGCTGACGGTGAAATAATAACAGTCATGTCATTTTCTGCTCTCACTTTTAACGCCGCTGCCAAGTCTGCCAAATAAACCATTTCCAAACATGTTTTTGGGTACGTCACGAGCCATTGTTTCCATCTTCGAAACGGCACCTGCAGGCAGTGTACGAAATGACTATGGCTCTTGTGGGGTCCGCCACATTTCAATAATGTGGATGCGCGTGCACACGCACACGCACACGCACGCGCACACACGTTTGTTTCTCTCGCGACTATATGGCTACATTGAAACAAATGATAATTTTTTTGTATCATAACCTTTGCGTATAGGGAAATAGAAAATAGGCTTATTGAATGTACAATATAGGCCTAATATAGGAAAACTATTAGTTGGTGAACAAGAATGATTTAGAAATGGCTTTAATAATGGATTGGATTAATTTAATGGATGGATTTTTTTAAAGCATGTCCTCTCATGCAGAAATACAGTGAAAACCTTCAAACTACATGAACCACTGAATATTTGGCTACTTACTGGGAACAAATTATAGTATTAAACCCCTCGACTAAAAAATGAGAAATCGTGTTATATTTTACACACGCTGGTGTAGTGCCTTTGCACTGAGTTAGGCTACCTTCTACTTAATTTGATAAATACGTCTGATTTATGCATCAAATATTTTTTATAACATAAATCTTTCCTTTATCATCTATGCTGACAGGCTGGCTTGTTATGTTTTTTAACTTGAGGAATGTATTTCTTACACTACAAATATTCCAACACAAACCTAAATTCTAAATAAATTTAAACGATGGGCAATAGTAAGTTGACCAAGTCTGCATAGCCGACCACAATTTAGCAACGGACGCTAGCTGCCATTTGAATGCTATTGTGACGCAAACCGGGGGATGCAACCCGGTCACATTTGGCCTGACAGAATCCACAGATCTTAAATAATTCCTAAACAAATCTATTGGTTAGTTCTATATAGTTATAATGTCAGGTTTGACTCGCATTTATTAAAAGATGTTAAAATAAAGATGGGACCCCCAAGGATCCCCCCAGACCCCCCTAATTTTGACCACAGCTGAGGATGAATGGCACAGGGATGGTAAATAAGAGCCCTGGTTTGGGGCTCTAGCCGTGCAGCATGTTGCTAACAGTGTGTCCCTGTTCTCTCTGACAGAGGGGGCTCCTCTGCTCTCTGAGCTGCGGCTGGTTCTCCTGGGACAGAGAGGGGCCGGGAAAACCGCAGCCGGGAACACCATCTTTGGGAAGGAGGAGTTCCGGAGCGAGGGGGTGTCATGTGTGAAGAGGCAGGCCGAGGTAGCCGGGAGGCAGGTCACGGTAGTGGACACCCCGGGCTGGGGGGACACGTCCAAACAGGAGATGGTGCGCAGTGTGTCACTGTGCGCCCCTGGGCCCCACGCGCTCCTCCTCGCCGTCCCTTTGGAGGAATTCCCAGAGAGGGACATGGAAGCGCTGAAGCACCACATGGACCTCCTCGGCGAGAGGGCCTGGAGACACACTGTGCTGCTGTTTACCTGTGAGGAGGAACTACCCCAGGGCGGCACCATCGAGGAGCACATTGGGAAAGAGAAGGCCCTCCAGTGGCTGGTGGAGCAGTGTGGGGGCAGGTATCACGTCCTCAACAACGCGCACGGATCCCCCCGCACTCAGGTCACCGAGCTGCTGGAGCGCATCGAGGAGATGGTGGCAGAAAACGGCGACAATTTCTACCTGGCCCAGGTCTACCATGACATCATAGAGAGTAAAACGCAGAGGAAATATACAGACCCCAAGCTGGAATACGAGGAAAGAGTGCAGCAGCTGGAATACGAGGAAAGAGAGCAACAGCTTCAACCGAGGTGGAGAAAAAGAGAAGAGGAGCTGAAGAAACAGATTGAGGAGTTGAGAAAGACAAACAGCGAACTAAAACAAGGGATGGGGAAGAGGAAGAGGAGGCACAGCATTGATGTCCCAACCAACAGTAAGTATTAAAATACTTGAATTATATATATATATATATATATATACAGTCAAATGAAAGTCTGCACACCCCTTTCACTCTCTCCACGTTTCATTGCGTTACAGACTTATTCTACAATCGATTAAGTTCATTTTTTGTCTCAAAATTCTACACAAAATAGCCCATAATGACAAAGTGAAAACCGTTTTTTGACATTTGTGCTCATTTATTAAAAATCTAAATGTAAAATATCATATGTACACAAGTGTGCATACCCTTTGATATGACACCCAAAAGTGAGCTGAGGTGCATTTTGTTTCCATTGATACTGCTTGAGATGTTTCTACAACTTGATTCGAGTCCACCTGTGGTAAGCACCCAGGAGAACAGTGGGCTCCATCATTGTGAAATGGAAGAATTTTGGAACCACCACAGCTGGCCAGGGAGGTGACCAAGAACCCAATGGCCACTCTAAGAGAGCTTCAGAGTTCCTCTGCAGCAATGGGAGAACCTGGTAGAAGGACAAACATCTCTGCAGCACTCCATCAATCAGCCCTTTATGGTAGCACTTGGCATTCAGGCCAAAAGGTTCAATTTGTGTCTCATCAGACCGGATAATCTTTTTCCTGATGCTCATAAGTCCTTTAAGTGCCATTTGGCAAACTCCAGGTGGGCTGTCATATGCCTTTCACTCAGGAGTAGCTTCCGTCTAGCCACTACCAAAAAGGCCTGTGGTGCAGAGATGGTTGTCAGCATTAAGTCTGAGAGTGCTTCAATGGGTTAAGTACCACTTTTAATTGTCAACCAATTACACCTGTTTGAGTGTGATGGTTCAACAGACTCATTTGCTGATCAATTGCCCTTAACTAGCACCAGAAAACATTTTATTAAAATACACTATGTAATAAATACACTGATATAAATTCATTAAATTACCCAATATTAGCATGTGTATATACATCCACTCCTGCATTCACAAATGTTTACTGATTATTATTAAATACATACATGTTAGCTCTTCAAGCTAAGGACTTCTAAATATATTAATAGAGACTGAAAAAGTGAAGTCAGATTTTAAAAACAAACAAACAAACAAACACCTTTGTTTCATGAGCATAATGTTTTAGCATGCCAGTTGGTTATCTGCCTCACTGGTGTAACAATGTCCATTGAGGTTGAAATGAAGTTTTTTCGGTTATCATAGTGAGACATTTTTTTTATGGTTTGATAACCATCAATTCTGACACTGTGGTATACCGTCAAACCAGTGTACTGTGACATCCCTAGTACTAACTGTCAGTGACTTTAACGTCCACAGGGCGAATAGTCTGGATGTTCTGCAGGTCGCTAATGTTATGATTCTTTTCTTTTCTTTTTCTCAGTGGCGGGAGAGAAAGTGGAGAACTACATCACCTCAGCTGTAGTGAACGGGATGACTGTAATGGGTGCGCTAATCGGCTCTGTAGTAGGGTCATGCTTTGGGCCGTTCGGGGCTGCTGTTGGCTTTGCCATTGGTTTGTCTGTCGGTTTTTTACTAGTTCAATGGCTAGCCTTATTGGAGGCCAAAATTGCAAGAAAAAAGACAGAACACAGACACACAGAGATCCAGGGCAGCGCTGCAATGGCTGAAGGAAGAAAAACTCAGTGATTCAACACTAGTCTCGCTCTTCTGGGTCAGAACCTACAGGACTGTAGTGTAGTGTAGAGAGAGGGCATCTGGAGTCAAGACTGATACAACACAAACAAGCAATACAGACCTCTGAAGCTCTCTGCGTTAGTGCATATATGTATATTGTGTGGGCATGAGTTTGTGCATGTGTGTGATTGTGATTGTGATTAAATAGGATGCCTACAAAGCGAAATCATACAGTGATCGCAGCTTTTTACAACGTTGCAGTAAAGTTACGGTGGGTTTTACAACCATTCTCTTTAATCACCCCTGGCCACAATGTCCCAGCTACATTGTAAAGAGGTTTAAAGGATGCATTTGCAACTCACAAGAACACAACGCTTCTTCAACTTCCCATGTAAAAAGGTTTGCACTACGTTTGTATTTGCCACAACCATAGAACCTTATAGCAATGTAAAAAGGTTGCTATGACGTTAAGAGCTAGCTGCTTCTATATTCATGCAGTTATGGAATGTGTTACTAGATTTTATTTTTACTGTATTATGTAATTTTATGTATAATGTAATTTGGGCATGAATCATATGATGTCTATCTTAATTTGCACCACTACAATTCCTTGGCCGTGTCCGAAACCACTCCCTATTCCCTATTTAGTACACTATTTTGTGTGGACGCCATTTTGTAGAGTGCGACGAATTCTAAAATGTGAATTTCGTACACTAAATAGGGAACGAGAAAATACCCACAATTCACCGTGATTTGTAGTGTACATCGACTGTACCCTACTTTACCCTAGAATTGATCCGTCTACCACAATGCAATGTGGTCGTGTGTCATACCGAAGGAGAGAAGGGAAAGAATGGCGACAGAAAGAAATACAGCGACGGCGACAGAAATGACCGGAATGTCTACCGCCGCAAATTTTGTGTATAAATGTAAGTAACGTTAAGCTAGCTACCTTTTCTGTATTTAACACGTTAAAAGCCAGGCTATTCCTGAGGTAACTTACGTACAAAAGCCAGGCTATTAACGTGTTAAATACAGAAAAGGTAGCTAGCTTAACGTTACTTACATTTATTTACATTTACACAAAATTTTGCCCGTCTTTGAAAATCAAAACTTTAGCACATTTAAACCTGCCGCCATGAGTGCTCGGTTTGTTTATGATACTGAGCACATCCGCTTGCATCACCTGAATATCCTGCATTTTTTTTTTTTTTTACGCAAATGACGTTCAGTTGTAGTCTCCGAAAACACTACTTTCGTTCTCTAAATAGTACACTATATAGTATATACTATATAGGGAATAGGGAATAGAGAACGAGTGAGCGGTTTCGGACACGGCCCTTGTTTGCTATAGCTTTAAGATTTTTTTAACAGGAAATGAGGTCCTCATCCCATCTGTGATGTCACAATAGGCAGGTCTCAGCAAATGTGTAAAAACATTTAATTTAAAAAATGGTGCCTTAAGTGCACTATTCTCACAAACAGAGTGAGGATGGTGAAGTTCCGGAGAATCTTATTCGAGTGACCAGTGCCTTTAATTAAGGGAGTTGAATCATATTGAATGAACTTTAAATAAGGGAGTTGATTCTCAGGAAGAGCAAATTTGGAAAGATACAATTAATTTTACTCAACTTTGTGCATTTTACTTAATCTTTGATGTTTCAGCGGAGCCGTGCGTTTTTCTGTCTCTGCTGGAATATTTCTGACTGTTTGAGGCACAGGTAAATACGTGATGCCTTTTAAAAAAATGTAATCATAGTTGTATAGTCATTATTGATCTTGTGCTATTTTTGCTTCTGGGATGTTTTTTTTAAACAAATTGTGGAAGAAATGGTTTACCACATTTGATGTAGAGATTACAATGACTGTTTACTACCATTAAATAATGAAAAAGTTGATTGCTACAAAAGGATAAAGCTTGCTTGATTTCTTTGAACAGTTAAAAAATGCAGAATTGGTTTCAGTGAAAAGCAGCAGACATTACCATCTCATTCCTCTCCTGCCAGTTACTACAGTTACAATGTTTGTGTGGCTTTTAGCGATGATTGGGTTTCATTGACTAATTTGCTGCATATTTTATTCTGAACAGAATATTTGTGTGTATGAAAAGGTTAATAAATAGAACGTATTGTTATTATTATTAATAATAATGTAAAATATAAATCCATGTCTGTCAGAGGACACACAGGCTTGGAGGATAATCTGCTTCTCTTTCCATTGTTTGCAGATAAATATGATACAACGTATATTTGTGTGAAAGAAAAAATACATATACATAAAGTTAGCCTTTAACTTCACTGAATTTGTAACGAGTCAATACTTCTCAGCACAAAATACGGTCGCAGCACCACTCCGTCTCCATACTATTTTTCTGAAACACAGAGAAATGTGTAACGCCATACGTCAACGCCACTGGCCATTTTCATGAACGCAGGAAGCAGTGTCCTCTTATAATGAATGAAACCTTACAGCTGCTGGAGAACGGTGCTGAAATCATATCGAAACACAACACACAATATCAAAAATCATGTCTCCTGTTGCGTTGGGATCCTGGGTTCGAAACTCAGCGGCAGACCAGCTCCGTTACGGTGGTGCCGTGACTCGGATCATAAGACTGATGTCTATCGGTCAGGCTGTGGTTGCCGCTGCAGGAGTTTCGAGGGGGAGAATGTAGCACGTGAGCGTGCAACAGAATTTGACGTCAATAGGTGCGTTTCCACAAAACATGCTTTTCCAGAGTGAGGTGATTAAGAGTAATTGACTGCCGTACTAATGATTAAATAAGAACCACACTGATACTGGAAACAAACAGTTTCACAAAGATGGTCGAAATGTTTTCTTTTTGAAAGGGAGCTTGTTCTCTGAAGGACATTACTAAATGTTTTTTACTCCACCAGGTTTATGATATAAAACATTTTGCATTTTTAATGTATTTTACATTTTTAGCAAATTATACTAATAATAATACTTAAGGGGAAAATGATAGATAACATTGAAGCCTATTTGATTGCAGATAAATCATACACTTCAAAATCACATTTAATGAAAAACTTTTAATAGAACTAACATTTTTCATGCAAAAAAACTTGTTGCCAACAACAATGGAGAAACAAGGCTTCAAGGGCCTCCAGACGCAACCTTCAGTGGACACGAACAAGTTGCTCGGCCAGGTGGTTATCAGCGAATTAAATCAAACCATTGTTCTTCAATGTCTGCTTTTGAGGGATCTGGCGAATTCTTTATGCGGTAACCAATTAACTGTCTTGTGGTGAGGCTCATTAGTTAATCAATCGCAGCGTGCACCCGGCCCTTTTATCACTGAAAAGATCACAGGAAGCTAATGTGGAAACCAGTAGATATCTTACATCATGCCGTGAAAACTGGCTTTGGGTATCTGCACACCAGGAAATTAAACTTGGTTCGTATGCAGACGGCAACGATGGGACCAGTGAGCCCCAGCCAGTGGGTTACCCCCCCGCTGCACAGCAGACCAGATCGTAATGCACACAGATGCTGTAGGACTAGATGAAATGGCTGATTGTGTGTATCTGGATGACTAGTGGACTCTGAATCCACTCATTTCAGGAAAATTGCGCTTCGATACTCCACTTCAATAGGTGCTCCACTTTTAAAGAAATGTGATTTTTCTTGTGGTCCAAATATTGTTTCATATTTATTTATTTTCTGAAGCAGTATTGTAAAAAAGGTTAAATATTTAAAACATTGCTTACATGCACAGTAACTTAAGTGAAACAACGACCAAGAGGAAGGACCACTGCTCTACTCCTCCCCACGGCCAATCACTGGTCGCACATAGTAGAATCACGAATGTAAACCTCTTTTCCTAACATTCAATTTCCATATCCGTCCTGCCCGTCTCCTCTTTGCCTACGTGTTCGGGGTTCTCAGGTTGGGGAATTGATTACCTGCAAGCTGCTGAACATCAACCCAAGACTCCAAGCCAAATATCTCTACCTTTTTGTTTCATAACTGAAACATGTCTGCTTCCATATTGTGTCATTGTTCTGTTAAAAATGTTCATGGAATAAACTGTCCTCAAAGAGAACTTGGCCTCTGTGGTACATACCTCATGACGCAATATATAGTCTAACTGTAGATAATATTAATCCACAGTTAAGTTTTATAGTGTGAGTGCCACAGTATTGACATTCAGGTCATGCCACACCTTCAACATACCAGGAAACTGGAGGGGTTGTGTTGGGTTAATGATATGAACTCTATAAACCAAAGACCTGTCCAATTGGATTGCATGCCTCTAAAAAACACTTGCAACTTTCCGTCCAATAAGACTGGCAGGCGATTTTTACGACTAGGGAATCCAGGATGTAAGAGAACGAAAGAGCAGAACAACCCCCAAGAACACTGACAAAATAGCGCTTACGCTTTGATTAAGGTCACCATAAAATACAGCGACAATATTTCCAATTTAATCCATCGGGTAATAGGGGTCGGATTGGATTTTCAACAGGTGCATTTACATTCCGGGCGAAATGAGGCAGGAAGAGAAGTGATGCGGACGTCGCTACATCAAGGTGAGGCCCTGAAACCAGTTTAGCCGAAGACACTATAGAATACGAATGGTTATTTCTTAGTGGGCAATGGGTTAAGGCCATAGAGTTTGGGCTCTATGCACAACCATAAGGACAGTATATCTGTACCCATAGGCATGGCGTATTTAGTGTATGCTACCAAGCGGAAACATGATAATATATATATATATATTTTATCACTCTTTATTTTCACTACAGCTATATTTGTTGAACAGGTGATGTGTCGGCTATTTTATATTTTGCTGTTCACCTGTTTGCACACACACCTTGTAGGCTACACGCAGATGGTGGGTAGAGACGAATGTTACAAGCAACACGAATGTGGCCTGAGAAATAAACGAACAGCCACACAGTAACAATTTAGGAAATACTTATGTTTTTAACTACAGTAGTTCAGAGTAGTATGGAGTATATCAATATTTGGAACAAATTAACAAACGTTTTTATAATATTACATGCATGTTTTCCAGGGCAAATCTCGGTTCCATTAGGCAACTACTAGGCGTTACCGCGCTTCGGTGCAAAGGGCATTTGGTGTCACAAGACTGGGATCAGATTAAACATGGTGATGTTTTGAAACGAATGATGGTTCATTACATTTTGTACTTCAGTTATGAA
Organism: Aldrovandia affinis; assembly: GCA_029706075.1. Lineage (NCBI taxonomy): Eukaryota > Metazoa > Chordata > Actinopteri > Notacanthiformes > Halosauridae > Aldrovandia > Aldrovandia affinis. Next base: position 1,485,931 of record JAINUG010000133.1, on the reverse strand, counting down.
TGAGCCTAATAATTACTGAGATATTGACGCGTTTCCCTTCATAAAACTTAACGTGGCGGTAGATCAAAGTTGTAAACTTTTGGTGCCCGAGGCGAGATTGGCATTTGGGCCAACATTTTTAAAAATTTATTTTCTTTTTCAAATAAATTAACTTCTCAAACAAATAATTTACCAAAGTCTCATTTAAACAGGGAGGATAAGAGAAAATTGTAAGAAAACTCACTTTTAACACAATTGTTAACTTAACATAACATAACATAACATGACATAACATAAGGGGAAGATGAGAACAGGCCATTCAGTCCAACACTGCTCGTCCATTCCTACCACTAATCTGCTCACAATGCTTAGTTTACCCAAAGGCTAGAGTGTCTAACACTGGATCGAGCCTGGCCTTGAATACCCCTAGTGTCTCAGCCTCCACTACATGTCCAGGCAAGCTATTCCACGCATTGATCACTCTCTGTGTGAAAAAATATTTCCTAGTGTCCGTGTGAAATTTACCCTTTGTCAGTTTCCATTTATGCCCCCTCGTTCTGCTAACCGAACTCAACTTGAATAATTTCCTGAAATTCACTTTGTTAATTCCTTTAATAAATTTAAAAGCCTCAATCAAATCTCCCCTAAGTCTCTTTTTACTAAGCTTGAACAGTCCAAGCATCTCTAGCCTTTCCTCATAACACTTGTCTTTTATGCCTGGAATCAGTCTTTGGACCTTTTCCAGCACATCTATATCTTTTTTGTAATGCGGTCCCCAGAACTGCACACAATATTCCAAGTGTGGCCTAACAAGGGCATTGTATAGGGTGCGTATGATCTCCTTCGATTTGTACTCAATACTCTTGGCTATGTATCCCAGCATCCTATTGGCTTTTTTAACTGCTACCGCACATTGACCAGTCCCTGACAAGCTTTGATCAACTAGTACTCCTAGGTCTTTTTCTACGTGTGCACATTCTAGTTTTCTACCTCCCATAAAATAATCCTGTCCTATGTTTTTATTCCCCACATGTAGAACTTTACATTTAGTTGTATTAAATTTCATTTGCCAGGTTTCTGCCCATTTCTGGATTCTATTCAGATCGTCTTGGATTACTTTAGTAGATTCCTGACTATTTGCTAAGCCTCCCAGTTTTGTATCATCTGCAAATTTAACTAATGTACTTTCAATGTCCATATCAATGTCATTATGTAAATGATAAAGAGCAGTGGTCCCAGCACCGATCCCTGCGGGACTCCACTTCCCACTATACCCTCCTCGGATAAGATCCCGCCTATTACTACCCTTTGTGTTCTATCCCGTAACCAGTTCCGAACCCACTCTAAAATGCCACCTGTAATTCCTACTGCTCTCATTTTGATAATGAGTTTGTCATGTGGCACCTTATCAAATGCTTTTTGGAAATCTAAGTATATAATATCATACGCCTTTCTCTCATCCAGACACTTGGTTGCTTCCTCAAAAAATGTCAGCAGATTTGTCAGACATGACCTACCCTTGCAAAAACCATGCTGGCTATCCCTTAGGATGTTGTAATTTTCTAGAAATACTTCTAGTTTATCTTTAATAATAGATTCTAATATTTTGCATATGATGCAAGTTAAACTAATAGACCTATAGTTTCCTGGATCAGTACGGTCCCCTTTCTTATATATTGGTACCACAATACCCTGTTTCCAGTCATTTGGTAATTCACCAGTCTTTAAAGACAGTCACCAGTCTAACAAAGTCTATCTCTTCTGGATGCCGATTGTATAGTTTACCGGAAGCGGCAAAACAGTGCCAAAAGTCTGTGTGTAGAGAGAAAAATCTTGCATATAGAGGGAGTGTTGCACGTAAATACTGTTTTCCATTCGTACTATTTCTGTGCACAAATGTTCATAAACCAGTTCAGATCACAAAACACATGTACATTTTAATTTACAGACGTGACCCCCCCCTTTTTATAACATAAACCTTTCCTTTATCATCTATGCTGACAGGCTGGCTTGTTATGTTTTTTAACTTGAGGAATGTATTTCTTACACTACAAATATTCCAACACAAACCTCAATTCTAAATAAATGTAAATGATGGGCAATAGTAAGTTGACCGAGTCTGCATAGCCGACCACAATTTAGCAACAGACGCTAGCTGCCATTCGAATGCTATTGTGACGCAAACCGGGGGATGCAACCCGGTCACATTTTGGCCTGACAGAACCCACGGATCTTAAATCATTCTTAAACACCATTTCTATTGGTTAGTTCTATATAGTTATAATGTTAGGTTTGACTCACATTTATTAAAAGATGTTAAAATAAAGATGGGACTCCCCAAGCTTGTGGCTTATGGGCAGTCTTGGATCCCCCCAGACCCCCCTAAATTTGACCACAGCTGAGGATGAATGACACACGGACGGTAAATAAGAGCCCTGGTTTGGGGCTCTAGCCGTGCAGCATGTTGCTAACAGTGTGTCCCCGTTCTCTCTGACAGAGAGGGCTCCTCTGCTCTCTGAGCTGCGGCTGGTTCTCCTGGGAAAGAGAGGGGCCGGGAAAACCGCAGCCGGGAACACCATCTTTGGGAAGGAGCAGTTCCGGAGCAAGGGGGTGTCATGTGTGAAGAGGCAGGCCGAGGTAGCCGGGAGGCAGGTCACTGTAGTGGACACCCCGGGCTGGGACAGGGTCAGCCTCCAGCACACATCCGAGCAGGCCAAACAGGAGATGGTGCGTAGTGTGTCACTGTGCGCCCCAGGGCCCCACGCTCTCCTCCTGGCCGTCCCTTTGGAGGAATTCCCAGAGACGGAGATGGAAGCACTGAAGCAGCACATGGACCTCTTCGGCGAGAGGGCCTGGAGACACACTGTGCTGCTGTTTACCTGTGAGGAGGAACTACCTCGGGGCGACACCATAGAGGAGCACATTGGGAAAGAGAAGGCCCTCCAGTGGCTGGTGAAGCAGTGCGGACGCAGGTATCATGTCCTCAACAATGCCCACGGATCCCCCCGCACTCAGGTCACCGAGCTGCTGGAGCGCATCGAGGAGATGGTGGCAGAAAACGGCGGCGATTTCTACCTGCCCCAGGTGTACCATGACATCATAGAGAGTAAAACGCAGAGGAAATATACAGACCCCAAGCTGGAATACGAGGAAAGAGTGCAGCAGCTGGAATACGAGGAAAAAGTGCAACAGCTTCAACAGAGGTGGAGAAAAAGAGAAGAGGAGCTGAAGAAACAGATTGAGCAGTTGAGCAAGACAAACAGCAAACTAAAACAAGGGATGGGGAAGAGGAGGTACAGCATTGATGCCCCAACCAACAGTAAGTATTAAAATACTTGAATTATATATATATATATATATATATATATGTGTGTGTGTGTATGAGTGAAATGAAACGGCTCTTTAAAACATGTACAGCAATGAGTGAGAGTGTGCAATTGCAGCAGAACAGGAACACAAAATAGAAATGAATTATTGAAATTTGACACTGTCAGGCATAAAAGACTCATACAAGTTTTGTCTGTAAATAATTCCAAGACCATGGTGTAGGAAGCCAAGTTTTTCCTTCCAGATTCATTTCAAACACCTAAAACACTCATATATATATGCGTGCATAATATAATATATATTTATACCATGCATATATATAAAGATAATGGACATGTTGTGGTTTATTCCATACATGTGTATATATATATATATACACTGACACTGGTATACCATCAAACCAGTGTACTGTGACATCCCTAGTACTAAAGGGTGAATAGTCTGGATGTTCTGCAGGTCACTAATGTTATGATTCTTTTTGCTTTTTCTCAGTGGTGGGAGAGAAAGAGGAGAACTACCTCAAGCCAGCTGTAATGATCATGATGAGCGTGATGGGTGCGCTAATCGGCTCTGTAGCAGGGTCACACTTCGGGTCGATCAGGGCTGCTGTTGGCATTGGCATTGGTTTTCCTCTCACTTTTTTACTAGCAGAAAAAGGGCTAGCCAGATTCGAGGCCAGAGCTGCAGGAAACAAGACAGAACGCAGACACGCAGAGATCCAGGGCAGAGCTGCAAGCAAAAGTAAAAAAAGTAAAAAAAAGTAAAAAAAGGTGGGGACCAGTGATCCAACATTAGTCTTGCTCTTCTGGGTCAGAACCTACAGGACTGTAGTGTTGAGAGACAGAGGCGTAGATTCGGGCATAATTCTGTCACAGCATGGGGGATGAGGGCAAACTTATAATAAGGGCTGCACACACAGTCCTCCAAACCATTTCTCTTTGCATTTTTATGCCTCAACTAAAGATTTTGAAAATGACCACCAGACAGAAAACGTTTATTCAAATTAATACTGAGCTTCTGTCACAGATCCTGGAGGGTGAAAGTGATTTAGATGAGGATGTGTCTGAGACTGAGGATAATGTTGAGGAGGACCCTGATTATGCGGAATCCTCCTCTGATGATGAGAATGAAGCCCTTAAGATACCACATTCTGACCCTCCTGTTGTTTCTCAATCACCAATAAACCATCCTGTCATCTCTCAACCACCCAGAAACCCTCCTGTCGTCTCTCTACCCCCAAGAACTGACATTTCTGTCCACCAACTGTTCACTTCCAAAAATGGGAAGCTACTATGATCCGGATCCCCAGTTGAAATACAGGGTAGACTTAGTGCTGCTAATGTCATCAAAATGGTTCCAGGCCCCACCAGATATGCTAGCAGTCATGTACAAGACATAAAATCTGCATTTTAACTCTTCGTAACACCGTCAATGCAAAAGGATATTCTTGAGATGGCAAACTTAGTGGGGGGACATGTGTATGATGACAATTGGAAATAGCTGGATGTGACCCACTTGCAATCCTATATTGGGTTGCTCATTTTGGCAGGAGTGTACAAGTCAAAAGGTGAAGCAACAGCAAGCCTTTGGAATGCTGACACTGGTAGGGCAATTTTTCCAGCCACAATGTCTCTGGAGACATTCCATGTTTTCTCCTGCATTATACGCTTTGATGACAAGGAAACAAGGCGGGATGGGACGGGTGCATGCCAAACTTGCACCTATAAGGGATCTATGGGACAAATGGGTCAAGCGGTATCAAAATACAGTATCAAAATATGGGCAGCATGTTCATTTTCTATCAAAACTAAATTCTGGTGACTAATTAACTTTTTATTGGTGTTTCTTCATTAATGAATAACTGTTATGTGTTACTTATTGATGTTCTGAAGTGTTTTCTGAACCTAAACATTTGAAATGTTTGCATTTAAAAAATACATTCCTGGGGTCAAATTGACCCCGAACATAATAAATGTTATTATGCTTGATAATAAAAGGTGTGTTTCTTTCCATGTTATTTTTCTTTTTTAATAAGTACTTAATATCAACATAAAGCCCTGCAAACACCAAAACATAATTTGTTTTAAATTTTAGGTCAATGAATGAGATTGTACAGTGATTTGCATATTTCGCAATAGTCATATAAAATAAATACTTGATGTATAAGGGGAGGATGGGGAGGATGGGGGGGATGGGGGGGGTCATGTTTTATTTACTGGGCTATTAAGATGGTCAGTAGAAAGGCCTAAAGTAGCTGAGAGAGAAACTAGGGTAACACTTTCAGTCACAATCATTTTACATTGCTGGGGTCAAATTGACCCCAAACATAAAAGTTGTTAGTTAATTTGAACAGAATAGGAGGGTTAAATAAGGAAGTTGAATCTCAGGAAGAGCGAGTTTGGAAAGATACAATTCATTTTACTCAGCCATGTGAACTTCATCTTTGATGTGTCAGCGGAGGAGTCCGTGGAAGAAATGGTTTACCACATTTGATGTAGAGATTACAATGACTGTTTATCACCATTAAATAATAAAAATGTTGATTGCTACAAAAGGATAGAGTTTGCTTGATTTTTTGAACAGTTAAAAAAATGCAGAATTGGTTTCAGTAAAAAGCAGCAGACATTGTGGCCCTCCTGCCAATTACTAGTTTTTTGTTTAGCAGACGCTCTTATCTAGAGCGTTAACATTCCTTTACATACAATCCATTTATACAGCTGGATATTTTACTGAAGCAATTCAGATTAAGTACCTTTGCTCAAGGGTACAAGGGCATTGCCCCACCTGGGAATTGAACCTGCAACCTTTGCATTACAAGCCCAGTTCCTTAACCATTATGCTAACACTGCCGCACACAGTTACAGCAGTGGCTTTTAGCAATGATTGGGTTTCATTGGCTAATTTGCTGCATCTTTTATTCTGAACAGAATATTTGTGTGTATGAAAGGGTTAATAAATAGAATGTATTGTTATTATTATTAATAATAATGTAAAATATTAATCCATGTCTGTCAGAGGACTCACAGGCTTGGAGGAGAATCTGCTTCTCTTTCCATTGTTTGCAGATAAATATACAATGTAGATTTGTGTGAAAGAAAGAATACATAGACATAAAGTTGGCCTTTAACTTCACTGAATTTGTAACGAGTCAATACTTCTCAGCACACTTTAAAAAATACGGTCGCAGCAGCACTCCGTCTCCGTACTATTTTTCTGAAACACAGAGAAATGTGTAACGCCATACGGCAACGTCCATGCCACTGGCCATTTTCATGAACGCAGGAAGCAGTGTCCTCTTGTAATGAATGAAACCTTACAGCTGCTGGAGAACGGTGCTGAAATCATATCGAAACACAAAACACAATATCAAAAATCATGTCTCCTGTTGCGTTGGGATCCTGGGTTCGAAACTCAGCGGCAGACCAGCTCTGTTACAGTGGTGCCGTGACTGGATCATAAGACTGATGCCTATCGGTCAGGCTGTGGTTGCTGCTGCAGGAGTTTCGAGGGGAGAGAGTGTAGCGGAGCTCCGATATGTGCATTAACACGTGAGCGTGCAACAGAATTTTACGCTCACAGGGGCTACAGGAGACCATCGTCAGGGTCCTTGTTCCTATTATGAAAGGTATAAGGTCACCAATATGCATTAAGATCTTACTCTAAGCACTGCAGCAGTTAAAATAAAAAGCAAGCTACAACAGGACACAGAATGCATACCTGGAAGCCACAAGATACAGTGGGCACAATTACTCTTCCGTTGCACCGTATAAAGGCAGGGGAAAGAGCTAACGCTGCTTTTTGCTGGCTCTGCTCCTAAAACTTTACCACGCAGGACTAACGCTGCTGCTTTTAAATGAACTGGCTCTGCTCCTAGCTGTTCAAACTTTACCACTCACTGAGATCAGGACGAAAGCTGGGGATAAATCGTTACACATGAATGTTTGCTCTTCAAGCTAAGGATTTCGAAATATATTTATAGAGACCAAAGTGAAGTCAGGTTTTTAGAGATAACAAATACTGCAATGTTTCCCTTTAAATGAACTGTTAGCCATTCATGACATCACCAAGATCAGCTGTTCTCACTCCCGCGGTGATTACAGGGCAACCCCATAAATTGTGATAGTAAATGACCAAAAACAAACTTTTACGAACCCTAGACCAACTTCAGCAAATATGGAGGGAAGCAGTGGGAAGCTGACATGAAGTTTGCTTTACCATCACAACAAGAATACAAAACTTCCCCATGAATATAGGAGACCCAGGTAAATGACATCTTAGCTGCAAAGTTCCGTCTCGACAAAACAGGTTCACACCTCTTGAGGAGGGCATTGACATGAAAAATAGAGGGTGCAATTGGCTACTAAATTGCGAGAAAAATGGGATAAAATCAGAAACAAATGCTTAAAAAAAAAAAAGAATGTGCTGAGGTTAAAAGTAGTGCAGTAGTGAATGCGTTACGCAGCCAAACACAGGAAGCTTTTGAAATAGTTTTTTGATGTAATTTGTTGCAGCCCCCTGGCTTGCTTTGGCTTGTATTTGTTACCCGTTATTATGAGGGACGGGCAATCACTTAGGAAAGATAAAGAGCGCGCGGTGGTAGCCGCGAGAACAGACAGCGATATCCTGCGCGCGCCGGGAGTTTTGTCGCGTGGTGTCCCATTTGCACAACAGCGCTCCCGTGGATTTGCAAATATGCAAATGGTTCGTATTTAAAATCACAATGAAGTTCATCACTTTAGCAAGACAGCCGCGGGAGAGAGAACTAGATTCGCCATGATTAAGAGGCGCCTCGTTTCCCAGGCGACTTCGTCTCCAGAGACGTTTCATCTTCGCCGAGTTTACTGGTTGTTGCTCTTCACACGAACAGCGGAAAATTACCCGCAGTGTGACTCGTACGCGCCGGATGGATTGATTTCTCATTCCTCTCCCAATGTGTGCACTAAAACACCCAGGGTCTGAAGAGCGTGTCTTTACCAGCTCCTGTGAGGATGCTGATCTCCACAGAAACCTCACTGTTACACAAGCACAACTTAAATAGCCAACCAACTAGCATGAAACGTTGTTATCACCAGGAAAACAGGTTTTAAGGACGTGTTTGCAAACTGACATAATCACAAGAACACAATGTTTTCAAAACTTTCCATAACCTAAAAGATTTAATATGAATGAATGATGAAAATTAAACAACCTATCCAGCTTCAAGACTGGCTTTTGTAGAAACTGATGTCTAAGGTGTGTTGCAGGAAAGGATGAATGTGGGGGAGATGAAATCACTGCAATATTCTGTGTTGTGGGTGTTGTGTGGGAAGGGGTCTGTCTGGCTGTGTGAAGAGGAGTCTAAACAGGAGGGAAAACTTGCAGAAAATCCCTGTTCACAATGTGAAAGCGAGGTGCAATCAAGCGCAGGTTTATAAACAGCCCGCCTGCTGCTTCATAGATGGCTGAATTATCATTCAAGGTAACTCTCTCTGACTGCAGCTCCACTGCTACCCGACTGCAGACCAGCGCACGGCCACCCTAACCCTAACCCTACTGCACATCCACCCTAACCCTAACCCTAACGCTAGTGCATGTCCATCAGCGATCACGTCCTCTGACTGCACATCCACCCTAACCCTAACCCTAACGCTAGTGCATGTCCATCAGCGGTCACATGTCCTCTGACTGGGAGTCCATCAGTCTCAGCGCTCCGTGTCCGCTGGCCAGACTGTCTTAAATCCAAGAAGTTGGCCGATCATGATTTTCACAAATAATTAAACATTTCTCCTTCGTTTACAGCACAGAGGAAGTCCTTCATCCATTCCTCTTTTGTAACTCTCCTTTTTAGAATTGTGTTAATTTAATAACAGCTTTTTATTCCCCAATTTTGTTTCTCTCATTTGTGGGTCTACCTCATTGTGTCAATACGGTCCGTGAATTTGTGTGTTTTTTTCTGTGGAAAGAAAATAGTATTTGAGTGGTTTACACATTACGTTTATTAAATCTTACATTTAAATCACTAGATTCATGACTATTTATTATTCATCATGACTATATAATGCTTCAGAAGTTGGACAGAAACATAGTAATACTGTATGTTCCCTGTTTGCCATGCTTAATATGACCTATTTTTCCTCCCATGATTTTATGTCTTTACATTTTTCAAAGGTCTTTTTTTCGTATTTTGTCAGATAAAGCTGAATGAATGAATGAGTCGATTTTCACAGTGAAAGTAAGGCGATGCAGAGAGATGGGACCCATGCGCAGAGACAAAGCAAGAGGCAGATATTCAATAAACTGAAGATTTATTGAACATGACGGACTAAAGAAAACACAATAAATAAACTCACAAACTGGGAGAAAATAAACACCAGTATAATTAATAAAGTACTAACACAAACAAACACGAGTTGTACGACAAAAGCTCAGAATGGTAACACTGACAAGCAACCACAGGGGGAAAACCATTGAAGACAGAGCACAGAGCAAAGAAACGAGACCATAAGGGCACGAAACAAGGCACAGGAGACAATAATACACTCAAACAATCAGGTGAAACAAGACACAGGTGAAATCACTCAAAACTATGAAACAATTAGATAACGACAATCAAGGAACACTGAGTCCAATGCTCACCTCCCTCCCCCTGGGGCAGACAGCCAAATGCGGTCCCCAATCGGGCTCCTGGCCTTGGCCGGTCTGGCACAGTTTTGAACCACGACCGCAATAGGCAGCTCACACTCACAAAGCGAGTGCATTAGACCACTACGCTATCCGAGGCCCCCCAGATACATATCTCTTATGCAAGAACTTGAGACAAAGTGTCTCAGGTGGTATGGAAGTCAGAACGTAGACATTTTCCATAACTGAGTCACAGCCAGAGCCTCTCTGTAATTTATTTTAGGGGCCATTTTCACACACTGAAAAAGCTATTTTGAAACAGCGCCTGAACGGAAGCCTTTTTATGCGGAGACTTCACGGCAGAGCTGTGATTTTCACAGGCATTGAGGCAGCGGCGACTGCGGGGCTGAAGTGCCATCATCTGAGCGCAATCAACATCGTTTGTTAACACTCGGAACAAGACCAAACAACGTTTGCCCATCACGTTGCTTAGTAACAGGTAATTGCTTCTTATTTATGGGGCTCTCACGCTCTCTGGGCAGACCCACTTGTGGAGGGCGATGGGAGACGGATGATCAGCTATGACACTGTGAAGCCATACCTGCCAACTCTCCCTGGTTTGCTGGGGAACGTCCCGCGTTTTAGACCAATTTCGCCGCCTGCTGTGATTTCTCCCGATTTCACCAATTGCTGAGTTTTTAATTACTTTGTCACAGAACACAATGAAAATTATCATTATGAGCTGTTCAACAAATCAATGGCCAAATGTGTTAATCAGCATTACAGGTATGGTAGGCAGTTTCCAACAATTATGTTTATTATTGTGGTTCTGTGTGGCTCAGTAGGTATGGCGTTGGCAATGCTTAGGTTGTGGGTTCAATTCCCACTGGGACCACATGTACTGAAAAATGTATGCATTCACTACTGTAAATCCATCCATCCATCCATCCATTATCTAAGCCGCGTTCCGGGCGAGAGGCAGGAATACACCCTGGACAGGTCGCCAATCCATCGCAGGGCCTACTGTAAATCGCTTTGGATAAAAGCGTCTGCTAAATGGCATATATTATATTACTGAATTACTGCACTGATCTCTGGTGCAAACTATGATTGATCTCACCAATCAGCTTGACCAATCAGTTGGCAGGTCCGACTCAGTCAGTCCCATTTCTTGCAAATCAGTGAGACTGAAACGAGACAAGCAGATTTTCCTCCAAATTGAAATTCAGGTAAACATATTTGTATTAATTATTGCTCCGTGAGCTATATCGAATATGAATGCTTCGGAGCAAAGATCGGGCACCACGCTTGATGTTGAGACGCACTAAACCAGATCGTTATTAATGCAGAAGCTTGCGGCACCAGGTGCATGTGATTTAGTAATTACAGTTGTTTGTACTTCACATGTTTAAAAGAGAAGAAGTATTTCTGAATTGTATTAACCTGAAAGGCCAATGCACCAGAGGAAAACGTCTTTAAAATGCAAATCAAAATAAAAAATAAAGACGGCAAATATATTTGAAATGAAGTGATGATACACGGAGAATAACTGGAACTTTGAACAGGATTCGTGTAAAACCAGTCATTTGGGGAAATTAAAAGCTGGTTTAATTATATATGCACACTGTATTAATTAATGGTTTGGTACGCGACTAGTGATTCATGCAGGACAGGAACTGGCAACTTGTTTTCAGATTCGTTGTCAGACACAGTGGTGACCTCACAGCTTATGTGTACAAACATAGTCCTTGTCATCATTGCCATCTGTCACAAAGAACCTTTGCATTTCTCTGACATGACCTGCCATCTGACAGCTTTACTTCAGTAAATAAATATTACTGTCAAGACAGCATCCATACACAACTCTGTTGCCCTTTCAATTCTTCTCATTAAATGTTTAGACTGTATATGTGTATGTCCAATAGATCACCATTTTAGACACGTCTTTTTCTTTCTTTTTTTAACTTTAAATCAATTGTGCCACATGTCTTTAACCTCCTGTCTGTTATCCGTGGACTCTGACAGCAATTAAAACATCCATCGCTGTCACCATCTGCCTTTGACACTGGACTAAAGCAGCTGAGACACACCATGAAAAATATAGGCTGAATGTTATTTCTAATTTTTCCCCGTTTTTCTCCCAATTTGGTTGCCAATTACACCCTCTATTTATTTCAATTCCCCCTCCCCCACGAGTCCGCCGGCTGTCCTCCGGGGCGAGACATTATCTCCGGGCTGAATTTATCCGCCTCTTCCGAGACGGAATTCTACCACGGACGCCTTTTTCCTGCTCCTCGACGGACTCGTGCCGGCTCACCCTGCTCCCTCCCCCGGGGGCGGACAGCCAATCGCCACCTCCGATCGGGCTGACAACCAGGGCTGGTCTGGTAGAGACGCAGGTTTCAAACCGCGTCCGTGACAGGCAGCGCACACCACACCAGACCAGCCAAAGTGTGGTGCGTTAGACCGCTACGCTATCCGCCAGCCCCCCATTGAATTTTTCTAGTTGGGAGTAGCTAGCTGTTCATATTCAGCGAGCCAGTGAACTATACAGTGTGTTTTTATCTTATCTTATCTTGTATGGGAATTAGAAGAGAAGCGGGTTCAGGGTTAGCCAGAAACGAAAGCTAGGAAACCAAAATAAGGACTTGGATTAAGATAAACTTGGATTTTTTTTTAAAGACAACCATTGAAACCAATGGGTATCATTAAAGCCAAGGGCATGTTCAGTTTTAGAAGTTGGAAGTGGCCCTTTAGTGTCACCTTGCTGTGCCTCCGTGTGACGCCCCACTGGCCACACGCGGGTCCCAACTCCGGCGGACGCACGTTCTCGTGCCCCACTCCATCAGTCAATTATTTCCGGTCCTTTGAAGCGGCATGCATCACTGACCAGCCCCAGACACAGGGCTTTCCCTCCCCCGCCAGCGCAGTACCCCATTAGGCCGAGGTAACAGTCTGATCAGAGGGGAATTTAAAAGGCTATTTGCCCTCTGTGATTTTGCCCTCCCCGCCCCCTCCTAAGGGGGCATTTAGTGATGAATGAACCACGTTACCCTCCCAGTTGGCTTCTGCTACATTCCCAAAGAATCGACGTTGAGGTGAAATTCCACCACAGAGTAATCTGACGCGTGGAGAGGAGAGAGAGAGCAGTGATACGCAGGTGTGCTTTACATGTTAATGATCGGCTCAGAATAGACCGGGAGAACTGAATAACGCCACAGTTATTAGCGGGAGATTTCCATCTCTCGTAACCCACCCTCTCTCCTCCACTTCTCTCTCTCTCTCTCTCTAAATGGGTCACCCTCCACCTCCCCTGTTGCTAGGTTATGCTATAAAGGGGAATCAACACATTCATCAGTGTTCACACCGGACTCTTTCCTGACACACCTGTCACTGTAATAACGCCAATCTCACAAACAGCACAGAAATATGGCATGCAATTTTAGAGACCATGTTTCAAAGGAAATACATAAATAAAGTGTACTGGTTTAAAGTCCAGAGAGGCTCTGTTATGTTCATATCTTAGAGTAAGTTCAACAAAGTTCAACTAAATTCCTGGATTAAATCCAGTTGGGAATCTGTTGTTTTATACAATTTGGTGAGTTCAATGATCACCAAAATTAATTTAAAAAATGGAGTTTCTAAAAACACAATTGTCATCTGTAATTTAGAGTCACAGTTCAGGACTAATGCTGACTGAATCCAGGCTTAAGAGCAAAGGACCAAACCCAGGAGACTCTGCCACCATAAAGGACTGGAAATGCCATCTCTTATAAGATGATCTAATACCTTCTTAAACATCTCTGAATCAACAGCAATATATATATATATTCAAAGAATATTGTTTTAAACTTTTTATTGTTGTTTAAATTACCTTAAGTATTGTATATTTTTAAAGTTTGATCTTTAAAAAAGGCATCACGTTGCATAGTCAAAATACAATAATAAATAATAAACACAATAATATATCCCTTTAATACTGTAGAAATTGCCGCTGCTTTCAGTACATTTCAGAAACATTTTCTTTGGTGGCAAGGTGATTATTTTTGTTTTGGCACCATGTTTGATTTGAGCAAAGATAAAAAGGGTATTTCAAACAATATTTACAAGGGGAAGAGAAATAAAATGTCAATGTACTCTTCTGACTACAGTGCTTTAGAATATTATATTTCCCCAACAACTGAAACATTCATTTCGGTAAATAATTCATTGACAAATGATTTTGGGATGTGTAAATGTACAGTTAGGGAACTGAGTCTTTCGAGAGAAAAATGATCCTCTATCTAGCTACACATAATACATAATAAAAAAGACAAACAAAAAACAAAAACATGTTTACTGAAGAACATAAGAACATAAGAATACATAATGACTTGCAAAAACAATACAAGAAAAATGAAGTAAGACACTGTAGGCTGTAGATAAAAGACAGTTGCAACATTAGTTAATATTGTTATCGCAACTTCATTTGTTATCAGTGATAATAGCCTTGTCCCAGGTGCCAGCAAAGCTACCTAGTAAAAACAGACATGAGCGAACATCAAAACCTAAGATTCATTAAAACCAAAGATTCTTAATTAACAGTTGTCCCTGCTGATTCCAATTAGTGCCACGAGGACAGGATTCAATCAATCAACATTTGTCCTGAATTTAGCTTCTGAATTAAATGCAGTTGTTACTGTTTTAATTTAAATACAATTATTTATTTTAAAAAAAAAAAAAAGAAACAAACCCTATTGCATTTTACTGCGACTCAACGGCCTTGATTCAATCAACGTTTTGTCCTTAACTCAAAATAAATGCAAATGTTGTTTTTTTTCTTCTCTTTCCTTCCACAGTAACAGCCTGGTGAGATCATTTAGACCAGGGGTGGGCAATCTTCCCTGTGTGGGCGGTGTGGGTGCAGGCTTTTGTTCCAGCACTAGTATCTCGTGATTTGACTAATCAGCTAATCTAAGTCTTCAATCAGGGCTTTGATTAGTGGAATCAGGTGTGTCACTGTTCAGTTGGAACAAAAGCCTGCACCCACACCGGCCCACACAGGGTAAGATTGCCCACCCCTGATTTAGACGATCACTGAGCTCCTCCAAACTGCGCTTGTGAAGAAAAGGAAATAACATTTAACTTAATCGCGAGTCAAATTCAAGGGCGAATGTTGAGGCCATAGTCTCACGCTAACAACGCAGCACCTCCTCCTCGCACACACACAAAGTGGTGACATTTCTACAAGCTGATTAAAAACATTTTGAGTTTAAATGTAAATCCACTCTTCACTTTGTAAATGTGATTATTGCATTGTCGACAGCCCTGTAGCTCAAAACGTACAATATCCAGCGCACTTCACCTGAAGTGTTTACATATTTCTGTGACAGGTGTGCTGTGTGTGTTCACACACTGACAGGCCTGCACGTGGCAGAGTCGACGTGAGATGGATGCCTGCCAGCAGCAGCAGAAAAACGACCACATCCTACAGATTTGGAGCACTTAAATGCACATCAAACCCACAGGTAATTGAAAAAGGCCACGGTTGGTGAAACTGCACGTTTCATAATTTGCATAAAATCATATCAGCCATGGACTTGTTCATGAATATGTTACATTTGAATCAACAGGATTATGGCGTTTATACAGTTTGTTTAACCCACCTGAATGAATGAGAATAACGGACAAGGTTTTAATGCTAACGTTAGTCTGTGGCTTGTTTATTCTGAGGAACTGTAACGTTACTAGCCAGAGCAGCAACCTCTATCTCCCGTTCAACTACATCGCCATCTATAGGCTGGGTGGTGGGGTGTACTAAAAGTGAGGAGGAGCCGGGAGGATTTTGAGTTACCTTTGTGGAGCGGATAAAATCACATAAAATGACAAAACGTAGGCTATTTCAGAT
The DNA here is from genome assembly GCA_029706075.1 of Aldrovandia affinis. Taxonomy (NCBI): domain Eukaryota; kingdom Metazoa; phylum Chordata; class Actinopteri; order Notacanthiformes; family Halosauridae; genus Aldrovandia; species Aldrovandia affinis. The sequence goes on along the minus strand of JAINUG010000133.1, from coordinate 1,470,138 downwards.
TGATTTAAAATTTTACATTTGGCTAGAAGCCAAGGTATGGCGAGTGCGACCAAAACGACGCCCATGCTGCATGTTAATATTCGTTATCGAATATTAAAACGCTTAATTTTATTCACTCTGTTGTATTCATTTTACATTTACATTTGACATTTTAAGCATTTAGCAGACGCTCTTATCCAGAGCGACTTACAAGATGTGCATTAATACATGGTAGGAACAATCTTAGTTAGCGCACGAGATCAGTGCAGGAATACAGTAATAGACATCATTGCAGGCATCTGCGTACCATACCTGTAACACCGGGAAGGAAAAGGTTAGTGATTTTTTTATAGTGTTGAACAAGTAAACAGTGGTGAAGACAATTTAGCTAGATGGACAGAGTTCAGTGGTAGTGGAGTCTGAAGAGGTGGGTTTTGGGTCTCTTGCGGAAGATCACAAGTGATTCCGCGGTCCTGACCGATTGCGGAAGGTCGTTCCACCAGCGAGGGATCAGGACAGAGAAGAGGCGAGACCGCGAAGGGCGGCTGCTAGGCGCCCGGAGGGAAGGGGCAGTCAGTTTTCCAGAGGAGGTGGAGCGGAGGGGTCTGGGAGGTGTGTAGGGAGTGATGAGTGACTGGAGGTATGGGGGAGCCGTACCTCTGGCCGCTTGAAAGGAAGCACCAGTGACTTGAATCTGATGAGTGCTGCGATGGGGAGCCAGTGCAGAGAGGAGAGTAGAGGGGTGACGTGGGTGAACTTCGGCTGGTATTCACCTTACACTGTTAATATTGTGACTATTTGTGTTAAGGGGTTTCGTTTCATGGTCACCTGACATTTGTTTCTGAATCTGTTTTTACTTCCTGCATATATCTACCACCCCCCCTATCAATCCTTTGTTTTGCGCTTCAGTTGTGGTGAGATCGTGATGAGTATCTGAATCCAGGGCACGGGCCATGGGGCAAGTCTGCTCACGGACCTGAACCACTGTCGCCTCTCCAATTACCAGTGTGACGTGGTCCTGCGGGTGGGCGGGAACTCCTTCCCTGCCCACCGCGTTGTGCTGGCCTGCGCTGCCTCCTACTTTCAGAGGCTGTTTTCATCGGGCAGGGGGGCCGGCGCCTTCACCCTGAACTTCATGGCTCTGGCAAATTTTGAAAAGGTGCTGAATTTCATGTACACAGCGGAGGTTGTCACTGACTTGACTGATGTGGGCGTTGTCTACGAGCTGGTGCACACTTGCCAGGCCACCTTCCCCAACCTGCAGGGGTCTGGGTCCAGCCCCGGGGAGCAGGTAGTGGACTTAGACCTCGACCTGGGCTTCACCCATACCATCGCAGGGGCCGCGTCCGCGTGTGTGATGAGGCAATCTATATTGGGGGGGAAGATGAAGACCTGGAGGGCGGGGTAGGGGAGGGGACAGCCGAACGATGGACGATATCAATGAGCTGTGTGATGATGAGGCAAAGATTGGGGAGGAAGATGAAGACCTGGAGGGTGGGGCAGGGGGAGGGGACAGCCGAACGATGGACGATATCAATGAGCTGTGTGATGATGAGGAAAACCATATTGGGGAGGAAGATGAAGACCTGATGTGTCTGGAGGGCGGATCAGGGGGAGGGGACAGCCGGATGATGGACGATATCAATGAGCTGTGTGATGAGGCAAACCATATTGGGGAGAAAGATGAAGACCTGGAGGGCGGGGCAGGGGGAGGGGGAGGGGCCTGCACAGCCCCAGCTCAACGGCAAATCCCTCCCCAAGGAATTCCAGGTCAGTTTGTGTGTGTGTCATCATGGTTTCACAGTTGCGGGTTATACGGTACAGTGGAGTGTTAGTAACAGTCTGGAAGTTATGTATTCATGCTCAAAGTGCTGAATATGTAGTTTTTTAGGGAAGGCAGTTAAGCTGCAATGTGATGAAATGCTGGAACTAAAAGCCCCCTGAGAATGTGCAGCAATGTGTCTCCAACTGCTGGTGGACCCAACTCAGACTCAACGCAAACTCAACTCAAACTTAGCTCAAACTCAAAACTCGACTCAAAGAGACTTCTCAGCACATCAATTGTGTGAGCTGTTGTTGTTGAGTTCATGGTAAACACTTCAGGCCACTTTGAACACGCATCGACCACCACCAGGAATGTTGTTCCCATAAATGGCCCGGCGAAATCGATAAGGATACGTTGCCACGGCGACGCAGGCCATTCCCATGAGTGGAGGGGTGCGATCGTTGGCTCGTTCTGTACCCGCTGGCAACCAGAGCAATGCATGGCGAGCTGCTCAATCTGTTGATCGATCCCCGGCCACCAGACGTAGCTTCTTGCGAGCGCCTTTATCTTCACCACTCCTAGGTGACCAAAATTGAATCAATTCACGCCCCAGACCAGACCCAGCGCCTCCTTGTCTATCTGCGCATTATTCTTCTCGGCAGGAGACAGTGAGCGTGACGTGAAGGCTACTGGCCTTTTCGTGCCATCTCTCATCACGTGTGACATGACGGCTCCAATGCCGTATGGTGAAGCATCACATGCCAACTTTACTGGTAAGGATGGGTCATAGTGTGTGAGCACTGTGTCAGACGTCACCAGCTTCTTCACTTCCTGAAAGGCATGTTCACATTCCTTCGTCCACAGCCATTTTCGTCCTGCCTGAAGTAGCTGATTCAATGGGTGGAGCACTGTGGACAGGTTAGGCATGAACCTATTGTAATAATTGAGAAATGACCTCAGCTGCTGCACATCCTGTGGCTGCGGAGCCTTCATGACAGCTTGGATCTTCTCTTGACATTTATGCAACCCATGTGCATCGATGATGTGGCCACAGTATGTGATGCATGACTTGAAGAACTCACACTTGTTCCATCTTATCCGAAGCCTGTAGTCTTCCAGCCTTTTCAGGACCTTCTGGAGGTTCTCCAAGTGTTTGTCATCATTGGCCCCAGTCACAATGATATAATCTAAATAACACTGTGTGCCTTGTAATACCTGGTCCATGGCGTGCTGCCATATAGCTGGAGCGGAGGCCACTCCAAATACTAGCCTATTGTAACGATAAAGGCCCTTCAGCGTGTTTATTGTCAGAAATACCTTGGAGTCTTCCTCCATCTCCAGGTAGGCCTCAGCCAGATCCACCTTGGTGAATCGTTGTCCACCTGACAAGTTCGCAAAGATGTCTTCAATCCTTGGTAATGGATATTGTTCTGCTTGCAGCACTGGATTGATGGTAACCTTGAAGTCACCGCACACTCTTACTGCCCCAGTCTTCTTTGCTACCGGAACCATGGGTGTGGCCCATGGACTCCAGTCTACCTTGGACAAAATCCCGTCTGCTTCCAGGCGGTCCAGCTCGGCTTCCACCTTCTGCCGTATGGCGTATGGAACTGGACGCGCTTTGTGGAATCATGGTGTGGCTCCATCATTGAGAACAATTTTCCCTTTAATGCGCTTTAATGTTCCAACGCCATCTTTGAATACAGGTGCAGCGGCCTCCAATACTTTCATCAATTTCGCCTCTGTGGACTTTGGAGTAGGGTTTGGCAAAACCTGTAAGCTCTTTATGGCTCTCCAGTCCAGCCGCAGCTTCCTCAGCCAGTCACGCCCCCACAGCACTGGTCCCCCTTTCTTGACAATGTACAAGTCCAACATGCATTTTTGACTATTGTGCTGTACATACACAGGCAGTACACCAAGGGGTACAATTTTCTCTCCAGTGTAGGTTTTCAAGAGGATAGAAGATGGGTTCAGTTTTGGATTTCCAAAGTGTTTCACAAATTCGCTCTGGGACATCACAGACACAGCTGAGCCTGTATCCAATTCCATCTTCACCTTTCGACCATTCACCCGTGGTGTGAGCCAGATAGCTTCCCTCCCGCCTCCCTTGACATTGTAAATCTCCAAACTATCCAGTCCAGATTCACTGTCATTATCTGAATCCTCTTCCACATTGTGCACCTTCCTGCTCTTTTGGAAGCCACTGTGAGTCTTTTCCTCATTTGCACTCCACTTTGTTTTCCCTGAGCGGCAGACTCTCTGAATGTGTCCAGTTTTATTACATTGCCTGCAAACTTCATTTTTAAACCTGCACTGTGATGGGGAGATAACATCTATAACACAGTTCCACGTTTACTGTTGCTCTCTGTGCTTTAGCCACTGTAGCCATTTTGTTCACGTTTGCTGCTTTCACTCCTGTTCGCAATTCAACAGCATCTCTGGCTGCTATTTCGACTGCCCTTTTGAACGTGAGGTCTGCCTCCGTTAGCAGTCTCTTCTGTGTGCCTTCCTTCAGAATGCCGCATACTAATGCGGTCTCGCAGCGCATCATTCAAGCCGCCTCCAGATTCGCAGTGTTCTGTGAGTTTCTTGAGCTCGGCAACGTAACAAACAATTGACTCGCCCTCATGCTGATTTCGTTTATGATATCTAAATCGTTCCGCAATTAGCAGAGGTTTCGGCGATAAGTGCTCTTTCATCACTTCCACAAGCTCCTGGAAAGTTTTGCTAGAAGGCTTATCCGGAGCAGTTAAGCTGCGTAACAGGCAGAGATGGGCAAAGATGCATCAAAATGTATCTTGTTACAAAATACAAAATACCCTCAAATAAATGTATCAGATCAAATACAAAATACTGGTGCCAGAAAATGTATCAGATAAAATACATGTATTTTGTGTTTTCAAAATACAATTGTCTCCAATTGGCTTCAATTAAGTAAACTTTTTGGGGTTTTATGCAAAATATTATGTTTTTATGTGTGTACACCTCTTCAAAGATGTGTATGCTAGCCATGTTAGCATTCTTTAGTTATGAATTGTCACTACGTGGTAAAGTTTCGTGATCATTTTGGTAGTGACAAAATGGAATGGTAAGTAGTTTAATCCCATCATTTTGAAATAAATGTGTTCCAAAGTCTGAAAATCAGTGTGTAACTTTAAGAATGGAACACATATTCTCTTCAATAAAGTAAACTTTTTGGGGTTTTATGCAAAATATTATGTTTTCAAAGCTGTTTGCTAGCCAAGTGCTTGCTAGCATTCTTTAGTTATGCTAGCAAAATGGAATGTTCAATCATCTATTTTCAGTATTTCCCTTACCATTGCATTGGAGGGACCTCCAGTCCATCCTGAAAGACCCCAAAAGAAAAAAATAGCGGACCTTTAGATCGCTAACATTTTTAGCATAAGTCAATGGAGTTTAACATAGCAAAAATTAGCATCGCGGCTGATTCACGTTCAGATGAATCGGATTTGATCCAGTGTGCCGTTACACCCATGAAGCTAGTCTTACTAGTGGACCAGATGTCAGCAGTGGTGCAAACATATTGCACTGTCTTCAGTTTCTCTTTCAAATCACTTTTTCTGGCATTGAAATCTGCTTCTATTTTCCTTCGAAGTGTCCGTCTGGAAATCACTGTCATATTGGGGCTTAATCCATTAATCAGTTCAACGAATTCAGTTTGTTCAACTGTAGACAAAGGATGCATTCCCTTCACTACATACGAAGTAATGAGAGAATCTAGTTTACCCTGTGTTAATGTGTGTTCAAAAAGGCGGGTCTGCCTATAAGGGGTCTTTGTCTTCTTACCACCAGACTCTGTCTTGTGCCTTTCAAAATCATTAAGACTCTCAGGGTGCAGTCTCTTCAGGTGAGTTTTGAAATTTGATGTAGCTCCCAGAGTTCCAGATATTACTACTTTCTTTTTGGTGCACAGTTGACACTCCGCCTGGACCTTCCCATTTGGTGTTTGAGAGATGATGCTGAAGAACTTTCCATCTAATATCACAGGCTTGGTTCCATCTGTGCTTGTTGATGGTTCTGCTTGAACATCATCTTCTTGATGAGACATGTTGTCCACCTGGCCACCTATAGATGAAAAATATATATTTAGCATACTTGCATAATAGGCCTTTTAAAGAAAATGTAATTAAATTTAAGTGGCTCTCATCAACTGACCAACAACTAAGTTAGGGAGTGCAAAGAATTAGATGGTCAGACCAGGGTTTCCGTTATCCGGTAATTACCGTTTTTTACCGGGAAAATCTGTAAGTCCGACATATTTAAATCTCTCCGGTCATAATGTCCGGTGAAAATAATTCCCTCTAAGCCCAATGCGAAAAAGCGTAAGAAGTAAAATGACATGAGCCAGCAATAGGTTATTATTATTTATTTTTTTCTAATAGTTTTTATTCTATTTTATTTGATTTCAAGTCGGCAGCAGCACGCCGTAATTAAAATGTTATGAGCCAGATAGGCCTACATGTAACTTTTTGTTTGTTTGCAAATAGTTTTTATTCTGTTTTATTTTATCTGAGAATATGTAGGCCTAAAGCTGAAGGAAATTCTTTGTGTTTACGTGTTGCCCCAACGAACGTAGGCTAGCGTAATATTTATTTATTTATTTTTAAAATAGCGTTATGCACGTGAGTCTATTGACGGGACTTCTTTTATTTGGAATTTAACCCTCTACCGCATGGTGTTGCCCTCAGGCAACAAACCACCTTTTCGGACCTCACAATGCCCCTTTAATGTTTTTAACACCGCTTTAAAAAACCGTGAAAAACGCCGATATGGAAACACTGCAATCTAGCGGCAGGATGCCGTCATTTCGCGGGTCACAAAATCGACATGCATTGTGGGAGATGTAGTTTATGGTCACTGTACGCTGTAAAGTAGCATAGACTTTTATTTTAAGACAACACATGCCTTTTAAACTCTCGCGGGCCACATAAAATGACTTGGCGGGCCGGATTCGGCCCGCGGGCCGTGAGTTTGACACCTGTGCCATAGAGGGATAATGTAAAAGCAAAAGTAGCCTACTTTTCAATAAAAAAAATATTATAAATCTACATGCCTTGATGATGTCATTCTTTATATAGCCTGCCTATCAATAGTTTTTAAGCTCAATAAACACAGATAATATTTGACCGGAATTTCTCCCATTTGTCCGGGACATTGAAATCTTCCAGGACACGTTGACTGGTACCAATTTTTGTGTACAAGCTCCAGATCTCTCTCTTCCCATAGCAACCCAACTGACAAGCTAACTTGCTAACCACTAGCTGTGCACCAGCCTAGACAGTTTGCTAGTGTCACTAGCTTGTTAGCATCGCTAGCTAGCTTGATATATTATAATGTTAACCACCATGTACCATGCAATATGTAGCCAGACATAAATTATACATCTAGCTAACACTTGCTGGCTACCCATGGCTAACCAGTCTTATATGCTCGTCGAGCTGTTTCATGTTATCTATCCAAACCAACTTGTAACACTAATTAACTAGAACCGCCACGCATATTTGACCCCAAACGCCAGAGTCGACGCCAACTGGCGTCTGCATCTGCATTTCACTATCCGTGAAAGTGGGGCGGGGTTGGAAAACATGTTTTTTCTCAGCAACCGAGCAACTGATCAGAAAACGGATTTAGCAATGGAATCAGCATGAATTGTACATGCTAGCTAGTGTTTCTGGAGTCACTAAGTGGCGTTTTGAGAAATCGTGACGTGAAAAGTTAGTTGGCGTCAGGCTCAGCAATGGCGGTTCTAGTGTCAATAGCTAGCTAGCTTGCTGGCTCACTCACTTCTTTAGCCACGGGCTACTACATGTATGATTGTTTTTATCATTAGTCTTTCCCTATGGCATTCAATATGTGTACAAGTTCAGATAAAATATTTACCTTGATGGACAGTCCGCAAACTTGAAGATGAACTTGATGAACTTGATGGTCATGGAAGTGCCGAATTCTCAATAGCTGGCTGCGAGGCTGCGACCAGATACACGCATGCATCCACGTGTGCATGCATTCACTGCCTTGTCCAACCGACAGAGAGCGGGTCTAAAAATCACTGTGTGGGTGTGTCTAAGTGTACTGTTGTTCTTTTTTTATGTTCTTTGAATCATGGATAAAGTATTTTGAGTATTTTGAAAATACAAAATTACTACACCCTAAAGTATCTTGTTACAAATTACATTTGAATTTTTTCAGCCCTGTCAAATACAAGTAACAGAAACACTGCCCATCTCTGGTAACAGGCTGTATGATTTCCCCGCCATTGCACTTAGCAGCACCGCAACGCGCTTCGCAGTTTCAATTTAATTTGCCTCGAAATACTGTTCGATGCGTTCGGTATATTCCAGCCAATCGTCCGTTGTACTATAGAAAGGGTCGATTGTTCCAAATTGTCTAGCCATTTTGCCAAGCAAAACCCAGTCACTACTCACGGAGTGTGTGGAGTTTTCTCCTCGCCGACAATTCCCTTTTCGTCTTCCCCGCGGAAAATCTCTGCTCTCCTCTCAATCGGATTGACTTGAGTTCACTTTTCCGAACATCAAGAAACGCCACTGTTGTGTTCTTTTTGAATCCTCCTATCCCACAAGAAACCGGAGCTCAATCACTCATTAGTTCTTTTTTAAATCCTTTTTGCAGGTTACCTTTTTATACAGGGGAGTAAGACAAGAGCAATCAATCTCTGATGCATAGATAGTAGATACCTGTGTAATTGATATGCAGAGCCAAATACACTACAAGGTGCTTTTTTAACTGTTGTCATTTCATGCCAAAAATCTTTAAAACATTTTTGGGAGAATAAATAAAGCACAAATGAGAGGTTTTGTAGCAGCAATAAATAAGCCGATATCGCGCCGCCATTTTGAATTCAGTCACTGGGGAGAACAACTTCTGGTTGCTAGGTAGCTACATGGACTGTTTTGGGGTGTGGAAACTCTTATGCAGCGGTCTCCCTCGTACTTTGCAAGTGACAAATCGTAGCTAGCTAGATTCCCCGATGTCCCTTCTCATTAATCAGGCCACTGTCATTGCCCGATACAGTGGTTCAAAGCGTCGTTAAGAAAACGCAATTTTCCCATTCATTCCTATGGGAGTGAATGACGCCAGTAAAAACGGCAAGCTAGCAGTCATCCAACTACTTTAAAGGGGGCAAAACTTAGCTAGCTAGATTCCCCCATGTCCCTTCTCATAAACCAGGCCGCTGCCATTGTCCAAAACGGCCGATACAGTTGTTTAAGAAATCTCTCAATAAAACGCTATTTTCCCATTTATTCTATGGATTGAATGACGTCCGTAGGCCACTGACATTGTCCAAAACGGCCTGATCACATGACGTTAAAAACGTTTGTGTTGTAAAATGACAGTAATATTTACAATAAATGTTAATTTATTAAAAATGTTTACTAAAAGTTGCCTACTGTCATATCTTCTGTAAGTGTTTGGTAAGACTCACATAGTACAATACTACACATCAACACATTATGCTCAGGGTAAGAAGTGTAACAAGGCAGACCTCCTTAACTAATGAGATGCCTAATGATGGCAATAGCCTAAGACTAGAACAAGAAATTAGGTTTGATAAACAGACTATTGGAAATGCTCTCAGGTATGGAGTTGACTGAGCCAGTTGAACTGCTGCTCATAAAGGACAGGGCTGGCAGTGGATGAGGCTCTGGTACACAGCCGGTTACTCTCTTAACTTTTCAGATCCATCGGTCCCTGGTAATTAACCATCAGACAGCAGGTTGCCCAGATCTGGTTAACACTTCCAGCTAAACTGAGTGGTACACTAGAATCCCAGATGTGCTATTCCTTCACTCTTCTAATTACCGGAAATTACGTTACCCATCGGAAGTTAATTTAGTTGATAGAACCAGGAAGTTGTGAAATCGGCTTATCGGTTTATCACGTAAACAAACCGAGCACTCATGACAGCAGGTTGAAATGTACTGAGGTAGTATCGGGTTTGCATATTCAGTTTTGAATGTTAAATCCCAAATAAATTGTTGAAATTCTAATGTGCAAGTGTGGTTTTGTCAACTGTGGTGCTGTCTGCTAGCCACTGCTTTAGCCACCAATAGCTACCGTTATGGAAGTCGTGAGCTAACTAGCTTGTGTGCTAACGTTAGGATAACTCACGAGCTCATGACTAGCACCAACTCCCATAGCGATAATAACGGTAGCTATCGGTGGCTAAAGCAGTTAGCTAACGTTACCATCACCATGATTCCTGTTTCTGTTTTACTGCTGTTGGCTCAACTTTGTTCTTGAGGCATAAACGGAGGTGTATGTATGACGGTATGACATGACCGCATTGCATTGTGGTACACGGATAAATTGTAGGGTACATTCGCTGTTCACTACAAATCGGTCTTTTTCGAATTGTGGGTCTTTTTTTAGTTCAACAACACTAGTGAACTATAAATTAACAGTTTAGAATTCGAACAACACTACAAAATGGCGCCCCCACTCTTTTATTATTTTTGTTTCTCGCACTTGGATTCTTGTGCCGCCCACGGCTGCAAGGTTTGGAATAGGGTCAGCGGGGTGTTGGGGGTGCTCGAACACAGCCACAAAAAAACATTGCCTCTGTCGCTCCCTACGGTCTGCGCCGGATGCCTCTGGCATTACAGAAGTGCGACCTCGTTTCCCCGTGTCACGCACCTGACAGTGGTCACTCTTCTCTTTTGTTCTTTTGAAGCCGTGTTGATCTTCATCGCCTCGCTTATGGGAACGACTTTGGTATCCGATGTTTTCTTTTAAAAATACAAAATGGGCTCACTTTTTGTTGCCCCTCTAAAATGTCATACTGCAGAGACAGACTTTGGCGTAAACCGCTGTTCAACAGAACGTTTCACCCACAGAAGAGTAGCGGTTTCACCTCAGGATGCCATTGTTAAATTCCTGTATTACTGGGTCCCTGAAATATTTCCAGAAGAACTGATGCCACAACCAAATTTCCACCTTCAACTGCTTTCCTCTGTCTCTAAAATCTATATAAGCTTCCATATATTCAAATATGTATGAGTAAATTTATAAATTAAATTGACATCTGTCATTGCCTTCAATTAGAGGAAAATAGTATAAAATAATTAGTTGAGTCATCTACCATCTGTGGTAGCCTTACTTAACTAAACTGCAGTCAGGCTGTTTCTTCAATGGAGGTTTCTTTCAATTCTATTTGAGACAACAAATATGGCAAGACAGCAAAATACTGGTGCGATTAAATGCTCACTTAAGGCACATTATTTCTCCTATGAGATTCAGTTAAAACCAGACAGATTATTTTAACCAGGGAAGCAATGCATTGCTTTACATTGAATGCATACCCATCTGTTTAAGAACACTGAGACAAATTGCTCCCATTAGCTCTTCCTTATTGATTTTAAAGTGGCTCTGTGGCCATCTAAATCTCTCATGGCATGCTATTCTTCCCAGAGTGCATACTGTACCAATAAGCTTGTGATTACTGGACGGTTTTAAATGTGTTGCCAATGGAAGCGGGCACATTTGTACCATTTCTGTCAAATAGAATATCTAGATGCCTTCTAATGTGACAAAAAGAAAAACGTTCTGCTGTTGAACCTTCAAGACTAATTAACACCTTTTTTTTCCTCCTTTCTTTTCTTGAAACAAAATGGCCTCATTCATCAGCGCACCTGATCGGTCTAAACAATAGCAACAAACGTTAGCCGACAACTGTGCACCTAGAAACTAGGTCGAAATACAAGTCTGTAGGACAGCGTTGGAAATGTTTCCCTGTTTCATTTCACGCAGTGTGATCCTAATTATTATTAAAAATGGATGTGAAATGGAGGGTGAAGAAACATAAGCAATTACAGTCCCCTGAGGCTGCAGCTCGAGCTATGTTCAAAAACACGCGGTAATCTTTGATGGAGACATGTAGCCTTTCACTAGATTTGTTTGCTCCCAGACCTGTCAGTGAACATCACCTTGATCTTACCATACAGGGAATTTTAAAGACATAATTAACATGTTACACCTTGACTGATAATACCTGTAGATGTGCTGAGTTATTTCAACGTTTGCTTCTAAAATAAACGCTAACGAGCTCAACCGTGGCAGACACTTACAGGGTACAGCTTGCCTGTAACTCAACGCCGTTTTATACACTCACAAACTGCAATTCAACGACCTCAACGCATTAATGTACAACATTCAGGGACACGCTTGGAGGTTTAGTTACTGAGTGAGAAAAGAAGGGCCAATCACAGCACAGCACAGTTGGTAGAGCACGGTTGTGGGTTCGATCCCAGGGGACTGCATGTCCTTTGTTCGGATGGGATGGTAAAAATCGAGGTCCTGACTCTCTGTGGTCATAAAAGATCCCATGGCACTTTTCGAAAAAGAGTAGGGTGTTAATCCGGGGTCCTGGCCAAACTCCCAGCCAAAAACCCCCCCAATATATATACAGTACCAGTCAAAAGTTTGAGTACACCTGCTGGAAACTAGGTTTATCTCATAATTGACAATGTTTTACACCATATAGGTTTCTTTAAATACTTGAAAATTACAAAAAACAAATGTAATAATAAACAAAAGGAACATCAAAGCAATGTTCAATAAAATTTAATTGAAAATTTTATCTTGGATTCCTCAAAATAGCCACCCTTTGCTGTGATAACAGCCTCACAAACACGGGCCATTTGGTTAATAAGTTTCAGCAGGAAATCACCCGATATGTCTTCCCAGCTCTCCTGCAGCAATTCCCAGAGGCACTTGTGGGCTGTTTTGCTTTGACTGTTTTGTCCAGTTCATCCCATACAAGTTCTATGGGACTGAGGTCTGGACACTGGGCAGGCCAGGTCCTTAGTTTGAGTTGTCCGTCACGTTCCCCCTTCACCAGATAGTTCTTGGACAACTTCAAGGTGTGTTTCGGGTTGTTATCTTGCTCAAGAATGAAGGAGTGCCCACTTAGCCGTAGTCCAGATGGAAGGTGTAGTCAAACTTTTGACTGGTACTGTACATTCATTCAAAATTCATTAATTCCCTCCCTCCTCACCTCTCCACTGTGTATCACATCATGTGTAGTGAGTTTGTACTGGTGCACTATGGCTGCCGTCGCGTTCACCCAGGTGGGTGCTGCACATTGGTGGTGGTTGAGGTGAGTTGTCCCCATCATTGTAAGCACTTTGAGTTCCCTGGAAGAAAAGCGCTAATCCAATATTCATTCTTTCATTCATTCATTCATGTATTAGTGGTCTTATCAGTATTTGCAATATTCAGTATGCCTTCTGGATTGAATAGCATTTTCATTATGTGCCACAAGCTGAAGCCGTGTGATGAAGGAGAACCAACAGGAATGTCATAAATCCTTCACCATTTGCAATACTGAATAGAACGTTAAGAATTTTCTAAATTGCAAAACTTTATAGCACTTGGTAGCAGTGAGTGTGTAGCACTGTATCACTTTTGACTGACTGCCATTCCACTTCTACTCACTTCCTGATCAGGTTTAGAATGACAGCAGTTCCATGCCAATTCTCTGAGTTCTCCACTAATGTGGGCGATGATCTGGAGACAGTTTTTCTTGAATTTAGTGGCCAATTACACCCTCTATTTATTTGGCCCTCCCCACATGACTCTGCCGCTCGTCTCTACGAGGCAAGCTAATTCTCTGAGGGCAGCAAACTCCGCTTTCTTCGAAAGGGAATTCGCCCCCCCACGTTCTGGAGACTCCCTTACGTGCTTCACAGTGAACCTGAGCCAGCTCACCCTCCCCCCTCCCCCTGGGGTGGACAGCCAAATGCCGCCCCCGATCGGGGCTGACGACCAGGGCCGGTGTGGTAGAGACGGGTTTCAAATCCACGTCCCTGACAGACAGCGGACCTTATCGGACCAGCCAAGATACGGTGCGTTAGACTGCTACGCTATCCGCTGCCCATGTGACTGTTGAATTTGGGAATGGGCAACAATGGACAAAAACAGCCCTTGGAAGGTGGAAGGGGTTAATATGTTGTTATGGTTACTGTAGGGGGTCGGGAGGTTAACTGTTTCTGCACACTGGTGGATTTCTCACTTGGGTGCTTCAGGCCTTGCTCGCACTTTCCCCAAATCACTTCGGGGAAACGAATGAATAATTCAATACAATCAAATAATTCCTCCGATATGACAGGTTTGTTTAACTCTTTTCTCTGCGTGACGTGTCTTTACGGGCGCTGGTGAAGACGCACGCTGCTGGGTGGTGGTGTTGTTCACTCGAGCCCCGTGTTCCTTTCTCCAGAGTGGCGCCTTTGAGCTGCGCCCTCCCTATGAGGCCTCAACACGAGCTGCTCACACTCGCTCAGGAGAACAGCACAGAGCAGCTGCTGAGAGCAGCACTGTACTGTCCAGTTAGGATGGGATGTTTCAATTCAGCCAATAGAATTGAAAAAATGTTAAATTTATTAGTAACATCATTTTGAGTTATGTTTCATAACAGCGTAGGAATTGATCGTTCTAGTGCCAGAGCGGCGATATCGGGGCTGTGATTAGGTGCTTAAGTGGGAGACCGTGCCATTGGTTCATTGTGTTACGCCAGGACTTGAGGGATGAGGCTTTGTGTAACATTTGTGTGCTTTGTGCTTAGTCATTTAATGCGTGCAGAGCTGGGTATGTTGAGGATTTATGTATGTTTTGTTGTCTGCATTCCCAGGTTTCACAATCTATTCTTTTCAATAAAAGTAGAAAAACAGTTGAATGGTGTCCATATCCCTCAGTCTAGCCTTTCGGTCGGCGTCAGTAGACTGAACAAGCACAGAGCAGCGCATCTTGGGGATCATGAATATTCAGGAGCCTCTGGGGTGAGGTGATGTTAAGCTCCTCTAGTTAAATTTCCTCTGTGAGGCACCATGTTCTGGCCCCTCTGTGGCCCTGTCTGTCAAACTTAGCGCGAAAGAAATAAGAAAAAAGAATAATAATCTTTTGGCTGTGCACTGGAAAATGGGTTCTCCCTTTCCACGTGCCGAGCGCCGGGAGCTCCCTGTGATTGGAGGGATTTAAGTGATCGACGACTGGATGAGTTCTGTGATTGGTCATGGGTTCGGGTGGCCTCTGGGCAATGGCAGCCCTCGACATGCTTGGTGTTGGTATACTCATTCATAAGTTTGAAAGTACAGAAAAGATTTTGACTGTTTTAAGTAATACTCTATCGGCCCCATGTCAAACCACAGTCAGGTCCTACTGCTAGCAATAATATAATATAATATAATATATGGCATTTAGCAGATGATTTTATCCAAAGCGACTTACAGTACTGAATGTATACATTTTTCAGTATATGCGGTCCCAATGAGAATCGAACCCACAACCTTCAAAGCATTGTCAACGTCATGCTCTACCTACTGAGCCACACAGAACCAACCAATAACGTTGGGGATTAACAGGCACAATGGTATCCATTAGACTTCTTCTTCTGTGGTAGTGGGTGCAGATAGAACCTTGTTAAAGGGGAGGGTATGAAAAGGTGAGACCTGAACCTTCTGCGGGCAGAAAAACAAACATATGAATATCTGTCTGAAAAGCCGTCTCAATGAATCCCAGCACTGCCGTTTGTCTTGGTTTGGTTGAGGATGTTGAAATAATGAAACATATTAGGAGCAGAATTGTTAACTGCACTTTGCAGTACAGAGACCCTGTGAAGGTGATGCTTAATCTTACATAATGACACCAGGAAACAGCATTGTGCACATTGCTGATTAGTTGATAAATCACACGGGCGACCCTAGTGTATGAAAATGGGGAACATTAATCAGGCCTGAGAAAAAAAAATAACGCTTTTTGTTTATTTATTTTCTTGAATAAACATCGCATTTTACATTCCATTACTCAAGAAAATAAAAAAACAACTCACTTGTCATATTCATGAATAGTGTTTGTATTAGCGGCAGGAGAAGCACTACAGTTCATAATAAACAATCATCATTATGCTATGCCACAGTGTTCTTCATCTTCAAAGGTAAGAGGGGCAAATCTCATCCAAACACTCGTTTCGAGAGTTGGTCGCCTTGTGGGAGTTAACACATTTGGGCACCACACAATGTACCATTTTATGGAGGGTGGGTGGGTGGGGGTAAGGCCTGATATCAGAGAATTAGGTTAAGCACCCGGAGATGCAGTGTGGAGCCGACCTTATGGTCCAAGCAGCACATTAGTGCATTTCAGCTGTGAAATTAATTAAAACTCACAGCTCGCTGGGGTGAATTTCAGTTCACATGAAAGAATCAATCAATTCAAACTGGGCTTGAGATTAGAAAACACTTTCTCCATTATTATTAAGTATTATTAAATAGTATTTTTGTGTATATTTATGAACTGCTCTTTGCAAATTAAAATAAAAACTTGCAATAAATAAAACAGATAAATGCAGATTGGAAGATAAACTGAGAATGTTGGCTTGTTTTTATAGTCCATATCTGTGCATTTAGATGACAGTCGCATTGGCAGATATCATTTCCACATATGAATGTGGCCCAAAACGGATCTGAAAATATCCGATTCCATATGCTTTTTTCCTGCTTACACGTTCATAATGCATATCCAATGTATGCCACATGTGAGCAAAAAATCGGAAGTTGGGACATTTTTATCAGTAAATCACGATGCAAACGTAGTTACTCCCAGTCAAAGACTGTGGCGCGGTCGTGGCTAGATAGTAACGCTATTTCCCCCTATTTTGTCCAACTCCCGCGAGGTTTGACTGAGTTCCCATAGTAACGACGGAAAGTGTCCAAACCTCGTTCCGGCTGTCTTACACCCACCAGCACCACGAAACACGGCAATTAGCCGAACTCCAGTCTCTGTGACACTTTTGAAGATTTAATTCAAATTCAAATAGTCTAATATACAGAGGTTGTTGTCCGCTCTTCATATTGTTTCATGTAAATATTAAACTCTGTCTAATAACTGAAACTTAATGCGCAAATTTACCTCGTCAGATAGTGGCAAATGCGCATGCGTGAGATCTGGGGGAAAATAGGGTTACTATCGAGCCACGATCCTGTGGCAGCGAGCTTGCAGTATGAGGGGAAGGGTGAGATTAAGTCAAAGAAGGTATAATTGGCCACCAAATTGACACCACGGTGCGATAAATGTTTTTAAATTTAAGTACATTTGAAATGTTTAAAAATAAATGCTGTGTGAATTCTGGAGCTTGACATCAAATAATGTCCAGACAAGCCAAAACTGAGCCAATCACTCTCTGGCCTGTGGTGACGTTTTACTCTACATATTTATGTGATTAACCATTTATTTAATCTAATGGAATTATAAATTAACATGGAGATTTTCACTCTGGATTTATAAGGTTGAAAAAGGTCATTGTCACACGCCACATGACACTGGGGCCTGTGACACATTCCCACTGGGGCCACAAATACTGAAAATGTATGCATTCACTACTGTAAGTCGCTTTGGATAAAAGCGTCTGCTAAATGGCATATATTATTATTATTATTATTATTATATTAATACCCGGGATCAGAGCAGAGAAGCAGATGGAACGGAGTGGCAGAGGAGTGGATATTATTTCAAATATCTCTCCCAGACCCGGGAGAGAGAATCAGGGAGAGAGCAGGATAATAATAAAACAAACACAAAGTCTTCACCCTACTCGCCGCGAAGCTTTCGGGCAAAAGCAACAAACTAAAAGAGCAGGCAACTGATTCCCCACTCGCCCCACCTGCTCTTAAATAGGCTCACTTTCTGCCTGGCTCAGGTGGGACTCGTGAGGCAATCACCTGTCTGTTGTTCCCACACCTAATCACAATTAACACAGGACAACTGACAACCACAAACCAAACCCACTCAACACAAACCATTAAGTGAATAATCACTTACCATTTAAACCAATTACACCAATTAACCAATGACCAATTATGGCCTTTGGAACAACCTTCCGGGCAAAAGTTCACACTCACCTATTTGAATACTAGTGTATAGGTACAGTCTCATATGCCCATGACTTAAGTTTATAACCCCCAAAGCAAGTCCGCGAAAGCAAAAGCGACAAGGCATCCTATTGCATGTGATAGTTTGCGTTTCAGTTCTTTACCGCATCTTTAAAAAATATATTAAATAAAAAAAATCCTCTGCTGGTGGGGGGAATCAATAATCCCTATCTATGACTGGAAGATTTTTTATAACACTAATTATGTATAAAAAATAGGACTGGGTGAAAACAGAGCGATGACAGACAATGCATTGCTGTAATTAGAAGGTATTTGGAGCTCACTCACTGGCGTGAAGCTCATATTATTGCCTCTGATTCGGAGCACTTCGTTATATTAGTGTTTTGAAAAATTGCCTTCGGGTCATCGGGACCAGTGCTTTGTACTGAAAGAAAGTGCTCTTTGGTACTTTTATCCAAGTTGCCATTTTTTCCAAGAACAAATGAACAGGCTTTCTTTTTGCGTGTGAATGTTGGTTGTTTGCCAGCATTTGACTGCACTGTTGGGTCACGGCCGTCTTTTTCCACTGTCACTGCTGTGTGAACTATGCAAAGAAAACATGTCCACATGTCAGTAATGAAATCCGTTTTTACAACAATCCTTAAGGCGTCGCGTACCTCCAGAAAAATGAACGGTCGAAGACGCCGTCATAACATGTCGCGTAATCTGATTGGTTGGAATGATGAGGTAAATTGCATTGCCATGGAGATGCACAATACGACTTCCATCTGACTTTGTTTTCATGTTATTGCAATGGACGGTTTTGAATAGGCTAATTGTTTGTGGAGCAGGTGAGATGGTATCCTCAAATTTATAAATCCTATAGAAATTATTATAAAGACGCTATAAAGACGGCCAATTCATGGGGGGAGATTTCAATGAATCTCAACAGAGACGAGCTACAATGCAGATATAAGTGGAAACAGTTGCGAGACAGATAAAATATCTATGTTAACGTTAGCTAAGCAAAACTATCGATATCTAGCTGGATAGCTAGCTAGCAACCTGGTGTCACGACCAAATAAAGCTCGCCAACGTCAGCCCTTTGTCGAAATAAATCAATGTCAGCTGGTTACCATAGAAACGACGCGGAAAGTATTAACGCTCTAAACTCCAAACGTCGTGCAAAACATAAATTGGCCTTTGGAAGTGAGATGGATAGTGTGGGGTGCACTGGAACACGTGATGGCTCAGTGGACTGCCGTGTTTCCGCCTCTAGGCCAGTGTAACGGAGTTGGTTCTGCCCGCAGACGAGTTTCGAACAGAGGGATCTCGAAGGCGACAAGAGAGCGATTTAGCTTGCTGAGGTAAAGACTCAAGTCTCTAACTCTGGGCGTTAATCACACTCTTATCCACGTCACTTTCTGTAGCGGACGCTCACGTACCAGAGCTCATCCGCTACACCAGGACATTATTGAAGATGCGAACTGGTTCTCGATTGACTTGCCTGGATAAAGGTTAAATGAAAACAAACCCAAGATGTTTATTCATGCATCTTTCCTCAATTTCATATCTGTTTCCATTGTGAAACGGCTTCCATTTAACACTGGGCTTGCTATAAATTTGGGAGGGAGGCGCCGTGCGATCGATGAGCTCTTTTCCTCTCGCCATCCATCCATGGAACATATTTAAACAAACATGGAAAATCGCCAGCAAATATAGCTACACAACCCCGCGTTTAAGAAATTCCACCCAAACTCGCTGTTTGTTGCAGCATAACACGGCACATAGCCTACATGTGCTCATCGCGCTGTTGTGCCTGACCTTCACTAATGATGTCGGCCACGTTTAGATTGGTAAATTACTGTACTATGTGTGCAGAGAACAACTAGAACCGCAGGTTTCTCAGAAAACAGGTTTGGTGGGACTGGTTTATCCGTGGAAATTGTCACGGGCAAAAACAAAGAAGCGAAACCAATTCGATCTTTGACGGCGCCACAGCGTAATACCCACTGCAACGACGCCTCTCTAGTCTTATCTCACGTTTCCATTCATATTCATTGATAACGTTTTAGCAGCAGCCCTATCAGTTCATTTAGATGCAAGTCTTTATTGCGCTGCAGAATCGATATCGAGGGCTCGATGGCAGAGTGGTTTCTTAACGGTACAGCGATAAAGCAACAACAAAATCTTAAAGATCTTCAAAGTTAATCTAGCACTGCCTAAAAGCTGTCCTTGTCATAGCCAATTAACGGCCCCTGTGATGCAGGAGAGGCGAAAGTGTTGTGAAACGCAATGGCAGTAGGATCTTGTTTTTAAATGAGGGGGTTAGGATGCCAACTATAAAAGGTTGTGTGGTGTGAGTCCTGTGTGTTGTGATCTGCGAATGCAGTGGTGATATTCTCAAAGCTCTCAGATTCTACGTTTTACTGCAGGGGTATTCAATTAAAATTCCAAGAGGTCCAGTTACTCAAATTTCCTCCCAGGAAAGGTCTGAACCATCAAACTAGTACTATGGTTCAGGGGCCTATGAGACGGGTGCGTGAGGGTTGGACCCGAAATGCACGACTGAGACAATGACGTAAAATAAAGACCCGCAAGGGTTTTATTCGAGGAATGTTCAGGAGACGTAGTCAAACAAAAGCAAAGTCCGATAACCAAATAATCAAGCCAATAATCAAAGTACAGTACCGAGGGAGAAGGCAGTCTCGAACTCGGTAAACCATGCAAAGAATCAAAACAAACCAGAGTAGCTGTCAGCGGGGCAGAGGTACAGGAGGACGGTAGGCAGGCTCGTAGTCAGGGACGGTGCAAGAGTCAAGACCGAAGTCTGCTCCGCGGGGCAAAGGCACAAAAGACAGCAGGCAAAAACTTGTGGTCTAAACAGGCAGTGGTAACAAAACGGCAGGCAGTAACAATGGTCAGAAAACAGGCTTGGATCGTAACAAAGAAAACAGACTTGGGTAATGCTCAAAGGTGCTATAGAAATACAGGCAACAATTTCGCAAAGACGTGACAAAAACACTGAGCTTATATGCAGGTGTAGACAGGTGCAGACACTTAGCTTGAGAACAGAGCGAAACAGAAAACAGCTGAGGAGAGCGTAACAAGGTAACAAGATAATTAGTCGTTGTTAGTAATTATCCTATCCTGACCTAGCGTTAGTAGATTAGTAAATTGACATGAACTAGAAACGAAAGGAAACATGAATACACATGGTTAGCAAGTTAGTAATTAGTAAATCTCCAGCACGTTGGCAATTAGAGTTACTAAATTGCCAATCGTGCTAGCAGAAACAATAAACCTATCTAATCGTTAGTAAATTAGTAATCAGACAAGGAGGGGAAACAATAAGGAAACGTGAGCGACAGCGAGAGAGAGAGAGAAAGCATGAACGCAAGATCTGCGGAAAGAACATGGAAAAGTGTATGACTTAACTATGAACAGAAACGTAACATGAAAACAGAATCAAGACATGACATGAAATGAAACGTGACATGAATGAAACATAAAACATGGCATGGATACGTGGAACCGTGACAGCCTATATTGTATGACTATCAAACTAAATAAATTAAGTAAATCATAATAACATTTCAACAATATTTATTGTCAATTTTCAATTTTCAAAGTACTTTAGTCATGCAGACTCAGAGCGAGAAATAATTCCTGTTTTACTGTGTTGCGATGCAGGAGTTAGAGCCGAACCCTGCCCCAGCAGGTGAAACCCTGCCCCAGCGGGTGGAACCCTGTGTTTCTGGGGCCCTGGAGAAAGCCAGGCGGCCACATCGACCTAAAAGATGCCCCGCCTCTCCAGTGAAGCCCAGCAACTCCCAGGAGCTTACTTTGTTTAAATATGTAATTTTATAGTAATTTTGTTAATTAGCAGAACAGGAGCTGTTAACCGTTTTCATTATCATGAGCTACGAAGGCCTGTGGTGGCCCCGTGCCTCCCAGTTCTCAACATTAGTTTGGGAGTCGTCACAAAATGAACTCATTAAAATGGATAAAATATATTTTCCTACATACTAATTTTGTTAAACTCAGTGTGGTCTGTCTTGCAAAACAAAACCAAAGTCATTGCACGCTGTGCAGGGCTCTGCTTCTCAGCTCAGCTGAATTAGATAAAGACGTACAGGTGCGCAGGCCAATTACAATGCACGCATTATACAGGCAACTGCCCAAATAACGGAAACACCAACATATAATAATATATGCCATTTAGCAGACGCTTTTATCCAAAGCCACTTACAGTAATGAATACATACATTTTTCAGTATGTGGTCCCAGTAGGAATTGAACCCACAACCTAACCATCGTCAACGCCATGCTCTACATACTGAGACACACAGAACCACTCTCTACCTACTGAGACACACAGAACCATGCTCTACCTACTGAGACATACAGAACCACGCTCTACCTACTGAGACACACAGAACCATGCTCTACCTACTGAGACATACAGAACCACGCTCTACCTACTGAGACACACAGAACCACGCTCTACCTACTGAACCACACAGAACCATGCTCTACCTACTGAGACACACAGAATCACACTCTACCTACTGAGCCACACAGAACCATGCTCTACCTACTGAGCCACACAGAACCATGCTCTACCTACTGAGACACACAGAATCACACTCTACCTACTGAGCCACACAGAACCATGCTCTACCTACTGAGACACACAGAACCACGCTCTACCTACTGAGATACGCAGAACCACGCTCTACCTACTGAGACACACAGAACCACACTCTACCTACTGAGCCACACAGAACCACGCTCTACCTACTGAGCCACACAGAACCACACTCTACCTACTGAGCCACACAGAACCATGCTCTACCTACTGAGCCACACAGAACCACACTCTACCTACTGAGCCACACAGAACCACGCTCTACCTACTGAGCCACACAGAACCACACTCTACCTACTGAGCCACACAGAACCACACTCTACCTACTGAGCCACACAAAACCACGCTCTACCTACTGAGCCACACAGAACCACACTCTACCTACTGAGCCACACAGAACCATGCTCTACCTACTGAGCCACACAGAACCACACTCTACCTACTGAGCCACACAGAACCACGCTCTACCTACTGAGCCACACAGAACCACGCTCTACCTACTGAGCCACACAGAACCACACTCTACCTACTGAGCCACACAGAACCACGCTCTACTTACTGAGACACACAGACCCACGCTCTACCTACTGAGAGACACAGAATCACACTCAACCTACTGAGCCACACAGAACCATGCTCTACCTACTGAGCCACACAGAACCACACTCTACCTACTGAGCCACACAGAACCACGCTCTACTTACTGAGACACACAGACCCACTGTGAATATTGATCTCTGGCCCTTTTGGCCACGGTGTTAACTGTGGCCAAAAGTGCCACCGTGCTCTGCCCTCAGAAGAGAGCAGTAGGGGGGTTTGAGTGAGGGCCACTGGCCCCTCAGAGCAAACAAATCCCCCTTTTCACCTTTTCACATGCCGTCACCAATATGGACCTGCCTCATGCTCAGCGCCACAGGGCCAAGTTATGAAATACCGTCTCCTTTCTTGGGGGGTCTTTCATAAGAGAAATAACTTCTGCTTTCTGTACACACCTGAGGGACGGTGGAGGCACACACACACACACGCACGCACACACACACACGCATACACACTCACTCACACACACACAGATGCACACACACACACACACAGATGCACACACACACTCACACACGCATACACACTCACTTACACACACACACACACACACAGATGCACACACACACACAGATGCACATGTGTTTGTGGAGTATATGGATTTCACCACCTCAGCTGGATACAACAACAGTATTTGTGTCAAATCCTTTGAACTACTTTATATCGGGGTTAGCCCTGCCTCATAATGACTATAGGTTACAGTTGAGTTATTTTCTAGCAAAACAGAAACTGAAAGAAGGAAAAATCGTGACAGCCTGGACAGCAGTTTGGGTCGCGAAGGCACAGAGGAACGCTGAATGTCCGAATCTCCACGTTAATGTCCTTACGCACTAATGCAGGTGGTCTAAAATCAGTGAAGAGGACGATTCGCTATGGTAAACCTACTTATACCGCTATGGCTATGGTGATTTGAACGGCATAAAAATGGCATTTTTATTGCAGTAGCCTCCTGTACCACTGGCTTACGGGGCATGCGAAGGGGAAACGGAAGCTTTCTGTAAAGTGTTACAGTGCCAGAACACAAACCAAAACTGTTGGAGCTGCACAAACAGCGGTGAGATAATTAATGTCGTCGTACCATACACAATCCGATAGAACCTTGTGCTAAAATTAAGAATATTCGTGAAGATTGACAGTTTTGTGTCTGAAGATACACAATGGGACATGTTCAGCAAGGGGGGAAGTTTAAACACACAAATGGGACGCACTTTCACCCCGTTCACAGCGTCCTGCTACATAGCAAGCCGGATTTCACGTGCAGTGGAAAACGGTCTCGCAAGCCCCCCAGTCGAAGAGCAATTCCAACGTGATGTAAGTATTCTGCGTTTTACCTTTCTGTGTAATTAGCATTTGTAGCCGGGCCATCGAGAGTATATTTTGCGAATAACCGGTTGTATCTGAACAGGGGTTAGATAATGTTCCTCCCACCCCTTCAGCACCTAGATAAGTACAGACTTTGATCCGGATCATTTACATTTTAAGCATTTAGCAGACGCTCTTATCCAGAGCGACTTACAAGATGTGCATAAATATATGGTAGGAACAAACATAGTTTGCGCACAAGATCAGTGCAGTAATACATCGATAGACATCGTTGTAGGCAGCTGCGTACCATACCTGTAACACTGGGAAGGAAAAGGTGAGTAATTATTTTTATTAAATCAGTAGGCAGGGATACATATACAAGAAGTGTTGAGCAAGTAGGCAGTGGTGATGACAATTGGGTAGATGTACAGGATTTAATGGTAGTGGAGTCTGAAAAGGTGGGTTTTGAGTCTCTTGTGGAAGATCGCAAGTGATTCCGCGGTCCTCACCGATTGCGGAAGGTCGTTCCACCACCGAGGGGTCAGGACAGAGAAGAGGCGAGACCGGGAGGAGCGGCTACCGGTCGCCCGGAGGATCCTCGGGTATTTGTGATACAAAACGAATGTTTACAGTCACGCTGTAGGCTACATGCTAAATAAGTTATATGACAGGTGTTATTTCGCTCTGAAACTATGTCAGACGTTTCTTGTTTAAAACCTTACTTTTGAAAAGCAACACTTCAAAACAATGTTACCAGCATTTTATTGCTTCCGATGTTTTGCAATGGCACACAAGAGGCAAGAGTGGTCGAAAGTGTGTGTACATTGAAACTGTAAGTTTCAGCCGTTTAGGAGTTTCGTCAATTATTATAATCATATTTTTGTCTTAAGGCACAGTCGTAATGCCTTGTTTTATTTCACGAGAAAACAATGCTTGTTGTTCTGCCTTGTTGTTCTTTTATAAATCCTTTTTTTAAGTTCTTTTTAAACTAAAATATGAAGTGAAACTGCGCCGAGGTCGGTGTCAGGGTGCTGATGGGAAATGTGGTCCACACTCACATTGTGTACACTGCTGGAATTTAAACGGAATTTAGATAAATTGCGTCATTTGGGTATGCTGCCATACAATCTCGAGACCCAGTTCCTGCTATCCTTTTTTTTTTTTTTTTTTTACCCGTTTTTAGCTTTGTTTATTGTATATAGGAGTTCAAATTTAAGGAAACACACGGCCAACGAATATCCAAATTTCCCCATGAAGTAATCTAACTTGACTGGTTTGCCTTTTCCGAATCGCCCCCAATCCACAACGAAGTGTTTAGACTTTACCACTAGAATCAGGCAATCTTCCAAGGGAGACCTGGCCAAGAAATGTAGTCCAACATCATGCATTTATTGTTTTGCAATATACTATTGCAATATACTATTATATACTATTGGCTATTGCTATATAAAAAATATATATATGTATACATATATATATCCTATATATTATTTATGTTCAACTGAACAAATGGGGTAAAAAAGTTTCATGGAGTTTCGTGCTGTTCAGTTCTGTGTTGAATCAAATCATGAACCACACAGAACCATACCATGTATGTTACATTTAAACAATAATCAAATAATCTGTCCATGAACAGCGGATGAGATGCTTTATACATAACCCTCCACCAGTGGTGGATGAAGCACACAAACCCTTTACTTGAGTAAAAGTACAGATACCCTGATAAAATATTACTGCAGTAAAAGTTAAAAGTCCTACATTTAACCCCATTTGCCTTTGAAATGTAGGGGAGTGAAAGTAAAAATAAAAATGGAAATACTTAAGTAGCCTAAGCACAGATACTTAAAAAATGTACTTAAGTAAAGTAAATATACTTCGTTAGTGTCCACCACTGCCCATTTTACATTTTTACATTTTAAGCATTTAGCAGACGCTCTTATCCAGAGCAACTTACAAGATGTACATTAATACATGGTAGGAACAACCATAGTTAGCGCACGAGATCAGTGCAGTAACACAGCGATAGACATCGTTGTAGGCAGCTGCGTACCAGACTTGTAACACAAACAATTTCTTAGTACCCCGTTCAAATCTTTATTTCGTTGTTGTTGTTGTGGCCAGCCCAGTTATAAGGGACTTTGAAGAGAGCGTGGCCGTAGCGTTTTCCTAATTTTTGTCTCCACGACTTTCTGTTGCAGCCGCCATGGATTCTCTCTCCGACGACTCTCCGCGGAAGGTTCTGGAGCGCGTGTCAGGGGCGCTGGGTTGCTCTCCGACCTCACTGGACGTGGCCACGCACTTGGACAAACACGACCCGTTGCGACATCTTCGCAAACAGTTCCTGATCCCCAAAGTTGGTGACCTGCCACCGTGTGAGTTCACGAGCCTGCGCCCTATCACTGGCCAAAGTGCTGTTTGCACGAGCCGATTTTCAAAAGCCCTTCCGCACGACCTCTGTGTAACAACGTGCGCACATGTGAAAGTTACGCTAAGAGTTTGATCTGTTGATTAGTCTGCATATGAAAGCATGCAAATAACTTATCTTTCTCAGGTTTATAATAACAACAACAACAATATAATTATTATTATTATTTCTTCCCAAAATGTAGAAAATGTTTCACCACCTATACAAAAGACATAGGCTACCATTTTATTGCGGTCTCTATGCAGATATTGCTATTCCAAATAGGCTACTTTTAATACTATTTTACATTTTGAAGATACAATTATCTTCAGACAACATCAAATAATCTGTCTCATTTGATACAGATATCAGGTCTACTGGCTGGTTTTTATTAATTTATGTATTTATGTGTTACTATCAATCAGTTTAAATGTGTGTGTTTTTGGGAGCAGCACATGGGCTTTTGGTACAGTGTTGGTGAGGTCATACAATCAATCAATCAATCAATCTTTATTTTTGTATAGCGCCATTTACAAACAGGTTGTCACACAGCGCTTCACAATTGGCATTTTCCAGAGGGAATCAAAAAACCAGAAAACCATTGGAGCCAATGTAGGAAACTGGAAAATTATTCCCTGACCCCTTAAAAGGCGGTCGAGATGAACTCCTGGAAAATTGTGGGATACAGAGAAAAACAACACAAATAGTCCTTGAGGCTCATGCGGCTTAACAGACCACTGGAAGGGCATTCTAAGTGTAGGAGTGGGGTGGACCTCATCCCTCCAGATACCAGGGCAGGGCGGGGGATGGAACCAGCAGCTAGGGTCTGGGCCAGCGGCATCCGGCTAACACATGGCAGGGGTGGGGGGGTTGACTCTGGGGCAGGTGAGCTCCGGGCAGGTGCCCACGAAGCCGGGGAGAAAAGAGGAAAGGTGCAATTATGACTATGATAAATATCACGCCGGATCAGGGGAAGAGTAGTGATAACACTTTTGCACCAGCAGAAGTAATCTAGGGCAGCATAACTAATTAGGTGAGTGGCACAGGGAGCACGCAGCCATGAGGGCACTCAGAGACCATCCCACCACATCATCAGCAGTCCTGATAGGGGCGGATCATCACTTATGATTGGTGACAGTAAGGATAGCTCATTGCACCAGAAGGCTCTATTGCTACGCCCCCCACATCTGCACCTAATGACTATAAGAGAGACTAAAGAGATGCGTTTTTAACCTAGACTTGAAAAATTGAGACCGTGTCTGACTCCTTCACAGAGATGGGTAGACTGTTCCACAGTAAAGGAGCTCTATAGGAGAAAGCTCTGCCACCTGCTGTATTTTTGATATTCTAGGGACTACCAAGTTGCCTGCATCTTGTGAGCGAAGTGAACGTGGGGGATGTACGGATGAAGTAGATCCGTCAAGTAAGAGGGTGCAAGTCCATGCAACACCTTATAAGTTAAGAGGAGTACCTTATAGTCTACACGATAGTTTATAGGAAGCCAGTGAAGTGACGCTAACACAGGACTAATGTGCTCATATTTCTTTGTTCTAGTCAGGATCCTTGCAGCAGCATTCTGTACGAGTTGTAGGCTCCTGAGTGAGGCATTGGAACAGCCAGACAGTAATGCATTGCAATAATCTAATCTAGATGTAACAAAGGCATGTACCAATTTTTCTGCATCTATTAATGACAGGAAGCCCTAATTTTGGCAATATTCCTCAGGTGAAAAAAAAGGCTACTCTGGAAATGTTTTTGATGTGACTATCAAATGAGAGACCAGGATCTATAGTAACACCAAGGTCTTTTACCGCCAAACTTGCAGCAACAGAGCAACCATCCAGATTAAGAGATAAATCAGATAACCCTCTTCTGAGGTTTTTGGCCCCAAGACCAACATCTCTGTTTTATCAGTATTCAGCAATAGAAAATTATCTGACATCCAGTCTTTTATGTCTTTAAAACAGGCCTCCAACTGTTCGAATTGTCCTTCGCCAGGTTTCATTGATAGGTATAATTGTGTGTCATCTGCGTAGCAGTGAAAATGTACGCCATGTTTACGAAATGACATCACCAAGTGGCAACATGTAAAGGGAGAACAATAATGGCCCCAAAACAGAACCTTGAGGGATACCATATTCCACCTTGATGAGAGCAGAGGGCTCGTCATTTAACTGCACAAATTGATATCTATCTGATAGGTAGGATTTGAACCAGGAGAGTGCCTGTCCACGCAGTCCAACTAGGTTTTCAAGTCTGCTCAGAAGAGTTTGGTGGTCTATTGTGTCAAAACGCAGCACTTAAGTCCAAAAGCACAAGAATAGAGACACATCCACAGTCAGCTGATATCAGTAAGTCATTGACAACTTTAATAAGAGCAGTCTCAGTGCTATGGTGTTGCCTAAATCCTGACTGAAAAGTTTCATAGATGTCATTTGATGTCAGGAACGAAGTCAGTCTCTGAGCTACAGCTTTCTCTAGAATTTTTGAGAGAAAAGAAAGATTAGAAAGATGCAGACGCATTCACCATTCAGTGTTGCGTCTGCCTTGACTGATATATCACACTCCTCTGCTTAATGGCCTTAACTCTGTTTCAGCCGGGAAAACAATCCGCCGGGACACAAATCCAAATTCCACAGCCCTCCATTTCAATCGATGTCCTCTTTCACAGGCCCGTGCTATTGTAGTCAGGACCGTCTCGAGGTCCGTTTCAAATGTGCTGGACACTTTAAAAAGGCGCTAAAGGCCTCTACATTCTACGTAACTTGTGCGACTTCTTCGCGGTTCACGCAATGCAACAATGTACTCGGCTATGCGCAGCCTATGCAACATGGTGTCCTTACACTTCTGCACACTAGTAGATGTTAATGTATTGAACAAGGTCGGGGGATTTGATTGAGGTTTTTCAATTCCTAAAAGGGATTAACAAAGTGAAATACCAAAGATTTTTTAAGAGAAGTGGGGTCAGCAGAACAAGAGGCCACAAGTGGAAATTAGTTAAAGGCAAATTCCGCACAGATATTAGGACGTTTTTCTTTACACAGAGAGTTGTCAATGCCTGGAACAGCTTGCCAGGTCAGGTAGTAGAGGCAGAAACACTTGGGCTATTCAAGTCCAGGCTAGATGCAGTACTAGATACTCTTTAGATTAGGACATGACGAGCCTAGATGGGCCGAACGGGACGTTCTCGTCATTATGTATTCTTATGTTATTATGTTCTTATGATAAAGTTTTCATGAAAGCAGGGAAACTCCTGTACCTTCAAACTTCCTGAAGCTGGTTAATTTTATACCATGTCGAACAAATGATGTGACCTATGAACTATGACTATGACAGCTCTGCCTCAATTAGCTAACCAACCAATCAATGATGCGCAACATCTACGTGAACGGTTGCACTGCAGTCGTGAGTTTGATTTTTGTGCTAGGCACACAACACCCCCTGAAACCCCCTCTGCATAGGTCGCAAAGGTTGCGTTGATATTGCAGAGCCCTGGTTGTGTTGCTGTCGTGTTGTTGTTCTTTGAGCATGCAGAGGCCTTAATGCACAGTTCTTCTCTTCACAGCCGACCTCTCTCTGGTGGATGGCGCAGAGGACTGTATTTACTTTGTGGGAAACTCGCTGGGACTACAGCCCCGATCTGCCAGAAAATACATCGACGAGGAGCTGGACAAATGGGCCAAAACGTACGTGCCGCCATGCCCTCCCCATTTTTTTAAACATTTTTAGGCATTCTTATCATAATATATAATAATATATGCCATTTAGCAGATGCTTTTATCCAAAGCGACTTACAGTAGTGAATGCATACATTTTCAGTATATGTGGCCCCAGTGGGAATCGAACCCACAACCTAAGCGTTGTCAACACCGTGCTCTACCAACTGAGCCACTCCAGAGTGACTTACACAGGTTCACATTTCTTTACATACAATCCATTTAAACAGTTGGATATTTACTGAAGCAATTCAGGTTAAGTACCTTGCTCAAGGGTACAACGGCAGTGCCTCACCTGGGATTGAACCTCTAACCTTTGCGTTACAAGCCCAGTTCCTTAACCATTATGCTAACACTGCTGCCCTCCCGCCCGGCAGCATCTGCAGTGCTGATAGGGTACAGGAAGTGTGTGTGAGGCTCCTGATTGGCTTAATCAATAAGGCCAGCCCTACATCCCAGATAACGGCAGGGTTACATCGCTGGGCTGACTTGGACGTGGAGTTCACAGTGATGGGATGTGATGGACTTTGTTCTGCTAGGGGTCAGCCTGGGGTAGCGGTGTTGTTGTTGTTGTTGCCAGCCCAGTTGTAAAGGACTTTGAGGAGAGCATGCCATCTGACCAGTGGTGGATAAAGTACACAAACCCTTTGCTTGAGTAAAAGTACAGATACCCTGATAAAATATTACTCCAATAAAAGTAAAAAGTCCTACATTGCTTCCCATGTTGGGTGAGAATGTTTGTTGTTGAAAGTCAAAGTAAAAATGCAAATACTTAAGTAAGCACAGACACTTGAAAAGTACAGTAATACGTAAAAGTAGAGTAAAAGTATTTTGCCCACCACTGGGGGATTGTTGGGTCACCGTTGGAGTAGCTCCACCCATCTGCCAGGTGCCCCCATGTTCTCAGACGCTGTTAGTGAGAGACGTGCCTCCTCCTCCGATTGGCTCTCCTGCACTCTCAAACCTCCAGAAACTCAGTCTCTGACAGAACTTACATTACATTACATTACAGGCATTTAGCAGACGCTCTTATCCAGAGCGACTTTTTCTTTACATACAATCCATTTATACAGCTGGATATTTACTGAAGCAATGCAGGTTAAGTACTTGCTCAAGGGTACAATGTCCGATTGAACCTGCAACCTTAACGCTTCAAGCCCAGCTCCCTAACCATTATACCACATTGCCTGCCTAACTTCTGGATAACATGGCCACCTTTTTCTGGCCAAGGCTTCCTACAATCCGATTGGTGCCCGTGGATTTCTGAGGGTTTCTTTTGGTTGGCTTAGGCCAGGGATGTCCAATCTTATCCAAGAAGGGCCAGTGTGGGTGCAGGCTTTTGTTGTAGCCCAGCACTAACACACCTGATTCGACTAATGAAGGTCTCAATTGAAGACCACGATTGATGGATTAGTTGAATCAGGCTTTTTAGTTCTGGGCTAGAACAAAAGCCTGCACCCACACCCTTCTCGGATAAGATTGGACACCCCTGGCTTAGGCAATTTATTGTTTCGTGCACCCACTATTGTTGTTAGTGGAGTGCGGTAAACGTTGTTGTGAACTGACCGTTAGTTTATTAACAGTGCTCTGGCCTGGAAGCAGGTGTGACCCGGGTCACAATTTTGATGACTTCAGACTTGACTTGCAAAAAATAAAAGTACTTGAGACTTGACTTAGACTTGCATGTCTATGACTTGAGACTAGACTTGGACTTGAGCTGCATGACTCGAGAGACTTGTTTTGAACGTGACTTGGGACGTGACGCCTGAAATTTGGGACCTGTGACTTGACTTGACCTGAACATGGTGACTTGGGACTTTACTTGAGACTTGAAGGTTAAGACTTACTTATAACTTGCATAACAGTGACTTGGTCACAACTCTGCACATTGGAGTGAGAAAGTAGATGGGCTCGTAGTTGTAGATGTCTGTGGTAGCATGCAGGGCACTAAATTCATGCAAGGACTTGTCCCTTCTGCTCCTCGCATGAGTGCAGGTGTCACGGTCACGACTGAACGGGGCTTAACGGGCGATTCCAAATTGGGGAAAGAAAAGTTGGGGGATGCAGGGGGGGGGCGATAAAAAAAAAAAGGATGGGTGTTTTTATTATACGTGTTCTGAATCAATGTCAAAAAGAAGATTCAATATTTTGTAAATGTTCCCTGGCAGTGGATGTTTTGGTTTTGGAGTGCTTGATTTGAGTGGAGATTTTGTGATTTGTGATTTTGTGATTTTTTCCTTCACAGGGGCATTCACGGCCACGTGGAGGGTGCACGACCTTGGGCCTGGGCGGAGAACAACATCGAGGAGCTCATGGCGAACGTTGTTGGTGAGCGTTCCTCTTAAACGGCGATTGCACACGTGCCAGCCTCCTCTCTGTGTTTCTCAAGACCCTGGTCCCGAGGAAGACGTATGCAGATGATCTCATTCCAACCTCTTCATTAATCGGCTTTTAATTTAGTTCATTAAGACCTCTTAATTAAGCTGGGTAATCATCATAACTATGATTCAGAATCAGAATTTCTGTTGCCTTTGAGAGGCAGGAGCATGTGATGAAAGTAAGTGGAGAAAATGTACGAGTCTCGGGCATACTGCACTGGAACCTCCATTTAATAATTTCTCCATTTAATAATTTCTCCATTTAATAATTTATTTTGTAAAAAAGACTTGTGGCAGGTTGCCAAGAGACATCACATGCTGGATCAGGATTTTGATTGACAGCTCAATCAGGTCTAATTGATTAAGAGCACGGGCTTCTCGAGTGTGTTCGTCGCCATCGGAGAGTCGCTTTAACTCCGAAGTAGCGAAGCAGTTCTCCGAGCGTCTGATCTTGACAGCAGTAATCAAAACACAATTAGTTTGTCCAATTTAACAAGAAGGCTCAACACATGCAGCTCATTTGTACTGCAGAACCTGTATTCCTGCGGGTTTAAAAAAAACAACCAGAAAAATCAATCGGGAAAAGCAGTATTTTATCTGCAGTTTTGACTTCTCAGTGAAATTGCTCTTGTTATTGATCCCGGGTCACAGTCTCTTCGCACACCTATGGCACAGGCTTGGTGTACACGCGCACTGTCCCACACGCTCTTTTAACCACAATACTGCGGTCCTGGTTGGGTTGAGTGTGAATGAAACGCTGCAGGAAAGGAACCAAACTTCTACTGACTGTTGGAAATGAAAGATATTATTATAGTGTGCACATACAGTATATTCCAATTGAGTGAATGCATATTAAGATTTACTCCTATTCTTATGTTAATTAAACAGGAAGGTTTTATTCATAAGGGAAATAAAGCACAGAGTGATGTAACCCTGCATCTTTACCCTCCATTCAGTATACTTATCTCTCCAGTTATATAAAGGGAGCCTTATTGTCTACAATATCCATGCTACAGTAATTATGAACAGATGGACAATGGTTATAGTAAGAAGAGTTATTGTAAACACCCAGCTAGATAAATGGATAACCGAGCCAAGAAGTACATAAAGTAGTTTTTTTTGTTCCTTGAACAGGTGCCAAGGTCGAAGAGGTCGCCTTGATGAACGGACTGACGGTTAATTTGCATCTACTGCTGGTGAGGCATGGCTCAGAATCCCGAGTGGCAAACGTTGCAAAAATGCTGCTTGGAAAATGTTCATTCGATCGCCTTTTATTGAGACAGTAATGCCCAACTGCTGGACAAAAGGGGTATTGCGCTTTTATGGGCTTTTAGAAACGTTGGTGGTCCACCTTGACTATAGAGCACTGAGGGAATCCCCTATCTCTCTGTCTGGTGTCCGCAGCTGTCCTTCTACAAACCGACGCCGAGCCGCCACAAGATCCTGATCGAAGACAAGGCCTTCCCCTCCGACCACGTGAGCAGCCACTTCCCCCCCCGTCAATACCTGTTCCTCATTTTGTTCAAAACGGTTACGCATTTTCAGGTTGTTTTATAATAAGTCTGTTTCTCAGCTCTGGTCCTAGGGGCCCTGTTTCAACACTGCCTGTCATTACAACCTGCCTCCTAAATCGATTAGGGCAGATTGATCCATCCAGTCCAGTTCTGATATGACCCCAGACCTCCTGGCGCTCGCTGTACCCTGTCTCACTGTCTCTTAAGTGAGAGGAGTTTGTTGTTAGAGATGCGTTTGTTTTGACGGACATTTGAAAATAAGTTATTTCTATTTTCTGATTTGGTCAGTAAGAAACAAACCAACATGCACCATGTGCACATGAGTAACTGTGAACTAACAGAGCTATGATGTGTGTGTGTGTGTTAGAGAAGAGCCATGATGTGTGTGTGTGTTAGAGAAGAGCAATGATGTGTGTGTGTGTTAGAGAAGAGCCATGATGTGTGTGTGTGTTAGGAAAGGCCATGATGTGTGTGTGTGTTAGGAAAGGCCATGATGTGTGTGTGTGTTAGGAAAGGCCATGATGTGTGTGTGTGTTTAGAGAAGAGCCATGTGTGTGTGTGTTATGTGTGTGTGTGTTAGAGAAGAGCCATGTGTGTGTGTGTGTTAGAGAAGAGCCATGTGTGTGTGTGTGTGAGAAGAGCCATGATGTGTGTGTGTTAGAGAAGAGCCATGTGTGTGTGTGTGTTAGAGAAGAGCAATGATGTGTGTGTGTGTAGAGAAGAGCCATGTGTGTGTGTGTGTTAGAGAAGAGCCATGTGTGTGTGTGTTAGAGAAGAGCCATGATGTGTGTGTGTGTTAGGAAAGGCCATGATGTGTGTGTGTGTTAGAGAAGAGCCATGTGTGTGTGTGTGTTAGAGAAGAGCCATGTGTGTGTGTGTGTTAGGAAAGGCCATGTGTGTGTGTGTGTTAGGAAAGGCCAATCTTAGCACTTGGGGGTCCATAGTCCTCCAGGCTTTCCAGCGGTCTTTAAATGATTAACAAACTTGGGACAGGGGAAGAGGCATTTGTCTTATTCAACGAGGGCAGTAATTAGCTGTGCTTCAAAGTGGTTATTGTAAGTTCTCAGGTGGTTTAAAATAAAAAATCCTTGTGGAGTTGATATGCATTCTGATCTCAGTGAGATGCACTTGAAGATTCTCAGTCTCTCTCTCTCCCTCTCTCCTTCTCTCCCTCCCTCCTCGCTCCTCTCTCTCTCCCTCCCACTCCCCCTCTCCCTCTCTCTCGCCCTCCCACTCGCCCTCTCCTCCCTCCCTCCCTTCCCTCTCTCCCTTTCCCTCCCTCCATACTGCAGTATGCTGTGGAGTCCCAGATCCAGCTTCGCGGGTTCGACCCCCAGCAGAGCATGCTGCTGATGAAGTGCAGAGCGGTAAGTCTCACATCTGACAGTGCTCTCGCTGCACCCCTCCCCTGTGTGATAGAGCTCTCGCTGCACCCCTCCCCTGCCTGATAGAGCTCTCACTGCACCCCTCCCCTGTGTGACAGTGCTCTCGCTCCACCCCTCCCCTGTGTGATAGAGCTCTCGCTGCACCCCTCCCCTGTGTGATAGAGCTCCACCCCTCCCCTGCCTGATAGAGCTCTCGCTCCACCCCTCCCCTGTGTGATAGAGCTCTCGCTGCACCCCTCCCCTGTGTGATAGAGCTCCACCCCTCCCCTGTGTGATAGAGCTCCACCCCTCCCCTGCCTGATAGAGCTCTCGCTGCACCCCTCCCCTGCCTAATAGCACCCTGTACCAAGTGAAATTTTATTTATGACCAGATTGATTTAATCTGTGCAACCATGTAGAACTGGACCGTTGTGTGTCCCGAGCAGCTTCCTCTGAGCTGAGCGGTGGAAAATGTCCTTAATCTGTCAGGGGGAGGACACTCTGAGGACGGAGGACATCCTGGAGCTGATCCGGCGGGAGGGCGACTCCATCGCCGTGGTGATGTTCAGCGGAGTGCAGTACTACACCGGACAGCTGTTCAACATGGCCGCCATCACCGCCGCCGGCCACGGCAAGGTACGCCCAGCCAGTCCATCTCTCCTACACACTGCTCTGACCTGTGGGCGATTCTGTTCTTCTTGCCTCCCACTGCGCCTTGCTTTTGAGGTGATGTTGAAGTATTGAAGCACTCCCCCACACTGGATATACGACTAAACCACTGACAAGTCCTGTTTGCGTCTGGTGGTACGTGGTGGTCCGGTTTTTTTTCTCCATTCCATCTCAGACTTTGCTCTGCTTGATACCTGGAGTTTATCCCTCCTCTTGAAACACACGCAGTACGGCCCGCTGTGTTTGCTTGAGGTGACATCAGGAGATGTTAGAATCTGGTTGAGGGTTAATGCGTTTCACGTGACAACACTGCCCTCCAGTGGGCAGCTGGCGCCACTGCGACAATGCAGAACACATTTGAAACGAACGTGGTGTGGACGATTAGTCATCGTCACAGAATAATGGCATCTGAATTTAAACACAGGCAGAGCTAGTGTTTTTAATGTTTAGTTTTGTTTGTCCAGAGACTACACAGCAAGTCCAAATCCAAAAGGTGGGAGGGGTTTAATCTGGCTGTCACTCATTATTGAGTTATTGTGCCGTGCCTCGATGTGGGACCGGCAGAATGGAGCTGAGAGCTGTCTGGGTACGGTGAACACACTCAGGACAGAGCTGCTGATATATCTTTGGTATAAAGGAGCCTCTGCTTTTATGATGCGGTGGGACACCATGGTAGAGTACAGTGCCAAATCCGCCGACATTAAATATCTGAATGTATATTCTTGTATATAATGTATACATCTGTCTTGATGTATAAACACAGGGCCAGTGATCAAGCAGGTGGATAAAAATGGTGCTCAGTGGACGTACCATAAAAGCGTCAGTAGATATTGGCTTGTGTTCGGAAGCAAGCCTAACGGCAGTGCAGGTTGTCTCAGATATCAGAGAACAAAGCTCGTGTGGGTTTATTGGCTGAGCTGTCTGTGTGTGTCCTGGCTGTAGCCGTGAGAGTCCTGCGCGTAGCCGGAGCGTGGAGCGCACGAAGCCGCGTGCGCCCTGCTGTCCTGTGTGCCTGGCTGTGGAGGTGTGCTGGTGCAGCTGGGACAGCACAGGAGAGGCAGGGCTCTCATCTCCCCTCTCTCCGCAGGGCTGCTTCGTGGGCTTCGACTGCGCACACGCGGTCGGCAACGCCGAGCTCAAGCTGCACGACTGGGGGGTCGACTTCGCCTGCTGGTGCTCCTATAAGGTCCTAACCCCGCCCCCACCCCCCACCCCACTGTCTGGACATGGCATAGTTTGTGTGCGTGGATGATGTCATAGTTTGTGTGTGTGGGATGATGTCATATGGATGGTGCCATAGTTTGCGTGTGGATGATGTCATTGTTTGTGTGCGTGGATGATGTCATCGTTTGTGTGCGTGGATGATGTCATAGTTTGTGTGCGTGGATGATGTCATTGCAGGCTTCGGATTGGGTGAACGATTCTGAATTTAGATTTTAACTGTAAGTGTGTACTGGTCGATTGAGTACATACTGTAAGCCTAAAAAGAACAACCACACAGTTCTCATTTAAAATAAAAAGCAGAGCAACATGGACTGTCTGCTCCTCAGCTAGTTAACACACTGTTACTGCTGTAATTGGCATATTTAATATCTGCCTTGCCATTTAGACTTTATAGTGCATGGCAACCCTGCAGCTGTCCACGGCAACGGTGCAGAACAGCGAAGCAGTGGAGCTTCTGCAGGTTAGCACGAGGGCTAGCAGAGTGGGTCTGAGAAGGGTGCTGTTCTCTCTCCCGTGTCCAGTATTTAAACTCTGGAGCTGGCGGGCTGGCCGGGGCCTTCGTCCACGAGAAACACGCGCACACGGTCAAACCTGCGTGAGTACCGCCGCGCGTCCGACCACATCTGAGTGTCCTGTGTTTACCGTGCCTTGCAAAAAGTATTCAAACCCTTAACCAATTAACCTCTTAACACTTTATCTCACTGTGTTTGTTGTTATTTTACTCAATCCTGAGTTCATTCGTGTTTTGATGAATTTCCCTGTCTTCACTTAAGAGATCGATTACAGCACTATAGCCACATAAAACATGGGCACTGTTGACTCTGTGGCATGCATGTTTTTTCCCATTAGAACACAAAAGCGTGCCTATAGCCACCATGACCTTTCAGGTGAGGGGTCGTGTCTCATTGGTAGTACTTCCTGTGTCACACACATGTCACTTTGTGTTCTGGCCCAAAAACCCTCATGGATGGACACAGGGAAAGATCTGTGATCCGATAAGGCCAATGAACATGTTTTGTGGTCAGATGATAAAAACACTGTACTGTGTGCTGTGAAGCAATGTCCATGCTGTAGGTGAATATGGCCCTTATTTTATTAAATTAGGACCGGAAATTCTAAAGGAAATAGGATTGAGCAGAATGATGACGGATAGAGCAAGATTATCTGACCCAGTCCACTAACCGGGGGACTGAAATTCACCTCTAAAGGTGGACGATGATGCCAGACACACTGTCAAAATAATATTGGAGTGGCTCAGAAATGAAATGATCGATATTCTTCAGCGGTCAAGTCAAGGTCCTAATCTCAACCTTTTCACAAATCTGTGGCTTAACTTGAAAATTGCAGTGCCTAGTGATGGTCGAGCAACTTAGAGATGGAGTAATTGGCCATGGAAGACATGCTAAATCCCAATTAAGTGTGTGTTACTGGTAGAAACCTACACCACAGATTCTATTGTGTTATTGTGGTGAAAATTGGCCCCATCAAACGTCAGTGTGAGATCTATGTGTAGGGGTCTGAATACTTACGCAAGCAGCATATTTCAGTTTTAGATTTTTCTTTGCATGTTCTTTTGTGTGGTTGGTGTATCTTTTCCAAAGTCCCTGCCATGGTCAGAACACATGTTAGCGTAACTGAATTTCCTGGAGGTGCTGCTTTGAAGACCAGGGCCCGTAGCTCACAGGAGGGTGCCCGGTGTCTGAGCACACAGGTAGCTGCCTAAATAAAGGGCTCTGGTGGCTCTGCCATGGCCGTCTCAGTCACCAGATCTCCACCCAGTTGAACACTTATGGCAGATTCTGGAGAGGTGCCTGAGACAGCGTTAACCACCACCATCAGCAAAACACCAAATTATGGAATTTCTCATGGAAGAATGGTGTTGTATCTCTCCAACAGAGTTCCAGACACTTGTAGAATCTATGCCAAGGAGCATTTGAGGTCTATTAAGACACTCTGTGTTGGTGTTTCCTTTATTTGAGCACTTACTTGTATAACCCTCTGGTTAGGAGTGTAGAGCTGAAAGCAGCCCATGTGCTGAACACACGCTGGAGATGTGAACTCAGACGCTGAAGTTGGTGCTGCTGGTCTGTGTTGCGTTGAGAAATCCTCATTAAATCTCTGCTCTCTCTCTGTGGCAGTTTGCTGGGCTGGTGGGGACACAACCTGAAGACGAGATTCTCCATGAATAACGGTAATCCTCTCTCTCTCTCTCTCCTTCTCCTCACACGCTCACAGTGCTGCGGCCATTTTGCCTTTCAGCTGAATATTAACAACATTAAAGATCAACATGGATTTAAAAATCTTTATCGCTTTTTTCTAATTAAATTGGCCCACGTTGTGACCGATGGAGACGACCCCTCCGATGATAGTTTTGGTAATAATCTGGATCACACTGCACACGTTCTCTCTATAATTCGGGACCGTTTTTTTGGTTGACTGGGTTTGTAGCCTGTAATTCAGTGAAGCCACCTGCTGAGCCATCATTAAAAAAAGATCTCGTCGAGGAATCGGAGTCGCCTGTGGTCTTTAATTATTACTAATTACACTTAATTGCTGTATTGATAAACAGATTGGTGCTCACACTGGTTGACACATTAAGTATTGTTGTTTGCGATGCGATCATGTGTCAATAATACTTTGTTTACCAGTCACAGAATATAAGCTATAATACTTTAGGCCAGTGAATTGCATGCTCTCTGTGTGTGGATATAGATATATTGTAAACCCAATTTTTAAAAACTGTCTGTCTCATTCCATTAGTTAATACTGCCATCATGTGGGGAAACATTGCGTTGCAAGGAATTGAATAAACAGCTTTTCCTTTGAAGTTTATTTTATATCCGTTTGATGTTGAATATCTGTTTGATGTTATCTGAACTGAAGAGTTGAGCCTAAGTAAATCTTATTCCCTAGAAATGGATCTCGTCCCTGGAGTGGGTGGGTTCAGGATATCAAACCAGCCCATTTTACTGGTGTGCCCTCTACAGGCCAGTTTAGAGGTAAGCGTTGCATGTGTGTATTAAATATTACTCCAGTAGTCCACTCCACTCCCATCAGGATAGAAATGCTTCACCACAGCATTTATTGGTGTTTACCCTTTAAGGTTGAGTGGACCTAAACCATGGCAGGAAAATGCACCCCACACCATAACAGAGCTGCCAGAACCCTTCATTTACTCAACTGTTTCCTTTATTTTGGCAGTTACCTGTGTGTGTGTCTGTGTTTTTTTTTTTTTTTGCCATTTTAGCAGATGCTCTTATCCAGAGCAACTTACACAGTTTACATTTCTTTACATACAACACATCAAAGGTGCAACAGCAGTGCCCTACATGGGAATCGAACCAGCAACCTCTTGAGTTACAAGCCCAGTTCCCTGGGATGATTTGAAGTCCATATTATACCACAAATGAACACTATGAAGAATAAAATATTCACATCCCACGACATATTAAGTAATACTTTCATTCTCTGTAAGGTTTTATATGGCAAATTATTCCTTTTAGAAAGCGGTTGCATTTTTTTAGTTAATCCAATTATAGACTGGCAGGTGAAATCAGTAGGGTCATAAAGGGAACTGAAACTATTTGTACTACTAAAGAATCCGTTCAGTGAGAGAGCAAACGGCAATGAGCCAAACTTGTATTGCGTTAAAATAAGTTTGAGGAAAAAATTGTTAGAACATATTTTCAACTACCTTTAATTGATAAAGCAACTGGCTGCAACACAAAGCAGCAGAGAGCAGCAGACACAGTGGGTCCCCAGGACCAAATAGATCCCCTTTCCTCAACATCCACCAATAGAGGAGCCAGCCCCTGCTCTACCCCAGCAGTGGGCAACATCCACCAATCCAGCCCCTCCTGGAGGGCAATTCGGTGCAGGGCCGGTGTGTGTGTGTATGCAGGTTTTTGTTTCTCCCAATTACCCCTGTAGCTCAATTAGCTAATTTGTTGGATTCGCCAATGCTGGTTCACTTGTAGATTAGACCACACTAACATGTTTCATATGGGAACACAAGAACAGTCTTTAGCTGTCATTCATGGGTTTATCAAGAAATGTAGCTAAAATGTCAGATAATGTAAATCAGGGGTGCCCAAGTTCGGTCCTGGAGATCTACTGGGTGTGCAGGCTTTTGTTCCAGCCCTTCACTAACACACCTGATTTGAACATTCATTGCCTTGACGACCAGTTGATTAGTGGAATCAGGTGTGTTAGTGAAGGGCTGGAACAAAAGCCTGCACACCCAGTAGATCTCCAGGACCGAACTTGGGCACCCCTGATGTAAATGATTGGGCTAATTAAATAATTAAGTGAATGAAGTTGGCATAAAATCCAGAAACGGATACTCCCCTCCTTGCCCACCCCTTGCCCTTCCCGCTGATAGAACTGGCCGCTTCGCTCGCCCACAGATCCCAGAAAGGAGCGGTGTGTGACTCTGGTGAATGACTTGCTCTCCTCCCGCAGATCTTCAGTCAGACGAGCATGCCGGCCCTGAGGCAGAAGTCCCGGCTGCTGACGGCGTATCTGGAGTCCCTGATCCAGCACTACTACGCCCGGGATGAGGCACAGCCCCACCTGCCCTCCGTACGCATCATCACCCCCCCCGCCCCCGAGGAGCGCGGCTGCCAGCTGTCCCTCTGCTTCTCCGTGCCCATCCGCGCCGTCTTCCAGGAGCTGGAGAGGAGGGGCGTCGCCGTGAGTTACCGCCGCGTTCCGCCCCGCCTCAGAATCAGGCTGGCAGTGTAGTGTAATGGTTAGGGAGCTGGGCTTGTAACTGAGAGGTTGCTGGTTCAATTCCCAGGTGGGGTCACTGCTGTTGTACCCTTGAGCTAAAGGTACTTAACCTGAATTGCTTCAGTAAAATATCCAGCTGTATAAATGGATTGTATGTAAAAGAAATGTAAACTGTGTAAGTCGCTCTGGATAAGAGCATCTGCTAAATGCCTAAAATGTAAATGTAAATGTAATCAGGGGCAGCGGATAGCGTAGCGGTCTAACGAACTGTATCTTGGCTGGTCCGACACGGTCGCTGCGTGTCAGGGACGAAACTGTATCTTGGCTGGTCTGACACGGTTCCAGAAACCCGTCTGGGCGACCAGAAGCAGAGTTTGCCCTGAGAATTAGCTTGCCTTGTAGAGATGAGCGGCAGACTAGGATATAGATGGGTTTACTCTACACCAAGGGCCGTATCCGTTTCTGGATTTCAGGCCAACTTCTGCTCTTTATTATTTAATTAGCCCCAATCATTTAGGTGATCTGACATTTTAGCTAAATTTCTGGACAAGCCCATGAATGACAGCTGAAGACTGTTTTTGTGTTCCCATAAGAAACATGTTACTGTGGTCTAATCTACAAGTGAACCAGCAATGGCGTATCCAACTAATTTGAGCTAATTGAGCCACAGGGTAATTGGTGGAAACAAAAACCTGCACACACACCAGCCCTCCAGGACTGGAATTGCCCACCCCTGCATTAGAACCAGTGTCACTGCTACAGGGTTCAGACAGACTGCAACATATCAACTTATTGGTGCCAAAGCAGAAGAAAGTTAATTATTTTGCTGCTATTTAGTTCCTGTGTGGATCCAATAAGTGGGTATGTCATAGTTAATGTTAACCCTATTCTAATAACCTTGGTTAGAGCGAATACAAAATTGTCACTAAATACATTATAAATGCATTGTTGTATAGTGCCTCTTTAAAGTCTGTCCTGAAGCCCTTTTGAAAGCTCCTTGTTGCTCTTGGTGGATTCTTTACTCTGAAATGCACTACCCAGCAGTGGAATCCTCTAGGAACAGCTGATTTTATTCTGAAGTAATCAGAATCACTACAATTGAACACAGGTGGAGGCAAATTACCTTGGTGTGTGATCTGGAAGGTGATTGGTTACCCCTGAGCTAGTTTATAATTGGGATGATAAGTAGGCTGTTGACTCAATTGTTCAATTGTTCAATTGTTCAATTGTTCAATTGTTCAATTGTTCAATTGTTCAATTGTTCAATTGTTCAATTGTTCAATTGTTCAATTGTTGTTCAATTCAATCCAAGGTATTCACTTTTTTCCCATTTTTTATTAATGTTCACACATTTTGACAATGCTTTTTTCACTTGGAAGTTAAAGGTAAAATGTGAAAATAAAGGTGGAAAAGGTCTGATGTAGTATGTTTTAATTTCAGGCTGTAAGGCAATAAAAGGTGATATTTTTGAGACTGGGTGTAGAGTTTAAAAGGTTGGATGGTTGAGTACAGACACTGTGGCCCTCCAGGACCAGGGTTGAGTAGCCCTGGTGTAAAGGGAAGACATGCAGGGTAGCTGAAGCAGTCTCTCCTCCTCTCTCCCCTCTGATTGTAGTGTGACATGAGGGAGCCCAACGTCCTGAGAATCGCGCCAGTCCCGCTCTACAACTCCTTCAGCGATGTGCACCGATTCGTCAGCCTGCTGGGGTCCGCGCTCACGGCCAGCGCCGGACTTCCACGGGGTGCACAACCGTCACCGTGACGACCGGGCCCTGGAGCATTGAGCTGCCCGCGAGCGCCGTGAGGGCTGTCTCCATGTCCCACACACACCAGCGATGCTCCTGAAACGCTTTGAGCGGGAGGGAGCAGCCTCTCGTCACTCTCCTCACATGCGTCCTAGCCCCGGCGTTCAGAGCTGGTGTTCGGACCACACCCTGAACTTTACATTGTGCTCACTTCCACTTGTTTCTGAAATGTGCAGTTTGACTTCAGTTTGTGTTCAGTCCATATACCACAGGTCTAAAAATGTTCAAAATTAAAAAGGTATAAAAAAATAAAAAAATAAAAACAATTCTGTGTCATATCAAGGATAAAACATTGAATTTAAGTGAATAGATATTTAAGTGTTGCAGACCTGTATAATGGGAATAGTGTGTTTGTAACACCAACTTGAGTAGTGAATAAAAATGATATTAAAACACCTTG
This sequence comes from Aldrovandia affinis, assembly GCA_029706075.1. NCBI lineage: Eukaryota > Metazoa > Chordata > Actinopteri > Notacanthiformes > Halosauridae > Aldrovandia > Aldrovandia affinis. The sequence continues at coordinate 1,425,737 of JAINUG010000133.1, read as the reverse complement.
GTTTTCTCCATACTTAATTTATCGTGTCAAGGAATGAATGAACATCAGTGAAATGTGAAATTCTGTCTCAAATGTATTTTTTAGGCAAAGTTCATGAATAATTATACATAATTATATCTGTTTTCATTTATGTAGCACTTTTCAGCCAAAGGTTCACAAAGAAGTTGGAAGATGGGGGTGTGTGTTGTTGACTTGGTGTCTGATTGCTACGTCAAATGAATCCTGTTCCTTGCTTATTTTTCTTTGCCTCGCTGAAATGTGGATGAGCAACACAGCCACACTACACAGTTTACTCATGTGCTGAGAGAACAGAACATATTCCCCACCGCTGGGAAAACAGAAGTACAATTACATTACATTACATTACAGGCATTTGGCAGACGCTCTTATCCAGAGCGACGTACAACAAAGTGTTAACCGTAGTCAAGAACAGTTTAGCTGAAAGCCACCCTAGTGGGAAGTACAGTTCCTAGATGCTAGGAGCACCCACATAGTTAAACTAGGACCCTGTAGGTAAATCTGTAGCCACAATTCAAAGGTAGCAATAACGCAATAAAGCGCTAACTATGATTGTTCCTACCATGTATTAATGTCAGTGGTGGGCCGTCAGGGCCTGCAAGGCCTTCTCTGCTGGCCTAAAAAATATCTGAATCACAGACTGATGTTAATTATATTTTTTCCATGAATACTTATTAAATAATTCCAAATGGTCTGTCTGCTTCCTTTCATAGCTTTTCTGGTTGCGCTGCTTCCAGACGTGTATTTTCATATTAAAGCATTTAACCAATCACATTTCTGCCATCATTTGTTGCCAGGGTCAAAGAAATCTGCCTGGAGGCCTTCACAATCAGTTCTGCAGGCCCTGTAGCATAAAATAAGTGTTGATCAAACTGTTGCTTCAACCAATCAGATTTTGAGTTGGGGACACGAAGGCCTTCTAGAAGGCCTAGGTAACGTCAGCGTATTCACACCCTTTGATTGGATAGTCAGAGAGTGTCTGACTATGATGTAATGTGATTGGTTAAATGCTTTAATATGAAAATACACGTCTGGAAGCAGCGCAATCAGGGGAAAAGCTATGAAAGGAAGCGGACAGACCATTTGGAATTATTTAATAAGTATCATGGACAAAATATAATTAACATCAGTCTGTGATTCAGACATTTGAGCGGACATTTTCAGCCCTAAAGCGAATTAAAACTTATGCCAGAAATATGACAGGGCAGGCTCGACTTTCAGCATTAGCTTCGATGGCGATAGAAAAGGACTTCTTGATGGAACTGAAACACACGGATAATCTGTACGACAGAGTAATTGAACTCTTTTTGAGGAAAGAAAGGGGATGGATTTTATGTACAAATAATAAGGATTTTTGGTGAGTAAAATGTTGCTATTTTCCTAAATAATATTGCAATTTTATGAGGTTATTATTGATGATTTTTTATGTGTGTCGCAGCTGTAGCACCCCAGGTTTGTTTCTTCAGTAAAGGCATTTATTCTGGATACACAAGTTATCTATCTTCGATGCAACGGCAACGGTGTCTGTTCGGTTTGTTTTTGCACTTTGTTTATTTATCTTTCTTCAGTCATGTTTCATTCTCGTTCTGTTCCACGTCTGTCATTGTTCCTGTTCGAGTTCCTCTCCTTGTCTTGTCATGCACTTCGGGAAATTCTATGTTTCGTTTTTTAGGAGGAGGAGGAACGCATAAAGAAATCTGCGTGCGAATAAAGCGAACGTGAGAAGCGTACAGAGATAGGACGAGAGAGAATGACAGCGATAGTTAGAAGCGTGAGATAATTAGTGATTAGTAGTGTTAGTAACTTAATCTAAATCCCTAATGTTAGTAGATTAGTTGGTTAGTACTATATACATCTAACTAATATATACAAAGTGTAATTAGAAAGTAAGAAGGAAGTAAAACGAGATTAGAAACGAAGACGGAAAAACCGAAACATAGAATTTCCCAAAGTGCATGACAGAACGAGAATGAAACATGACTGAAGAAAGATAAATAAACAAAGTGCAAAAACAAACCGAACAGACACTCAAAACATAACAATAAGATGGCTTTTATAGCCATAAAATAGTTATTGAGGGGTGGATTTATTCAGACGAAGCACTACTGAAGGCCTAGGTGTGAAATGCACGGCCCGCCACTGATTAATGCACATCTTGTAAGTCGCTCTGGATAAGTGTGTGCTAAATGCTTAAAATGTAAATGCAATCAATGCGGAAAATAATGCCTAAGCCTAATACAATACATAAACAAGTAGACATGTGTAATACTAAGCAACTATGTCCCTAAATTAATTCACAATTCACCCACAATTCAATCCACAACATGAGCTCCTGTTCAAACCGTGGACGCTTCACACAAGAGCGCGGGTGAAAGAGGTGTGAAGGCCATGTGAGTCCGTTCATTCAGGAGCTTCCTCCTGAGAGCCAGCAGGGAGCATCCAGCGCTCACTGCTGCTAGCCCAACGCAACTTCTTTATGTCAGCTTAAAACAGAAACCAAACAGAGCTGACACACTTTCCATACCAGTTTACATTTTGCTGTGGCAAGAAGCTAATACCACAATACCACCCCCTCCCCCCCTCCCCCCACCACCATCTGAAAGACTGCTATGAGGTAATTTCCGGTGTGAGCGAGCATGTTCCCCCTCCAACAAAACAAGAGCAGAACTTGACATATAGGCAATTGTCTCAATCTCACACACACGGCCTAATATGTCCGTTAAATTTATGTCGTGCGATGGCTTTAGAGAATCGGAGGCTCGGAGAATCTCTGGTCGTTAATTCTGTTCAAGACGCACACCTGGACGAGTAGGCCTACCTGTCCTGTGGCTGAGCTTGTGCAAAGTGTGCTGCTTTGACAGTTTTCCAAACGGTTCGTAAAAAAAAATCGACCAAAAAGGAGAAATTCAAAAGCCCTGCTCCACTTGTGCTGCAAGGCATCGCTGTTGTTATGTTTACTCTGATGGTAGCGCGGTGCGACGCGCTAAGAAGCGCTGACTCTGACGTGGCCTCAGATTGCAGTGGGTTCGGTGTCTATCAGACTATTTCTTCACAGGCAGCTGCTTCCAGGAAGTGGTGAGGCCGTACGTTTTTGAGTGTGGAAAAAAACAAAACTGCCATTCGCACCAGAGAGGGCCTGCGAAAGACTGAGGCTTTGAGACGACAGGTCTTGAGCCCACGTGACTAAGCTCTCACTTCCTCTGTCGCAGTAGGCTTCTCTCTCTATCTCTCTCTATCTTTACCAGATGAAGTGACAAGAAGGCTTGGCAGGCCCAAGGTAAGAGCTCACACTCCATTATTTTAAAAGTTTGGTTGGTGACGAGACTCAGGGAGATAGGACGGTCTTTAGGGGCCACCTGCACGACAGTCACGTTCACGATGGTCAAGGCTGATGGGCTAATCTTTGTTTTTCTTTCGTTGTTGTCGAGAGATTCAAGAAGGCGGTTGTGAGTAAAGAGAAGAAATCGTTTAGGAAAATGCAGATGAATGTTCCCATAACGGGTGCCCTGTCTGGGCCTGCTGTGGCTTCGTAAAGCATCGCTCTGTGGGAGTTCATTAGCAAATCATGTACCCAAACTATGCCTCCAAACTTTACCATTAAGATACATTTGTGCAACAATTAAAATATTCAGGAGCAAGACATGTCTGTGTGAACAGTTTGTTTCAAGTTTTGAGTCACTGGAAAATGGCTGAAATTGCTCCTTGGTCGTTTATCTCATTCACTATAACTTAACTTAAGTGACTTTAGTTTGTGTGCATTTTTCTCATCTGCCTTGGTGTGTCATACTCTAGACATTCGTCCCTTCGCTAGGACACTGAGAAAGAGTTTGCAATGATGCTTGAAACTGTCGACAAAACTTGGACTTAAAGCTTAATGTGTGTGCCATTATATATTTTAAACTTTCAGGGCAACTTTGTGAATGATACAGCTGTGGAGAAGAATGTGTTTGTAATGTATGCTTTTCACTGGAAAAACATGAACACAAGACCGTAAGAATACATAATGAGGAGAACGGGCCGTTCAGCCCATCTACGCTCGTCAGGTCCTAATCTAAAGTGTACCTAGTACTACATCTAGCCTGGACTTGAATAGCCCAAGTGTTTCTGCCTCTACTACCCGACCTGGCAAGCTGTTCCAGGCATTGACAACTCTCTGTGTAAAGAAAAAATTCCTAATATCTGTGTGGAATTTGCCTTTCATTTCCACCTGTGGCCTCTGCTGACCCCACTTATCTTTAAAAATCTTTGCTATTTCACTTTGTTAATCCCTTTTAGGAATTTAAAAACCTCAATCAAATCCTCCCTAAGTCTCCGTTTGCTAAGTTTAAATAGATTGAGTGCCTTAAGTCTATCATCATAACTTTTACTTTTCATACCAGGTATCAGTTTAGTTGCCCTTCTTTGAACTTTTTCAAGAGCTTCTATATCTTTCTTATAGTGCGGTGCCCCGAACTGCACACATTATTCTAAGTGAGGTCTGACAAAGGCATTATATAACATTAATATAACCTCCTTTGATTTATACTCAATACTTTTTGCTATGTATCCCAGCATCCTGTTGGCTTTTTTCACTGCTGTAGCACACTGCTTTGATGCAGATAGGCTTTGATCAACTACATTTCATAGTACATCCATACCTCCAGACAAAAATCATATTCCAACATGTGTTATATACTGTATTTAATTATTTCTGTTGCTAATAACTTGCTTCTGCCTTCCCATTTCAAAAGTTTCATAAGGAAAGCGTTATTACTTTACATTAATGCTTTTTCATGTCTCATTTTGGAGTAGCACAGGATTTTGGAAATGGTTACATGCATACAAAATGAAGGCCATTCATAAATATGAAAGCGCATGCAATGTTGCAATTAACATAAAGTGAATTATGAAACGAACAAACAAACAAAATGTAAGAAATGAGAAAATGCCGACATTTTATAATTAATGTTTAAATGTTGAAATCTGTCTCTCTCACTTAACAGCAGGCACTTAGCCTTTGTATCCACAAGGGTGGCACATCCTATTGCAAGTTTAGTTTGACATTTTACATGCAATCAAGCCACATGAGAGGACTGCTAAGAAAGCTGTTGGATGGTATATTTTCTCCAAAGCAAGGCTGTTGATCCCTGATGAGGCAATGCAGCCACAGGGATTTTTTTGTTCAGGGCCGACAGATCAGATCCCTGACTCTTCAGGGAAAAACAAAGGCGGGGGTCTCTGCTGCCTAACACACAATAACTGGTGTACAGATGCTCAAGTACTCAAACAACACTGTTCACCTAACCGGGAGATATTGACAATCAAATGCCGCCCCTTCTACCTACCGAGGGAGTTGTTACCATCAGACGACGCTAACGCCGCTCTGCGCGGACTGTACAGTAAGATTAGCGAACTCCAGAGTCTGTATCCAGAGGCAGTTCCTGTCATCGCGATCGGAGATTTCAACCACTGGGATGGAAATAACGGACTGGAGTGTTTTCAAAAACCCGGATCTGGCTGTGTAAGCAAGTCACGTCATTTGATACATCAACAGGCTGGTGGATGATTGTGTTCCCGCCAAGTCGGTCCGCTCCTTTCCCAACCGCAAACCATGGATGACCCCGGACATCCGCAGCAAGCTGAGAGAACGGCGCACAGCGTTTCAATCAGGGAACACTGAACTTTACAGAATGGCAAAGTATGACCGGAGGAGGGTCATCAAAACTGTGCTGGTTCTGTGTGGCTCAGTAGGTAGAGCGTGGTTCTGTGTGTCTCAGTAGGTAGAGCGTGGTTCTGTGTGACTCAGTAGGTAGAGCGTGGTTCTGTGTGTCTCAGTAGGTAGAGCGTGGTTCTGTGTGACTCAGTAGGTAGAGCGTGGTTCTGTGTGTCTCAGTAGGTAGAGCGTGGTTCTGTGTGGCTCAGTAGGTAGAGCGTGGTTCTGTGTGGCTCAGTAGCAGTAGGTAGAGCGTGGTTCTGTGTGTCTCAGTAGGTAGAGCGTGGTTCTGTGTGGCTCAGTAGGTAGAGCGTGGTTCTGTGTGTCTCAGTAGGTAGAGCATGGTTCTGTGTGGCTCAGTAGGTGGAGCATGGTTCTGTGTGTGGCTCAGTAGGTAGAGCGTGGTTCTGTGTGGCTCAGTAGGTAGAGCGTGGTTCTGTGTGGCTCAGTGGGTAGAGCGTGGTTCTGTGTGTGGCTCAGTAGGTAGAGCATGGTTCTGTGTGTCTCAGTAGGTAGAGCGTGGTTCTGTGTGTCTCAGTAGGTAGAGCGTGGTTCTGTGTGGCTCAGTAGGTAGAGCATGGTTCTGTGTGTCTCAGTAGGTGGAGCATGGTTCTGTGTGGCTCAGGGTAGAGCGTGGTTCTGTGTGGCTCAGTAGGTAGAGCGTGGTTCTGTGTGGCTCAGTAGGTAGAGCATGGTTCTGTGTGGCTCAGTAGGTGGAGCATGGTTCTGTGTGGCTCAGTGGGTAGAGCGTGGTTCTGTGTGGCTCAGTAGGTAGAGCATGGTTCTGTGTGGCTCAGTGGGTAGAGCGTGGTTCTGTGTGGCTCAGTAGGTAGAGCATGGTTCTGTGTGGCTCAGTAGGGAGAGCATGGTTCTGTGTGGCTCAGTGGGTAGAGCATGGTTCTGTGTGTCTCAGTAGGTAGAGCGTGGTTCTGTGTGGCTCAGTAGGTAGAGCGTGGTTCTGTGTGTCTCAGTAGGTAGAGCACAGCGTTGGCAATGCTTAGGTTGTGGGTTCAATTCCCACTGGGACCACATGTACTGAAAAATTCACTACTGTAAGTCGTTTTGGATAAAAGCGTCTGCTAAATGGCATATATTCATATTTAAAACTACGAAAAGGGACTACAAAAACAAGCTAGAGTCCCAGTATGGTGGGGGAGGGGGCTCAAATTCCAGGACACCACAGTTATCGGCCTGATAAGCAAAGATGGCGAGACAGAGTACAGAGATGCGATAGTCCAGCTGACAAGGTGGTGCAATGATAACAATCTTGCCCTGAACGTCAGCAAGATTAAAGAACTCATTGTAGACTTCAGAAGACACTGAGCAATCCATCGCCCCGGCAACATCAACGGAACGGGAACGGGAAGTCATCAGATGCTTCCACTTCCTTGGTGTGCAGATCTCAGATGAGCTGGCCTGGAACCACAACACTGAGACCATGCTGAAGAAAACACACCAGAGCCTCTACCCTCTACGGTGCATGAGGAAATGTGGCGTAGGCACGCAGTGGCTGGCGAACCTTTATTGTGACACCATAGGGAGCACCCTGACAAGTGGTGTCACTGTGTGGTTTGGTAACACCACTGCACAGGGCAGAAAAGACATCCAGAGAGTTGTGAGAACGGCAGAAAAGATTGCTGGGTGTGCACTTCCGTCCATCAAGGAGGTCTTCCACACCAGGTGTTGGAGTGAGGCCCAGACCCCAGTCATCCCCTGGGCATGAACCGCATGCCGGAACCGCAGTAAACAAACCAGGACGACCGGGTCCAACAACAATTGCACTTTGCACCACAGTACTTTTAGCCATTTTACACAACATATTTTCTTTCTTTACAGTATTTACTTATGTAGATTCATATGCAGATTTTACGCTTTTGTTTTGTATTCTGTTATGCTGTGGGAATGAGTGGAGAGTCAGCACTCCATTGTACTTGTTACACATGGCGAAATAAAACTCTTGTATCTTGTATCTTGTGAAAACAGATTCTTTGTTGGCAAGCTACACCTATAAGGAGTACACCTTGTGCCCAGTGTGGAAACACTTATCTGTGTGTGTGTTATGGAGGTAAGCTCCATGGCTGGGTTTCTTTGGATGAGCCCATTTTGGAAAGCTTTGATAATGGTCTCTGCTCCTGTTTTCCCTTAGTCAGCCGAGCCTTGATAGTCTAGCTTGATGTCCGTGCGGGGAGCTCAATGAATCGTATGATCCTGTGCAGGCAAACAGCATGTGTCCTGGCCTAACCTCAATTTCTATCTCCATCTTGACACACTAATTGACCTGGGCTGCTCTGGTGTCATCACTGACAGGTTTTATTACTCCTTGAATGAAACTAGGGCACTAAGGTATGGGGCGTTGTCGCCAGCGTGGTCCCTTTGGGCTATGTCACACACCACAATTTGGGGATTCTACCTATGAGGTCGAAATGATGTGTCAGGCACACTAGAGAAAAGCAGAGGTCTGTGTGGCACGATCAGCCTTGTCACATGGTAGCAATGCTCTTCGGTCGAGCATATTATGTTTCTCCAATTATAGCTCAACCCACATCTCTGTATAAACCAAGCTGTGTGATGTGATGTCATCACAATACTAATCGTGAGAGGATCATTATGACCTTGGAAATACCTTGAAAAACCTTGACCTATTATGACCTTGAAAATAGCCTATGTCTTGTGTTAGTAAGTGACCCATAATGAAAATGTAAAAAGGGGGTCTGAACCAGGCTTGCATTAGTCCTCCCCAAATCCTAAATTAATCATGCATCTCCTTCAAACTCTTAAAGTGTGACTCGTGGCTTGAGAGTTCAGTCTGGCAATTCTAGGGTTTGATTCGACTTCCTGCATTCTTGGGACATCTGGTCCTGGACACTTGAGTTTGTTCAGTCGTTTAATATTTTGGAGAGGCAAACTTGGTTTGGTATAATTTTCTTTCCTTTTGTCTCTCTTCGTGATTATTACATGTCATTTTTTAGGATTTAGTCTTTGTTACGGTAGTTGAACCTAGGTCTATACATTTGACGTTGAATAATCTGTCTTTGTCTAAATGCTGTAGCTTAATAAACCAGCTCTTAATTTTAATTGAGTTGTGAGTTGTATATTTTTGACAAAGGTTGATCCACCAGATTGACAGAGGAAGCGAACGTGTTTTAAGAAATGAAACGTCCTCGTTCACTCACACTTGTAACAAGGTCGCATTTTTAGTGATGTTAGCGGCAAGGAATCCCCTCTACGGGACAGACGCTTGTCAACCTGGAATACATGAAACATGATAGAAACGTGTGTGTGTGTGTGTGTGTGTGCAGGCATGCTAATGCAGGCAGGCAATGTTAATGTTCATAATTCATTAGCTGTATTTCATTCAATTAGGAATTGTATGGTTCATAACATAAACGTACCTAAAGATAACAATGTTAAATTAAAAACGGTTTATTCTTTCAATATGGCCTACAGTAAGCTGTGTCTCGCATTCAGTTTGTAGGAGACTTCGAACAATACAGGGCTGTGTTCATTTGTGTGTCGCCATCGCTGCTATATTTTCAAACGTCTGTTGCAAGGGTTTGTGGGGGCTTTAACGTCACAGACCTTTGAAGAACATTTGTGTGAGGACACACGTATGCATCCTGTGCCGGAGGAGACGACCGAGAAGATCTGATGCTTCTTCCGTGTGTTTCCGAGGCAACTGGAGCATCCTCAAAGATGGCGGCATGTTTTTGGTTTCCGGGTCACGGGGGAATCGAGGATGCAGGATGGAAGAGAGGACTCTATTATAAGCAATGCTTAAATAGGAATGCACCCCTTCACTCTCACAACACCCGTTCATGCTGTTAGTCTGTCGACACTGCCACAACTGATTTGTAGCTCTGATTTGTTTCTCTTAATGTCTACAGTTGGAGACCATCCTTATAGAGGGTCTTTCAAAATATGATTTTAAAGCCGAAAAACATTGCACACAATTGCCTCACTCAAGACGACGAGATTGAGACTCCTAAAATAGGAAGCTGAATATTAATATGACACTTGTGGCTGTGTCAACAGACGAGAGAAATCCACTGCAGGCGCAGCGAGACGGAAGAGCATCTACAGAACCGCACACCGCAGCTCTGCAAACGGCCAGGAAGGGAAACTGTGAGCGTGAGCTAGTCAACGTTACTGTAGCGGCTCGCCAAACACCAGGCCTCGCGCTGTGATGTCTCTTCACCCGCTGAACCTTTCGACTTTTTCCTCCAACGCTGGTTCACCCGACCGAAGGAGGCACCTCTGAAAATCAATGATGTCGAAAGTGACAGGAAGCAGATGTCAAGAAAAAAAATACACATTGCGCCATTCAAGTGCTGAAGTGATCCCACGTAAAGGAGCTGTAGTATCGCGTTTAACGGTGGATGAATGAGGCTTTTTAAAATAATAATTCACCTCCGCAGTTTGCCGGTTGAGTGAGAACAAGGACTTATTTTGGTGGTGCTTGCCTAATTTTTATTTGTTTTAGTACTAATACTCATTTGTTGGCTTTCTTTCAGCTGATTGTTTTGGAAGTGTGCAATATTGTAAAAATATTTATATGTATATTTGGGGAGGGGGCTAGCTCTGCAGCTAAATCCTGTGTCCCAAGGCAACTTTGACAGCAAATTGCCCAATTAATTTTTTCAGGCTGATTGCTATAACATACCCATTTGAAAATGTAGGCTTGTGACGTTAATTGTTACTGATTACAGCAGATGGGGTTTTCGAGTCCAAAATGCAATCAGGCAATCAGCATGAACAAAAAAGCAGGTTTCAAAACAAAGTTTTATTTTTGGTTTCCACTGTATAGCTCTTCTCCAGGTTGAGAAATTGGGTGCCATCCTTTTCTCCAACCTTTGTGTGTGAGGATTATGCTGCCTTTTCACAAGAACAAGAACCCCTATTTCATTCATTCATTCATTATCTAACCCACTTATTCCTGGTCATTCAGTATCTAACCCACTTATTCCTGGTCAGGCTTGCTGGGCTGGAGCCTATCCCAACATGCATTGGGCGAGATGCAGGAATACACCCTGAAAGGTCGCCAATCCATTGCAGAGAACCCCAGTTTATGGAGAGAAATCCACAGCTTGTTTGAGCCCTAAATGTTTCCGTTGCACAGTAAATAATATGGGTTGTGCTTCCTTTCTGATACACCGCAGTGCGGGCGGTGATGCAAAACAGAGACACAATATTGAATCATCAATTCCTCTATTTTCACGGCTCAGGAGAATGATCTCACTTCTCTTCGTGTGGAAAAGGTATCCTAGAAAGCGTGGAGTGCAGGTTAATGCAAACAGCCTGTCTTGCTCATTGCTGACTTTACCCTTCGATGCACAATCAATAGAGCTCACACCTTCCCACCATGGGGGGCTCAGAGGCCCACTGACCGCACTACATGATTCTTTTCCTTTAAAAATGCAGGACCTCGGATAGCGTAGCGGTCTAAAGAATTGTAGTTCTGTAGCTCAGGTGGTAGAGCATGGCACTGGCAATGCCAAGGTTGTGGGTTCGATCCCACGGGACTACATGTCCGTCGTTCGGATGGGACAGTAAAAACCGAGGTCCTGATTCTCTGTGGTCATAAAAGATCCCATGGCTCTTTTCTAAAAAGAGTAGGGTGTTAACCCGGTGTCCTGGCCAAATTCCCAACCCAGACAATATATATATATAATTCATTCCCTCCCTCCTCGCCTCTCCAGTGTGTATCTGATGTGTGGTGAGTTTGTACTGGCGCACTATGGCTGCCGTCGCGTTGCAGTGAACCGGCACGAGATCGCCGAAAAGTGTGAAGAGTTTCTCCAGAATGTGGGTGGGTGAATTCCGTCTCGGAAGAGGCGGATCAGCTATTCGGCCTCGGGGCATTAGCTTGCCCCGTAGAGACAGATGGCGAGTTTGTGGGGGAGGGCAAATTGAAATAAATGGAGGGTATAATTGCTCACTAAATTGGGAGAAAAACAGGAAAAAATCTGAAACAAAATGTAGACAAAAAAAAAGCATGAAATCTTTATCCCAATGCTATAGTAGCTAGCAGGGCTGCCAACTCTCATTCAATCTCATGCTTGGTAGAGATTCAATGAGTGGGAAAATTTGGGTAGTAAAACTAAAACATCATTATGTCAAAAAGTAAAACATTGTATAATTGTATTGTATAATAATGATAAACTCTGTACATTGTGCATAGTTTTACAGGTATAGTTTGTAGAGATTTAATTTATTTAGATTGTGGAACCACAGATTGTGGTTCTGTGTGGTACAGCAGGTAGAGCATGGCGCTAACAATGCTTAGGTTGTGGGTTCGATTTCCACTGGGACCACATATACTGAAACAAGTCGCTGAAACAAGTGTCTACTAAATGGCATATATAGTACAGTAAATATAATAGATATATTTTTAAAATTGAAAGTGAAAGTTTATTTGCCCCCTGTGGTGAATTGTGGAATAAACACAGAAGAAAGACAGTAGAACCCTACTGTGTTGCAATGTGCAACTGTGTCGGAGTGAGAAGAGCCATCATTCACACCCAATTATTTGAGTTTAGATTTGCCACACAGTTTAAATTATGACAATCAATCATCTTAAGAATACACATAAATCATATTCACTGTTGTTTCAAGATTAATGGGAGCATCTGCAAAACCCGCTGCTTGTGCAGATTGCTGAATTTTAAAAAGCATGTGTGTGTTTATATATTAAACAATATTAATGACTCAATGAATAGTTATTTCCCTCAAACCACAGCCTGTCATAACTGTCTGCTGTCAGAATGTAACTCAAGCTCATCAACAAGACACAGACTAATCTCGTGGGCCTCCTGGGTGGTGTAGCGGTAGAACGTCTGATGCTACCCACTGCGACCGGGGTTCGATTCCACAAGGTTGCGCCAGTTTTGACTCTGGCTGGGAGTGCCACTAGGGGGCGGCAATTGGCTGTCTGGGGGGAGGGAAGCCGATATGAGCTCGCTGCGTACAGGAGTGGCCCTGTGTGCATACCGGAGTTACAGTGACGGCTTGGCGGGGTTCTGTCTCGGAGCAGGCAGTGCTTCACGCATGTCACTGCCGGTATCAGGACTACAACTTTCAAATACAAGGGAGGGATAACTGACATGAAAAAGAGGGTATAATTGACTACTAAAAATGGAGAAAATAATGGGGGAAAAAGAGGAAAGAGAAAGTCTATAAAAAAAAAGATCTATTAAAAAAAAAATAAAACCTTTAATGTTGTTTTTTTATTTTTTACTTTGAACAGAAAAGATGCAGAGTTATACAAAACATACACCAGTGGGAGGTTCTGCCCACCAAGCTCCCGGGCCGGTCCAACTGAGGATTAAGACTTCTGCCACCCCTGGAGAACGGCTCAGCCAGACCAAGTCCATGGTCATCCCGGACCCAGCCCTGCCCCCGAAACCAGTGAGTACCATTTTCACAGCAGCTGGGTTTGAGTGTTGAGTCTGTGAATGAATGCACCTCTACAGGTAACTGACAAAGACAAGGAAACACTTGAGTAAATGAAGGGTTCTGACAGCTCTGTTATGGTGTGAGGTGCATTTTCCTGACATGGTTTAGGTCCACTCAACCCCTTACAGGCGAGTAAACACCAATAAATACAAAGACATTCTGAGTGATCACCTTCATCCTTTCTATCCTGATTGGTCTCTTCCAGGATGGTAACTGACAGGTTTTATGAGCGTGAGAATGATGTAAACCACATGCCATGGGCGTCTCAGGCACCAGGTCGCAGGGATATTTAACAGGCATATGTTTTCTTCTAGATTTTTGGAGTTCGAGCAAATAGGAGGGCAACAACTTTATCAATAATTCAAGTCAAGTTTATTCATTAATAACAAAATCAAGATCAATTAAAATGCAATCACTGATACTACAATCAGTAAGAGAAACATAAAAAACTAAAGCAAATAAAAGACAAATTAATTAATCAAACAATGAATACTAATGAGAACTAAAGACTAGGGTATATGTATTCACTGTATATATAAATGAATAAGGGCTGGCAGTGTAGTGTAATGGTTAGGGAACTGGGCTTGTAACTCCAAGGTCCAGCTGTATAAATGGGTTGTATGTAAAGAAACGTAAACTGTAAGTCGCTCTGGATAAGAGCGTCTGCTAAATGCCTAAAATGTAAATGTAATAAATTAAGAGAGAAATCAAAGCTCAGACTGAGTAAGGAAACCCAAGTCCCCTCATTAAACACAAAGCTGTAATCTGGAGAGCTGCGGTGCTCACCCCCAAAAACGTTGACAAATAATGGACACAAACGAGGCACAGATCGAGTGCGCATGCATAAAACATAGACAGACACTTAGTCTATGGCTTTAAATTCATTTATTTGATATCTCGTCCCTCGAGAAAGGTTTGATATCAAAACATTATTTGATATCAAATAAACTAATCATACGATCATACTGCTGTTGTTTGATGCTAAAGGTGATTAATCAGTCTGTATTAATATTACATATTATTAGTCTGTAGTATGTTGGTTATATAGGTGTTATATCTGCCAGTTAGTGGGGGCTACTAGAAAAGAAACCGAGCAGAAAGTGTGCATGTTCTGTGTAATGTTGTGTTGTGTGTGTTTCTGAGAACAGTGGCAAACAACTCTTGCACCATACCCATACCAGTGCTCCATACCCATACCAGTGCTCCATACCCATACCAGTGCTCAGGTTAATCACAGAAGTTCAGACTTGCTCAGTCATTGCATCACTGCTCGCAGGAAGTGCTCTTTGTTTAGGGAAGCGGAATTAAATCAGCCGTGGTTGCCATGGCATTCGGTTCATGCCATTTACAGGAATGGATTGTGATTAAAATGACTTCCCAAGCTGTTTTATTTCATAAGATGATTATCGTTAGCCGCGAGAAAGCAAGGAACATTTGGCTCTGACAGTCCATTCCCTCTGAATTACTCCCGGGGGGGTGAAATGAAATCCAAGGTAACGGAGATATTTTCTGAAATAGAAAATGTAATTAACAACGTCTCAATCTGTCACGCCATATTTCTTCTGTAAATTTGTTCAGAATGATCCATACATCATCTCTGTGTGATCTGTGATTTCCTTTTTTTGCGCCGTGTCAAATTTACAATCCGGTGCGACGGAAAAGGCTGGAGACGCTGGATATTGCCGACTATGCAGCTGTATTTTTTTGATAATTTCTGTCAGAATTCCACAAAACATAATTGTCAATTCTACCCATTGTAACTATTTCAGATCTTAACTAAAATTGCATCTGCAATAAATGAATGGCCATATAATGGCAATTCATCGCAATTAATTTGATTTTAAAAAGCCAGTCCAGAGACCGGGGTTTGATTCCCCGTCCCGCCAGAGTCGGCTCTGGCCGGGAGTGCCATCAGGGCGGCAATTGTCTGTCTGCCCCAGGGAGGGGGGAGGGAAGCTGACACATACAGTTCGCTGCGCACAGGAGTGGTTCTGGGGTACCGGAATTACAGTCGACGGCACGACGAGTGTTGTCTCGGAGGAGGCATTGCTACGCCCTTCTCACTGCCGGTCACAGGTCTATGGCAGCGAACTATGAGGGAAGGGGGATTGAACTAAGCACACGGGTAATTGGCTACCAAATTGGGAGAAAACGGGGTAAAATCGGAAAAATAAATCTTAAAAACATTTTTTTTTTTTTAAATCCCCCAGCTATCATCAGCACCCACTCCGCCCTCAACAGGAATAATTGAAAGAAATAGAGGGTGTAATTGCCCACCAAATTGGGAGAAAAACAGGGGAAAAAATCTGTTTTAAAAAACACAAGACATTACAGCATGAATTTCCAAAAAGTATTACTGTTATTCTTTTTAAGATAAAATTCTCCTGCACTGCCCACCTACCAACGAACACCTCTGGTGTTACACACCTGCCTGCCTCTATGCGCTCTTACCTTGACGGAAGCCACATCAGCAATTAGTCATAATTGGCATATCATGCAAAAAACAACCCTGAATGGATTAACCTCCTTTAAAACTAATGAGCACCCTCATGCCCAGATGGCAAACGGGGGAGAATTTGCATTTGTCAATGTTTGGGGATGGGAGCAAAAATAAATACATACGATTAATTAACGAGACAGACATTTTTTTCAGTAGCCGTTTTAACTGCTTTTTAAAGTACTTCACTCACACACAAAAAAGAGGGTTCAAAAGGACAGATCCATTGTCAGATGCACTTGGTTATGTTTTATTCAGACATAAGTACACTACACCGTATCGAAACTGCGGGTCAGAGTTTAAACAACCTGACACACCGAGCTCACATAATTACCCGCGTTTGTAGCGAATGCCTTGCATTGTTGAAGTAGAATTACCTGATCCTTGACTCCAGTCCCAGGCCCTTCTCTTTGTGCTCGGTAATCCTGTCTGGCAGTGCAGCGGTGCTGGGTTTCGGATGCTGGCAGGGAGCGCGGTTTGGGGGAGTTCCAGCGCACCTCCGGAGATGTTTTTTCGGGAGGTGCTCATTGATTCGCGTTTGCGTGCCAGACTGCCGTGTCTCGAGGCGCTACCGGCGGAGGCTCACGTGAAAGCGCACGCGCCCTCTGACACCGCGGAGGGCGAAAAGGGCGGCTCTGACAGAGACCCGGTCAGGACACCAAGCCTTTTACATCGAATCCAAATCAGATCTGAAGCCTCGCTCTGCTCCCGCCAGCGAGCAAGTTTCTCCTTTCAACGCCCTCAGGTTTAACTCCCTCAACTTTAGCAGAGCGATATTAGCAAACCGGGAAAGCAACCTGAAAATTCTGCTCGTTTTGAAAGCCAAACCGGTCAAAAAAGCGTTGCTAATAGAGCCTGTGGCATGTTCCTTTTGACTGAGCAATATTCCCTCTGTGTCTGAACGTGAGCTTGAAAAGCAGATTTAATTTCAGTAATATGGTCAGCAGTGCACAGTTTTACTCATGCACATGTTTTCCTGTATCCAGAGTTCATATCTTTTCTTGCTTTACTTCAATTTAGCAGAGTGTGCAGCCATAGACGCTATCTTTCCCCAAAACACCAAAATCAGAATGTGTGGGTCTGGTCACATGTTGAGGAGTTCCAGGTTTTGACATCTGGCATCTGAGGGTTAGCAAAGTGTTACCAGTGGTGGACGAAGTACACACACACTTTACTTGAGTAAAAGTACAGATGCCCTGATAAAATATTACTCCAGTAAAAGTCAAAAGTCCTACATTTAACCCCCATTTACCTTTGAAATGTAGGGGAGCGAAAGTAAAAATAAAAGTAAAAATGGAAATACTTAAGTAAGAACAGATACTTGACAAATGTACTTAAGTACAGTAATAAGTACAAGTAAAGTAAAAGTACTTTGTTAGTGTCCACCACTGAGTGTAGTGTTTGATAAGTCCAACACTCCCACCTTGAGCTGTCCTCTCATCAGTTAAAATTCTCTCAATATTTTAGACAGGGTGTACTGTTTTCAGCCGATATCACCAAAAATATACTTTTGCGGCCTGGCGGATAGCGTAGCGGTCTAACGCACCCATATTTGGCTGGTCTTGTACGAGTGTGAGCCGCCTATCAGGGACACGGTTCGAAACCTGTCTCTGCCAGACCGGCCCTGGTCAGGCTGTCCGCTCCTGATGGAGGGGGGAGGGTGGTCGTAAGGGAGTCTCCAGAAAGGGGGTCGGTGAGTTCCGTCTCGGAGGAGGCGGATCATCGCCGGCCTCGGAGAGTATCTTCCCCCGTAGAGAAGGGGCGGCAAGTTCGTAGGGGGGGATGGTTAATCGAAAATAAATAGAGGGTATAATTGGCTTCCAAATTGGGGAGAAAAACTGGGAAAAATCAGAAACAAAATGTCTTTAAAAAAACGATATAAATTATATATATACTTTTGCACGGGTATACATGCGGATTATGTTAAATAAGGTTCAGTAGGGTTCCTAAAGGGTGGGTCTCACTCTCAGAGAAGTGTGCTGTCTGTCAGACTGAAATCACACTGGGACAGTGGATACAGGGCCCAACTTTCTTAAGCTCCCCTTAACAACAAGGCCAAGGCGACTGTATTCGCATTAGAGTGATGACTGTGGCAGTCTGTGCAAAGGTATTTGTAGCAGCAGTGAGCGTGCGCGTGCCTTTGCTTAGCACGCTGTGACGTACTCGTATTCCTCATCTTACGTTGACCTCCAGTCAGAATTCTGCACTTGAAAGCTGTCAATAAGAAACATGAGCGATTCATTTCTTAATTGGTTCCCACGACATAGATTCCAAACGCGGACGGTGAGGATCGCTGTATGCAGAGTAACTGGGATTAAGAGGCAAATAAAGTTTTAAAAAAGGCAAAGCTGGTGTCTCGTATTTTACCTCCAAATATTTGTTTAATGTAACAGTGTGGCGGTTATGTCAATGGCTGCATCTGGCAGATGGCTCTTTTATTTTATACCCTAACATTTTTTTTTATCGAAGTGCAGATGGTCATTTAAAAAATACCACGACAAGGCTACTAGCTACTGTATGTGGAATCCGTGTGCACCAAACAAAAAGTGTTAAATTTAATGACTCAAATATATTATGGATTCTGGGCAGATGTCTTCTTCATGTGTTCTGCGTCAACATTAAAGAATTCCATCGAATAGATTTTTGTCTGTAAGAATGTTATAACAAAGAAGCCTTTTTCAGACAGACAGGTTACTTACAATTAAAGAGATTCTTTACAAATAATTTAAAAAAAATTGTTCAGTGTTGCAAAAAAAATTAAAAAATAAAATAAAATAAATGTGTTTTTGAAAAGAAAAACTTGCTTTTTAAATGTGATCCAGGGCCTAAATCACTACTATTATATACTATTAACACTACTATTAGATACTACTATCACTAGATCACTACTATTAGATACTATTAACCTTCTTAGCATCCCGGCTGATTTCCGTATGAACAAGCCCTTTCAGGACTTTTCAAAGTGATGAATAATTGACAACAAATTAATTGTTTGGCTTGTCATCCTCGCCGCGCAGCGCGTTTTAATGTTCCGTGATTTGATTCCTGGCTAATTGTCGCGACGCCACATTTGTCAGACCCCTGCGCTCACCGGGACCGCGTTACCGGAGGGGAGCGAAAGCGCTGACTCGCGCAGACTCGCGCAGACGCGCGCGGTAATGAAGCGGAGCGCTTAATGGCCTGCAGTAGAGTGAGACACGCCGCCAGTCCGGGCGGCACGCAGACTCAGAAGGATCGGACTGATTTAAATCTGAGGCGGCGGTTTTGGAGAAGGAGGGGGTGAAATGACACAGGGAAGGCAGTCGTGTTGCATTCCGGATCGGTCCGCTTTTTGTTCTGGGTTTTTTTTTGGTTAGGTTTCTTCCCGAGATCGATACCTACCCGCCCCTCTCTCACCGTCCCACCCCGAGGGCATCCCAGTTTGTCTCCCAGCCTCTTAGGCGAGAGGTAGGCCGATTGCATTTCCTTCAGAAAGAACTGGGAAAAGGGCCCTGTCTGTCAGTGTAAACTTGGAACTGGGCCCGTATGTACAAAGATTCTAAGAGTAGGAGTGCTGATTTAGGATCAGTTTAGCCTTTTAGCTCATAATGGATATGGTTAGGATATGGACAGGGGAAACCTGATCCTAGATCAGTACTCCTACTCTTAGAGTCTTTGTACATACGGCCCCAGAACTCCATTCCGAGCAGCAGCAAAACTCCCAATGAGCAGCAGTGTGGAATAGCCGTGAGGGAACTGGAGCTGAAAGCAGAAGGTTGTAGGATCGAGAGGGGAGCAGGTGTGACGTTTAACCGACCTGGTTCAGGTTATATCCAGGTGTATGATGGCAGAGTGCTGTGTGGAGGAGATCCTGTATCAGGGGCAGATGATAAACACTCAATGCTGCTGTTTTCACAGCAAACACACCGCACTCCATCTCCTTGTTTTTAGACGGCCAACTTCAAAATGTGTGCACACTGTGTCGGTAAAGATACATTTCAGTCACTGTTGGGTATGTTTTAAATGTTAAACTATTATTTTTAAAACCCAGGGCTTCAATAAACATTTCCTTAACTGGGTAACTATTAAATGCAAGTGGGGTTTTTTTCTTCACAAACACAAATTGAAAAGTTCAGCAATCTCCAAAATGTGGAGATTTTCGAGATTTTCTCATTCGCAAACCCTAACCCCTAACCCCTACCCCTAACCCTAATCCCTAACCCTAACTCTAACTATTTTTGTGTCAGATAAAAGGGAAAAGAGAAAACTAAACATCACAAACACATTTGTTTGTAGGACAAATTTTGAGTGAAACCAGTGCTAAATTAATGACAAAGGGGGAAAATGTTTTAACATATCATAATCCAACTAAATAATCCTGATGTTACACCTTAAAGTGTTCTGAGCAGATCAAGCGCAAACGAAAATATAAACTGACTGCTGTGAGGCACATTGTTGGACAGCCTCCACTAAACGCCAGACTGCTGGCCCTCTGACAGGTTTATTTACCTCGCCAGGAGTGAGAACCGTTCCGCTAATGCGGAGTGACAGCGCTTCCCTGCCTTTGATTTGCGGTGGTCAGGAGGGGTGTGTGTGTGTGTGTGTGTGTGTGTGTGTGTGTGAGTGAGTGTGTGTGTGAGAGAGAGTGAGGAGGAGGTGTGTGTGTGTGTGTGTGTGTGTGTGAGTGGAGGGGTCTGTGTGTGTGAGTGTGTGTGTGTGTGAGTGGAGGAGTGTGTGTGTGTGTGTGTGTGTGTGTGTGAGAGAGAGAGTAAGTGGAGGAGTGTGTGTGTGTGTGTGTGTGTGTGTGTGAGTGGAGGGGTGTGTGTGTGTGTGTGTGTGAGTGGAGGGTGTGTGTGTGAGTGTGTGTGTGTGTGAGTGGAGGGGTGTGTGTGTGTTTGTGAGTGGAGGGGTGTGTGTGTGTGTGTGTGTGTGTGTGTGTGAGTGGAGGGGTGTGTGTGTGTGTGTGTGTGTGTGTGTGTGTGTGTGTGTGTGTGTGTGTGTGTGTGCGTGTGTGCGTGCGGGGCTGTGCAGATGACAGTAAGGCCCCTGTATCCTAAAGACAGTGTCAGGCAGGATTGATGTCCCCCTCCTGCCGCGTGCGAGCGCCCCAGTGTGATGCTGCGGACCCCAGCTCACATTACCTCCTCGTTTTATGACACACAACAAAGAAAAGATGAGCTGGAAATCGCCCGGCTCTGACCTTGAACCCGTCTGCGGAGCGGGAGATGACAGGGGCTCTGCCGTTCGCTCACCGATACAGAAACACGGCGCGATGCTCC
The DNA here is from genome assembly GCA_029706075.1 of Aldrovandia affinis. Classification (NCBI taxonomy): domain Eukaryota; kingdom Metazoa; phylum Chordata; class Actinopteri; order Notacanthiformes; family Halosauridae; genus Aldrovandia; species Aldrovandia affinis. The sequence goes on along the minus strand of JAINUG010000133.1, from coordinate 1,404,820 downwards.
TCCTGTTGGTGCATGGCTCGGGAAGGACAGTAGAGGGCAGGACAGCACTGCGGTAAAGGGAAATACTGCAACACGCTCCCTCAACAAACACGGATAAATGAGACCGCTGTAATAATGTAATGTTCCCTCATACAAGACCGGTCCTGCCACAGCATGTACACAACCTGTGCACCGTATTCCAATATGTATCACCCACATTTATTATTTTGCACATCCTTCAATGTCCAAAATCTACACAATCCATCCAATTCATACTTCTGGCTCTAAAAAACATATTTGCACAGGATAAATATTAAGAGCATTATATACATTTTTTGACTAATTTAATTCATTTAAACATTTTGGTTAAATATTACATATAAATATCAAATGACTTACATATGTAATCTTATTGCTACTGCAATATAGTTTTGGTTTTGCTGCTGCACATGAAATGGAAAAAAAGCACTGTGTCACTTGATATACTGTACTGTAAATTATTACAAATACATTATGAATACTTCTGTGGAAGCAACTGAAAAGCAGTCGTATTGTCGAGGAAAGGAGTTGCAGCCAGAATTACCGCCAGAAAAATTAAAATAATAATACTAAGCCCAGGCTTCACTAATGGCAGCTAGGGAGTTCACAATTGAACAAACCTTAAAAACATGATCATTTTGTTATCATATTGTGCCATTTCAGAAACACAAAATTGTGCCATTTCTCAAAATAAGCAAAATATTTAATGTCAATTTAACTCTGTTTTGAGTTTATATGAACCCAGTAGGTATCAGATTGACTCTGTCAGAGTTGATTTAACGCTGGACGTCTTGCTGTAGCGACAGGCTTCAGCACGGCGTTTGGAGCGTGTAAAAAGACTACGCCTTCCCTCTGGCCGTGAGACAGACTGCCCTGGTGTCTCTCTGAGAAGTTTGGCTTTCCGTGAATCTCAGGGAACGTGGCCTCTCGTGGAAAGCCTCGTTCAGCAGATGCACTCTTACGCTGAAGAGGGAGTGAAACTGTGAACAAGAGGCCAGGCGGCTGGTGACTTGGCCATTTCCCCTCGACTTTGAGAAACACATTCATGGATTACAAGAATGAATTTGATTATTTATTATTCTTACCTTTTGATTACATTTACATTTTCATTGACATTTTAGGCATTTAGCAGTTTACATTTTTATTTACATACATACAATCCATTTGTAAAACCATTTTTACTGAAGCTTTACAATACAAGTACCTTGCTCAAGGGTACAACAGCAGTGCCCCACCTGGGAATTGAACCTGCAACCTCTGTTAGTTACAAGCCCAGCTCCCTAACCATTACACTACACTCATTATATTCTTACTTATTTATTTTCAATGAATAAATGAAACAACTGTAATGTTTAGCTTAAATGTTTGCTTAAATTCCTATTCCTCAAAGTCAATAGTCAGGCATGTTTCGCAATCACACAGTCAGAATTAGACACCAGACTGTGGGGCATGTTAACACACTGAAAAACAGTGCTTTAGCAGGACTGGTCCCTCCATGGACCCCATATCACGGTTTCATGCTGAGAAACTCAATACTGACAGACGGTAATGGGAAAAAAGGAGAAAATTAAACTGAATTAAACAGAAATGAATAAAATCTGAATGGAACTTTATACTTGTAAAAATATAGAATAAACAGAATTTGAGCATATGAGAAAGTCATGAGAAATAATAATTATAATAGGAAATATAGATGAAATAATCTGATGAGAGAAGGGAGATATTAAGGCATAATTAGGTTCTTTGGACACGGAGCAGAATCACAAGAGAATAGGCAGGTCAGAAGAGTGGGGTGAGATGAACAGTGAGCGAATGGTTTGGACAGCGCCCAAATTCAATTCAATCCACATTGAGCAGACATTTCTTTCAGAGGGGTGTTCACAATCGTCCAACAAACTGAGAGTCTGGACTGGAGTTATTGAGCATTTCAAATTTCTGGACAACGTGAATAAAACAAAGTCTAACTCTTCATACGACATACATGCGTTGTGTATTTGGGGCAGGCCTAATGTTAATAGTAAGGTCATTGTTTACCGTTAAAACATTTAAATGCTAAGAATTTAGTAACCATTTAATGATTTTTTCCCCAAACTGTTCAACATCAATTTGGTACATAATGTTTATTTGGGTTTTTATCATTTTTAAAAATTTCCAATTACAATTTCAGACAAAGGTAGTGATCCTTCATTGTTTTCTCTTTAAAGGTTAACTGTATCAGAGGTTATTCAGTTCCACTTAAACTGATATGGTCCGGACTCCAACTTCCATCAGCCTGTTCGGTGCCTGGTGAACAGCCCCTTTAATGAGCCAGCCACTCGATCACGTTGATAAATTATTTTAAATGCATCACTATGGAGTTTTTATGGAATTTGTAATTGTATTATTTCATTAACATACCATTGCTTTTTTGAGTTTATATTTTAATATAATTTTTTTACTGCTTGGAAAAGTGTTTGTCGGTTTGTTGTTTGTCTTTGTTCGTGAAGTCGCATTGGGGATACATTCTATACAGAAACTACAACTAGTCGTGTAGGCATACCCCGTACACACCCCGTCTGGCATGATACAGTGGAGGCCCTACTGTCTCGCCAATTTTCATCGTCTAGAAATGCAAAAGTGGAACTCTTTAAAGAGGGAATATGTTGGCGATGTCCAGTTCTCCTCCCTGTCCGAGATAACATCTCTCCATACCGCGGATTAGGTTTGCTAGTGACATCGTGTAAACAAAGCTTTAGCTTGTCAGCAGGCGGTGAGCCGTGAGTGTTCTGACTCATATCTCTAGATTGATTGATATTATAGTTGTGCCTAATTTTTTACATTTCCTGACGAATTTTTTCTCTCCAGAGGAACAGCTTGCTGCCTTACTAAACATAAGCATATTTTAATTAGACGAATGTTTCATAATTTCTTGAATTGGCTAAAAGCAACTGCATTTCTCTGAGTGAAAGGGCGATAGCTACAAGTCAGTGGTCATTGTTGCACAAAACACCACCAAAGCACCAGTGTTTCATATGGAGTTTCACTTTACTGGAATTCAATGTTTAAATGGTTAAAACTCATCTGTATAAAATGTTCCACCGTTTATGTGCATTTTTAACGTCTCTAGTAATTGGACTGCATTAGAAACAATGTAACTTTGGATATATGCTTTATATAAGCTCTAATATATACTATAAAATATATAATAGTAAAATTGTAATGTACATACTGTATGACTTACATTATTATACATAATGTTAGTATTCTGTATACCAGTATTTAATCGACAGATCTGCCCTGCAGGGTATTCTGGCATGGAAGTACTGCTGGAAGACAAACATCTCCACAAATGTCATTTGAAATTTAAACCAGTTTTATATGTAGCTGATTTTCGGAATACTTTATTTTTCTCAAAATAATCTAATAATATATATGCCATTTAGCCACTTTTTTTTAGACACTTTTAAAAGAAGCATATCTTCCAAACACACAATTAACAAATGGTAAAGGACAAGCAGCAGCCGAGGCAGAGAGAGAGAGAGAGCTTGTGACAGGGCTGGGATATTAAAGAGATATGATTAAAAACGCTGTCCCCTTCTCCACTGGCCCATTTTTGCGCATTGTTTCATTTAGCTCTGGGTTTTTATTCAAAGATCTAAAAGCTTGCCCTTTTTTATTTTCTGTGCTGTTTCGCCACTGTTTTATATAAATATTTTTCCATAGAGGACTCTCCAAACTTCTGTGCTGTTTCGCCTCTGTTTTATATAAACATTTTTCCATAGAGCACTCTCCAAACTCCGCTGGTGAACTAATCACACGAATAATTCTCTGAGAAGATTCTTTGAGAGGGTGTTAGATTCAGATTTAATTCATGGCTGCCAAAGCCCCAGCTATTGTTTGTGGCGAATTTTGCGAGATGGCGAGGGTAGAACACACGAGTCTCGGAACGTGCTGGAGAATGTTGGTCACGCATAAGAGGCCGCACCCCATGATTCATGCCGACCAAACTTAAATACCTAACGAAAAATGAAATAGGTTTTGGAGTATTGGTTGAGCTGTTCTAACAATCCATAAGTTTGGGGTTGAATTCACCGGTGCAGTTCTGAACAAGGTAAAAAGTCAAGCTGCATAAATGAATAATATAAAAATGTAAGACAAGGATGAATGTATCTGGTAAGCTATAAAATAACACGATGCACAGGGGCCTCAGATAGGCAGTCTAACGCACTCCTTTTAAGGATTTGGTTGTTGTTGTTTTTTTGGCTCTTTTAAAATATGAAGAAATTATTATGGACTGTCATAAACACTAATAAAAGGACAACACGTGCACAAGAGTGAGCGTTGTGTCATTTGAAACATGGCTGCTGGCACTTTTTTTAAATTCTTTCATATTTTTAGTAATAAGGACAGCAACGCTCAGTGACAACATTCACACCATGTGCATTCTAACATGATATAATTCTCTTCAGTTCAGTAATCTGCTGTTCATGAGGAAATTGAAACTTTCTGTGTTGCAAGTGTACTGAAATCTCTAAACATCAACACAGTGCATTTTGAAGGCCTGACGTAGTTTGGAACCAGAGTTCTACAACTTGGTTTAGCAGCGTGGGAGAGGGCAGCAGCAGAGTTGACTGGACTGGAGTGCGACTCGAGTCACAATTTTGATGACTTCAAACTTGACTTGCAAAAAATAAAGATACTTGAGACTTGACTTAGACTTGCATGTCTATGACTTGGGACTAGACTTGGGCTTGAGCTGGATGACTCGAGAGATGTGTTTTGAATGTGACTTGAGGACTTGACACCTGACATTTGGGACTTGTGACTTGACTTGACCTGAACACAGTGACTTGGGACTTTACTTGAGACTTAACCCTTCAGGACTTGGGACTTAAAAAACTTGAAGGTTAAGACTTGAGGCATTGCTAAACAATGACTTGTTCACAACTCTGGGCAGCAGACACTGCTGTCAGCGGCCCTGGTAGTGACCGATCCTTGAAATGGCCGCACCTCAGTCAGGGTGAGCTCTGCTGGGCAGGGTGCCGGTCCTCTCATTCCCCGAACCCCCTCCCAGCAGCCCCCCACCCGGTGAGGACATGAGTCCGTCCCACAGCACGGGGGGAGAGGCGATGCATGTGCCTAAACGACCGCGCGATCCTGTGTCTCTCCGTCACGAACACACACACCACCACCACCGTGGAGCCGATGACCTCGGAACACAGTGACGGCCGCTCTCTTCCCCTTGACCTATTTTCGGTGGAAGTATCGTTGAGCAGGAAGACTGCGGGCCGCGGGCCGCCTAACGGTACGAGACAGAGAGGCACGTCTCCCGCGGCGCTCTCCCTCCTTAATCCTCGCCGTCTTCGGCGAAGGAGTGTCTCGGAGGGAACGTTGTGGGGTTTTTCTGGCGCCGCCTCCCAGAGGGAACGTTGGATTGTCAGTGCGCATCGTCTCTGTGCTGGTTAGGAGCCCCGTTCAGGCTGCCCCTTCAGTGGGTTAGGGTTAGGATGGACGCTTTCTCAAAGATCTGCACCTCAAGCTCCTTTGAAATGACACCCCCCGACCTCCCCAGTCTCTGCACACCATGTTATTCTGTCACCTTGTTTTAAACACATCTGTAAACATCAGAGAAAGAAGAACTCCCCCCTCCTCCTCCTCCTCCTCCTCCTCCAGATTAATTTGCTTCTGAAAACACAACAATATCTCCTCCTGGCTGTTTAGAACCCTGCCTCTGATTGGTGGCCTCCAGTGTGTTCTATGCGCTGAGCAGGAGTCCCTGTGGCCAGGATGGCCCTCGCAGAAACACAACAGGCACTTTCAAAGGGATAATCGGAACCTGCCATGTCTTCAGTCGCCTGATCTGTTGGATGAGCAAAGGCTGATAAATATTATATTAAAATTCATAATTCAGTTTTGAATGTAAGATAGGCCCCAATATTCATATCCTTGAAAAATTCATAATTTATCTGAAGGTTGGTTTTTTTTTGTGAATAAATAGGGAGGCTCCATAAAACTGTGTGAACACTGAGACAAGGTTTTGTTCATCAGATGTGTCTTCTCTGCTTCCTGGGGTATTCAACATGGCTTTAATTGTTTTTCTAAAAAGTAGGAGCATTTGTTTTTTAATACCACATTTTCTTGACCTGAAAGAAATACAGGTAACTGCCAAAATAAAAGGAAACACAAATGTAAAGTATCTTGATAGGGTGTTGGGCCACCAGAACAGCTTCACTGCACATTGGCATAGATTCTACAAGTGTCTGGAACTTGATTGGAGGGACACAACAACATTCTTTCATGAGAAATTACATCATTTAGCATTTTGTTGATGGTGGTGGAAAATGCTGTCTCTGGCACTGCTCCAGAATCTCCCATAAGTGCTCAACTGGGTTGAGATCTGGTGACTGAGACGACCATGGCGCATGCTTTATATTGTTTTCATGCTCATCAAATCATTCAGTGACCACTTGTGTCCTGTGGATGGGGGCATTGTCATCCTGGAAGAGACCACTCCCATCAACAGAGAAATGCTTCACAATAGGATGAAGGTGATCACTCAGAATGGCTTTGTATTTAGCTTTCTCTCCAAGCGGTTGAGTGGACCTACACCATGGCAGGAAAATGCACCCCACACCATAACAGAGCTACCAGAACCCTTCATTTACTGTGTTTAATAAAGTGTTTCCTTTATTTTGGAAGTTACCTGCACGTGTCAAAAAAAAAGCAAATCGCTCAGCCCCAAACCCTTGTGAAACGCACAAGTTTCGTTCGTGCGGATCTTCTGCAGAGGCTTCACTCTGAAATTCGAACGATCTCCCAATAAATTTGCCATCTGATCTGCAATCTGAAGATTTGATTAAACGAGGAAATGCAATGGTCTCCCTCTCTGCCCTAATCCAGATATCGCGTCATCGGAGGAATCAATCTCAACATAACCCGGGAGACGTCGCTGGTGCGGACCACCCTGTGAGTACAGCCGTCTGTCTGGTGTGGGGGACAGGAAGGAGGAAATGTGACATCACGTTACTGGCACAGCATGGCCCCTCTGTCGTCCGTGCCTGAGAAATGTTCCTGGCCTATCAGAGTGCCCTGGTTTTACTGTGAGAGCAGTAGCACTGGGGCAGAGTGGTATGAAACCGCAGATTTTTGATCCCGTTGAATCTCACTGCTATTATAACCTTGTGCAAGGTATACTTTCTACAGGTGAATGCTGTATCACTGGATATTCAGTATCATTTTAGACATGTAAATAATCCATGAGGGCATCTTCTAAGTAAATAAATATTACATAATAATAATAATAATAATAATTCTGATGGGTCATAGCCAAAAAAATATAATATAATATATATATGAAATATAATATGAAAGGAGTACAAAAATATGCTTGTGAAAGACAAAACTGCTGTTCCACACCAAAATCATGCATCCTTTGTCATCACGTTTAACTGGCTTCCTGAGCCACTGGGATATTCTGCCTAGTCTGTGGGAGAGGCTTCAAAGTGAATAACCGAATAAGCCTTTAAAGTGTGGCCGTTCACTTGGATAACGCCGCCCAGGGTAGTAATGGGGCCGGATGGCGTGAAGACTGCCCCCAGACTGTGGGGAAGATGTGAAGGAAGGCTTTCTCAAATGTGTGGTAAATGCCCACATTCCTGCCCTAGGCTCTGTGTAGCCTTGATTATGATACAATATATGTGATATCTTTCCCCACATTTCTTAAAGATGTAATGTCTCTTTGTTTGTGCCACTGATTTCACCTTTTATTCATTGCAAACATGCCCCTCATGGACTTAAATAAATTGTTCCTAGTTCAACAAAGGTGCTAAAATTATGCTATATGCTATATGTTAGCATAACAAGTCAAAAGAAGGCGGTAAACATTAGTTATTACATTAATTCCTAACATGATAAAGCAGAGGTCTCCAGTATTCTCTGAGAAGGACCGGTGTGGGAGCAGGTCTTTGTTCTAGCCCAGCACTAACACACCTGACTAATCAAGGTCTTGATTGAAGACCACAATTAGTTGATTATTTGATTGTGGTGCAGATGTGAAGGAAGGCCTTCTCCGCCCGTCTTCATGTTAATGAAGCAGATTTTTACGCTCACCAGTGATCTCAAATAATAATAATAATAATAATAATAATACATTTTATTTATAATGCACTTTTCATTATAAGATATTCTCAAAGTGCTACAAAAGCATAAAGCAAAGAAAACAAACACAAAGATGCATCAAAACAAACCCCAGGTTAAGAGAAGGCCTTGTTAAAAAGGAAGGTTTTTAGGCCTGATTTAAAAGTGCCAAGATTCTGTGATTCTCTCAGGTGGTCGGAGAGAGGTGTGGGCCTCACCCTATTAAAAACCTACAGTAAAAGGGGACAGCTTGCTCTGACTCATTTCAATTATTATTTTTTCACTCCTGAAAAATATGTTTTGCTATTTTTTGACATTGCACTTTCTGTTAAACCCCATTTGCAAGCGTACGTATTTGTAATGCAAGTGTACAAGTGTAACTGGGTGGCTACCGAGTTCTCTTGCCCAGTTAAGGTGATAGGCTTCAATAATGATCAGGTATCTGAATATCCACTTACCGTGGATGTAGCTGTGATAGGGAAGCCTATGTCACTTTTAAAGAAAATCTAAAAAGTACAATTAATAATGAAACGGTTTGATAGTGGTACACCCTTCCCTTTTCATTCAGTTTTTGATTACATTTTTCAAACAGTGTTTGAACTGTTTAAACTGATGAGAAATAATAAATACGAAATGTATTCATTAAAAAAAAAAACCTTTCTTCAATGTTCTACTCCTCTCCCTGTAATTTCCTGTGGGGGTGTGCCCCAACAGCCCATAATTTGGTGGATGGATTACCTGCCATCCGAATTGTTTCTCTTGCAGTTTATTTGGGGTCGGCATGCTCGTACTCCTCAGACCAACCACACACTACACGTAGACTTTTAAAGGTTATGCTATTAAAGTTATAATCTACGGTATTTATGCAAGACTGTTCTCTGAGAACACAGCTGGGCCTACAAACATGTTTAAATCCTTGGCAGCTGAAATGTTTTTAGACATCGCTCGCTGTGTTTTAATTTTGTACATTTTGTTCAAAACAAAGCGTCGCCGTGTTTATTTAGTGATGCGGCGCTCCATCATTTATGACGATTGTTTAGCATCGCTGTTATTGTCTGGATTTCAGTTATAGTTTTGGCACTTTTTAACAGACCCATTTAATTGTGGAATTTCGGTGCTTTTAGGGGCAAGGTAGTTTACGCTTGGACCGAAGACAGCGTTGAGAGAGAAGTCCGTGTTTATGTGTTGCGGGTCAGGTTCAGTGCAACGGCATTTTTCTTTCTTTTCTTACAACTTAAAAAAAAAACTTTTTTAATCCGTTTTCTTTTTTTTCCAGACTCTCCTCACAGGAGTTTTTTTTTTTTTAAACATTGACCCTCGCCTTTAAAAACATTTCCTTTTGGACGGTTGTTTTCCAGTTTCTCTCTCTGAGAGAGGATGCCCGTTGGCCCATTTTGACAGAAGCTTTGCTGGTGGCGACTGTCTTTTTTTTTTGTGTGATTTAACCTGGCCTTTCTGTTTTTAAACGGTTCTTTTAAACGGTCCTCCAAGGTGGGAGTCCGTAGGGACTCATCCTCTTCTTTGTGGTCACCCCAGCCGGTAAACGCTCCCATTTCTGCCCTAGGCTTTATGTAGCCTTGATTATGATACAATATATGTCATATCTTTCCCCACATTTCTTAAAGATGCTCAGTTCTCTTTCTCAGTTCTCAGTTCTCTTTGTTTGTGCCACTGATTTCACTTTTTATTCATTGCAAACATGCCCCTCAATACATTCCTAGTGCGACAGAGGTGCTAAAGTTATGCTATATGCTAACGTAAAAAGTTGGCGATAAACATTAGTTAAGAAAATGTCATAACATGATACAGCAGAGGTCACCAGTCTTCTCTGAGAAGGACCGGTGTGGGAGCAGGTCTTTGTTCTAGCCCAGCACTAATGCACCTGACTAATCAAGGTGTTGTTACAAAGTGTTGTAGCGCTGAGCTAAAACAAAAGCACACTTCTCTGATAAGTTCCCTATATCAAAGGGTCATTTTACCCCAAAATATATTTTTTGTATTTTATCAGCAAGTACTCAAATTAAAGAAAAGATGAGTCATCAGCGCTCTTTGTGCCAGGTAAGGGATGGGGATTTTGAGTGGTTGTTTTCCTTCTCTGCAGTAAATGTGGAGTGCCCAAATGCATTGTGGGGACTTATGTGTGAGCGTTTGTCCTGGACCAGGACCGCAGTGTCTGCTGGTTCTCTTTCTTACTCAGAACTTAATGGGTCACTTAAAGCAGTTGATTGCACAGGTACTTCACCTCAACTAGTTTCTTAGGTCTGAACTGGAGGTGAAAACGTAAATCAGCAGGCACTGTGGTCCTCCAGGACCAGGGTTGAAGAGCCCTGCTCTGGACATAAAATTCACATTTACAATGACAACATCGATATTTTGTGTAATTTCACACAATATTCAAGACGGTCAATTATTTAATTTCCGCCACTGCCTCTGGATCTGCAATGTGTGGTTGTTGCATCATTAGGAGCAGGAGATAAATGCATTATGGGACATTGTAGTTTCATTCATTTTAGCTTGAATAACTATCTGTAAAACAATATGCATATACCATTGCTTTTGTACCACAATAAGGATGAAGGACAACATGCTACAACATTTTAAATGGGTGAAATTCTCCATTATATGACATAATTACTGCACTATATTCTTTATGAAACCAAATGTTGTGCTGTAAATTGTGCAAATGTTTTTTTTAATTTTTGCTAATTTCAGATTGTCCTGAAAGGTGAATATCTGAACAAAGCGAAGATAGCAGATGGAGGCAAGAAACTGAGGTATGTCTGCAATTTGAGTAAAAAATCCCCAGGTCATGAGTTCCCACAGTCGTTAAAAATGTTTTTCTTCCATTACAAGTATGGAAAAATCATGGAAAGTGTTAAGTAAATTGTTGAGATCTTAAACAAGTAACATTTTAACTCGTTATATTGATGTCATTTATCAACTCTAGCATTGTCAGTGTGCAGGTATTGCTAAAACAATCATAATAATTGGTCAGCTTGTTGGCTTCAACTTTGAAAAGTAACTGAAAGGTCTTGTCAGGTGTGGATCTGAGTTGACTGTGAAACTCTGCCGGGAGGGGTGTGTTACCCCGCACTCTAAATGCATGACAAGACACACTTTCTGTCCAAGAGACAATCTCTATCTGCTCAGAGGTCTCCACAGCCAAGCACGCTATTAATTTGGAGACAGGAAACAAAATGGACACCCAATGCAGCTCGATACATCATTTTGTCACTTCTAACGCATTTCTTTAATCGGTTTAGTTCCATATCCTCACATATCTGAGAATTTTGCTGAACCTTTCAGATGTTGTGAGTGGGGAACAGAAGCAGGGCAGTGGGGTCAGGGATGTTCGTTTAGAGCTTACCAAATCCAAATGTTGCGGATTAGGCTACACTCGTGGAAATTCTCTTCCATCTGATTCATTACTAATCGTATCTAAGGATCGTCGGCTCACGGAAGGGTGAATTTCTTTTTGCGCTGGCAGTTATTGAAAATGGGATGAATTTCCGTGAAAACGTTTATTAATGTAATTGTCAGCGATCGCCACTTCATGAGGAACATCCTCTTTAGAGCAAGTTAATACTGCAGAGGATGTTGATAGTGCTTTGAGAGACCTCTGAATTTCTGTATAATCCAATATAGTTTTAGTACACTCTTACTTTGATTTTGTAAAATATCTTCTGTTTCTGAAAAAAAAATGGATGCACCCCACCATTCCTCTTACAGTCAAGAACGGGCGGTCAATTAGCATAAATTTATTTTAGCGTTCCGCACTCACGACGCTGGTGTCGGCCTTATCTCGCTCAGAGGTCACAGATGTCATAATCTGCCCTGAAAATAAAAAACTGAACCATTCACAGAGAGGGCTGTCTTCTGCGTTATCTCGAGGGTCTTAACTTTTTTGTTCATCGTAATCCTGCTACTGAGCAGGGGGAGATTGTGTTTGCTCTTAATCTGCGATTATAAATGTGCGATTTTGTGTGAACTTCCATTCGGCAATGAGCAGTATAAACAAGTGTGAGATTAAGTGTCTGAGTCCTGGGAAGAGAGAGATGTGAATAGAACTGAAGCGTGGTCCCTAAACACTGATAACAGCCAGTGAGCACACGTACGGGATCGGACCTCCTGTTCTGACCCAGTTAGGTGGTCTTTGCTCTGTGCTGACCTCTGAGGGCACAGGAGGTATTACATTCTGTTCAGAATAAATTTCAGTCTCCAGAGTTACACACATAGTAAATGCAACAGCGTAAAGGTAAGGATTAATGATTCATATTTTTTTAGACATTCATACGTCTCCTCCATGGCGTTATTTGAATAAAAATATCTTGTTACACTGAGGATATGTGACCGTAATGTGGTAACGGTTTCTATGAAGGTTCCTACATAGAACTACCTGAAGCCTTATAAGCACTTCATAAGACATTTATAAGAATGAAATGAACATTCATAAATACTTGTGCAACCAGCTTTATGTCACTGTTATGTAGGACCCTTAATTTCCCCAAATTATAAATTGTATGTTTTGTATCATACATATTTCTTAATGAATATTATATTTGTTTGCCCTGTTCTCCACAGGAAAAATTGGACCTCCACATGGGTTGTCCTTGAAGTTAACCAGCTGCTGTTTTACAAAGAAAGCAAGCAAGAGGCCTTAACTGGTTTGGTAGGTAAACCATGTTCCAAGTGCAGTTTTGGGGTATTTTGACTCAAATATTAAGTTCTGTGATTCTTACCAGTTTTCTATGAGAAATAAAATATGACGGATGTGACATATCTATAGATTTCCTTCACTGCTGAGAAAACTGTCAACAGAGAATTCAAAGGGATTCAAAACAACAGTCGTCTTTAAATTTGTCTCACAATGAAATGAAGGAAAAAAACAAAGTTTTATTGGTGGCATCCAGTCTTAAGGCACCCAGAATGGTACTCAATTAAATTCAAGTGTTCAGGGTTGTGATCAGATCCATTTCAATTGAAATTCAATTCACAAAATGAAAATTCCACATGCCACATTTCAGTTAATTTCCTGAATTTTTATGGAATTTACCCCAACCATGTAAGTCAGGGGGGCCCAAGTTCAGTCCTCGAAATCTACTGGGTGTGCTGGCTTTTGTTCCAGCCCTTCACATAATACACCTGATTTGAATATTGATTGATGAGCAGTTGGTGAATGAAATCAGGTGCGTTAGTGAATGGGTTAATTAAATCAGGTGCGTTGGTGAAGGGGTTAATGAAATCAGGTGCGTTAGTGAAGGAGTTAATGAAATCAGGTGCGTTAGTGAAGGGGTTAATGAAATCAGGTGTGTTAGTGAAGGGATTCATGAAATCAGGTGTGTTAGTGAATGGGTTAATTAAATCAGGTGTGTTAGTGCATTACAGGCATTTAGCAGACGCTCTTATCCAGAGCGAAGGGTTTAATTTCTTTAAACAATCCATTTATACAGCTGGATATTTACTGAAGCAATTCAGGTTAAGTACCTTGCTCAATACAATGGCAGTGTCCCACCTGGGGATTAACCTGAAATCAAGGTTCCCTAACCATTATACCACACTGCCTGCCTAGTGAAGGGATTAATGAAATCAGGTGTTTTAGTGAAGGACTGGAACAAAAGCCTGCACACCCAGTAGATTTCGAGGACCGAACTTGGACCCCACTGCTGTACGTGTGTGTGGTTAAGGGCTCTTCTTTGAAACCGAACGGCCACGCGCCACCGTCCCTAGCCTCGCGGATGTGAAAAGACAGCAGGACTACTGCGGCCCGCAGGACGGACAGAGGCGGGCAGGCCCAGGGCAGGAAGTGGCCGCTTTTATCTGGGAAATGATCACTGTGCTGAAGATGTGGCCAGGGCCCATTTGATCAGCCTCGATTGGATTTAGTCATTTCCTCGGCGAGACGAATGAATCGAGATACAGGGTTTATTGCCCGCAACCCTGCACAGACCTCTGTTCATTACCTATTATCCGTTTACAATTCTGTGTGTGTGTGTTTATGTGTGTGTGTGGGTGTGGGGGTGTGTGTGTGTGTGTGTGTGGGTGTGGAAGGGTGTGTGCATGTGTGTGTGTGTGTTTATGCTTATGTGTGTGTGGGTGTGGGGTGTGTGTGTGTGTGTGTGTGTGTGTGTGGAGGGGTGGGTGCATTGGTGGTCTGACACATGTTTGCCATTCCCTTGCAACTCAACATGGCCCGTGTTTTAAAGTCTTTTGCGTTAAAAAGACAGCACAGATCAATGGCTAAGCCCCCTCCCCCTCTCCCTCTCTCTCTCTCTGGGGAAAGGGAGAGGAGAGAGAGAGAGAGAGAGAGAGAGAGAGAGAGAGAGAGAGGAGAGAGGGGAGAGAGGAGAGAGAGAGAGCGAGAGAGACCACCTGAAAACCCTTGTGTTGAAGGTAATTTAGGAGAAGCCCATCTCGTGAACAGGAACAGAGAAACAGGCAGTAGCCCGAGGGGTTGCTCACCTAGTAGCAAGATCAATGAAAACACGCTCACCTCCGTCTGTCAGGGAGCACGAGGTAAGACGTCTCACTTGCTGTCAGGGATGATAATGAGGCTGAGTAGCTGGTGGAGGGGGTGGGGTGGGTGGGCGTTCAGTGCCTAACCTCCTTGTCGCCTGGGGGGTCATGACAGTCCACATCTGTCTGACAGGTAACAGGGAAAGTGTGTAGGGAACGCACATCACATTCTGTTACGCTCACCTGCATGAGAGAGGAGCGGGGCTTTCTACCTTCTGGAGCTGTTCTGCCTTCCCCCGTTCTATCAGGATTTTATTCAATGGAACCAGCTGTTTTTCTACAGAAAGGATTTTGGTTGGTTCTTACAAGTTTGTGAATGACCAGCGCATGGCAGGACCCCATCCTGGGGTTCACCTCCCCACGGGGACGGGGGTTCGCCTTACCAAAGTGCAAACATTTAGCTCGCTATCCACCCTGAGCAAGGGAGTGCGAGAGACAAACTGTGACCTATATTCTTAAAAGGTGATGCTGTTGAGGCAAAAAAATTAAACTGTGAGTCAACACTTGTGGCTCGGTAGGTAGAGCATGGTTCTGTGTGGCTCAGTAGGTAGAGCATGGTTCTGTGTGGCTCAGTAAGTAGAGCGTGGTTCTGTGTGGCTCAGTAGGTAGAGCGTGGTTCTGTGTGTCTCAGTAGGTAGAGCGTGGTTCTGTGTGACTCAGTAGGTAGAGCGTGGTTCTGTGTGTCTCAGTAGGTAGAGCGTGGTTCTGTGTGACTCAGTAGGTAGAGTGTGGTTCTGTGTGTCTCAGTAGGTAGAGCGTGGTTCTGTGTGACTCAGTAAGTAGAGCGTGGTTCTGTGTGGCTCAGTAGGTAGAGCGTGGTTCTGTGTGGTTCAGTAGGTAGAGCGTGGTTCTGTGTGTCTCAGTAGGTAGAGCATGGTTCTGTGTCGCTCAGTAGGTAGAGCATGGTTCTGTGTGTCTCAGTAGATAGAGCGTGGCATGACAACGCTTAGGTTGTGGGTTCGATTCCCACTGGGACCACATATAGTGAAAAATGTATGCATTCACTACTGTAAGTCTCTTATGACATATGGCATATATTTATAAATAAATCGACAAACAGCTGAGCAGAGTGTAACATACATCAGCAATGACAGACCTGTTCTGGAGTTCTGCAACGAACGGAGGCCACTAGGCGCGTGCGATGGGAAAACGTTCGGCCCGAGGTCCGTTCTGGGAAGTGGTGGATGCGGGGAGGGGGTTACGGTCAACGCCCTCGCACCGGCGGAGACCTGATACGACCGGCCGGCCGGCTGGCCACCGTTTCCGGAAAGCCCGATGAATCAACCTTGGCGTTAGCGAGGCCTCGATTCCTGGCACACCTCTCTCCTGCCAGGGTAAACAGATCTAATAAGCGTCAGGGCTCGTTGTAAAACGAGACAATGTCAATGTTCTGACACCAGCCACAGATCAATAAGTGACATTTATCGTTTGGGTTTCTGTGCATTCATCCACTGGATGCTGCCCGGTGCTGCAGCAGTGAAATCTGTTGTGAACTGTAAAGAAAGGTACTGCATATTCACGCTTTCCTGCGTGGCAGTGGACTTACCGACGTGTTCAAATCATTTTCTCAGAGAGCAATCAAGAATTGCTTACAAATAATTTGCGTGCTATTAATGTGTTTGGAGAGAATCTAAATTTACATTGAAACCTCAGCTAAGAACCCATTTTTATTTCGTAATGACAAATATGCGCTTAAATCTTGCCATTTAAACTCCATTTTGTAAAAATGGGAAAATTATGTATTTAACTGTTATTGATGTGTTAACAAATGTAACGGACTTATTTGATGGTATCAACAGTAAGCACGCACTGTTTGTGTATGCATATGCAGATGAACATATTCTCCCTCTCTCTCCTCTATCTCTCCTCTCTCTCTCCTCTCTCTCTCTCTCTCTCTCTCTCTCCTCCCTCTCTGGTATCATACACATGCAGTATGTCAGTTGATGCTAAAAACTCTTTAATATGTTCTCTTTCTTGGGACTTCTCCATTCATAATGGGAAAATATAACTCTCTTTGATATCGAGGATTGGAGATCATCCCATCAAAAAGCAATCAAAATGTTTACCAGTATGAGAAGACGCCTAATTCTCTGTATTTTAATCCACTCTGATGTGGCCAGGCTGTTAAAGACGGGGTCTCTCGGGCGAGCTTTTAATGAAGCGCAGAGTCATTTGCAACGGCTTTCGCTATCCAGTTCCCCTTAGTGGGTAGTCTTCAGGGCCCCATGTTCTGAGTTACTGTCACGCGGCGTTCTTCGGGGCCGGACAGCTGCTTAAAGCGGTGGTCAGGCTGTGGTAAAGGCCCCATATCACAGCGCTAAACCTGCTCTTACCTCAGCAAATAAAAGAGCACGAGTGTTCGCCGTTGCTAAAGTGATGCACTTTTTTAAAACATTGAGGTTGAAATGCGCTGCACACTCACAGATCCATTCTGAATCACACGCCCATTTAAATAAGGGGTTGGCAATTGCGGATTTTATTTTTGACACGATCGTATCTAATGTTACAGTCTGCTAATATCCTTGTGCAATCTCACAATTTAATAGCAAATAGATTGGGAAACATCAAATCATTTTTGATCATGTCCAATACAATTGGAGACGGTTTCGAACTTAAATTCCTCGGCACACTAATGTCAGTTGTCACAGAAGCTCATGTCTGAAGTCACTGGTCACGTTCAGGACACGCGGTATCACAATATCACGGATCCGATTATGGAAGGGCAAAGGGGCGTAGTTTACATTTCAGAAGTGGTCGGGACTGCAGGGGTCTGCACCTCTCTTCCTTGCTGGTTTCACCCGACTGAATGACTTTCAAATAAAACTCCACCATCAATAATTTCAGTCCAATGGCAAAATTGATAAAAAATGTGTTGTTTTTATTGAGGGGGACATTTTAAACTCCTTCTAATATCCCCCCACCCCCTCACCCCATCTCCTGCACCTTGGACTTTATGGGGAGTAAATTGGCTGACGGAGAGTGCAGAGTTGTTGGACTGAATCATTTCGATCCTGTAAATCACAGTGAATCGGGAGAATTCTGCTAAGCTTGATGACCTCAAGACCACAGTGTGAACATTCATTAATCAGTTTTATATTTACGGTCTCTGTTGTACATTTATATTTAAAAAAATATACATAAAAGTAAATATTTAGATTCACATTTTTGTAATGGACTTTTACTGTGGTTACAAAATTGCTACCTTTATGAAATTGTGGACAGTGTTTACTTTTTGGCTCGGAATATATGTACCCAAATTGTCTTTGCAATATTAACTAACTGCAACGATAAGAAACAGCTGAACTGTTGTGTACGAATCCACAGTTTATGAAAACCTGTTTATATTGCAAAAGAAGTGTACTTTACAACCTTTTTCCCGGTGTTTATTTGAAATAAAAATATTTCTCCTAGCCTCCTAGCAAAGCTGGTGTGTCCAAGAGTTAATATAAATCAGTGAACAGAGAGCCAGGGGCTTTCAGCAGCACGGAGCACGGCAGGGACTCATGAGGCATTGTATATACGTGCATCTCTGTGTTATTTTGATATAGACAGTGTGGAATTCCATTTGGACTTCTTTGGGGATTCATGTGGCTCGGTGTTGATATTGATCGGTGGCTTTGCAATCCTGTTTGGATGTGTCGTGAAATTCTGACCGTTTGAGCACATTCCAGCCCCGGTTTTCCTACAGCAGCACTTTTTGAAACGCTCGTTTTGAAAAAGCCCAATTTTCGATTATCGTCACATCTGCTCCGTCAGCCGGGATCCGTGAATACCACAGCGGTGTTGTGGAAAGTGTGGCAGTTTGTGGTGTCTGGAATGAATTAATCATATTCAGGGCGCAAATCATTGTGCCAGTCGTATGAGGCTATAGCTTTTGTCCCCTTTAATATTGTGTGTCATTTAAAAAATGTATTTTGGGGCCTCCCGGGTGGTGTAATGGTAAGAGCGTCCGATCGGGATGCATGTTGCCCACGGCGACTGGGGTTTGATTTCTCTGGTCGGGACCCTCTGGTCGGGAGTGCTGCTAGGGCTGTCCGTCCCAGGGAGGGGGGAGGGAAGCTGATATGAGTTTGCTGCATATAGGAGTGGCTCTGTGTGTACCGGAGTTACAGTCAACGGCTTGGTGGGTTCCGGCTCGGAAGAGGTGGTACATCGATTTGTCACTGCTGGTCTCTGGACTATGGCAGTGAACTCACAATATGAGGGGGGGATAGTTGACATGAAAAGAGAGGGTGTAATTGGCTACTAAATTGGGAGAAAATGGGGAAACATCAGAAAAAAAATTTGAAGAAAAAATAAATATATATTGTATGTTTTTATACTGCATATATGATAACAGTATAAAAAAACACAATTTCTACTTTTCATTCTATTCTTTCCTGTATTTTGTTTGTGCAAAATGAATCAAACTTTATGTACTTCCAAATGATTTATTTGGGAATTTAGTTGAACAATTACAAGGATTCTTAAATTTGTATGCAGTTTATTATTAATAATAATACAAATAATAATATTATTATTCTTAATAAGATCCAGGATAAAAATAAGAAATGAAGAGACATACATTTTATATTATTTTAGATGAATAATTCAAACAATTTATCTTTGTTCCCCCTTTTGAGTTGATTTCCTCCTGGTTGATGGTAGTTGCAGACACAGAGACCCCATTGCAACCTAAATCCTTTGTCTTCGTGTGTTTGTTCGTCTTTCTGAGGCAGACAATTTGTCATGCCACAGTTTACTTTTCTATCCTCAATATTTATAACAATGACATCTAAATGATCTCTCTTCTCACAGCCTAATGCAGGATATGAAAAATATTTTCTCTTCTCGTTTTCTTTAGAAACCAGGATGCAAGCCAGAAAGTGTGGATCTGTGTGGGGCGCACATCGAATGGACAGCAGACAAATCGAGCCGGAAGAACGTCTTGCAGGTCTGTTGAAAATGAAAGCCCTGTATTGAGTCACTGGCCTGAATTAGATCAAGGTTCATCCTTAACCTTTTCTTACAAATAAATGCAAGTTAACCAAATTGAACTCTTTGGGTTTGTCAAGTAGTGAAAGCGACACTTGCATTTATTTGGAAAGGACACATGTTGATTGAATCCAGTGCACTGTCAGTCAGCTTTGGTCAGTAATCAGTGTGCTGAAATGGGAGTAATCAGTGTGCTGAAATGGGAGTAATCGGTGTGCTGAAATGGGAGTAATCAGTGTGCTGAAATGGGAGTAATCAGTGTGCTGAAATGGGAGTAATCAGTGTGCTGAAATTGGGGTGATCACTGTGCTGAAATTGGGATAATCACTGTGCTGAAATTGGGGTGATCATTTTGCTGAAATTGGGATAATCACTGTGCTGAAATTGGGGTGATCATTTTGCTGAAATTGGGATGATCACTGTGCTGAAATGGGGATAATCACTGTGCTGAAATTGGGGTGATCATTTTGCTGGAACTGGTAGATTATGCACAAAAAAGAGGCTGCTTTAGGCTTTACATTAACGCGGTATAGCATAGCTGGCGTTTGTGCGTGTGTGCGTGTGTGCGTGCGTGCGTGCATGCGTGCGCATGTGTGTGTGTGTGCTTTTATATTTTAATGGTTTATAATTTTTCTATAATTTTTTGGAGGTCGGCCCAAAACACACCAGCCTCAATAAACATGGCACTTTGTTCTGGAACGTGGAATTAGTCCAAGCTGCTGCGGTCTTCCTGTTTATTTGTCCGGCTGTGCAGGTTTTAGATCGAGGGGGGCCCGGGGGTCCAGACCTACAGCTGAACAAGAGTAAAACACCCGTCCAGGGAGTTGTGGCCAAAGTGCAGATTTTTAACTTGTGAGGGATTTCAATGGCCATTGTTGTCAACAGATTCTTGACCTTAAAAAAAAAAAGAAAAACACTGGCACCGTTGTGATCGACACCAGCCCTGGCAGAAGTGTGTGGTGTACGTCTATTGACACGGTGTTTCTGTGATGGGGCATGTGTGTTCAGTGTCTTGTGTTAACTGAAGGAAGCACACTTGCATTTGCGACATCGTTGAGGCCTTTAAGATTCTGTTACATTCCCAGGCTACATTAGGCCCAGAACAAAACAAGATTTTTGACTGGAGGAAAACATGACCATGTGACTTAATATTCTGCTTTTACCGATAACAGTGAGTGTCAGCAAATCAGATTTGTCTGTAGATGGCTTACAACCGATATTTTATGAATAATAGCACACTAAGGCACTCCCATTCAACAGATCGCTTTTGTTCCTGACCACTGGCCGTAGAGGCTGAATATTGTCCCATCCTCTCACGGAGGTGAGCGGCAAAGCATTTCACAAGGACACAAATAAATAGATGCGTTTGTTCCAAGAACAAAGGGTGGATGGTGTGCATTCTGACCAGTGGTGATGTCATTCTCAAGGTGATGTCATTCTCAAATGTGATATCATTCACAAGGTGATGTCATTCTCAAGGGTGATGTCATTCTCAAAGTGATGTCATTCTCACAGTGATGTCATTCTCAAGATGAGGGCCGGGAACTCAGCAGAACCAGGCCAGGGGGCACAGGGAGCTAGAAATATCCAGAAAGCAAACTCTAATCGACCCCCCCAAAAAAAACAACAACACAGTGTCCTTCTGTGAGAGTTCTCTCTGTGGATTCTTGAAATTTACAAAATTCATTAGTGTCACTTAACGCCTGAGGAAAATTCAGCCGTTTTAGGGCACGCGTGTTAGCGTGTTAGCTTTTAAAGCAGTCACAACCAATTACCAAGAGTGAATTACCTATGAAAACTGTGCAGATAGGCCCACTTGGATTGATGTGGCATGCAACGTTATTTCAAACGGTGATATTCTCTCTCTCCCCGTGAATGCTTGCTTTAGTTTGTCACTCAGAATTCAGGGACGTCGTTGTTTAAGTTCTCCACGACTCTCAGTCCTGTTGTGCGGGAGTCTGTTCTGCTCATCTCTGACTGAGTTCCTAAGTCGCTTCCGGCCTGCAGCGAGCGGAGCTGCAAGACACAGCCGATATCGTGCGCTTGGTTTGCCCTTCCCAGGGCGAGGGGAGATGTGATCCGATGTGATACAGCCGATAACAGCCCCTCTGTTTCGCTTCGAGGACCGGCCCACTCACGCAGCTCGACACAGCTTTGCGTAGGAACGACACAACTCCAGGCCAAACGTGTGCCTCTCTCCCTCTGTGGTGCTCTGCACGTACGCTAACAGCTTCACCGAGACAAACAGAGCATCAGTAATCAGATTAGGACTGATCTCAACTCCTCTTCCTCACTCTCACTCACTGAGTCGTCTGTGTGATTATACTCTCCGTCACGTGCTATACCATTATACACATCTCCACACATCGCATCTCATAGAGCCACAAGGCACAGTACCATAGTATCTTATTCTTCGTTGGTTATTTTACATATATTATTATTATTATTATATGCCAAATATATGCCATGCATTTGTATGTGTATCTTTGGTAAATGATACATGTAGAATTCACATTAAAATGTTATTAGTTGTACAGCAGAAGCAGACCACAGCAGTGTTTATGTAGTTTGAATGTGGGTGAGTTTGAGATTCAGCTGTGTGTGTGTGTATGAGGAAGAGGAAGAGGAAGAATGACGGCCAGTGCCTTTCGGGAGTGTCGGGACAAACGGAGCGTGCGGTATGGACATGTTTTGATGCAAAGAAGAGGGGAGTGGCGTGACTGCTCTTGGGAGACAGGGGGAGCGCAGGGAAATAGTGAAGGCGAGAGGGGCA
Organism: Aldrovandia affinis; assembly: GCA_029706075.1. Lineage (NCBI taxonomy): Eukaryota > Metazoa > Chordata > Actinopteri > Notacanthiformes > Halosauridae > Aldrovandia > Aldrovandia affinis. Next base: position 1,382,427 of record JAINUG010000133.1, on the reverse strand, counting down.
AACGTCACTTGCACTTGCCAACGAAGAGATCCTAGCGTCAAAGATCGAAAGAGAGGGATCACTGCCGAACGCGACGAGTCTCTGAAGATCAACTTCCGGGAACAAGGCCCCTGCTGTCGTGTCAGACGGGTAGAAACCAGCAGCTGCAGAAGATATGCCATTTTGGGAAATAACATTTTTACTTTATTTTTCTGCAGTTCTCTCCCCGTTTCTGTCCCCATTTTTAGTATCCAATTATACCCTCCTTTTCACGTCAATTATATATCTTATGAATCCACTGCCATAGTCCTGACACCGGCAGTGATATGTGGCTGGGCACTGCCTCCTCCGAGCCAGAACCCGCTGTTGAGTCTTCACCACTCTCTTCACTGTGGCTTTGCACATTGCTTTAAGACAAGAAAATCTTTTTGGAAAGTACTTGGGGGGGGGAGAGGAAATCAAACCGTTGTAAAAATGTATTGACAATGGTTCCTTTTCTCAAGTGTAGATGATAACGAAATATATATTTTTAAAACTGGACTCAGCCTTGGGATCTCGTAACACGATTAAAGACTTCGTTGGCATTGAGTGGTCCTTTACCGTCCCACACTCGGGCTGAAATCTTAATGCAGGGAGGATTAAGTGAGGGATTACAACATAATCTTGAATAATCCAAAATGCCGCAGACAAGGAGTCCTGTAAGAGTCGTGCAAACACTTCCTGAGGTCTGACAGCATTGTCAGTCGACGGCGGGATTAAGACAAGCGTAGCGGTTGCTGGGGCGTCATTTGACAGACACACCTCTTAGAGCACTGGCCAGACCAACGGACAAAGGCCCATGCAGATGAAGGATGTATGGAACTAAGACGATTTACATTTCTAATATATATATTATATTTAATCAATGTCTCTGGTTCATTATAAGATGTATCTAGTTTCATGCTGTTTGATTATTATATTGCTGGATTTTCATTGCCACGTTTTGATTTCCGTCAGCAACAAACTCGTGTAAAATATTTATTCGGGAAAAATGCATATTTATCAGATATTTGAAATATCATGAAAAATAATATATATTTTTAAATAAATATAGATTATGTATATATGATTTTTGACAGTTTGTCCATTATTTTAGAACCCTAAAAATGTTTTAGTAGACTACTGTATTCAATACGATATGATAGAATCTGTTAGTTACTGCACCAATCAAAATTGATACTTGAGTTTAATGTACTGTATATTCAACTAACTTCTACATTCATTCAGGGTGTTCTAAGTTGGAAACCCGAATGGCTTAATTGTGTGTGTGTGTGTGTGTATGTTTGTCAAAACTTGTGTCACTGGGTCTATATAAATTCATAATTTATAAAAACAAAATATTACATTGTATCAGACAATTTTTTAGAAGGTATCAACACACACTTTACAGATTATGATTCTTAGAAATTCCCCTAAAAGTTAATCAGAACAAATGTGAATACAATTTTGAAGTTAATTAACTGTTGTTTAGACTGGGGGAACTTCAAAAGAGGAATTGACCATTTTAAAGAGTAATATATTTGATATTCCATCAAAAATATGTGAAATGCCTGCATATTTAAACAGCATTAAGTATAAATCATTATTTGAATGTATACGAGATAATGTTTTCTTATTTAAGATTAAATAAAAAACATAATATTGTCAGGAATGTCTATTTGCAATTACTTAATGTCAGAATTTTGATTTCCTCAAGATTATGAGGAAATGTAATGAAACTTCATTGTGTCACAATATATTTTATTGTAATGTAGCACAATTTTGTAATGTAGCACTTGTATGTAGTGGTCACTGTATGTAGTAGGGTCCTAATATTTCTCAAAATGTATGTTGCACACATTAAACCAACTACACAAATTGTACATTACACAAATGTATTCACTTGTTATTTAGGGAGTTTGTTATTGATTGAATAAACTTTAAAAAAGAAAGAAAGATAAAAGCATGTATTCACCTTAAAAATAGAATAATCCTTTCTTTCCCGAAAAAACCCCCAACCACAATCAATGTCATAACAATCTTATTTAAGATCTGATGAACCGCAACACACATAAGCCCGCTGGCTAAATTGTGAAACTGGTTATGGGAAACCCTTGATGACCCTTAACAACACAATATCCGTATGACCTTGGCGTCACTCCATTATGTTCCAGGGACATCAGAGGTCACAGTGCACACAGTTTGACCTCTGACCCAGGAAGCACAACACGTGTCACTCAGCGGAAAACACCGGGAGGAAGCGGATAGCATGCTTTTATGGGCGGGCAGGCTTTGGGGTCAGGGGTCAAAACGATGAGGGGGCAGTGTGGTGGGAAAAATGGAAAAACACGATGAAAGCAGAACACTGTCATGAGACATGAGACTTCCACTGTAAACCCTGACCCTGTCAACCATCCCCTCCCCGCTGTGTGGCTCAGTAGGTAGAGCGTGGTTCTGTGTGGCTCAGTAGGTAGAGCATGGTTCTGTGTGGCTCAATAGGTAGAGCGTGGTTCTGTGTGTCTCAGTAGGTAGAGTGTGGTTCTGTGTGGCTCAGTAGGTAGAGCGTGGTTCTGTGTGGCTCAGTAGGCAGAGCGTGGTTCTGTGTGTCTCAGTAGGTAGAGTGTGGTTCTGTGTGGCTCAGTAGGTAGAGCGTGGTTCTGTGTGGCTCAGTAGGCAGAGCGTGGTTCTGTGTGTCTCAGTAGATAGAGCATGGTTCTGTGTGGCTCAGTAGGTAGAGTGTGGTTCTGTGTGGCTCAGTAGGTAGAGCGTGGTTCTGTGTGGCTCAGTAGGCAGAGCGTGGTTCTGTGTGTCTCAGTAGATAGAGCATGGTTCTGTGTGGCTCAGAAGGTAGAGCGTGGTTCTGTGTGGCTCAGTAGGTAGAGCCTGGTTCTGTGTGGCTCAGTAGGTAGAGCGTGGTTCTGTGTGGCTCAGTAGGTAGAGCATGGTTCTGTGTGGCTCAATAGGTAGAGCGTGGTTCTGTGTGTCTCAGTAGGTAGAGTGTGGTTCTGTGTGGCTCAGTAGGTAGAGCGTGGTTCTGTGTGGCTCAGTAGGCAGAGCGTGGTTCTGTGTGTCTCAGTAGATAGAGCATGGTTCTGTGTGGCTCAGTAGGTAGAGCGTGGTTCTGTGTGGCTCAGTAGGTAGAGTGTGGTTCTGTGTGTCTCAGTAGGTAGAGCGTGGTTCTGTGTGGTTCAGTAGGTAGAGTGTGGTTCTGTGTGGCTCAGTAGGTAGAGCGTGGTTCTGTGTGGCTCAGTAGGTAGAGCGTGGTTCTGTGTGTCTCAGTAGGTAGAGCGTGGTTCTGTGTGGTTCAGTAGGTAGAGCGTGGTTCTGTGTGGCTCAGTAGGTAGAGCATGGTTCTGTGTGGCTCAGTAGGTAGAGCGTGGTTCTGTGTGTCTCAGTAGGTAGAGCGTGGTTCTGTGTGTCTCAGTAGGTAGCGTGTGGTTCTGTGTGGCTCAGTAGGTAGAGCCTGGTTCTGTGTGGCTCAGTAGGTAGAGCGTGGTTCTGTGTGGCTCAGTAGGTAAAGCATGGTTCTGTGTGGCTCAGTAGGTAGAGCGTGGTTCTGTGCGGCTCAGTAGGTAGAGCGTGGTTCTGTGTGGCTCAGTAGGTAGAGCGTGGTTCTGTGTGGCTCAGTAGGTAGAGCGTGGTTCTGTGTGGCTCAGTAGGTAGAGTGTGGTTCTGTGTGGCTTAGTAGGTAGAGCGTGGTTCTGTGTGGCTCAGTAGGTAGAGCGTGGTTCTGTGTGGCTCAGTACGTAGAGTGTGGTTCTGCGTATCTCAGTAGGTAGAGCATGGTTCTGTGTGGCTCAGTACGTAGAGTGTGGTTCTGTGTGGCTCAGTAGGTAGAGCATGGTTCTGTGTGGCTCAGTAGGTAGAGCACGGCGCTGACAATGCTTAGGTTGTGGGTTTGATTCCCATTGGGGCCACATATACTGAAAAATGTATGCATTCACTACTGTAAGTCGCTTTGGATAAAAGTGTCTGCTAAATGCCATATATTATTATATTAAATCCTGACCCTCCCCTGATGGACCTCTGCAATCAGAATCTCCCTGGAAACATATATTAATGAATAAAACATGTTAACTGCTGTCATCGCCAGTCAGACAGTTGTTTGCACCTCATGGTCGACCACTTGTCAAAGAAGAGAAGAAATAAATTACAGTTGAGTTCATTCTGCCTACTTATTATTTGAAAATGTTTTTGGTAATTTACATATCAAAAATCATAGCAAGCATAATTTATTTTAGTACGCTTAAGATTGTGCCATAGAACAGTGTCATCTGACAGTGGGAGTCTTATTTACACCGACTGAACATTAAATGAGCACATTTCAATTAAAATCCTCCAGCTCGCATTTGAAGTATTTGTAATTATCCACGTGTGGGAAAACCGCAGTGCTGCCACCTTGTGTCTCTTTTTACAATCACAGTTTGGGTAATGTAGCGAATTAAGAAAGGGGATGCTTCCATCTCATATTAAAGTTAAAAAAATATTTTATGGTGAGAAGAGAGAGTGAGGTTGGTTACATGAATGTTATCTACTGTGATCATAAGAACAAAATCCCATAACTCTTTTCCCATCTCTAAATTCCTGGGAAACAAATGATTTTAAAGATAAGGAAGTCGCGAGGCAACCTGTTCTCTTTGGTCTCTGGGAATCAGCACTCTGCCTTGCGCCATTTCCTCTCTTCCCTTATTGTTTATCCTCCCATCTCCTTCTCTCTCCTCTCCTGTCTTCATCTTTTCCTCTGTACATCACTGGTAGTTTAGAAAACTTGGCCTTTTAACCCATTTTATCACCAGACATATTACGAATTAAACATGCAGAAATACTATAGTAATAGCATTTATTATTATGATTATGATGATTATGATTATTATGATTATTATTATTCTTATTATTATTTCTGTTAGTTTGCCTGAAATTCTCTAATACTGTCGTATATCGTACATTGACCTCGCACGTATTACACAGTATTTATACGTTTTCAAAATATAAATGAGCACTGATCAATTGTCATATTCCTGATATAAATATTATAGTGCCCTGCTCTCAGCAGTTAAAGGTAGAACATGCATATCTCTTTTTTAATGCCGTGTTCCTGTTCGACAGAATCGCACGATGTAGCACGCTGTACGTGAAACACGATCCCGTTCCCGCTGACGCGAGGCAGCTTTCGGAACGCGATGCGGAGCGTTAAGAGGAAGGACTCATTGATTGAATCGGCTTTCCGGCCGGCGCTTCCGCTTTTCCCACGTGCCGTGCCGTGGCCATTGTCCCTCGATCCCCGGACACCGCTGTCACCATCAGACTGCGGCGGGAACGCGGGGGCGAGACCCACGGGAAGCCTCGTGTCGCGCCGTCAGTCATCACCTCCGCCAAAGCTTTTTGTTTCTCATTCTGTATGCGGAGGGGGAAACGACACCGTGGACAGGACAGTCTCACAGGAAGCTGTGTGTGTGTGTGTGTGTGTGTGTGTGGGGGAGGGGACCGGGGGGGGACAGAAGAGAGCTCTCGCTAATAAAATAAAATACAAATAAATACTTTAAACTATTTAAGTATACGTTTAAGAAATGGCATTTCATTCCCATTTTTTGGGGGGCTCTAAATGGCTAATTTCATATTGGAATATGGTTGCGAATCTGAAACTGAAAAATAAATGGTGGTCCTGGCATACCAGAGCAATCCTGCCATGTGAGACTGCCGGGCATTGTTACGGCAGGACCTGGCCAGGCAGCTCCATTTCATTCTCGTCAGCTCTTTAAAGAGGACGTCAGGGCTCTGACAGGATGCAGGGGTCATGTTTTCATTCCCTTTCAGGAACAGCTTACAATGTGCATCGGTCAGAAGGGCACACACTGTACAATGCTATACGTTTTTATTTTCCGTGGTTTTTTTTGATGTGCGCGCCGCGTGTTTTCCTAGCGTAGCGAACGCGCGCGAGTCGCGACGCGTTTCGCCGATGGTCAGGTAGGGACTCTCTTTCCTGAAGCTGCTCCTCCGACAGCCAATCAGCACTCTGCCCTGTCCATCGGGGGCCTCTTTGGATCGCTCTGCGTCTCGCGGCTAGACCGTAAGCCTGTCACCGCTGACAACAAGGTTCAGCGGTCACGTCAACGTTTACGCCGTAAAGTCTGTTTGGACTGGCCCCCCCCGGAGGATTCTGGAAAACAAGCAGGGGGCTTTTTGAAGTGCACTTCCTCAGCGGCAGCCTCACTGACACCGAAATCACTTAGAGCAGGCGAAGGGAAGAGTGTGGGGTGCAGAGGGTGACGAGAGGAATCGAAAGCAGTGCACAGGGTCTCCCAGTGGAGGTGCTGTCTGTCCTTGGCCCACGCTCTAAAAAACAGAGGCACCATTAGGGTATGCTTCTGTTCCTCAGGGTACAAATGTGTTCATTGTACCTTAAAAAGGTCCTAAGATCATTCATGATGCGGTTTTGTACCTTTTCCTAGTAAAAATGTCAAATTGAGGAAAGGTACAGATATGTACCAAGGTAGGGTAATGAATCCATATTCAAACTGGCAGCCATATTGGAATGGAAATGAGGCTTGTACTGCAAGAAACATTATTCTTCTCGCATTTGTACTTTATTAGGTACAACATTGTACAATTTTTGTCTGAGAGTGCATGGAACACTTCTTGTGTAGAAGGGTTGAGAACGCGCTCCGCATGAACTGGAGGGTCAATGAAAGATCTGCGATTCGCTTGCTCCACACTCCGGGCAAATTAGCGAACATCTTGGTATTCCGTGGCCATTTCCTTTGGAACTGCACAGGTGGAAAAGCCACTGCAGTGATCATCTCACCTGTACTGGCTTGCCATCTTTTTAAAGATGAGCGGAGAAAATAATTGAGAGAGTTGGCTCTGCTTTGCAATATGTCTTTACTGCGTGCGCCTTTTGTACAAAACATGCAATCCCAAAGTGCTTCACAGACACAAGAGATAAAACAAACAATGAATCTCACAAAAGAGATGAGAATAACAGACAGTGTAAATAAATATAAGGATAAAAGTATGTAAGGGGGGGCGGCGGATAGCCTAGCGGTCTAACGCACCACACTTTGGCTGGTCCGGTGTGGCACACTGACCCTGTCAGGGAGGTGGTTGAACCCAGACTCTACCAGACCGGCCCTGGTCGTCAGCCCCGATTGGGGGCATTTGGCTGTCCGCCTCTGGGGGAGGGGGAGGGTGAGCCGGCACGAGTCCGTCGAGGAGAAGGAAAAGGCGTCCGAGTTCTGTCTTGGAAGAGGCGGATTTATTGACCCGGAAAGAGTGTCTCAACTCAGAGGACTTGTGGGGGAGGTGAATTGAGATAAATAGAGGGTATAATTGGCAACCAAATTGGGAGAAAAACTAGAAAAATTTGAAATAAATGTATTAAAATAAAAAAATAAAAAAGTATTTAAGGGCCCTTGGGTGGCGCCGCCGGTAAAGGCACTTGTTCTGAGTGCAGGTTGCCCACTGCGACCGGGGTTCAATACCCGGCTGCGCCAGCCCAGCTCTGGCCGAGAGTCCCGCATGCTCGGCAGCAATTGGCTGTCCGCCCCAGGGGGAGGGGGAAGGAAGCTGGCACGAGCTCGCCACACGCACAGAAAGCTTCCCTGTGGGTGTGTATCGGAATCGCAGTTTGGAGCCTTTGTCACTGCCGGTCCCAGGGTAGCTGAGCTGACCCACGGTCGATGACCTGAAGGAAGACTGCATGGCATGGTCAAAAACATGATCCCCCTCTGTGATACCGGTTAACTCTGTACGAAATAAAAGTTTGTCTTGTTTCAACTGCTCAAGCATAAATTTGCGATCGACAATGTAAAATGTGGCAGCCACACCAACGTGTTCTTCATGAGGTAATTTGATATATAAACACAGCTAAGTGTTGCAATGGAACATAGCATAGGCCACACATAGGCCTTTCAAATGGTGGCAAATATTTCACATCACCACCTAGTGGTGGTCACGGTCCATCGCCATGTAGATATTTTGCTGGGAAAAGATTTCCATTCAATCTTTGTATGATTTTATGACAGAGTGAGATGGAACCGTTACAAATAAAACAAAAAAGGGAGTATTTCAGTTGGCTTTTGATTGTTTTCATTTTGTTCGAGAGCGAAATGTTAAGTTTTCAGTTCAGCTTTCAGTTTATCACAGTAGTTTCAGTTTTGTTTTATATTTTATTTGAACAAATTGCTTTTTTTCCACTTGTTTCGTTTCGTTTAGTGTCAGTTTTTGGTTAATGATAATAAGCTCGGTTGACACAACGGATGACCCACAGGCGGAGCTGGAACAGCAGGCGCGTGGAGCGCAAGGTGGCGGAATGTGGGAACACCTGGCTCGGGTTTCAGGAGCAGGTGTTTTCCCTCCCTCCGCCAAGGCCTCTGAACACCTGTTTTTCAGCTCGTTGTTGTAAAAGTCAAACGTGTAAGTGCACAGGAGAATTGAAGGGGGTGTTGGGGGGTGAGAATCTCACCCACTACAGATGTTTTGGGGGTGTGGGAGCCAGTCTGTCGAAACCAAAATATAATTTGGCTGTACCTCGTTAAATTTTATTAGTCATATGTATAAAAATCCAATGAAATTGGGCACGACCACCGAGCATCGGAAGTGGGCGGGCTCGAGAAGCGTCGCCATCTTGCCCTCTTTGCGCACTCTTGTTTCTCCGTGCGGGTTTATTTTAGCTGGCCCACAGCACCCGCGGTTCCACTGCCAGCCTCTCTGGAGAGCGTGAGGAAATGAATGGGTGCATCATCCAATCGGGTTTAGCCAAAAGCAACAACAAAACAATTACCCTTTGACTTTGCTCACCAGCAAAAAGCTGGTTGAGACTGAGAGCCAAGCCCCCACATACTGAACACCCTCATCAGAGTCATAAATATCGCTGACAACTGGCCTGAATTAATTAAGGGCACCTATCAAAACTTTGTGAAGGTAGCATGTTGAATCTGAGTGTGTGTGCGTGTGTGTGTGTGTGTGTGTGTGTGTGTGTGTGTGTGTGTGTGTGTACTCTGGCATGCTCAGTGCAGAGAACACAGCCACCGCCCTCAGAAAGAATTTGGACCACGTATCCCAGGAGGTGAAAGATTCATCCCCTGCTCTTTCCCGTTCTGAGCGCGGTGCGGTTCCGGCCCAGTGCGAGGCATTGTCCAGCGGTCGGTGAGCCGCTGTGTTGACACAGTGAATCCCAGCCTGGGAAAGAAACCCAGCACCGCTTTTGAAAACCTCACCGGGCTTCCTGCTCGACCCAGCTCCCTGTTTTTAAATCCGTCAACTCCCCCCGCATGGAACTCCAGATCTTGTGCCATCTTCCTGGAACGAACCCATGATGCCTCCCAGTCAGGATCAGAGGTGCCAGTCAGGAAAGGCTGTCCATCATCGGGGTCATTGTCGCATGCGTCTCAAAGCCCGGTGTTTTCCCATCCTGAGCTGTGTCTGGTTCAGGTCCATTGGGGTGTGAATATAGAAGGGAAAGTTTTCATGTTGACTGAAACACGAGCTGGCCACTATCGGCGTCATGTAACATTAGAAAGAGTGAACCCAATTATTGTCTTTCAAAAATTGTTAGTTCAACAAATGCAGTTACTTAAATATAGTTACTTAATTTCTCCAATTGATATGTTATTCATTACAGCCTAATATATATATATATATACACACACATATGCACATACATACAGAAGGTATACAAAATGATGGAAACACCAAACAATTTATGAATATTTATTAACTAATAAAGAGGTTGGGCTGGCCTTCAAAACAGCTTCACCATTCTTGGAATTCTGTTGTACAATATTTGAACTGGTTCTAGCGGGATATTGGACTGTTCTTCAAGAAGGAAAGCCTCCAGTTCTTTGAGAGATGAAGGCGGTGGAAATGTACTCTGCACTCTATGATCCAGAACTTCCCATAAAGGTTCAATTATGTTTAGATCTGGTGATTGGGGAGGCCATGGAAGGTGTTTGAATTCATCCTGGTGTTCATGAAACTACTCTTGAATTTGTTTAGCAGAGAGTATGGGGACGCTATTGCCTTGGAGTATGGGAACATCTTGAGGAAACAATGTTTGCACCATAGGGTGCACTCTGTAACCTAAAATAGCTTTGTATTTCTTGGCTGTAATTCTACCATAGAGAGTAAATCAGACCCAATAACTCCTGCAAGATGGCTACCCATACCATCACAGATCCAGCACCATGTTTAACATCTGGGAACAGGCAATGTGGGTTGAAGGCTTCCTTTGGCTTTTTCTTAAACCCATCCAAAGTAAAAGATAAGTCATCAGACCATTTTACCCAAAGCCATTCTGAGTGATCACCTTCATCCTGTGGTGAAGCAATTCTATCCTCATGGGAGTGGTCTCTTCCAGGATGACTATGCCCCCCATCCACAGGACACGAGTGGCCACTGAATGGTTTGATGAGCATGAAAATGATTTAAACCATCTCAGTCACTAGATCTCAACCCTGTTGAACGAGATTCTGGAGACAACATTTTCCACCACCATCAACAAAACACCAAATTATGGTATTTTTTGTGGAAGAATATTGTTACATCCCTCCAAGAGTTACAGACACTTGTAGAATCTATGGCAAAGTGTATTGACCCTTGTGTTATGTTAGGGTCCGCCGTGACCCGTTTCAAGTTAAAAAATTATATAATAACTACCATCTAGTTTGTTTTTGGAACAAGGCTTCATGATATCCTCCACAACAGCTATATGTGGTTCTCTGTGGCTCAGTTGGTAGAGCACAGCGTTGGCAACGCTTAGGTTGTGGGTTCAATCCCCACTGGGGCCACATGTACTGAAAATGTATACATTCACTACTGTAAGTCGCTTTGGATAAAAGCGTCTGCTAAATGGCGTATATTATAAAAACTACAAAACCGATTTTGACCATTTTAGGCAATTCTGAAGGTCAAAGTGTATGCTTTGGTGTTCGGGTCCGGGAAGACCCAGCAGTGCATTGAAATAATGTGTCTTGGGGCCTTGGGGCCATAAAATAAAATTACAACAGGATTGTATGGTTATGAATGCATAATAAGTTAGTTATGATGTAGTAAAAACAATATTGGATGATAGTCATTGTTTTTGAGTGTTTTGGACTGTTTTAAATCATGGGTCAAAATTGACCCGTGAACACACGGGACAGAAACACCTTTCTAACATATCACAAGGGTTTAAATGGACATGTGTTTGCATTCGATAGCATTCACATACTTTTCTTCTTAGCTTCATGCACCAAGTACACTCATCACTGGTTTAAGAAAACACAGTTTATCCCACAGGACCTGGATCAACAGACATTACTCTCAGTCCTAGTACTGCTCGTGACTATCGTTACGATTGTTTGGCTTTTCTTCCTCTTCGTCATGCGAAACACTGGCAGGGCTTACGTCACAACAGATGGGAGACGGAGTGGGCATGTCTGGCGTCTCGTTATTCCCCCAGTCTGTTATTTTAAACGGTGTTCGGTTCGGGCTCGGGTCATCGTGACCCCGACAGGCCAACGGCACCTGTCCCCAGCATCCACGCTAATGTTCCGTGCCTAATGAGCGAACGGAGAATCTGACTCGCGAAAAACCTTCCACATCTGTGGGGAAGGAGAGCAATTACAACCCGCTCACCGCGTAAAAAATTGAGAACTCAATCAGAGGGGCAGGAGGGCAGAGGACGGACACGTAACTCGCAGGAAGAGAGCGTGACCCCACAAGCTTTTTTTAACCCACAGAGGAACGCGCTGGACAGACATGCCAACAGCTACAACGCCATCAAGTGATACTGTACTCTACTGTACACCAGAAACATAAAAAGGGCCTTCATATTTGAAATAAATAATTTATTGTTCATTCTGGAGCTTTATCTAAATTCTAGATCTTCTCTAACAGTGCCTGTTTGACCGATGGACTCTTCCCGCCCCCTTCTTAACCCAGATGTATGACAGTCCTGGGAGAACACACCCAATTAAAAGATACAGGCCACGTCACGTGGATCTGAGCTTAATGTTTCCTGGCCAATCTGGAGTCCTGAGCTGTTATAAATCTTACCTGCAAACAGGTCTTTTAACAGCTTGCGTGTGACGGATGTAGCGTGACACACCTTTGCTGCTATCAGGAACTGAATTTATCTTTTTTCTTCGACTTTCTTTTTTCTGCTGATTTTCTCCCCTATATTTCTCCCCATTTTCAGTGTCCAATTATACCCTAATTTTTCATGTCAATTACCCCACTCCCTCATATATTTCACGAGTTCGCTGCCATAGTCCTGACACCGGCAGTGACATGCAGCCCCACATCCTTCGAGCCGGAACCCGCCAAGCCATCACTGTAACTCCGGCACACACAGAGCCACTCCTATACGCAGCGAGCTCATATCAGCTTCCCTCCCCCTTCCCTGGGGCAGACAGCCAATTGCCACCCCCTGGTGGCACTCCCGACCAGAGCTGATACTGGAGCGGCCGGTGGAATCGAACCCCGATTGCAGTGGCCAGCATCGAACATTGTAACCACTACACCACCCGGGAGGCCCTGGAACTGAATTCTGAAGTGGCCCGGAGTCTGACTGACCTGAGCCAGGCACAAATCCGACAACGATTTCAATTTTGTTTTCCGACTCGGATCGCTCGCTCAAAAACAACCGACCAAACAACAAGTTAATATTTCAAGACCTTGAGAAGCAGAGAGAAGGCGCGGTGGAGTGTACACCGTCTTCATTTCGGTCCCGCAGATAGAGTCCACCGGGCCTTCGTCTTCGGAGAGCGTCATTATCATTTATTAATCACACTGGCTGGCTGCTGTGTGTTCTCAGTTTGAGAGGAGGAGGAAAGTTGTAAAGAGCTGGACTTCTAAGCTCGCCTAGGGGCGGAGAACGAGAATCACAGAGGGAAACATACGCACTTGACCTGACTGATACTGCCCGGAATAAAAAAGATTAATAACATCGCCTCCACACATTAAATTAAAGGGGGAAAAAAAGGAACAAATGCATCTTTCATATTTTTTTTCTATGCATAGAAAATGAGTGTCAAAAAAACAGGGAGGAGGAGGGTCATAAATAAATTAAACCAAAAGAAAAAGAAAAAAAGTTGAAGGATGCAACTCCCGTCTCGGTAAACGGAGATGGAAACACGCGCGATGTCAAAGAGGCTCTTGCTCTTGTTTTTTTCCTTCCCCCTCTCTCTCTCTCTCTCCGCAAACTGCACTGTGATGCCCATGTTTCTGTAGGGGCTCACCGTTCAATAATGGATCAGGGTTTGTGCATCACCTGCAAGCAGGTCCCTGTCCTCTATGATATCACTGCAGTCGTCACAGCAACATGTTCCCGAAAGTACAGACACGGCAACAAAAGAAACAAGATGGAGGCATTTGAGCCGAGCAGGAAAAGCCCTCAGGCTAGGAAGTAATGAGTGTTCCTTTTTAAAGACAGAGCTTTGACTAGCTCCTCAGAAACTGTCTCTTCTATTCATAAATCCAGAAAATATAATTTGCTTATGAGTGAAATAACAATGTCAGACCCAATAAAGAAAAACTCTTGTCTGGGTGGATTTGTCAGCTGGATTTTTTCAATGTAATTTTTTAATTTATCCTTTATTTAACCAGGGAAGTCACATTGACGTGAAGTATTTCCTCAGGTGGCAGTGAGGTCTTTAATTGCCCTATATTGCCCTCATGCACCCTCAAACCCCCCTGCCCACTCCCACCATGTTGAAACAGTCACTGCTATTGAAATCCTTTCCTGATACGAGTTGATCTTCTAGTTAATGCACAACGTCAGTCAACCTTAAATGTTTTATAGACATTGGATTGACAATTAGATGTGTCAGTACAACATCTGCGCACACATTCACACACATACACAGACACACACACACACATGCGCACGCAATACAGGTGCCCACAGATCACCTAGATCAGTCAACCCGTGTGTCATCCTTATGGTGGAAATAAATTATAAGTATCTTTTTTTATTTGTAATGATACTCTACTTAAAATGGGGCTCAAAATAACTGTGTGTTTTACAACAAATCTCTTTGAGTGTTAAAGTCCCACCTTAGTCAATGTGTGTTAATTGTGGAAATCTTTTTTTAAATGATACTCTACTCAAACTCAAAATAAGTGGTCATACAACAATCACATAGTCCCGTTAAGGCATTCACTTTTTTTCTAGCTACCTACTGCCTCTCAACCTTGGAATACCAAAATAATGTCAAATCGGCTGGCTGTAATCAAAGGCACATTCAAATGATGCCAGCTTTAGTACACCAATGATTGAACGTATCCAACGCAAGGCATCTCGTTTTGACTCAAAATGCACATACAAATGACAAATAATTACTTTTACAATCAACTCATTAAGTATGAAGCAAAAAGTTAGCCTTGGTTATTTATGAACTTGGTAAATATGGTAGTCAAAGTTAAGGACAAAGTCACATCATGGCTAGATTGAAAGTGTTTTCACTTCTTAAGCAGGGCAAGCTAACTCTGTTTCTCTCAGATTACTCACCTCACCTGATACATTAATGATTGAAGTACATCATTAGGCATCTCCTTTTGACTCAAAATGCACACTGCTTATGAGTTACAAATAATTACTTTTACGATGAACTCATTAAGCATGGAGCAAAAAGTCAGTCTTGGTTAATTATGGACTTAACCAAGCTAACTCTGTTTCTCGCCTATGTCTTAGCTTTGGAAATGCAGAATTATTGGTCTCCAGGACATGTCTAAAGACACTGCTTCAGGATGGTCAGGCAGGTCGTCCGTCTTGCAAAACGTATGGCATTAAACAATAAGGTTTCGTTTAGGCCTTGTGTCAGTGAGTTTGGAGAATGTAGAACAGCTGTAAATAAGGGGATGGGGGGATGTTTGGATGGCACGGCTGCCAGAAATGTTTGAGACTCAAATGACATGCTCGCCCCTTGCGATGCAGCAAGGAGTTCTTTGAAACAAACCGCATTTTCGGGACGGCCTCTTAAGCGATGCCATACTGAGACACCAGAGCACGTTTTCCTCTCGTAACGGGAGGGGCCGCGAGATAGACACACGCACAATCTCATCTCCCTTTTCTCCTTTCTTACCCCTTTTCATTTGCTTTTTCCCCCACACGAATATTTATTTTGCACAGAAACAAAAAAAAACTATTTTCTAATTCGGCTGTTGTTCTGCCCGCTTGCCAGACACCTCGGGCGTCGCTGCCTGCGATTCCCATCGCGCTAGCTCTGATGTTTTTCGCCGTGGGGAGATAGAAAAGGCTATCTGAGAGGAACCTTCCCTACAGCCAGAACCTCTTCCTGATCCTGTTCTAGGGTCAGTGAGCACTTCAGGTCAAGCAGTTCCACCTTCCCTTTCTCTCTCCCCTCCTCCCTCTCTCTCTCTCCCTGCTGGCGTAGTGGCTGGGGGCACTAGAGCACGGGGAAGACTAGCCCCTGTGTCTTCTGTAATCAACATTTTCAGCTGCAGGGGGGAGCGGGGTGGAAGAGTTCATGGTGTAGTCCCCGCTGACTGACATTACTGAGCTTGTGGTCCCTGCGATGGGGGTGTGGGCCGGGGGTGGGGGGTCACACAATACGCAGGAGGTCTTCTTTTTTATGATAAAATCACAAAGAGAAAATGTAATGGAAACTCGTTGGAAATAAGTTCCTGCGAGGTGCAGAATATGATACTGAAACGTGGAAAAAAACTCAGAAAATACAGTAAGTTATTGTAGGAGAATTTTTATAATTTTTATAAGCAATCATTTAGCATTTTAAGTTAGTCTTTTGTTGTGTTCCCCTAATGTTCTGTTTTTTTTAACTCTAACAAACTTATGAGAATAAATGGGAATGAATGTGAAAGAAACTTGAATCTAATTAAAGGATCTTTAATTGTAAAAAAATATATAAAATAAAAAAGCTAAAAAGCTGTTCTGTTACAGTTTTAGCTAATTAATAATAATAATAATAATAATTGTAATAATAATAATAGTAATAATTAATAATAATTAATTATTATGATAGCACTAACTATTTGCTTAAGAGATAATAAGCCATACAGCATGTTTATTATTATCTTCTTAACTGTCATTATGAATCAGACACTAACAGCTCATGTGCCGATTCAGGTGAGCTTTGTGGACTGGAACATGCACATTCTAAACCTGGTTGAGCCAGCCAGTGAGGTATACATCTAGTGGCTCAAAACTGAAACCCAGGGTCATTCTACTGGCTTGGGGACCCAGGGTTCCTTGTGGGGGGGGGGGTCTAATTTATTTTTGTTTGTATTGGGATGGTGAGGGGGGTAGATTGGAACCTGCTAAATATAAAATTAATATGAGGTAGTCCAGTACAGTGCAACAACCCTAATACTGTTTTCGTATCTGTCATATAAAAAAACACTCAAACCTTTAGAGACTGTATTCAGAATTCAGTTTTCAGCTCCCTTAGAATAAAAACATGAATACTGCAATACCGCCAGAGAGGACAAAACCTTAGGGAAGGAAAGGTGTAAAAGGCCCTAATAGGTGTGTTTACAGATTCATCGTCAGGATTGACAGCCTGTAGAACTCTCCCTCAAACGATGGCCCGTAGGTGCCTTCCTGTCACCTGACCAGAGGCGTTCCTGCTGCGAAAAATCCCTTCTAATTACTGGCCCCTCTGGGGACCGCATCACCGGGAAAAGGTAGTTTTCCTGACCTTTTGGGTGCACCTGGGGGCATTCCTCCTGGACGCTGGGTCCCGTGAACATTCAGTCATCAATCGTGACCTTTTATGGGCGTGTGAAGCGCAGGCTGGCCGGCGCGCCGCGCGCGGGGCTAATGCTAATGCGGGCCGGTAATTAACGCTCGGGCCGGCTGCCTCTGCGGGGACGGTTTAGCAGGTGCACAGCTTGGTCACTCTGGCGGTGGAGACGGGGGGAGGTTGGAATTAGCGGCGTTGGTGGCGTTGCAGGTGGTTTTGTGCCTGGGTTTAGGCGGCGAAGGGAGTTTGGGAGGGCTAATTAAGTTGCAGTGAATAGATTTTGCGTGAACACAAGCCTGTTTAGAATCTGTCGAGTGCTGTCTGACTATCGTGCTTGACCTTTATACATTTTTTTAACCGTGTTTGGGGGCGAAGGGAGAATATGGAGGGCATTGCCGGTGCATATTCTGTGACATAATTGCTTTTTCAATGAAAATTATAAAAAAATGTCATTGTTTTGCGATCATTAAAAAGACATTTAAAGTGTGAATCTAAATAATTATATAGTATATAATGTGTGTTTGTGATTACGTTATGAAAATGTGTCTGGCATTTCAGGTCGTTTCAGTACAGAGGGAAACCAGATAAAACCAAATTAAATCAGAGCAAATGATGAATAAAACAGTACCATTGTTAAATATACACAAAGTGTACATTTCCCCCTACTCTCACCACTGTGTGTTCATTGTATAGTCATACAGACATTGCTATACTAAATACCATTACTTCCTGGTTCCCTTTTTTTTACAGCAGCAAATGAGTCAGTTTAAGGTGAAGACAGGAAGACAAGGAAATGTGTTTGCTGTGAGGAACCATTTCTGTTTAGGTTGATCAGTGCACCTGTTCAGATATATTTAGTTCCATTTTGTTCAGCCATCTTTACAATTAAAACATGATTATAGATAACTCACTCCAGGGGAAACTGTTTACAGTAGGCTGGGACAGACTACAGAACTCAGAGTACTCAGAGTTTGGAGATGAAGCAGATTTTTTTTTTTTTTCAGTTAATACAATTTTAAAAACGATAAAGTTAGGCACAAACCTCAAAGAAGAATCCATCCCTAAATTATCTTGCGGACATTCTTGTGTATACGCAGCTCGAGGGAGAATTTGCCCCCAAGCGCTGGTACAGGACGGCAGCTTCCACCTACACCGTGTACGCACGGCCTCGGTTGATTAAGATAAACTTTTCTCTCCTGGGAGTGACGCTTGTTCTGTACAACGTGCCTCCCCCCCAAAAATATATATTTTTTTTTAAATCTGAATTTCAATTGTGAAAATGACAGCTGGTGTGGTCAGCCATGAGTGACGTCATGATTGTTGACAAGGAGCTTCCATCTGCTTTGGACAAAACCCAAACGGTTCCATCCTGAAATTCATCTGCTGCTGTATGATTTACTTTGTGGAACAACAGGTACCGTACACAGGGACAAACTGCCAACTGCTGTTAATATTTCTCCCATGTAGCTGTGGAGCCGTCAACCTCACCCAGGTGGACTTATACAATTACACTACTTACGTATACTATTAGTTTTACAGTTTTACATCATTAATATTTTGTAATAAGTTTGTGATACATAAGTAATGCAGATTTTTAGCAACGGTGCCACGGCACTTCCTACCAGACTGCAGCCTATCAGCGTACGGTTAAACGTCCAGTTATTTAACCAACGGACTGCAGCGACAATGCGTTTGCGCCAGAGGATATATATATAAACACCTACGCTGTGCTGGATCAAGAGTGTAGCAACACTTTCTGTGCCGACAGCAGGTAAACAGGTTAACATTCTCGAAGACGAGGGGAGGGATGCCATCTCTCAGATGGGAACGATCATTCATTTAAAATGTGAAACATTGTGAAACCATATGGAAGAGATACCATATTTTTCAGTTCTGAGAAAACAAGACTTTGCCTGTGGCCTCAATGGTGTGCCAGAAATATGTCTATAAATCCCCCAAATTCCCCCTCTGTCACATTTTATTAGTAGCACAGGTTTTCTTTGGTCATTGTGTGTTTTGGAAGAGAGGAATTTCAAATTAAAAGCATGGCACCTTTTTCTCTAGGACTGTAGCCAGTGCCAATGACGAGAGCAGATCCTTTTAATGCCTTTTACTGAAACTATAAATAAAGGGAGAGTATTAAACCTGGAGAAGTAGAAGAGGAAAATCTTGATTTTATTTTTCTTGGAAATAACACATTGCACTTAAAGAGTTCAATGAATTAAACGGTATAATATTCTAAATATTATATGAATATAAATATATTTGAAAGAATAGTATTTGCAAGACACTCCAGAGAACCTACAATCAATTCCCAGCTATTATATATCTCCTGCAATCAATTCCCAAGTAAACACATTTTAGTTAAAAATTAGTTTTATAAAATTAAAGGCTTTCATTATTTTAGAGCGTCAGAGTGAAAAAAAAAAATTACTTGTGAAAATATCTGTTAATTATGACCTATATATTATACATACATTTTATCTTCGATCCTGCATTATATTTGAAGGACTAGAGAGAATAAATGCATAAACAGGCACATTAATGAATGCAGACATTTGCGAATGTGTTCTTGCACAAATGTATGAACGCAAATTCAATTATATAGTCTGACAAATTTATTTTGAAGTCTTAAGATCAAATATCTACTTTTTCTATCCATCCAATTTCAGTTTTCATATGGACATTAATAAACACAGATGAACGTGACAAACAACATGTAAAATTACATTCATTCATAAATAACATTAATCTTCATATTTTGTCCTCTGTTTTAAAAATAAAAATAAAACACCAGTTCCAATTTCTAGAAAATTCTTGAGAAATGCATGTTTTTGTCTCCCAGCTAAACAACACAATAAAGTAAATAAGCATTGAAAGGAGCAGTACGACCACTGCTGATACATTTCACATTCTACGTTTCGCCATCAAGCTTGAATCTATTCCATCACTCTCACCCACCTCACCTGGGTATTGGATTATTTAAATAAAATATGAATAATTAATGATGAGAGATAGATTGGGCTGCAATGTAATAATGAGCAACCCCCCCCCCCCCCCACCCTGCCCTCTAGTTGTTCGTGCCTGCCCGCGGTTTGATACCCGTCTCTACCAGACCGGCCCTGGTTGTCAGCCCCAAGCGGGGGCGGTGTTTGGCTGTCCGCCCCAGGGGGAGGCGGGAGGGTGAGCCGGCTCAGGTCTGCCGTGAGGCACGTAAGGGTGACTTCAGAACGTGGGTGGGGGCGAATTCCATCTCAAATGAAGAGGTGTTCGCTGCCCTCGGAGAATTAGCTTGCCTCATAGAGACGAGCGGCGGACTTGTGTGGGGAGGGTAAATCAAAATAAATAGAGGGTGTAATTGGCTACAAAATTGGGAGGAAAAACTGGAAAATAAATATTTTAGAAAGAAAGGACTGTTTTAAATCGTGGAGGTGAGGAAGCTGGAGCTGTTTGTTTCGAAGCGCGGCCTGGCAGACACACGGGGGACCAGGGCCCAGGCAGATTACTCTGACGGCAGGGGGGAAAAAGTATAAAGGCTTTCACGGACTCCGTGGGTCTTTGGGCTGCATGCATACCCTGCACATTCCATGTGTGCAGAGAAAAGAAAAAAAGAGTGAAAGAGAAAAAATAAATAAATACATTTTAAAAAACGACAGCTTCTTACAACTGATCAGGAGGGTGATGGTGATTGGCTGGTCTGGGCTAGTTTGGCCAGGGCCAGATTTAGCATGACGCCTGGGTCTTTGCTGCCGGCTGTACAGGTTGGCCCGGACTCTGGTGGGGAGCAGATGGCCAGCCAAAGCTTGTAGTCACACTTACCTTCCCTGCTAAATCCCTAATCCCTTCATGGTCACTCCTCCAAGGCAGATTTTTGGAGGCAAAAAAAAAAAAAAAAAAAGTTACAATCTGGACGGGCGCACGCCGCTGCCAAAAACGCTCGCAGCACAGAAATGCAAATAAGCCTATTTGTGTTGTACCCCCGCCAAAGCACTGCTTCTTCAGAGTAATTAAGATACCGTGGAAAAATATTTGTAAATGATCGATAATACGATATAAATAAGTCACAACTGCGGCAGACAGACCCCCCCCCCCACCCCCACGTGGCACACATTGTTCGGTGATATCGGGATGCGGCGGTCACGATTACGTCGGATCCTGTTACGCCAATCTCCCTTGGGTTCTGACCCGGGCGGTTAATGCGATCCATCTTTAGTGCTCGCTACTCGATTGCTTTCGTCTGCTTTTTTAGCTGATTAAGGCCGTGAAATTCGCCACACGACAAGGGGAACGCCACTAACGCACGGTGTGGATTGTTACTTATTATTGTTTTTCCTTCCCACGGATGCCGCTCCCCTTTTGAAGGGGAACAGCTTGTAGTGCACACAAAAGGCCAGATCGATAACGGTTATCTCGGCCCCCGGGAAACCTGGGTGACGCGGCTCAGCTGTGTGAGCTGGCCCTCACCGAGCGTCCGACAGATGCTGCTACCAGTCGAGTGTTTGCGTCTAAGCGGCGCGCAGATGTTAACGTGCTTGTTTTAGATGCAGTTTCCGGGTAATCACTCAAAGGTAAACAGAGCTCCTCCGATGGATGGCTAGAATTTGCGTCCGAAACGTGTGCCGATGGGTGAGTTAATCGTTCCCAAACATTCCCAAACGTTCCTAAACCAACTGACACACTGGAGGCACAAATAACATGGAGCATCAGTATTCCGTAATCATACAGAAATGTGTGATAATTCCGTTAGATAAATCACTGTGAGACAGTGTCTGATCTACAGATCTTTTCTATGAAATTATGTTGCTCTACTACTTCATGCAAAATATAGGTTATATATATATATATACATTAGTGGACGTATGCATGTGTAATTTAGAAAAAGTATTTTCTGATACACCCCATTGACTGCAGGGCATCACCTCCTTTGTCAGAGGGGCAATGGGACACTAGTGGTGAGGCGATATAACCTGTCGAATGTCAAGCCTGTCGAATGTCACCACCAGAAAGGCCAGTAAGGGACCACATGGTGTCCTGGTCAACAGCGCCTTTGTGCCATCTGGGCCAATCACAGGCTGACTCTGTGCACCGCTGCTCGCTACCTGGGCCAATCACAGCAAGCGACTTCTGACCTCGCCAGCTTTCTTCTGGAGCAGTTGCCCGAGACAGTGTTTTTCCCCACCATCAATAAAACCAAATGATGGAGCTTCTTATGGAAGAATGGTGTTGCATCCCTCCAATAGAGTTCCAGACACTTGTAGAATCTATGCCAAGGTGCATTGAAGCTGTTCTGGTGGCTCGTGGTGCCCCAACACCTTACTAAGGCACTTTCTGTTGGTGATTCCTTTATTCTGGCAGTTACCCGTATTAGCGTTGCGTAGCGATGAACTGCGAAAGAGAGAAAGGAGCACAACCCGAAAGCACAAACGATCATTCTGTGAGCCCTGCGAAAACCACCGAGTTTGCCACATAGCTCGTAGGGTAACATATTGCAGAGTGGAATAACCTCGGGTTGTGTGGGATCTGGGATTGCACCTGTGGGTATTTGGATTGATCGGGATGGCTGAGTGTGACTCAGAGTGAAGCAGAGGGCTTGCTAATTGGCCCTGGAGTGCAGCTAATATCTCAGGATTCTGCGAGACCCACATTTCTAAAGCGCCGTAAATCAATTAAAGGAACAGTGATCTGCTTCTCTTACGCGGGGGAGAGAGAGCAAAAAAATGAGAAAAATCTGTGTTTGTTATCCTCTGGCATGCCCGTCGCTGCTCCAGCCGTCCGAAGGAAGCAATAATAGGAGCATTTGTGAAACTGCGCTCCTGAGTGGTCCTGAAGCTGCTGCTCGTAGCCTCTGCTACGAGGGAACGTTCCAGTGATTTACATATTTCCGTTCTTAAATTTCCGTAAAATTAAACATTCCTGATACAGTCTGTTTAATTGGTAAAGTGGATTTTCAATTTAAAAAATTAAAAAAATTAATAAAAAAGGAAATCAAATGATTATACTAGAGAAAGGAGGAGAAGTGAAAACACAGATTATCTGCGTAAAGGCCTGAGTGTTGTTTCTGTGTGACAAGATCACAGACCTTTTCACTGTCGATGGGAGAGCTCAAAATACGACATCGAGTTATTTTGGTTTGTTTTTTCAGCAAATGCACATGCCCAAATGGAACACAGCTTTGTGCATTATCTGTGTCTGTCTGTCTGTCTGTCTGTCTGTCTGTCTGAGGGTTCCCTAGCTCACAGAGGGAGAAAAGGCTTTTTAAATATTTATCCGTCAGGAATGACCAGAAATAACTACATTTGCCTGATATTTACACCTCACTCATTATGACAAGATCTACTTTATGATTTAGAGGTCAAATACAACCACAAATGTAAACACAAAACCTCCTGTTGGATAATCACAGTTGCAACACAGTTGTAGCAGCGGATAGGTTACTGAAAAAAATACTGTGGGTAAAGGCTTGTCAAAGACCTGTTCTGTTTTTATTTAAAACTAGTCAAAGACCTGTTCTGTTTTTATTTAAAACAAGTCAACGATCTGCTCATCGGAAAAAAAATGGGTTGCCACGAGCGAGTTGATAACTACCTGTCATGAGACAGGTTAGCCGTAATTGCCTTTGTTAGGCTTTGTGTAGCCAGCTAACGCAAAGATACCCTGACTATGTTGAACTTCCTTCGTGAGACAGGCCCCTGTTTTGTTTGTATATAAAGGTAGCCAAAGACCTGATTTGTTTTGTTGTTTGCGCTCCAATCCACTGAAATATGGACGAGCAGGACCCAGGCGTTGCGCTCACCGAAGAACGTCTTTTTAAAATGTATTTACAAACGGCTTCATCAAAGAGCGCTCACTCCCTCTGCGCACGCTGAAACAGATTTGTCCTGACATCAGCGGCGTGGGGTGGTTAGGCTGCCGGGGCTGGGATCCCAGATTAATGTGTGTTCAGGTTGTGTGTGTGTGTGTGTGTGTGTGCATCGGGCACCAGCGACTCCTGTCAGGCCTTTAGTTTATGAATTAATACCTGTCAGCTGCTCGCTGAGCTCTCCATGGCAGGTTTTCCAGGTCATTCCACCATCTGCCATCTCTCTCCTCTGCGCCTCCACATTAGCACCTGATTGAGTATAACAGGCCCAGCGGGGAAGCTTGCTCTACGAGCCCACAGGGAGAGGACTGGGGAACGGAGGAGGGAGGGAGTGAGGGAGGGAGGGAGGGAGGGAGGGAGGGAGGAGGGGGCATATCACCTGCGAGCAGAAGATTTAATCAGTGCCTAAGCGCTCGAGATGGCTGGCACAGCCTCCAAATTAATTGTGGTTTACGGCCCGCCTTGATTTCTTTATTTATTTGAACAGTGGGGCTTTTTTTTCCAGGAAGCAGAAGGGAGATTTTCTGCGTCTATCGCACACAGCGCTAGCTTCAGTCCGTCCAGGCAGGCCAGGCAGGGAGGGATTTGCATAAATAGTTGAAAAGGTTAGAACAGGAAGCCAAAAATGTCACAATCTGAGAATTATTGGGGAGCTACATTACTGACTGGCTGGCTGATGTCACTTTTCCTCTTTGCTTTCCACTGTGAACGATATTCCTATTGAAGTCTGACCTAGTCATAGAAAGTGGTGCAATGCCTAACAGTTTGTGTGCTCGCGTTTCCCAAAGGAGAGAAGGTATCTATGGGGCAGCCTGTGAAACCACACAGCTTGGTTAAACTGCTTGCACACGCGCACACACACATACACACACACACAAAGCACACACTTTATTAATCACCATGCTAAGGCAAGGATTTAAACCCTGAACAGCAGATTTCCAGTGAAGATTACAACTCCAAAATGAGCTTCTTTGACTAAACCAGGAGACTTAACCCTGGCAAAATATGTGGATCTCTGCTTTACACTGTGTGCTGTGCACTTTCCGATGTGGAATCCCGACAGTTTCCACGATGAACCAGCAAAGAGACACGCTGTTAACCCTGAAAGACCTGCACACATAACCACAATGATGTCTGCCCCATTTTCTCAAGCAGCTTTTCCACATCTCATTTTATTTTGGGAGAGTTCAGTGGAAAGAACGAGGGAAAGGTTCTGGAGAGGAGACCAAGGCCCTAGACACAGAGCGAACCAGCACATTTCATTGCTCCTGATTGAAGTTAATATCAAATTTCCTGGACAGAAATCAAATGAAGGATCACAGGCCTGCCAAGGAAAGTATTTACTTCAAATTTCCTGGACAGAAATCAAATGAAGGATCGTTGTTTTACATCATCTTAATAAGTAGTTGTTTTGTCTTGGTGCTGTTCAAACACTTTCCCTGACCCCTGTTTAAAGTATATCACACAAAGTTGTGCATTTACAGTCATTTTTCTCACACAAATGACATATACCACTGACATATGCTCGAACAATGCATATATGTTTTTTAAAAAGCAGTTCAGTTCAGTTCAGAGTTGATGCTGAACACTCCATCAGAAGTGATATGGTTTGTGATAAATTAGTATTCTCCGCACGTTTCCAAGAAACACAGCACCAACCCCTTTTCTCCTGTTCTTTCACCCCCAGCCCCCAGCTTATTAAAAAACATCCCATGATGTTAAAAGGTTTGATACATCTCTGCAGAAATGATGTTGCTAATTGGAAATAATTAACTCTGCCATCTAGAGAGCTTCAAAGTTTCATTGTTCCTTTATGAAGCAACGTAATTAATGTTTTATTTAACAGTAAAATGCTAAAATTTTAGCTCACAAATATGATTCATCTTTTCCCTGCACCACTCTTAAATATTAATGGCTTTATTCAATAGAAGGGTGAGATTTTTAAATCAACTGAAATTAAATACCCATGCTTTGTTTTTTCTCGTGAAGATAATATCATACTTTGCATTCTTTGCTTAGTGACACATGATTCATATTGTTAAGTTTTAATTAAGTTCTAATAAGTTTTGTGAATCGTAACCAGGATGAGAGCTGTATGCATTCAGGTGCGTCAAGCATCACGCGACATGTTAGTTTGTGTAATAAATTACTTGCTTAATGACTGCATTTTCATTTAGCCTTCTCAGAGTAATTGTGTGAATGTATAAACATTTGATATTGCAGTTCTCATAAATATCCCTGTCTGTGTGTGTGTGTGTGTGTGTGTGACTGTGTGTGTGTGTGTGTGTGAGTGTGTGTCTGTGTGCAGTTGTCAGATTGAATTTAAATCCTGGGTTTAAAATGTCAAATAAACTCACATTTGAGTTTGATGTGTGCAGAGGCATCGCCAGAGTTTAACATCTTACTTATGTTCCATACTTTCATACTTTTGACTCTGTGTCTTGTCTTTGCGGAGGGCTTGATTCATTTAGAGAGGTACTTGCAGTCATGTTCGTTTGGGGCGACTGCCGTGCCAGTCGATGGTGTTGGGGGCGAAAGGCACGTGAAGAGTATTCTTGGAGAAGTCCTTTCCCCCGTTTTGACAACTTTCAACTCCGACGGGTTTGTCTGAGAAAGTTCTGGGTCCCTAATGTTTATTTAATCTATTTGAGTTATTTCGCAATTATGTACAATTTTTTGGATCGTGGCAGAGAACGACCAGTGCCAACCTATCCCGTTGAGCAGCGCTGTCATTTTTACAAATACTCTTTACTCCTGATTAAATGGCCTTTCTCACAAGAAACTTAAACACACCCTGCCACTTCACAACAGAGCGCACACACACACATGCACGCACGTATCAGGATTAATATCAACACGGATGTATAATTTTTAGTATCTGTATGCGCACAAGAAGAGATTCTGACGTTCTGAAGGCGGCATTATGTTTGGGAAGGGGCTTACTGGACAGTGTTCATTAGTGGACTGAATAGAAGCGAGATGTTGCGTGCAGACGGGTCGACATGCAACCGCGCAATTCTGATAATCTGCATCTCATCTCTCTCTGCTTTTAAAAGATGCTTAGTGTGTCGTTAAGCAGTCTCTTTGTGACTTTGATCAAACTTCACACGAGAGTGTCCTTATCTAAAGTCAGACAAATAGATTTTGGCATAAGCCAGATATTACAACATTAATCCTTTATGCTGTGAGGAGTAGATAATTTTTTTGGGTGGCGGTGGAACTGGGTATGTCCTATAGAAGATTTTTTTTTTAAGAATGTGTTCTAAGACCTGTCAGGACAAGTGTGTGTGAACTCGTTTCTCATTTAACATGACCGGACAAGGAAACAGATCTGATCCTGCTGCAGTGGATTGCAGCTGTAGATGAATAAAGTACAGTCAAATAAATAAGTAGATTAAAATTCTCGGGTTGGTTTTAGATGTCTTGCTCTTTGAGCTTCAAGAAAGGGCTGTTTTTGGAAAATATTGACAAAATAACCATGAATATAGTATGTTTTTGGTGGCTTTTATAGTGTCTCTTTTTGGGGGGAGGTGGAACTGTTTTGGATTACCTTCTGCCAATCTACCATTAAAGGTCACCAAGGGTGGTTCTGTGAGACAGTGGAACCCAGGCAGTGTGTTCGCTGTCAGGCTGGGACTGTTCATCGAAACCAACAGTGTCCCCCGAGGTTCATTCTCCAAAATACTTCATTCACTTTTCAAGTTTTTGAAACTGAAAATGACTTTCAAGTGTTAAACGACCATCGTAGGCTGAGCCACACATTGTTTTGTTTTTTTGTTCAAAAAGCAGCAGCAGAAAACCACGGCCTAAAGGAGGAGGTTTATTGGTTCAGACAAATGAAAAAGGTGTTCCCCCTCCCCTCCCCTCCCCTCCCCTCCCCTCCCACTCTCGCCCCCTCAGCTTTAACGACGTGTCTGATTTTGTTTAGCAAAGCACTGCGGCTCCATCTGGCAACGCATTGGCATGCTCCGCTCACTAAATAAATCTCGCTGCTGCCGCCGACGGAATGAAACACAAGGGGAGCGCAGAGCTCGCTCAGAGCCGGACGCCGTGCGCAGCGCACGCTCCCTCGCTCCCTCGCTCCGATAACACGGTTTTATTTATCCGTTTGCTTTTTGTCAGGAGGAGTAATAAATGCCTATTAGGTCTTGGGGGGGGGGGGGGGCTTGATCTGGAGTCGTATAAAGTGAAATAGAGAAATGGACGAGTTAACGGATGAGTAACAACAGCGACATGTTGTGGCCCGTGTGTTACATGTGACCCTGGCCTTGGCGTGGGCAGAAGGGCGTGGTGCCTGGACAGACGGGCCAGGGCGCTCTGGAAGACGTGTCCGTACGTGACTGCATCCCCCCCCTGTGAGAGCTGAACACAACAGCTGAAGGGCTTTGGGGTGGGGGGGTAGGGGGTCGGGGACTCTCGCACACTGTCCTCTGTTTCTCAGGCCCCCCCCGGTCAGTGGGCAGAAGGGGGCCGTTCCCCGGGGGATGGGGTCTGGAATCCCGCTAACAGGAATTTTAGCACGACAGGTGCTAACGTATTTTTAGAAAAAAACTGAGAGGAGATAAAGGCGAGATCTCCCTTTTCACCAGCGCTCCCTCTCTCTCTCTCTCTCTCTCTCTCTCTCTCTCACACACACATGTACACTTACACACATGCTCACAGTCTCACAGTCACACACACACTCACACACACACACACACACACACACGCTCACACTCACACACACACACGCTCACACCCACACACGTACACACACGCATGTACACGCTCGCTGGCAGCGGTCTCTCGCGCCTCCGCATCGAAGGTGTCACCAGACTCCGGATGTCCAGGTGCGGGGAAGATACGGTTACAGTGCAGCGATCGGGCGATTCGCTGCGCGGCTGTGGGAACGCCAGCTGCCCGGCTATTTTTCAAATCTGAAATCATTCTGGACTCGCATGTCGACAGAAGGCCTCGCCATGCAACGCTGAAACAAACTCATTTCTGTGTGCTGCCACGTCAGTAAAAATGTCACTCTGGTTTTTTTTGCGTCCGGGCCCGGTACCTCCGCCTGGTTCTGAGTATCAGGGCCCGGTACTCAGCCTGAATATCAGGGCCCGGTACTTCCGCCTGGTTCTGAATATCAGGGCCCGGTACCTCCGCCCGGCTCTGAATTACTGAACGTGAGCGTGAGCGCACACCTGCTGAATGGCACGCTAACGCAGTAAGAATGAGAGTACGTAAAGTCTGAATAACTTCCATCGCACTGGTCGTCACTCTCCCTCTGTTCGGTGACCGTGTCTTCCGTGCTCTCGGTGGATACGTGTGTTATGATCCATGGCTCTGTTACAGAACGGCGTATTCATGGCTCTGTTACAGAACGGCGTATTCATGGCTCTGTTACAGAACGGCGTATCCATGGCTCTGTTACAGAACGGCGTATCCATGGCTCTGTTACAGAACGGCGTATTCATGGCTCTGTTACAGAACGGCGTATCCATGGCTCTGTTACAGAACGGCGTATCCATGGCTCTGTTACAGAACGGCGTATCCATGGCTCTGTTACAGAACGGTGTATCCATGGCTCTGTTACAGAACGGCGTATTCATGGCTCTGTTACAGAACGGTGTATCCATGGCTCTGTTACAGAACGGCGTATTCACGGCTCTGTTACAGAACGGCGTATCCATGGCTCTGTTACAGAACGGCGTATCCATGGCTCTGTTACAGAACGGCGTATCCATGGCTCTGTTACAGAACGGCGTATTCATGGCTCTGTTACAGAACGGCATATCCATGGCTCTGTTACAGAACGGCGTATTCATGGCTCTGTTACAGAACGGCGTATCCATGGCTCTGTTACAGAACGGCGTATTCATGGCTCTGTTACAGAACGGCGTATCCATGGCTCTGTTGCAGAACGGCGTTCACAAGAAGGCTCGCCTGGCAGATGTTCCCCTCGAAGTCTTGACCCGTGCGATTAACCGCACTTGAGAACGTTACACACGTATTAACCTGCGAAAGAGCGAATTGTGATTCATGCCTGGATGTGGAGAGCTTTACATGCGCTTCAGGAGAGCTGACTTCTCATCCTCCCGATCCTCCTTTTCTACACACTCACACACACACACACACACACACACACACACACACACTCACACACACACACACTCACACACACACACACACATACACACACACACACACACAGACAGACATTCACAGACACACACACACACATACAAATACACCCACACACACACCTCAACACACTATACACCTACTATATATCTTTACTCGTACACATTCTCTCTCTCACATACACACAGAGATTTTTTTTTATATGCAGGATGTTCAAATGAAGCCTGTGTGGGCAGAAGGGAATGATCTAAAGCAGCTCATCTCACATCACCATACAGACCACCCCCTCCCCTCCCCCCCCCCTTCATAAAAACTATGCCGTGGTTTTTGGACAGCCATCAATGAGGAATGACGCAGTTGTGAAATGGTGTGAAACCGTGCTGGCAAAGCCTGCTGCTATTTCCATCCGTTTACTACGAGGGGCTTCCGCTGTTGCCCGGGCACCCAGTGACGGTTTGCGTCCCAGTGCGTGGAGTAACGTACGCAAAAGTGTACTAACCTTCTCCTTCCCGGTGTTACAGGTATGGTACGCAGCTGCCTACAATGATGTCTATCACTGTATTACTGCACTGATCTCTTGAGCGAATTATGATTGTTCCTACCATGTATTCATGCACATCTTGCAAGTCGCTCTGGATAAGATAAGATAAGATAAGATCAACTTTATTTATCCCCAAGTCACACACAAAGCTCCAGTATACACATAGACAATACAGACATAATCACCAATAAGGCAACATATATTAACACAACGGCGCCTAAATGCTAAGATAAGAGCGTCTGCTAAATGCTTAAAATATAGAATGTAAATGTAAATGTACGTACGCACGCCAGTCAGCTGCGCTTGTGCGGAGCCTGTGCTCCAGCCAAAGGCTCCATGTCTGTTTCGGGTCCACGTGCCGATATGATCGAGCCCAACCGATGATGCCGGGAGGGGAGGGGAGGGGGGCGAAGACAGCGCCCCGTCACATCAAATTTAAAAAGTACTTTCAACTTGTACAACCCCAGGATGAATCGTAAGTTCCCCACAACTCTCCGAGTCCTGCTCGGTGTCGCGTCTGCATTTCATACATTTGAGTTTGGCGACTGGTAAGGACATCTAGTAAATCTTCTAACTTTATTTGATTTTAAGCGATCCCCCAAGCTAATAAATGGCATTGTCTGTGAAGTACAAACATACATAAATACATATATAAACGTATCCTCGTGTTATTCTGCCACATCTGGAATTGATGAAATAATATGTAAGCACACACATATTACTGCACTAAATATGAATAACACAATATAAAATATCGCATTTATTAAGAGGCCGCCTGTAGTCAAGCTAAATGATCCCAATGACAAGCGTAATTTCAGCGAAAACGATAAAACAACATCGCGCATCAGATTTGATATAAATCGTAAAGCGCTTAATTATTGAGCACATGGACCCTCTACATTCATCATTCTGGCGGCTCCTACACATCCTCCCCCCCCCTGTTCCATATGCCACTCAGAGTGCACAAAGGCGAGTACGCGCGCAGACATGTCACAGATTGAGGCGCTGCGAGCCAAAAGGCCGAGTGGTTCTGGCTCCGGCAGCGCGTCCAGATTCCCCGCCACCCCTCCCGACCCGCGACACGCCAAACGCCGCTGAAATCGCGCAGAATTGAAATAAACGGCCTTAATAATCATAAGACCATGAGAATACATGATAATACATAATGAGGAGAACGGGCCGTTCAGCCCATCCAGGCTCCTCATCTTAAGAGTATCTAGTAGTATCTAGTAGTCCAAGTGTTTTTTCTGCCTCATTACGTGTCAACGTACGTTAATTGTGTGAGCGCGCTGGATGTCTCTAGATTTCATTGGCCGCCGATAAGACCGGGGGGGGCTGGACGTCACACCACAGAGACGGGCCTGTGGACAGTACACAGGCGTAACTGCCTGGAAGGGCAGGGTCTTATGCAACGGAGACGCCAGTGTGTTTATTTCAAGCAATGGGACGAAGGTCAAGAGAATATCATGCTAGCAGACAACGCAAATTAAAAACAAAGAAAAAATAGTTTGTGGAATATATTCTTAATGTCCCTGTGCCAATTTCCATCACGATGAACTCAAATGCAATCTGATTCATAGTCAGTCACATAAATAATATTCCACTAATGGCAGCAACTAAAAAAAATAATATAAAAAATGCTTTTGTTGAAGTTCAAACAGCCCCTAGGATCATTGAATATAAAGCTGAGGGTAACATTAAAGTCTTGTTTTTGAACTCTTCCCACTCTTGAGTGGTAAACAAGAACATAAACGGAGCCATGCATCAACACGCCTGTCACCTCTGAGTGGTGGGCGCCTTGTGATTTGTTTACGGTCCGCCTTGTAACAAAAACAAGCTTTATCATATTTATTTGATTATTTTAACCCCGGGGGGGTGGGTAAATGTGGAATGAGGCCTGACAGTCTGCGTACTCCACCAGTATCTTTGTTTGGAGAATGCAGGCAGCTTCTGAAGTGGATTAATACCGAAGGATGGGAGTGAAGGGGAACCCGGAGCAGGCGCCACTGTGTCTTCCCCTACCACGCTGCAGATGCACAGCCACTGTGTTCTCGCTCACCAGTTCAAAGCCAAATCCCCAATGACATCCATGAGCCACCCCCAAACCCCGAAACCAACCCCCCTCCCTCCACACTCACCACCCGTACCCTACTGTCTCTGGATCCAAGGGCACACCAGGAAAGACATCATTCCAGACACAAGCCCATTTATATTTACGACAACATTTTTTTGAAAAGCCCAGAGATCGCACAAATGCATTTCGACAACGAACTGCGCCTCGAAACTGTTCATCGTGTTTCTGTACGAAGAAATTGATTAACAGATAATGACAGCCTGGGATTAGACGGGCAAAACTCTGTAAACTTATAGGCTTGTCACGGCTCGAAAAATGAAAAATTGTTTTGTGTTTTTGAGATTTTTTTTTCTTTTCGGGGGGGTTAGGGGGCGAATGCTTGTTTCAGTCCACAGAAGCGGGGCTGTGGGAATGGAGGTAGTGTCGGACTTGGTCTGAAAATCTGAAAAACGATTAAACTCACACCAACAACCCATTTACCAATCAGCCAAGACAATGCAATTGTAGGACAAACGTGTAAAAAAAAAACATTCAGGTAGCTGAGCAGCTACTGTTTGAGTAGCTGTACCAAACTGTTACAGTTAAAAGCCACACTTTTTCACTTGCACATTGACAGCATTTTTAAAATCCCCCCACCCCCACTTATTTGGGGTGGAGGGGGCTCCTCTTCTTAGCACTGACAAAAATATGTACCCAATTTCCAAAGTTAATCCTTGTAAGGCCACTGGCGTAATCTGTGGGGGTGATCGGTCGTTCTCGACGCCCTCCACCACCCTGTCCCACAGCACAGATGATCAAATCAGACAAACCAGCCATGGAGTCTCGTCCAATGTTGTTGGTGGGCCACGCCGCGCAGACCACAAACACGGTCTCAAGTCATTAGCAATTACGCCAGAGGCGCCTGCCTCCTCCGCCCGGGACTTTAAGCTGACGTTAAGGTAACGTCTGTGGTGATTCAAGACATTTCTCAAAGGCTTTTACAGTCACGAGTCCTGGGCTTTTGTTGCTCAGGAGCCATTACGAGACTGCGCTGAGGTCTGGCAACTTCTATGCGAGGCAGTTTTTGGAAACGTCTGGATTACGGTTTGTGAGAAAGGAGTCACGCAAAAGGAAATAAAA
The DNA here is from genome assembly GCA_029706075.1 of Aldrovandia affinis. Taxonomy (NCBI): domain Eukaryota; kingdom Metazoa; phylum Chordata; class Actinopteri; order Notacanthiformes; family Halosauridae; genus Aldrovandia; species Aldrovandia affinis. Next base: position 1,349,017 of record JAINUG010000133.1, on the reverse strand, counting down.
CCAACAAAAAAACGCACTATTAGAATTGATAAGTCTTTCTGCGAATACCATTAGCCCCGCAGGTATTGGGAATGTGGTCAGAACGGTCGCGTCCTGTGCGTTTAGGAGCTTGAACTCTCCTTAATTAATGCCTTTTCTCCCCAGCGCTATTTACATTTGAGAGTCTGAGGCGCAATTATGGTTTTGAAACGCTGTCCAAGTCACATTTACTGAGCAGGAAGCGTATGAACATGGGGAAATAGCCACCCTTCAAATGAAACGGGATTTTCCAGCCAAACCCTTGGAAGTGTTTGAGCTTCCATTGATTGGCGTTAACTGGCTGGGTGTGACTGACTCCAAGCAAGTGGGAGGGAGGGAGAGAGAGAGTGAGGGAGGGAGGGAGGGAGAGAGAGAGAGAGGGAGAGAGAGGGAGAGAGAAGGAGAGAGAGGGAGGGAGGGAGGAGAGAGAGAGAGAGAGAGGGGAGAGAGGAGAGAGGGAGAGGGAGAGAGAGAGGAGAGAGAGGGAGAGAGAGAGAGGGGGAGAGAGAGAAGGAGCGAGAGGGAGGGAGGGAGAGAGAGAGAGAGGGAGGGAGGGAGAGAGAGAGAGAGAGAGAGAGGGAGAGAGAGAGAGAGAGAGAGAGAGAGAGAGAGAGGGAGGGAGAGAGAGAGAGAGAGGGAGGGAGGGAGCGGGAGAATAAGTGTAAAAGAAGGACATTTGTAAACTGTAGGGAGCAGCAGCAGCCTTTAAAAGAGGCGCGTTGGCAGGGGCCGTGCAGCGAGTTAAGGCAGTTTCTCCGCCGCTCTGACTGTTCTTGTGCTTGATTGTGTGTTGTAAAAACACTGGTGAGATACTATAAATACTGGCGGGGGGGCTGAGTGCTACAGAATGCACATCTTGTGGAGCAGCTGTGAATCAGATCATTATCTGAAATCAATGGTCTTGCGATTAAAATGCACATATTGCAGGCTGGTCTTGTGAGGAAATAAAACGCAGGGAAAGTTTTTGGTTGTCAAGCAGTTACGCAAGGGATCATTGAATCGGTGTGACCTTAATACACCCAACCAATCAAAACTAAGCCCCAATTCAATGGTGATTTGTAAAATTAACTTGTACGTAAACATTTTGTGATAACAGCTGTAAAGTCCTCTCTTAAGTAACCTAGCTTTGCAGAGGTTTTTGAGCTACTGTGATAATAAATAATGCAATTAAAAATCATCATATTTTATATGACTTTTAATAGGTGTGTGACTCTTACTAGAAAGGCCCACTGTACTGTTATTATGTATCCATATCCATAAACATGATAAGTAATGTACCTTTTAGCACCATGTAAGTAATGTGCATATTTTGGAGAACTGTGAAAGTTCTTATGCAGGAGTTATATATGAATAAAATGTATATATATGTGACCAATAATTGATGTGCTGGTGTGATAGTAATGTGTGGCTCAGTAGGTAGAGCATGGCGCTGACAATGCTTAGGTTGTGGGTTCAATTCCCACTGGGGCCACATATACTGAAATAAGTGCTGTAAGTCGCTTTGGATAAAAGCGTCTGCTAAATGACATATATTATATATATGTATGTGTGAGTAATATACAGGAGTGGGAGTAATGTGCAGGTGTAGAAATGTGCAGGAATTTGTGGGGAAACTTGACCTGTGACATGAGGTGGAAGTGCTCTTTTTTGAGTGTCATAGCACAATCAGAATACAGTTCCTCACCAAACACACACTCTCAGACAGTCCTGCCAGCAGGGACGAGAATGCTGTCTGTGTATATCTTTAATAAGCTACAGGCAACTCCCAAAGTACAGGAGACACTTCAGCAAACAAAGGTTCTGGCACATTCAGACACTTCACGTTGGTGTTTCCTTTATTTGGGCAGTTACCTGTAAATTGCACTCATTTTAAAGATGAGCACAAATGAGCAAATATCCTCTTTGCCTTCATCATAAAGCTGCTTTCAGTAGCTGAACATGCACTATAATGAGAGAATACACCCCTGCTTGATTCAGTTACAATAACAATGAATTTATATTAATATTAATATCATCATCAGCTTTCTATAAAGATTTTAAAGTAAGGCAGATGGAAACAAAATAGATGTCAGTGGCCATTATAACTGTTATTGCACTAACATCAACTTTGTGATTTTTGTTTTTGTTTTAATGAGATTTAAGCTTCAGTGGAGATTTTCTTCACAAAATGTTGGCCTTTTCCATTCTAAAAACCCAAACTATTTGACAATGTTGACCTTAATATTTATGTTCTATTATCACCACATTAATTCCGTTTGACACTGTCAAAAATAACCATTGCTCTGCTGAAAAGACAACAATCAGGCCCAACATTTTGATGGTAAATATCACACTAATTGTCTTTTTTTTAAAGCAGGACACAGGGCACACACACACACACACACACACACACACACACACACACACACACACACACACACACACACATGTGAATACAGCATATAACAACCAAATCACTTCGGCCACACGTAGACTGGAAATCAAACACACATGCACCATGTCTACAGTGTGTTCCAATGAAAGGTTCCAATGAATAGCAATGGATAGGATTTCACCTTTCAAATAGCTTTGCATCACAATGCTACAAGTGCCGATGTGTGGTGTTGACAATTAGTGGCAGGACAGCGGATAACGTGATGTCAAACATCCGCTGCAGTGCGAGTGCATTCCCCTTATTAGCAAAGTGAGCTCTGCTGCTCTTATCGAACAGAAAATAAAACTCACTGTTGACGTGAGATTATTTCTTGCGTTTCTTGCAGATAACAACTAGCTCTGGAAATGAGTTTTTGCTCCAGGACGACAATTACCCGACAATATGCAAATGGCACGGTGCTATTAAAAACACAGTCGACAGCCTGGTGAGTGCTCTTTTCTTATCTTTTCTCAGTTTCCTCTCATTTTAGCATTTCTCCTTTGCATAATCTGCTTAAACTGTATTTACAAAATGTACACAAATTCACACGTACTCCCCTGTACCGTTGCCTGCCTCCCGCCCCCCCTCTCTTTTTAATGAGGTAGGACGTGATAATAATTTTCTGTACTGTCTTGTCATTGGTGAAAGTGATATGACACATGAATGACACCTGAAAATGTTCCTCTTTATTGCCTGTTTTTTGAAGGGTAAAGGGAGAGGAGGGGTCTGGCCGGGGAAACCGGCTCTTCGTAAGTCAAACAGCACAGAGTTCCTGTCCAGACAAGTCTCGGACTTGCCCGTCACCAAGGAACCCAAACCTGAACACAGACGGTCGCTCAGTAAGTGGAATGTGGACATTTAAAAACTGACCCCAATAGTGCACGTGTCATTTAAATGTGTCTGTTTAGTGGTCTAATGCACCGTATCTTGGCTGGTCTGATATGGTGTGCGCTGCCTGTCAGGGATGTGGTTCAAAACCCATCTCTACCAGACAGGCCCTGGTCATCACCCCGATTTGGGGCGGTGTTTGGCTGTCCGCCCCAGGGGAAGGGGGGAGGGTGAGCTGGCTCGGGTCCACCGTGATGCACGTAAGGGAGTCTCTAGAATGTGGGTGGGGGCGAATTCTGTCTCGAAGGAAGTGGAGTTCGCTGCCCTCTGAGAATTAGCTTGCCTTGTAGAGATGAGCGGTGGACCCATGTGGGGAGGGTAAATCAAAATAAATAGAGGGTATAATTGGCTACCAAGTTGGGCGAAAAATGGGAAAGAATTTTAAACGAATTAAAAAATAAATACAGTGATATCGTTATATAGCTAGCTGCCGTCCAGCTAAGCTATGTAGATGGCATTACTTTATTTCTGAGGGGATCGGTGTATGTGAAGGGAATTCAGGACTGTGTGGAAATGCCTTGTGATTAGGGAATACCACTTTTCCAAAGCACGTCATTAGTGTGGGCAGTAAGGCCTGTATTCACCGTGACAGCCTCCCTGTGACTGGAGGAACACAACACCCTTCTTCCACAAGAAAGTCAATCGACTCGCGCTTAGCTGATGAAAGTGGGACAAAAGCTGTCTCAGGCGTCACTCCAGAATGTCCCACAAATGCTCGATTTTGTTCAGATCTGGTAACCGAGATGGCCACGTCAGAGATAACTTCAGTATCACGCTTGCCAAGCCTTTTGGGGGATTCCTACATGCTCTGTGGACGTGGGCGTTGTCATCTTTGCAGGAGAGAAATGCTTTAACACGGGTTGAAGCTGATATCAGATTGAAATCGACCTTGCTTTCCAAGGGTGTGAGTGCACCCAAAACCATGCCAGGAAAATGCGCCCGCGCCATTACAGAAACACCAGAACACCTTCACTGGTGGAGCACTGTTGTGTCTCCTGTTCAATAGCTGTACCTCCCATTCATAGATTGATCGATTGATAGATATGCAAAGCTGATGTTGGGAAACTTGAGTCAATTATGTAAATGAATAACCGATGCCTGATTTACTTAAATCATATCTGACATAATAAACAGTTTAATATTTACCAACATGATTTTGGTATGCTAAGAGTACCACGCTCTGAGGCAACTGCAGTGCCCCACCCGGGACTCAAACCTGCAAGCCTCCACCCACACTCTGTTTCTCAACGACTCCCCATGATCACTAGTGCACACCCTCCATCCACACGATAAGATGTTTATTTAAATCTCTTCCACTTTTCTTTTTATTTTATTTTTTTCGCAATATTTGCGGTTTGTAAAGCCTTGCGCAGTATGCCTCCTGTCAGTCTGACACTGTTTCCCGAATCGCACAGAATTGCTAAAAGCCTTTGAATTATAAACGAAAAGCTGAGAGCTTTGTGTTTACAGTCCTCCCAAACACAAGAGGACCTGACACTTGCACAAACTCCAACCAAACATGTCATGTTTTTTTTTTGTTGCACAAACGCCACAGTTCAGCAAAGCCCCAGATGTGTGATGACTTGGTGTTCACTGCTACGGAAAGCTTACAGACGTACACTAAGCCACAAGAGTATACATTGTAATTCACAGCATTAAGTGTTGAGATGAGCACAGTTTCGTTATCTTTTGAAAATGGCATCATTGACAGTGGGTGGAATCCTCAAACTCCACTGCCCGAACATGCTCCACTGAATGGCCTCATCCCTCGCTCCTCAAATTTGACTGTGTCAACAGCGCACAGAATCCATTCCACAGTCATCTCCACAAATGCTGAGCCACTGAAACGGGTGCAAATCTCCAATAGGAGTATGTTGTGTATGTGTGTAATGGACTGAGACAGTGTAACTCTAAGATAGCTTTACTGTCGCATAGTCGTACAGAAGCCATGTACATTCGTCTTCCTTGTACTTATACTTCCTCCCCCTAACGTAGCACGTAGTATCTTCATACTACCACCTACTGGTGTGACTTATAACAACTTATCGCAATATACCATAGAGTAAGAAAGGCAGATGCGTGTTCAGTCACGTTAATGAGCAAACCAAAGTTGTGATAGGCCTACTTTAATGGGAAGCATTTCGTAAGTTGCATTCTGCAATGTCCTGATAGCGATCGCCTTGAATCACCAGCAGCGTGTGCTTATCTGAGTTTATCTTTGGGATTTGGTGACGTTCCTCTACTTGTTAGTTTGGAACGGCTTCAGTTCCAGACAGCCCTGAGTGCAGTTTTGACTGCGATGTCGAGAAGCCCTCCTTAAAGAGGTCGCTCAGGTCCTGGTGGGAAACGTGTCACAGCCGTTTACACACACGTAACGAAAACAAAAGCAAATGCCTCTCGGTCAAAACGATTAAACCCGATGTTGCACCGTTTTTACTTCTCTGTAAACTAATCAGATGTTGGGATACGTTACCTTTTGCCCATTTCGCAAGAGCGCAGGAATGCACGACAATAAACGCAACGCGGAAAAGCCGTTAGCATCGATGCGGCGCAAGAGCGTAGCAACTAGCAGCATTACTGAGGCTGTTTTGGAGCAACGTGACTAGACTGCTGATTGTTGGGTTATTTTCCATTCTCTTAATGTTGTTGTATAAGCAGACTGATGATGTGTTTATATCATCCCGACCGCTAGTATTCAAAAGTTTATCGTATAGATTGCGCTGCTGTCATGAAAAGTAAAGATGATCTGTCAGCCTCTCGTCTCTGTGAGATCATTGTGGCGGCTGTATTATACTGTATTAAAATTATATTTGTCTGTGAAAACAATAATACTGCTATTTGTACAACTAACTGCCAAAATGAAGGAGCAACTGAGAAATACTGATGGTGTGGGGTGCATTTTCCTGGCATGGTTTGGGGCCCCTCAACCCCTTAGAGGGCAAGGTAAACGCCAATAAATACAAAGCCATTCTGAGTGATCACCTTCATCCTGTGGTGAAGCATTTCTATCCTGATGGCAGTGGTCTCTTCCAGGATGACAATGCCTCCATCCACAGGGCACGAGTGGTCACTGAATGGTTTGATGAGCATGAAAACTATGTAAACCATATGCCATGGCCGTCTCAGTCACCAGATCTCAACCCAATTGAACACTTATGGGAGATTCTGGAGTGGCGCCTGAGACAGCGTTTTCCACCACCATCAGCAAAACCCCAAATGATAGAATTTCTCATGGAAGAATGGTGTTGCATCCTTCAATAGAGTTCCAGACAGGCAAATTATGTATCATTGGAAAGAGCAGGAAATTATCTTTATGTATAAACTGATGTGTTATGCCCAATCACAAAAAAGTTGCAATTGAAAAACATTGTACAAATTATGAAAATGTGAAAATATGTATTTGTACATAATTTATAATAATACATAATTTGTGGAGATATATGGCATGTCATATCAATTAAACGTTTTAACAAATTAGTGTTATTATATATAAAATATGTGTGTAAATGTACAGATACATTTATTTGTCACATCAACATTTACATCACCATTTTGAAATTTGATATGAGTTATATTTCAATTATGGTACCATTCTTTTTTGTTAGTGACTTTGTTTGTCTCTTGTAACAGGTAATTTTTTCATTAATAGTCTCTAAAGTCGTCAATGCAAGCATTTAGGATAGCCCCAAATTATTTTATAGTACCATGTGACTTTGTTTGTCTCTTATAACATGTCATTTTTTGTCATGATGTGTTTGTTATATAATGATATTATATTTGGGCGTTGGACCTCAACCCGCATTTCAATTTCATTGAATTTCTGCTACGGGATTTGCCGTAGATCAGTGAATGAAAGGTTTACGCCGTCTATGGAAAATCCTGTAGTTTGGCGGATACGGGTTAACCAATCATTGTGGTTTGCTGCGTAGAGCAAAACCTTTTGATTGGTTCAGACAAGTCAGCGATGGGCGGGTAATTGTAGCCCCACCCATTTTTGGTGTCATGACACGGCGTTCTCCTGTCACAACCGTGGAGTCACTTTTCAGTTTAAACTTCAACTGCAGTTCTGTCACGTTAATGCTGCCGTGTCTCCTACTGGATACGGCACGGCAGTAACACAGTGTCGTTCAATTCGTGCTTCATTTTCATGTTTTTCAGACCTGACCAAATCTGGCAATCTGTCATCTTAAAATCAATTGACTCCATCAGGAGATCATTTGTAAAGTGTCATATTTGTTTGGGTTGAAATTGAAATATATTTTATAAACGCAGATCAAAGCAGATCAACTCATGCCTAGCAATGAAGCAAATCATAAATCAGGCTATTCATTATTATTAAATTTTTTTACGTTTTTCCCTTGCGAGGCCTACCTTTAGTGTCAAGGGCCTCCAGGAGAATACCTTGAAGTGTAAGAGAGAAGGGCCAGGGACGAGAACGGTATATCTCAGCGAAGGAGACGCATTTGAAATAAATTGGTTTAGCGATACACATGATGCGAAACGATCGATAGTGCTTTACCCCCGTCTTGCACTGTCAATATGCGTTCCGAGTTCAGACGCTCTTCAATTGATAGCTCCTCAAAAACAAGCCAATGCTCCCAAGCCCAACATGTTAAAAGCACTCCAGTGTACACTGATGATAATTAATTATTGCTTAACCCCCCAGTGTGGTGGAATTGTAAATTGAAGACAAGTGTGTTTAGGTGGAGAGTTGGTGGGGTGGAGGTTGAGGGGGAGGTTATTGGAAGAAATTTGACTTGAAAACATACAGTAATTAAAAATCTAAGGCTTATTTTCTTTTAAATGTGGACCTCTGCCTATTTATTCCCCTAGATTAAAGGGAAACTGGTCTGTTAATATGGTAAGAAGTGTAATCTCGGATGCCTCTTTGGCTCAAATCAGCCAGACCAGAATCACGGCGTGTTATCCTATGCAGTAGACTTCACCACTGCAGGTTAGCAGAACAACACTTTTAAACCAGCTTCAGAATCACATCACGTTAGATATACTCATGCAGTGGTGATTTTAGACCCTATTTAGGGGGGCCCCCCTGTCTTTCATCTCAGCCCCCCTGAAAATGTTGTCATTCTTTTCTAAAAAACATTTTTACTTCATATCTATTTTTTAAAATACCACAGATAGAGTGTGGTATTTCAATTTTGAGAGCGACCACCATAGTGGTGTTTTTGCTTTGGGGAATGTAACAGTAAATTAATTACAAATTTAGGCTTGTGCTTTGCATGTGTACATCTCACATTCTTATTGGGGCTGAGCCCCCTAAAGGTCAAATCCTAGAATGTAAGAGATATTTTTGGTGTTCCCAGGAGAAACCAGATAAAGATAAACACAATGAAACACAAATGCAAACAATGAGTTAATATGCATATCTAATTGGATCTAAAATGTTTGGCCTCCAACGCTTTTTTCTGTGACATGTGGCGAACATACGTTATAAAACATGGGCGTGCCGTGGTCTTTTCTTCCCTGTATCTAAATTAAATTAATGTACTGTACTAATTTTAGTAACATTGTTCAAAAAATCTTACAATGGCCCTAATTATTGTGCATAACTGTAGCATACACAATTCAGTTATTGAATGAATAAAATGTGATTTATTGCAAAAAGACAAGAACTAAAGAAGGCCCTTTACTACGATGGCTTTATTTTTGTATTTATTCTTATCCCCTCTGGACTAAAGCACATTTGTACAATAAAACAATTCATACATTTTTATCAAAAATAAAAGCCCAATTTTTCTCAGAAATACAATACTGCATGCTCAAGTTCTTTCACATCTCACTTCATGCTTTTACCATTTTTACAAATTATAGATCATCGTTGAATATCGAATAGATCACAAAAAACTGCAATAACCCAGTTCCTTTCATGTCCCAAACTCAGGCTAAGATTCTAGACATAAGAGCAATGTGCTTTATCATTATTCAGATAATGAGATTACGTGAGTTTGTATATTCATTTGTTCATTTAGGCATTGAGCTTTAATGAGACATGTTACACATTTGAAGAAAAAAATATTGCAAAATAAATTGCAACGCTCCAATTAAGAACAAACGCATTGTACTTTTACGGTCTGAATATTTGAGGCACAGGTTAAATGGGATGGTTGTTACACCTGGGTCCCTTGCAAGGAAACGGGGAATGTTTTAGCGTGTAAATGTGTGAGTGCACACAAGGTTCTTCTCTCTAAATAAGGATGTGATGGACAGCCTCGGGGTGTGTGGAACGCACAGAGATCTTTATTTGAAATAGCAGTAATGAGGACTCAGCGGGTTAGGCAAGGCCCGCTGGATCTGTGCGCAGTGATCAATCCCAGGCCTCTAATGAACGACACGGACTAAACACCCTCCACTTTCACTCCCCGCAAACTTGCTCAAATGTATTTTGTCGACGGTACAAATTTTGATACGTTTCGCATTTGTCTGAATGCTAAAGCACTGGTTCAAAGTTCAAAGAGAATTGAAGGTATTGATTTTTGGTGTGTTTCTCCTCAAATGATTCCACTTTAATTCGCTCGCTGAAATCTTGTGTCCTCGGGCAAAATGCAGTTACTGGCTTGATCCGTCCCATTTCTATTTTTTATTTTTTTTGGAGAGATGTTTCTAAGTGATAACATGCCAAAAGTTTGCATTAACCCTCCGTGGACCAGTTGTACAAGAAACAACTTGGATTTTGTTTCTTATTTGTCTGTCAGCTATTGCTTTTGTGTTGGTCGTTGCTGGGGTGGGTTGTTGCTGCTTTGCTTTTCAACAGTAGTAATTGTTGTAGTCACGTTGCTTGTATTGTTGTTATTCAGCAGTCATTCAGCAGAAAACTTTACACTTCCTGGGTCATAGTGTCATGTGATGTCTTTGTGGGTTCACCTGACAGTGCTTTTGATTGGGGCATCTATGGTTTTGTTAGGAATATTATTAAGAAACTCATGTTACTCAAAAACATGACTTAACCTGAATTATTACCTGGATAACTCACTCACATGACACAAAAATGTAAAATATTTTATTTTTAAATGAATAAAAATATTATTTTTAAATAATTCTTCAGTTCGAGTTGGAGTGAACTGTGATGACCAGACGCAGCGCTATCCTCTTAAGGCCGGTCGAAGGAGCCAGAGTTTCCGATGCGAGCTTTAATTAGTGATCTGATCAGTCGTAATTCCAAAAGGCCCGAGGTGATTCTCTGCCCCACTTCTCGCCCGCTCCAGTTTTCAAGCTGAACTACAGCGCCTCGGACAGCGCAGACAAGAACGGCGTGAAGAATCGGCTGAAGAAGTTCATCTCCCGGAGGCCCTCCATGAAGACACTGCAGGAGAAAGGCCTCATCAAAGGTACTCGCCCAGCCCAGAGAGCTACAGACGCTACACCAGGACACCACCTGTGTGCAGTTCAACACTGCCGCAGAATGAGGGAGGGAGTTTTAATCTGGCTGTTAGGCTGGGTCCTTAATTCTAATCATGCAGAGATGGACTTGGTGATAGAGGCGGTCAAGGCAAGTATTTCTGTCTGACGGTGAAATAGAATAAACTCACCTATACGAAGTGAAATATCGTTAATAAAGGCATAACTGAGTTTCTAATAACTAGAAATATCACTTGCTTAAATATGAGGGATCAGTCAGCCAAGATATGTTAAAAAAAGTATTCTTCTTTGGTTCCTCTAAATAAGGGTGAGCGGAACTAACACTCCAGCTTCAGTGCTGTGATTGGTCGAGGCAGAGCAGCCAGTGGCAGCTCACCAGGTCTGCTTTCATTTATGGTATTTAACTTCAGAAAAAACACTTTATTGCATTTCACTGTTGCACAGAAATAGTGCCCTTACTGTCTCTTATGAACGTATCCATCTCTGTGTGATTGGAATACAGTTGGGACAACCAGGAAAAGGCTAACAGAACTCACAGTCACACATATTTAAAACACGACTGAGATTTGTGAATTTTAGAATAAATAACCTGAGCGGTGGACAGCGGTGAAAATCTACCAGCAGATCTGCTTCGCCGTGACATTTTCATATAGCTGTTAGAGACGAGCCAATGAAAAGTCACCTTTAAAATATGATTACGTCGTTATCTGTCAGTCTTGCATTAATATTATGACCGTGTCTGTCAGGTTGGCCGTCCGTAATGAATGCCAGCTGTAAAATACTATTTGGCGTGACATCAGACAGGATATTGCTTCCGTAGCAGCCTGTTGCCTGCAGTTGACCGGAATGGCGGGGGGAAGCAAGCGCGCAAAGACCATCAATTACTAGAAAAGACCATAGCAGCAGGGCCCGCTCTGAAGTGAAATACACATTCTACCTTGCCGTTGCCACGGTTTGTTGCCGTGGTATTTTCGTAGCCTCCTCTGAGGACTCGGGCAATGTTGAGGACAGCCCTTACAGTAAAACCAGTGAATACAGTAAGCCTGCCTCACAGTGCCACTGGCCTGCTGTGTCCTCGCTATGTTCAAATTCAAAACTAGTCTCTGAGTATCACTTACAGACACATATTGACTTCTTCCAGATAAAATGTAATTTCAGAATTTTCTAAATTCATTGCAAGCCACAATTTTATCCGTGATGTTAAATGGTATATTTAATGCATTTAAAGTGGTAATGCATTTAAAGTGGGCCTTATATAGCATTCATAACTCCTTAATAGCTTCTACGTAATACACTGCTATGTCACTAGTGTCATAATGCTTATCATTACGTGCTTCATAAACTAATGTAATTTGTCAAAAGCAGGTCAGTATGCTCACAAGGGTCGAGGGCCATTGCTAAAAGCTCAAAAGCGTGTTGTGTGTTATGAAAACCTATTTTTTAAAGAAAGGCTTTGACTGCCTTTTAGACATAGCGGAATAATATAACTTTGATATCAGCAGGCCACATTTTATGCGTCGTTTATGTTTTACAGTGGAGCTTTACTTCATATTCCGGATGCATTTGTGCAGCGAGAGCTCAGACTATCCGAGTTAATTTATTCACTGCAATCTGTACAATGGGAGGATGCATTCACTCTGCATATGGTTGGCAAAGAAAATTAATATATATATATTTATAGAATATAATATGAATAGGCATATTGAAGAGCATTTTGACCCCTTAAAGGAAGGTAGCAGTGTCAGGATCTCCCCTCATCTTAAATTAACCCTTAAATATAATATTCTCAGGCTAAACGTTGGATCAAAGAGAGCAGAGATGACTGATGAAACACACTCCAGAATCATATACATATAGAATAATGCATGAGGCAGCTGGTTTTAGAACCTTTGGCAGGACTGTTGGGCATACCACATTCATTAAGTATGTTATTGCATTTATTAAATATATATATACACACACACATTATTCAGATCAAACATCTCATTGTCTCATTCTTCAAAGCACAAATTAAAGCCAGTATCGAATATATTCCTGCAATAAGAGTTCTCTTGAAATGTCTTTTTTTTTTTTACAATAAAAAATATATATTGCTTAGAAAGTCGTTGGAGTTTAAGATGTGTTGAAAGGGGGAAATGTTTTGCTTAACAATTATGTATGTATTCGTGGGTCACCTTACACATACAAATGTAAAAAATGACAGTCTGTTCCATAGGGAGGTTGTTGACAGGAAAAGGGAGACCCCGATATCGACGTGTCTTTATCTGATGTTTGCGTTGCGATCGCGATGCCGACCCGCTGTCGGCGACTAACGCGTTCGTTCTGCCTCTGTGGCCGAGCTCAGAATGGCCAGAGATGCCCGGAGGTAGACGACATACAAACGACTGCTCAAATGGGAGTGTGGGAGTTTTCGCTGGGTTTCAATTGATAACAGCTGAGACCGAGAGGGGGTTAAAGGAGATTAAGTGCATACAAATATGGAAAAAGAATGTGTTCTTTTGTTTAGCGCAGTGACACTTACGGAGAGAGGCTCGAGGTCTATGGGAAAAATGCTGGGAATAAAACAGCGAGCCTGCGATTCATCATTACGTGTTATTATTAGGGGGTAAACAGTGTGTGACTTGGGACTTGGGAGCTGCAATGTGAAGATCGCTGGGAAAGAAACAAGACAGGAACTATCCCTCGCAGGAATCCCAAGTGGCATTGCTGTAGCATTTTCCCGTCCCAGCGAGCGAGCGAGCCGGGCAGTTTGTGAAAACTGAAAATGATATCGCGTTATGCGTTTGGCCATCGTTTCCCACCGGGCCAGAGTTACTTAGCCTGCATCTCAGGTTTTCTTTGTATTTTGTTCCCCGCACCACGAACAAACAAGTCAACAAACATGTGCCTTAAACATAGAGCTCCATTTCCACAAGTTGACGTGACAAAATTGTGGGAAGACGAGCTGTCAAAAGAAACATTTGAAAGCAGACGGCGCAGAATGTGGGGCAGGGATGAGCCACACGGCCTAAGGGGAAGCGTCTATCCCACATACGGATATCGATCACTACGAGAGACGCGGTGGGGGTCGACCCAGAGCCTCGCGCTTACAGTGAGGTCATTCCCATTGCCTGACCTTGTCACAGAAAACATAGTTATTATAGTTAAGTAGATGTTTGGCTGTGTATTACTGTAAAAAAGAAAGAAAATAATAAATCATACAATTAAAAAAGTGCTAGATTTTGCACTTGGTAACAAGAGTGGTAACAAGCTGGCCATTCTTAAAGTGTGTGTGTGTGTGTGTGTGTGTGTGTGTGTGTGTGTGTGTGTGTTTTCATTTATACCCAGATAGTCAGGAAAAGGAAATTAGCCCGTGGGTAAATTTAGTAGGATTTATCGTATTAAATGTTATAAATGTTTCTACATTGACCCATATAAATAAATTAGACAGAAAACATTATATAAAATATAATCAGATTATAAAAATAATACATTATCCCTCCCTCCCAGATTATATTTGAATATAGCAACATGCATTCTCACAGGTGTGAGAATTTCATTGCCAACCATATTTACAGACATGGATGAGAATGTTCTGTTAACCATTCTTCCATTGAATGTTTTTCATTTCCAGGTGTTCAGTTAAATGTTAAGTTCAGTTAAGTGGAATAATTTGCGATTGTCTCTCCCAGATCGAGTGTTCGGATGCCACTTGCTGACACTTTGTGAGCGAGAGAGAACTTCGATCCCCAGCTTTGTGAATAAGTGTGTGGAGACAGTTGAAAAACGAGGTGAGTTCTGAAGCAAAAAGACAGATTTACATTTACATTTTAAGCATTTAGCAGACGCTCTTATCCAGAGCGATTTACAAGATGTGCATTAATACATGGTAAGAACAGCCATAGTTTTGAGCAAGAGATCAGTGCAGTAGGACAGGGATAGACATAGATTTATCATACATTAGCGTTGGCGAATGGGGTATCATGACACATAACAAAATAGGGGGAGCTACTATATGCCACCTGTAAGTCACTGATTTGAACCAATCATCATGTTTTTTTGTGTAGAACAAAACAGGGTTTCTTTCAGTTGAAACAAGGCTTTGGCAGCTTTGGAGCTCAACTCATTTTTGTTGTTGTGATGCCTCATTCTCCCAGCACTACCATATCGAGTGCCCTCCACAATTATTCAAACCCTTGATAAAGATGAACAAAGAAGGCTGTATAAATCTAACAATACAGGAAATAAGCTACACTGCATGCTCAAAAAATGGCTCAATGCAAAAGCAATTGTTCAGAGAAAAATATTGGAAAATATTTAATTCAAATTATATTCATATTTAAGGGTGTGAATAATTTAAGGGTACTGTATGCTAGGTACATTTTAGGACATCACCATACATGCATGAAAGTTGTATCAAAGTCGCAGGCAAAAATGTATACAGCTACTGTCCATGTATGAAGATTTCCTAAAATGGACAAATGTCCTTAAACTGAACTGTGTCCACAAAAGTCTCTTCAAAATGTTCAAAATGTGCAAATATAATCAAGGCAGGTGCCATTGTTTCAGGCTCTTACTTTAAGGTACTTCCTGGGATTTTTATGTTGGACATTTGGAAAACATAATATCTGTGCTGTCTAACTATGATATGTTCTATAGATCTTTGATAGGAATGTGTTTTTAATTCTTTATATGAAACCTGGTTCCATTTCTTTCTGTAACATTCATTTTTTTGTTTATGAATGTTATATTCGCCTACTGGTAAAACATTTAAAAAAAAAATTGAATTACTGACACACAGTTCAGTGCGTTGAAGATTTTTCCTTTCTGTATCACTCTGTGGCGTTTGATCTAATCTCTGGTTTCGATGTCCTAAGCTGTCAGCCCTCTAGTTTAAAAATGTGGCATTCCTACCAGAAGTTCAACTTTGAAATACTCGGAATGAAGAGCATAAACAAACACAGGAAATGTCAGGAAAAAAAGTTGCACGGAAAGGAATTTTATCTGAAAAGATGATCTGATTCAGACCAGTGTGTGGCAATATTGTACATGTGTGCACATTTTACAAATTCTCCTTCTCATGTAGAAGAATTACCATGCTGTGAGGTCACATTGAAACTGAAGCTGCCCATCTCATGGTAAAACCTCAGCGGACTCATTTGTTGCCTATCGAAAGTTTAAATCAATGACGTTCTCAGGGTAATATGTCACGCCACTTCACGGCAAACTAGGGGTCTTGAAAAGGCTCCGCCTCCCATGGACTTGGCCAGATTGTAGTGCGGCAGCAGTCTGCCTGAAGCGCTAAAATAGAATACCAGCACTTTGATTGGGTAACGTGCCTGCCAGTCAATATGAGGGCGGGCCTTTGGAGGCAGCGTCATTTGAGTGGCACCTGCCACAATGTGCAATGGATTGGATCGGGGTCTCGGGTGGCGTAACGGTCAAAGCATTCGTCTGGAATGCAAGTTGCCCACTGCAGCCACAGCTCTAAACCCGGCTGTGCCAGTTCGGCCCTGCCCAGGAGCCTTGATTGGGGGCGGCGTTTGGCTGTCCACCCCAGGGGGAGGGAGGAGGGAGAGCCAGCACGAGCTCGCCGAGGAGTGGCAAGGCAACCTCGTAAACATAGTCGGGCGAGTTCCGTCTCGGAGGAGGCGGATCATTGCCTCAATGTATTAGCCTGCCGCCTGGAGGCAGGCGTCGAGCTCATGGGGGAGGGTACATTGAAAAGAAACAGAGGTTATAATTGGCCACCAAATTGGGAGAAGCAAAAAATACAAAAATATACAATATTATAATTACAATATTGCGGTGCCTGCATCAGATAATTATGTATCCAAATGTCCAGAAACCAGCCCAAATCATACTGTAAATCAGTTCTGTTGCATAAATCTATTCAACCAGAGCCCCGTTAGCCAGAATGCCTTCCAGATGGATCCGAACAGGTCGTCATGGTAACGGTAGTAACATGGGTAGCCTGGTCGTGTGCGTCATCCAAGTCGACACTCAATCACCCTCCGAAAACAAACCGGCATATGCGTCTTCAAGAACAACGTCTAAGACATTAAAAACGACGGCGACTGGCTGCCATCATGTAGCATAAATTATTACAGATTTTATTTTTGTCCAAGTCGCCCAGAAGTGGCGTGTGTGCCCTGAGGTTTTCACAGGCGAGCGCAGGACAGATGCGTGTGGCCAGAAAACCAACGGAAAGTGTTTAGTTGGCCAGCCAAAGCGAGTAAGACTGATTAATAGGTCACTTCTGTCTGACCAAAGACTCTCCCTGGGGGTTTAGGTATTTGCTGAACCAGGGGCGTGTCCAGAGAGGGGCCTGGGGTGGCACCTGCCCCCACAGAAATCTGGTTGGCCACCCTGGGTGCCACCATACTTCATCTGGCTCTTGATAGGTTATTAGGTTGTCAATCACATCTTTTCAAATGTATTACATTTTGAATCTTTTTTTCTTTCCCAGTGTTAAGGTATGATATGCAGACGCCTACATTTTTTACTGCACTGATATTGTCCCCTTACCTTGTATTAATGCCCTTGTAAGTCGCTCTGTAAGAGCGTCTGGTTGTAAATGTGTGGTTTTGTGCCACTCTTGGACCCCCTGTTAAAGTGGTCTGGACCCGCCACTGCACTGAACATTGCCCCAAGTGCCATGTAAAAGGGCTGTACCAGGACTGGAACCAGGCTGTACCCCCTGGAGTACCGTACACCTCGACAACAGGAGCACGTTTTTAAACACCCCGTCACACCGGGCCAACATTAAGGGCTTTGGCTCACCACCCGGTCCTTTTTGGAGTTCGTCCATTCTTAATGAAACCTTATCTTTCCCAGTTTAATCTTTCAGCAGATGTTTTTCTTTCTCTCCCCCCCTCACCCCACCGCCCCCATCACCCCACGGTCCCCCACTCCACTGTTGACATTTTTCTGTTTGACAGGACCCAGTTCCAGGTTCCGATCTGTGTTTAAAAGACCGTTGAGGTTGTTGGCTTTAAGAGTCCCCCGCTGCATGTGTGATCAGCACTTTTCCCAGGCTTTTCCCTGCTCCTCTGCCAGGCAAAGGGACTGACCTTTTTGAGGCGAAGCACTTTTTCACTGCAAAAAATGTTCGCTTTGATTCTCGTCCCATTTCGCATCCCCCCCCCCCCTCCCTCCCTCCCTTTCAAACTGTTTACAGGCCGCTAAAAATGCGTATGAATGATATGTTTGCCTAGCAGATTCCTTTTGTGGGTTTCGGTCAAATGTTTGGGCTGAACAATTAGTTATCTTTGGTTAAAATTACTGTGACCTGAAATATATGCTCCCAAAGAAATAACCGTTAAAGTTTTTTCCTTCTCAACACAAACAGGTCTGCCTGGGAACCGTTTGGAAGCTTTTCCGAGACGTAAACTCGCTGTCGGTTCCGAGAAGGCCTTGCAGGTCATAAGTAGCCTACTCATGTGTGCGCAGGAGATGAAGTCAATGTGAAGCCTCACTAAAGCGTGGAAGTGTTACAATCACACAGGTTCCCCAAACATGCCCGTTTGTCAGATACTTCACAACGGGAGAGCGAGCATTTTGTTATTTAGTGCAACTATGCTTCTGGGTATTCTACAGGTTAGAAAACCCAGGCACGTTAATTCCACCGGATCCAAAAGCTATCAAAATGACTAAAAAATAAATAAATCAACACAGTCGACCATATGCGTTCATGAAACAGATTTGGTAATGACAACTATTGCAGCTCTTAAAATTCATCTTTTTTTCTGCAGGCAAAACTCTGCTCAATATATCGTAGATCCTACTTGTTGGTGTAGAAACTATACGCCGCCGACGGATTCAATTCCGTACGATTTCAGAGGGTCACCATACTAAGTTAGTTTTAATGAAAATGGAAAAGCAGAGGATCGTAATGGCAGGGTTTGCATGCTCACCGAGACATGGGCTCCAGCGTTGGGACTTCCAGAGGCAAGCCCAGGATATTAAGACCTGACCGGGAGAGGCACATTTTACATCGTAATGAAAGGGGAGGGGGGAGAAAACCGCCTAGACGTTTCAACGTTCAAAAGTATAACCTCGGCTGTCATGATTAATGTCGAAATGCACGAAAGAGTAAAAACTTGTGCCACTTTGTCACTTTTCAAATCACCCACAGCCTTGAGGACTCCCGCGAGCGACTGTTGTAAATATCAAACGTCCGCAAACATCTGTAAAGAATCAAGCACTAGAACATTAATGCGATTAAGACAAGAAGAGGCGAAGTGTCCCCTGCTATCGTATAGCATCTTATTTCACCCTGACAGCAATGGTGTCCCCTGAATGCCAGTAGAGTGCATCCGACTCCCTGCCCAACAGCAGCTTATCATACCATGCACTCTGACAACCTCCTGACACTCCAACACATATACACACACACACACACACACTGACACAAACACACACACACACACACACACACACACACACAAACACACACACATATACACACACACACACACACACACACACACACACACACAAAGTTCCATTAGCCAAATTTCGAATCCATCCCTGTTTGTTGAGTTTCTTTAAAAGGGTGTTGCATTCTTCCCCTCGACACTGGCCTCAGTTAGCTCATGTTAAGGGAGGGGGGGGCATTAATGAACTAGTGAATTGTGTGAACAGATCCACACTCCAGAGGGAACCCACTGCTTCGGATTCTCTGATTGGCTCGCTCTGAGAGTGAGAAACAAGGCCGCTGCAGATGCTCTTCCCGCATGTATACCGCACGCCTTTTCTACGCAAATAGCTGGCAGTGTCTGGGCTTGTAACTGAGAGATTGCAGGTTCGATCCCTAGGTGGGACACTGCTGTTGTACCCTTGAGCTAAAGGTACTTAACCTGAATTGCTTCAGTAAAAATATCCAGCTGTATAAATGGATTGTATGTAAAGAAATGTAAACTGTGTAAGTCGCTCTGGATTTCCGCTAAATGCCTAAAATGTCAAATGTAAATGTAAATAAATGCGCCGGAATGACGTCCGTTTCACGACTGCACCCCCGCGTTGTCCTCGACGACACAGAATTAAACAGGAGTCACATGGTTTGGTCCCCGTCTCACTTTCGACCCCCGGACTCGTTCAGAGTTTCAAAGGCAATGCTTTTGTGAGAAAACGTCCTTGTTTGTTACACCGGTGAAACAGGATAGTGCGTTTTAATTACACTGAAGTCGGAAATGAGCTGTCAAATATATACCACATCGCACAATGAAAGCCCGTATAATACAAAGGCTTTCCTCCTCCTTTTCCAAAAGGGGCGCACAGTTATTCTTATCAAAGACATCCTGCGATCCACAGTTAACTTAATCACAATCACCTGACCACCACGTTGGACGCACATCAAGTGGCTCCGCGGCCGTGGAAGAGGAAGGACTATAAATAGCCCGCTGAACTCATGGCACACAGATGGCAGGAAGACCCATCGCGTGGAATTATTACTTTCCCCCCCCACCCCCACCCCAGAAAAAAAAAAAAGTTAAATTAAAAAGTAATTTTGTGTGATTTATTTTGAAGTCATTTTCCTAAAAGACTTGAGAAGGCTATTCTCATCGATCCCACAACGAGATGCCTTTGGACAACACTTCTGTACACTTTTTCTTGTTTAAATACAAATCCTACGCTCACTCTTTCTCTCTCTTTCTCTCTCCCTCTATTTTTCTCTCACTTTTTCTCTCTTTCTCACTCTCTCTCTCTCCCCTCTCTCTCTCTTTTTTTGTCTCACTCTCCCTCTCTTTTTTTTTTTTCTCACTCTTCCTCTCTTAAAGCCAGCTTGCTTTGAATGCATCCCTGTGTGTGTCACACCAGTTTGGTGTGATGGAATATCATTTCATCATCAGAATGATTTAAAGAATTTAGGATAATCCTGATTCTGGCTTAAAAAAAAAATAGTTTGATGTATAAAGGTGAATTGTTGTGCCATTAAAAAAATCTATTTAGATTGTTATTAAACCATAACGCTTAATATTGCAACAACAAAAAAAGGAAAAACCGCTCTCTGTTCAACTACTAAGAGGCATGGTTAGTTTCCATAAAAATGAAATGCTTCAAATCCAGTGGTGGACACTAACGAAGTACATTTACTTTACTTTGACATATTACTGCACTTAAGCACATTTCTGTGCTTACTTAAGTATTTCCATTTTTACTTTCACTCCCCTACATTTCAAAGGCAAATGGGGTTAAATGCAGGACTTGTTTACTTTTACTGGAGTAATATTTTATCAGGGCATCTGTACTTTGACTCAAGTAAAGGGTTTGTGTACTTCGTCCACCACTGTTCAAATCTAACGATGCTGATGGCCAGTGGAACGGAGGTGCAGTTTCACAGGTCTGGTTTGGCCGGGTCTCCCCGCGTTCCTGCATCCAAAGTCCGATGGCACGTGAACACTGTAATCGCAGTGACTCTTTAAAAAGTCCCACACTCCCTTCAGCTGGAAATGGAACCAGATGGAGCCCCAAGTCCGACCGCAGAGCTAGGCCGGGTGTCAGCGCAGTCAAGCGGTGCGAATCAAAGCCCTTTGAAGGATACATTGTACTGTCCTGTCAGAGGCTGACATCTTGTGCTGCGTGAAGTACTCCACAGGGCCCCGAAGGCCTGTTCGGTTGAACAAATGTCATCGACTGCTACACGTTTAAGATCCGTACATATTTCCAATCGTTTGAGTGACAAAGGGCTACAGCAGTTTGACTCGCCCGTTGAATGTAATTCGCAATGCTTTCTTTTGAGATTAGACTACATCAGCTATGGATGAGGTCTCAGGTGCCTAACATGAAACGTTTATCCGTTTTATATGTACACGTATTAATTAGGCAGACGCTCTTACCCAGAGCAATTTATAAAACAGAGCTAACGATAAGGCTAGGCGAGTAGGTGAATAACAGTAGTCAAGCACTGGTGGATATCCATCATATCATACGCGCGCAGTACAATGACGGTGTTAATCTAACTCCAACAGAGTTTATATGAGTCTAATGGGGATGAAAATGCACTCTGTCAGAGTAACAGGCACTCTGTTGGAGTTGATTTAACGCTGAATATTTCAGCGTGTAGCCGGGAGAGAGGTTCGTCTTGGTGAAGGGAGCCAAGACGCAGTCTGAAGAGGCGAGTGTTCGGTCTGCGTCGATGATCTTCCTCCTGATGTTTCTGCTCTTCCTCACCAGGTCTAGAGGCCGACGGAGTATACAGAGTGAGCGGCAACCTGGCCACCATCCAGAAGTTACGCTTCATAGTCGACCAAGGTGAGACCTCCGTCTTAATGACTCAGCCAGCGCCAAGATTTATCACGATATACGTGTGACTATGATACACGTACGATTACGACTCCTGAAGGGGACTTGAATGTGTCTAAAACTCTGGAAATGTAATTGAGAGAGAGAGAGAGAGAGAGTGTGTGAGTGAGAGAGTGTGTGTGTGAGAGAGAGAGAGAGTGTGTGCGTATGTGAGTGAGTGAGTGAGAGAGTGTGTGTGTGTGAGTGAGTGAGTGAGAGAGAGAGAGTGTGAGTATGTGAGTGAGTGAGTGAGAGAGTGTGTGTGTGTGTGTTAGTGAGTGAGAGAAAGAGAGAGGGAGAGAGAGAAAGTGTGTGTGTATGTGAGTGAGTGAGTGAGAGAGAGGTAAAGAGAGAAAGAAAGAGAGAGGGAGAGAGAGAGGTAAAGAGAGAGAGAGAGAGAGAGAGAGAGAGAGAAAGGTAAAGAGAGAGACAGAGAGAGAGAGAGAGAGAGAGAGAGAGAGAGAGAGACAGAGAGAGAGCGAGAGAGAGAGAGAGAAAGAGAGAGAGAGAGAGAGCGAGAGAGAGAGAGATCATGTGACCAGGCCCATAGACCCTGGCCTGTCAGGCCACCGTTTGGTCGTAGCTCTTACGCACATTTTGTGACGAAGCCCAGATCCCCAATTTAAATCATACTGTTTGCTAAAGCCGTCATTAGACAGTAGCATTTGGACGGGGAAGAGGCCTGTAATAGATGATCCATCAGACCGTTGTTTATACATCTTAAACTATTAACCTAGTGCAGCAGAGAGAGGAGGGAATGTTTAAATGGTCGGGATAGTGGTATTAGTCACTCATACTGGCACACTACTTCCACAGTATGTACTTGCGTTATTAAATAGGTACAAGGCCCCTTTTATGTATATTTTTACGCAACCTGTGTCTGTAACTTGAATGAGAAATACAAACACAAAGAAATGGGAAGAAGTGGATTTGCCTTATCTCCGGTATTTAAACCAACCAACTGCCATCACAAAGCAACACAGGCCAACACGTTTAGCAGTTAAAATGTTGTGTTTGCCCTTCTGCTCTCCAAAATGCAGAATAGTCATTAAGAATGCTGGCTTTGTCTTTTCTGGAATACCAATAGTCCCTCGTCATATTAGCTGCAGCTAAAATATGCAGGCCGAACAAGTTTCAGTGGTATAAACAGGCCTGTAGAGGACAAAAATATGTTGTACTATTATTTGCTAAATAAATACAGTTATCTCGGGGCAATTTGTAAATTTGCCACATTTGTATCTCTTTACTGTTGGATAATAGCTGAATTCAGGTCACATGCTGTGCTCCTGGGGGTGGGGGGGCAGAGTAGTACATCAGCTGGGATTCAAACCTGCAACCTTTTCATTGCAATCCCCATTTCTGTCAATGCTGCTCCACATCCCTGTTCCTACAGACGCCCCTGCTCAAAGGTGACCACTGTCCCCATTTTGTTCCTTTTACACTGCCCTGACGTTATCTTACTTTTCGATTATCTTATCTCCCGAGAGAACGGGAATGATGTAAACCTCCATATTGCAATGGTGTAAAGACCCACAAGATTTAGAAACCCTCCTGAGATTAAAATGTGTTGGAGATCTGGGGCCGTATGGACAAAGATTCTGAGAGTAGGAGTGCTGATCTAGGATCAGTTTAGCCTTTTAGCTCATAATGGATATGGTTAGGATATGGACAGGGGAAACCTGATCCTAGCTCAGCCTACTCCTACTCTCAATCTTTGTACATACATAAGAACATAAGAACATAAGAACATAAGAATACATAATGATGAGAACAGGCCGTTCGGCCCATCTAGGCTCATCATGTCCTAATCTAAAGCGTACCTAGTACTACATCTAGCCTGGACTGCGGAATTTGCCTTTAACTAATTTTCACCTGTGGCCTCTTGTTCTGCTGACCCCACTTATCTTAAAAAATCTTTGGTATTTTACTTTGTTAATCCCTTTTAGGAATTTAAAAACCTCAATCAAATCCCCCCTAAGTCTCCGTTTGCTAAGTTTAAATAGATTGAGTGCCTTAAGTCTATCATCATAACTTTTACCTTTCATACCAGGTATCAGTTTAGTTGCCCTTCTTTGGACTTTTTCAAGAGCTTCTATATCTTTCTTGTAGTGCGGTGCGCAGAACTGCACACATTATTCTAAGTGAGGTCTGACAAAGGCATTATATAACATTAATATAACCTCCTTTGATTTATACTCAATACTTTTTGCCATGTATCCCAGCATCCTGTTGGCTTTTTTCACTGCTGTAGCACACTGCTTTGATGCAGATAGGCTTTGATCAACTACAATTCCTAAGTCCTTTTCAAATTGAACACCTACTAACTTTTCTCCTCCCATAAAATACTCCTGTCTAATGTTTTTATTTCCCACATACATAACTTTACATTTAGCAATATTGAATGTCATACGGTTCAAGTAGTATGATTACATGCTCATTTGTTAATGTTGCAAAGGGATCTGTATGCATAAAAAACTAACAAACAAAAAAATAGGTATGTTAAAACTCTAAGTCTAACAAGGCACAATTGTAAAGCACCTTTCAGATAAAAACATCACTTCAAGAGTAATTTTACTGATTGTCCTTGAAATGAAGAAATGCTTATTTAAAAAAACATGCCTAGGGGAATCCACAAATATGTAAAGGCACTGAGACGCGCTACATTAATTGGTTAAGTTAATGATGAATCTCATGTATGCCTGATTAATTGCTTGTTGGGGAAAATGAGTATGAAACCAGCTTGCTCAGTGCTTTGCCGAGTTGCTGTTACCGTCTCTGCGAGTGTTCAACAAGCTTTCCATTGGGAAGATAAGCGAATGCGGACTTTAAAGTATTGTTAATTTACTCTGTAATCACCCCATCCTTCACAATATTGACAGCGCCCCAACTTTAAACAACTTCTGCCGCAGTTTGCGCTTTCCATATGGCTGCGAGACAGGCAGACATTTGAAATCAGAAATGATGTGCAGTGGTCTCCCCCTGCCCGAGCATGACTAATGCCTTTGAGATGTGACAGCACGCATTTAAAATGATTTGGAGTTTTGCTCAGAGAGCTGCAACTGAACTTCCTTGTCACTGTTCCTGTCTTGACTTCCTCACAGCTCAAACTCGCAACAAAAGAGTTTGCTTCTACACTTCAACAGACTTTATTTCTCCATATAGATTATATTACTCTTATTGTATAACAGAAGAGGTTCAGCAGTTTTGAGCTGTGAGGTGACATAAAGAATAATGTGTTTTTAAATAAAGAATTTTTTTTAAAAGGTCCTGCAATGCTAGAATTCACCAAGCAGAGGAGATAAACGCACTGCTGAGCATGCGCTCACCTCCCCTTCCCCCCCCTTCCAATGCACCTGTTTTAAAAGGCAGCTCCTTAATTACAGCAGGTGTTCCCAGTCGCTAATCATTCTTCAATTACACCTCGTTAGCATCACACCCCCGGTGTCGAGGCCCTCAGCTGCTAATTATGAAATTGACAATGAGCTCATTTTAAACAGTGCTTGTGAATGAACAAAGGATCCCGCCACGCCGGTGCGACACAAACCAACCGCTCAAGCTGAATCTAAACGTGCAAACGCAGCGCAGCTTCATTCAATTCAAACACATGCGCCTACACACACACACTTCATATATATATATATATATATCATTAGCAAAATAATGGAAACACCAAACAATATATGAATATTTATTAACTAATAAATATTCTGTTCTGTTTTGTGTGGCTCAGTTGGTAGAGCATGGTGTTGGCAACGCTTAGGTTGTGGGTTCAATTCCCACTGGGACCACATACACTGATAAATGTATGCATTCACTACTGTAAGTCACTTTGGATAAAAGCGTCTGCTAAATGGCATATATATAATAAGGAGTTGGCCCACCCTTTGCTTTCAGAACTGCTTCAATCCTTCTTGGAATGCTGTTATACAAGTTTTGAACTGTTTCTAGTCGGATATCACCAACACCATAACTGAATTTCACAGGGATATAATCATTGATAAGAAATCTGTCTCCGTGTGCGATGCATTAAGGAATCGGTGCATCGGTGCCTGTTCTAGGACTCTCGTGGCTGGTGCAGTACTATGGCAGAAACCCTCTGAATTCAGTGTGGCGACAGGTTTAGATAACAGCTGGGTAGCAGAATTAAAATGATTACAGACTACCATGTGGAGAGATCATCTCAGAAACGGGCGGGTTAATTACGGGGAAATTCACCTGAGTGTGCATAAGCGTTACTGTCACCCCCACTGTCATAACAGTCGTGTTTCTTTGGTTGTTTGTTTGTCACAGCGTGGTTCTCCATTAATAATGTACCCAGGGGTCGGAAGAAAGAAAGAAAATCTGAAATAAATGTTTTCTCCTCTTGCGTTGCCGTATGCGGAAATGGCGTGACGCAGTGTACCGATGGTGAATTTTCAGGCACGTAGGGTCATCGTCTGGAAAACATAAACTGGGGGAAAATGTTTAGTTAGACCTACGAGCCATGCATACATCAGCCTTATGAAGGCCATCTGCTTTGAGTGTGCTTTGTACATCTAACCAAACACTCTCTCCCAGGTTTCGTTTTCAGTGGCCCCTGTGAATGTCACGCTGCTGAATTGGGTTATAGTGTCGCCAGTGTTCATATTCATAAGAACACAAGAAAATATCATCACTTTCTAATTTTGCAATAAATTAATTCATATTTTTGAATTATTCTTTTAATGTTTTTGTTGTTTCAGGTTTTTTCTCGCTTTTCTCCCAATTTAGTAGCCAACTATACCCTCTATTTATTTAGATTTGCCCTCCCTCACAAACTCACCGCCGTCTCTGTGGGGCAAGGTCATTCCCCTGAGGTCGGCGATGATCCGCCCCTCAAAGACCAAATTTGCCCACCTACTTTCTGGAGACGTCCTTCGTGCTTCTCGACGCGAGCTCACCCTCTCCTCTCCCCCTGGGACAGACAGCCAATTGTTGCCCCCGATCGGGTCTGGCACAGTCGGGTTTTGAACCGTGAGCGCAATAGGCAGCTCACACTCGCAAAGCACCAGTCAATGCGAGTGCGTTACACCACTACGCTATCCGAGGCCCCAAAGTATACACTTGTAAGCAAGCGACTGCTTCAATGTTTTCTCTAGCAGTGTTCCACTGACACGTGGGTCGAGAACAGTTGTGGCACATCTCTGGTTCCCCGGGCCTCCCTCCCTCCCCCATGGGTGACCGAATGACTTCACAGCTCTGGCTGGCTCACGGTTCCAGCGTTGGGTCTGGCCAGCGAACCAGCAGCACGTAAACACGTGTCCCTGTTCTCCCTTCGAGGGATCGTTTCAAGCCCCCGCCCCGTGCCCCCCCCCCCCCCCCGCCCGGCCCCCGCAGTGTTAAACACGCTCGCCTCCGGGCCCGACGAACAGCTCATCCACTCCAGGTGTGTTAATCCCCGCGGAGGTGGACGCCACACACACCTGTCTGATCTGAGCGTCCCTGCGGTCCGAGACCGATTTAATTAACTCAGCGATGAAAGCAGGGCGCGTCTCGTCGCCCCCTGGGGGACGCCGGAGTCCCGGCGAGGCGCAGACACAGCTAATTATCCGGCATTAAGGTAGACGGACTCGCGCGTAGACGACTTCTTCAAATTACGCGATCAGTTCCGCTCCGCTCCGATGACAGGTCGCCTCGGGAGTTCGCACTGACACCAAAACATCACGGTGGATAAGTCCGCTCGCGTAAGCTGCCTTCAGTCACACGTATCTGCTCTGACAGGGGGCTGTTTACAGCAAAGCCCACCTACCACAGATCTGGCTGGCTGCGTGTGCTGGGGGATTTTTTATTATTTCATAACTTTGGTTGTAAAGTCTCACAGTTGTCAGGTATTGCTAAATCTCAGCTCACTCAGTGATGCTATCTGCTGTTGCTCTGTACTGTACATGCTGGTACTGCCTTTTTGCTTTTTTTTAACTGTCAGGATAAATAAAATTGTTTTAAATTTAAAAAGTTATTATCAAATTCACAGAGTGTTGAAAATTTAGTTTGGTTGGCTTTGGATCTTTTTCATTATATTGCATTCAGGTAATTTGTAATAAATACAAAACCATTCTGAGTGATCACCATCATCCTGTGGTGAAGCATTTCTATCCTGATGGGAGTGGTCTCTTCCAGGATGACAATGCCCCCATCCACAGGGCACGAGTGCTCACTGAGACAGCGTTTCAGCATTTTCTACCACAATCAACAAAACATCATCCCTCCAGTAGAGTTCCAGACGCTTCTCAAATCTATGCCAAGGCCCATCGAAGCTGTTCTTGTGGCTCTTGGTGGCCCAACGCCCTATTAAGACACTTTGTATTGGTGTTCCCTTTATTTAGGCAGTTTCTTGTATATTTCAATTAGAGGGTGCATGGCCTGAGAATGAAACACCTTCCTGTACAGGCTTGCTTCTTATTAATGAAACAGTCCATGTTGGTGTTTCCTTTATTTAGGCAGTTACCTGTATTTTCTCAGTGGCCATGCTTTAAGTTATTAATTTGCCTATTCAATACTCACTCAAGCGATTCAGTCAAGTGACATTAGTGTCCATGAAAGGCCTGCCTACCTGCACCCTTCTGAACTCCAGGACAGCTGTCCCTGGTCACGATGCCTTGCTGCCACCTGCATTTTTAAAACAAATTCAGAAAGGTAGAGTGTGCGTTTCATGCACTGCTCAGAATCCCCCGCGTTTCTCCGTGAATCCAGTTCGGCGTAGAGGAGAGAGAATAAATCGCGTCGTGAGGCAGTGAGCGTGCTGGTTTTTGTTGTCGCACTTTCAGTTTGATTCTACATCTGTCAGCAGGCCCCTTGGCATGGAGTCCATGCCTTCATAAACAACAATCTTATTTCCATAATTCATGTGGCTGGCTGCTGTTTCCCAGGTACGGTGAGGACAACTCAGGACCATTAGTGCGTAAAGAGCCATTTGTGAGCGGAGGAACACTGTGAGCCGCACTGTAAGGACGTCGGTGTGAATGTGCCCAGATTTACAGTGCGGGCTGTGTTCTGCCAATCACGGTGAGCTCCGTCTGTTTTACAGTAGCTTCTTCCTCAAGAAGGGTGTACAAGGGGGTCACGCCACAGGGGTCTTGGAAAAAGAGCGCATGACTGCTGAAAATGAACGGGCTTCGAGCATTCTGAATGGGAAAAAAAAGTTCAAATACTCAAAATCAAACCCTAATTAAAAGCAAGTGGGTTTTTAAAAAGGGATCTCAAAGGAAGACACCAAACTTAGCTGATTTAGATCTCAACTGAGAGATTTCTTCCAAAGCTTAGGGGCCCTTATAGGACAGGCCTTGATCCCCTTTAGTTTTTATTTTCAATCAGGAACGGCATCTGGAACGCAGGGAGAGGGGAGGGTCACCCGGACGTGGGGAGAATGTGCTAAGTGGGGGCCGTCACACGGACGATCCACAAACGCTCGGCATGTTCGGCCAAACCCCCCTGACTCACTTTATTTATTTATCTTCTCAGCGAAGAGCCATCTCTGCCCTTTAGGCGAACCTCTGACACGCATCCATCAGGGCTATTTGAGGGAGGGGGGGAAATTCCTTGCGGGAAAGGGAATGGGCAGGTGGGATGGGGGCGAGAGGACCAGAATAAAACGTCCTGTGTATTCCAAATGGGCCCCCCCCACATTCCCCAGGTTTTACAGCCCCCCCCCCCCCGAGTAAAAGCACTGACCTGCTGGAAATTCAAGAAGAGATGTGGCGCTGCAAGGTATCCCCCACCCAGTAGCCACATTCCCAAATTTCATATTTCACATTTGTAAGGCCAGAGAAGAATGTGTGTGTGTGTGGGTGTGTGCCGGGGGGAGATGTACTGCAAGCAGCAGCTCAGGGTGACAGTTTCATGAACCGCCAAGAAGTCATCAAAAAAAAAAGTGTGAGAGAAGCCCTTTGTGTGGTTTCAGTCCTGAATCGGACACTGACCAATCGGAGTGGCGTCAAGCGTGACTCTTTAGCGACAGGAATTCTCCATTCACATGAGAACAACATGTGTGTGTGTGTGTGTGTGTGTGTGTGTGTGTGTGTGGTGGGAGGGTGGGAGGGTGGAGGTTTCTTTGGTGACCCCGAGGGCTTAAAATGTCATGCCGCCTGGTCCAGGATTCTGACAGTACTCCTGTGTTTAATGGACGCTTTAGCTTGTCATCGGACCACAGGTTGGTGGTCAGTGATAGAATGAAACAGGTTGTTGGCGAATTGACTTGGCGTGCGCTACGGTACGCAATGTTTGTTTTCAAAACCTTTACTGAAGGACATTATGTCGAACTCTCGCTACACGCTGCACATTTTCAATGGAAACTGGAAGAAAAATTACTGATATTACACCCATTATGCACACCCATTATGGTACACACACCCATTATACACACCCATTATGGTACTACATCACTTGAAATACCTAAACAAGAGATGAGTTGTCTTGATTATAGGCACAGACGTGCAACAACACAGACACGCTTACATTACTTTTGCAGGCCAAGAGCTGGTGTGTAGATGCCTGTGTATGTGTACGTATAGCACACACTCAGAAATGTGCACAGCAACACTCAATACCAATGGCAACGGCTCCAATTAAATCGCTCGCAGTCTTGCGCACATCTCTGTCACTACGAAGCTCGTCAGCGTCTTTCACAAACACTCATTGAAACGTAGGATGACGGCACATGAAATAGACATTGGAGCTGATCGGAATGGCGTAACCGTCAAATGAAGTGAGCTTGAGATGTCTCATTAAGCGATTATTTATATTTATGAATCTGAGTCGTGTCTCGTTCCTCCCGAGCAGAACCTCTCGAGGGGGGGGGGGCTGTTGTACCATGTGGCAGAATCAGTGACAAAATCATTTCAAAAGTTGAATGATAATGATAACAATAACAGTAAGGTTATTTAACTAATATTATGAATATAATGATGAATATAATAATCAATATAATTTAATTAACATTTTGTTACATTTTCTTTTCTTTTTTTTGGAGCAAACAGATTAAATGTGGAGGAGATAAGAGTCGAGTGGACGGGAATCTTAATGTTGATGGAGATTGAGATACATCTTATGGAGCGAGAGAGACACTGCAGTGCTCCTGACCTCCACCACCCACACGCTATGTGCAGCAACATTGCAGTGAGCATTTAATGTTGTCCTGCAAAATTAGAAGGTTTGGGGCTGTGCGTGTGTGCGTACATGCATGCGTGTGTGTGTGTGTGTGTGTGTGTGTGTGTGTGTGTGTGTGTGTTTGCTTCCACTTTAAGGCACATTATGTGCTTGTCTTCATTCCAAGCATCAGAAGATATTAAGATTTGCTTCAGCATGCTCAGTGATTCAGTACGCACACGCGCACGCTCACACAAGCCATGACATCATACAGTACGGTGCGCCGCTGTTTTATCTGCGATCTAGAGCTCCCTAACAAAGCTGAGGGGCCATGTTAAAAGTGTTAAAAGTGTTAAACGTGTTAAACGTTGGTGGAAGACCCAGAGCCAGACCCTCAGTGACTCCAGGGCCCGTATGTACAAAGAGTCTAAGAGTAGGAGTAGGCTGATCTGGGATCAGGTTTCCCCTGTCCATATCCTAACCATATCCATTATGAGCTAAAAGGCTAAACTGATCCTAGATCAGCACTCCTACTCTTAGAATCTCTGTACATATGGCCCCTGATCCCCGAGCCATGAGTGGAGGCCTCCGGAACTATAAATACAACTCAGCGCCGCTCACAGAACCAGTTATTCACCGTGTATGACAGACAGACAGACAGACGCAGGCTTTTTAGAGGCCTAGCGCCTGCGGGGATCGTGTGAATAGACAGAAAGGGAGCTGTCTGCAGACGGAGGAGCAGGGGGCCGTTCTCCAGGAGTCATGTGACCCGGGGGCAGGGGGACTCCGACAGCCTCCCGTCTTCTCGGCCGCACGCAGACGATCGGGACAGAAAGGCCCAGTGTCCGCCGCTCGCCCACGGCCCTGTGGGGCCATCCCAGGCCACTGCCAGAAAAGCAGCCCCTTTATTTATAGAGCAGAGCATCGCCAGGCATTGCCCCCCCACCACCACCCCCCCCCCGAGCGGTCGACCGGACAACAGCAACGACCTGTCTGTTGGCCTGCCAGCGGCCACCTGTGGCCGGAGTGAAAAGGAGGGAAGGACCCTCTCTGTTCCCGCGCCGACGGGCCCACTGGTTTTGTCCATTTACGCCGGTAACGTTCCTCCTCGCCAGATTGACGTGGCGGTTGGCGCGGCGAGCCAGGTTTCGACGCTCTTTGTTTTGGCTGCTCTACTTTAGCGCTCAGAGCCCCAAGCTGTCACCTTGCCAGGCCAGATCGGCGTCTCACCCAGCGACGCTTGAGCAAGGAGAGTTCCCAGCATGCACTTTTCTTTTTTCTTTTTTTTAAAATATTAAAGCCGGGCCTGATGTCTCTCTCCAGTATGTGCCAAATGACAAACAATGAGATTCATCTGTGCTTTCTGTAACTGTGGTGCGTGGTGCTGTCTGCTCATTTCAACGTGTAGGCCTTTGTGAAGTGGTTTGTAGATTTTTTTTTTTTTGGAGGGGGGGGGGGGACTGTAACCTCTTTGCTAAAATGTCAATTTCTGTACGTATGAACCCAAACATCTCATTTGAGAGAATTTCCCATTCCAGTCAAACACAGTGACACACAATGACACACAGATCTGTCCTTTAATGCTGAATGTGAGTATTTGAGTGGATGGAAAAGAACAGATCTGTCTCTTCTGAAACCAAAGACATGCACGTTAGCTGAATTAAATTATCCCTGTGATGGAATTATAATAATCATTACCAGAATAAGTAGAATGGAAGAAAATGGAAGAAAAACTTTACACTCAACGTCAGGGGAATGTTGACAAGGAGAAGAAGACATGAGAATTCTTAAAGGAAGTACTGATGGAATTTCCCTGGGGGGAGGGGGACGAAAGGCCAATCCAGATCCGGCTTTTGTTCGGGGGGGGAGACGACACACACCAAAAAAAAAACCTTGGGACTGTGTCTACTTTCCCAAATTATCTAATTTGCCCTTTAATACAGGATTCTAGCTTGGGGTTCTTTTCAAGTGAACAAGAGATGGTCTTGTTTGCCCCCCCCCCCCTGTCCTGAACGAGGAGATAGAACACAGATATAAATCATTATAATTCAGAGGCACAAAAATTCACTTATGGGTCACGGCTAATTCATTCACTGAATGGAGACACGGTTCCTCCTTGTCCCCGGCGCCTGGCCTCGGGAATGCAGACTCGTCTTGTGACTTCAGGGGTCGGGGGAGAGGAGGGCGGGAAAAAATTAAAAAATCGTGAAAAAAAATGACATCACCAATTTGGCATGCATTAGGGATTTTGACACAGTGGCACCTTGTGTTCTTACCCTGCCCTGTGTGGCTCGGGAGAGACCAGGCCTGTAATCTGCTCTCCTCTCTCTGAAAGAATACCTTTCTTCTCTTCCTTTTCCAAAGCTGCTTGTTGGAGGGCGGGGGGGGGGGGGTAGCTGCTCGATCAGATGATGAATGGTGCTTGACCCCCCCTCCCTCCCTCCCTCCTGGACCTGTGACTCCGGAACGTCACGGAAGGCCAGGGCAACACAAGACCTCGGCCCCGTGGTTTTTTCGACGGCATTGTTCGAAAGAAAAAAAGAGAGGGGGAAAGGGAAAAAGAAAATAGGGACAAATTACGCACTCGAACACGATCGACGTCGAGGTGGACTTATTAGGCCCAAACGGCGCTTTGAATGTGTTTTTGAATGGAGGAGCGCGTACGGGAAGCGTCCCCTCTAGCCAGAGGGTAGCGCTCTCCCGGCCTGCACACCAGAGCGACAGGTCGCCCGAGAGAGGGCCCATTGTTCGGGGAAGGAACATGATTAATCGCACAAAGCGTCGGTTATGGCCGGATTAACATTCAAGCAGGGCCTGTTGAGCGCTCGGTCTGTGATGGCGCGCTGATTGAGCTGGCTGGTGGCTCACTGTGTCCCTGAGCTCGACTGTGAAAGTGTGGCACAGCTCTCTCTGTTTCATCTCCCTCACCCATCTCTCTCGCCCCGCACTGACATTGAGAGAGACCCACTCTCACAGAACAAAACCAGGGTCTTTTATAAAAACATCCTCATCTCACCAGTATCGTCTGCACCACAGTACCCTGATGTCACCTTGCTGCTGAAAAAGTGTTTCAAGTTTATTCTGAACCTGAAATATTAGGCTGTGCTGTACTTTCCCATTTTCTCTATATAGTAAAGCCTGCATTTTTATTTATTTCATTGTTTGAACCTTTAATTTACCAGGTAAGATCAATTGAGAACACATTCCCATTCACAATGACAACCTGGCCAAGATGCTGCCATCAAAGCAGGAATATAAAAGCACACAGTCAACAACAGCACAGCACAGTACAAAGTGTATACAAGTACAATAAAGTACTGTAGAGCACAAAGACTTACCGCACATGATGGAAATAGATAAATATTACAATGATCCGTTAGGGTTTCCTGTACCCAATACCTCATTTAATACCTCAGGAGATTTCAAACCCCTGAAATGTTTTATGACAGTTCCACACTGTTAATGTACTGGTGAACAATTTGTTAGTGTAAACCCCCCAGTCAACAATTTGCTCACGTGCTACGCCACTGAGTAACACAAAATAAAGGCTACCTTAAACTTGCTCACAGACAAATGCTGTGTACATCTTAAACATCTGCTCTTTCCCTTAACAAAGCTGGGCTGCTTCTTCAATCACATAGCGTAACATTTCAAAAAAAAAATATTCACACTAAAATTCACATTGAGTTTTTGGCTCCGCTGGTACAGAGGCGCTGAGCCAAATCCTTTATTTTCTGGGAACAAACACATGAATGACTTAAGTCTGCATCGCGTTCCCTGGGCCAAGGTCAAAGCTGTAACAAGCGATATTTAGCGAGTTTCTCAGCGTTGAAGTCCGATGCCTGCAGTACCCGCCCTGCGACGGTGCACAACGGTGAACGCGCGGGATATCTGAACCGCCAAAGAGGGCCGGGTCAGGACAAGTGGCTTTGTGGTACGGGACTCTTAAAGACCACACAGAGAGGATAAATTCATTTCTTTAGGGGTGGGGGGGGAGGCTATGGGAAGGATGGCAGCTGTTGGGACGGAGGGAGATGACAGCCCTTCATAAACGTTGTGAAGAGAGTTGGAGAGGGAAGCAATTCAAACAGGAAGAGACCCCTGGGGGTCCCTGGGTCTTTTGTTCAGGCAGCGAGCTTTCAGAGCGGCCCGTTTAGGATGGAGTCCCATGAAATGAACACCATGAAATCAAGGGCCGTTGCGTAACTGCTTTCGGTCAAAACAAAACTGACTTGTGCAGTCGGGGGCACGAGGGGATGGGGTGGGCCGGATTGGGAGGCAGGCAAAGAAGTTTATGCAACAAAATTGTTTTTATTAACTGTATTACCATGCATAAAATGTTTTGCATTTTGAAGGTTAGTGAAGGAAAGACTTGTAAACATAAATGCCTTTGTGTGAAATCCCCAATATTCCCTACTTGTGATGCACTAGAGGCAAATGCATCTTCCATCCTTACAGTACGAATACGTTGCTGGTAGTGAGATGTTTTTAGGTTTAGAGCATGTCTGATGCAATGTGATATTGAATCCCAAAAACAATGTTTTAAGTGAGGAGTTAAACGTTTGGACTGACCATGACATGGTCTTTTTTGGACATACCCTGTGCCGGCCAGAAGAGGGCTCCCCCTTTTAGTCTGGTTCCTCCCAAGGTTTCTCCTCCAAGGGTTTTTCCTGACAATGGGTTCTCTGTTATTGTGACAATTCTATTGTATACAAATAAATTTGATTTGATTTGATTTGATTTGATTTGATTTGATCAAAAGCCAAAAAAGCTCCAATTAAATTCAAATGAGCATCAACACATTTAAATCTCACACATGCACTAACAGGGTTCTCCTGCACACAGCTCTGACACCTGCTACAATGCTGTAGCTATGTTGGTCTACTGTACTTCAAACAACACGTAGGCCACTCACCACTGGATGCGGGCAGGTTGCTTAGGATTCAAACCTCAAATGGCCTAATTCATACTCTTAGAGCAGGTTTTTGTATATAGTGCCAATTTAAAGTCTACACCCCATCTCAAAAATGTCACCATTTGTTGCCTTACAGAATGAAATTGATACATATCAAATCAGGGTCTTCAGTACTGTGTAAATTTGGATGTTTCAGCGATTTTACATAATTACATTTTCCCCCAATTAATTTCCCAGCTGGAGGGGCTTGACCTGACTGGCACCAGTAAACATTCAGGTGCAGGTGTGGATACGTGGTACGTGTAAATGTAAGCTGTGTACTGGGCATGTTGCCCTGGATAAGAACACGTGCCAACCAATATAAGATAATTTCACGGCGAAACGGCAGACGGACCTCCACAACATGAGAAGCACGATGCTCTTGACTTTTTTGTTTTTATCTTGGACAATTTTAACATAAGGGCGGCACGGTGGGGCAGTGAATAGCACTGTCGCTGCACAGCCAGAAGGTCCCGGGTTTGAATCCAGGCCGGGGGCCTTTCTGTGTGGAGTTTGCATGTTCTCCCGTGTCCGCGTGGGTTTCCTCTGGGTACTCGGTTTCCTCCCACAGTCCAAAGACATGCACGTTAGGCTAATTGGAGAGTCTAAATTGCCCGTAGGTATGAGTGTGTGAGTGAATGGTGTATGTGCCCTGTGATGGATTGGCAACCTGTCCAGGCCCCAATGCATGTGGGATTCCATCCCCCACAACCCTAACCAGGAATAAACTTAGATAATGAATGGATGAATGAATTTGAACGTGCCCAACCTTTGAGTTATTCATGCTGGGATGGAGGCTCCAGCCCCCAGGCCGGGGCCCTGACCAGGAATAAACAGGTTAGATAATGAATGGATGAATGAATTTGAACGTGCAGTACTTTTCAACTCGTCACCTTTGAGTTATTCATTGATGGATTTTGGATTGAAGTGTATTTCAAATGATCAAAATCAGATCAAATGAAAACATCGCTAGGCAACAAGCAGGTTCCAGAGTGCATCACACGCCAGCGACGGACCGCAGGGTCTTCAACGGCGTGCTCACAGCCGAGATGAGTCCACACGTCCCGTTGCAGGCCTCGATCCATGCCCGCCACTGACGTACGGCTCTCACAAATGTCACACACGTCATATTTCCCTCCATAGTTTTGGAACTGCCACGTAGGCAAACTTTTGATTGACATTTGATTTGACACTGACCCTCGTTTCCTTCCCTTCGGTGCCGGCCCGATGTCTCGCGCCCGCGTCAGCGCCGCTGAACCAGCGCGTTTTCCTGTAACATGAATATAATAGCACGAGGCTGGGGACGAACGCCCACATCTCCTTTTCAACAGGCAGGTTTTGCGTGTTATTTTATTACACCGGATCGGTTCCTTCGAGCCTCGAGGCCCGTCTCAAGAGCGAGGGACGTCTTGCACCACACAGCGGTCCCTCAGCGCCTAAAACCAACAGCGCATCAATCGCTTTCTGCCCTGCTGCCAATTTCTCAAAGCAGTGCATCGTGGGAATTAAATGTACCTGACGCCCCCCCCCTCCCCCGCCCCCCGTGACAGAGACAGAGACAAGCCGTTCTTTCCTTTGCGTCCCTTTTGTATTTTAGTCAGAAACATTTCCGCAGATGGCATTCCATTGCAAAGCGTTCCCCCCTTTCCTGGGAGAGAAAGAGAGAGAAAGAGAGGAGCGAGAGAGCGCGAGCGAGAAAACGAGGCAGCGCTTAAACCTCGAGGTGCGCCCGGCTGTTAACGCACGCTGATGAGTCGGCAAACATTAACATAATAATTAGTGTCGTGTAATTGTTTCATTAAAAGCGGTTGTTCCGTCGCTCCTCGCTGTTTCCCCAGAAGACGAGCTGAATTTGGACGATTGCCAGTGGGAGGACATCCACGTCGTCACCGGAGCGCTCAAGATGTTCTTCCGCGAGCTGCCGGAGCCGCTGCTGCCGTACCGCTTCTTCGAACCGCTCGTCGAGGCCATCAGTGAGTAGGCCCCTCTCTCTCTCTCTCTCTCTCTCTCTCTCTCTCTGTTTCTCTCTCTCTATCCTTCTCTCTGTCTCTCTCTGTCTCTCTCTCTCTGTCTCTCTCTTTCTCTCTCTCTCTCTGTCTCTCTGTGTCTCTCCCTCTCTCTCTCTGTCTCTCTCTCTCTCTCTCTCTCTCTCTCTCTGTCTCTCTCTCTCTCTCTCTCTCTCTCTCTCTCTCTCTCTCTCTCTCTCTCTCTCTCTCTCTCTCTCTCTCTCCCTCTCTCTCTCTCTCCCTCTCTCTCTCTCTCTCTCTCTCTCTCTCTCTCTTCTCCCTCTCTCCCCCTCTCTCTCCCCCTCTCTCTCTCTCTCTCTCCCTCTCTCTCTCTCTGTCTCTCTCTCTATCCTTCTCTCTCTCTCTCTCCCTCTCTCCCCCCTCTCTCTCTCTCTCTCTCTCTCTCTCTCTCTCTCCTCTCTCTGTTTCTCTTTTGTTTTTAAATATCCCTGTTTAATCATTTAGAGCCTCCTTTTAAAAACGTCTGAAGGTAAGCGATCTGCGGTTATTGCCACTTTGTCATTTTAACACTGAGGACCAGTTCTCCTTTTTCTGGATTTGAGGATTTTCATGCATTTCGGTTTTTGATTGATTTATTTTATTTATTTGGTGTATTTTTGATGGGGTGGGTATGCTTAAAAACACACAGGGGGTGAAAAGTTAAATCCCAGATAAAGCCATGCAGAGTTGCACTGCTGAATTTGTTACTGTTGTGATGGATACATAAAATGTATTTTATTAGTTTATTTATTATTCTGTTTTGGAGCAGGTGGGGGATGTTGTGAGTTAAGGGGAATGTTGGCTGTGGCCTGGTTCTGGTTCTGGTTCTGGCCTGTGGGGCAGATGTTAGTATGCCCGGCCCACCCATCACACAGCATAAGGACCTATCAGGAACAGCTAATGTTGTGTTGTTGCTCGTTCAATCAGGGTTAATTCCACACTGTCAAACCATAAAAGCACCGACTACAGCAATATTCAGTTCGTTTTCTCATCTTTTTTTTTTATTAAAAAGATGAAAGCAGATGATCCATCTGTTTTGCTTTGTTTCAAAGAAAACCTGTGAGGCAGAAATCAACCAGCCATGTCTGTTTGATGTATGTGGATCATTTTACCTTTTTTTAAATTAACAATTTATTTCCTAATTCTATTTATGATATATTCTCTATACGATATTTCTATATTTGCTTGAAGTTTTTGAAATTTGCTTGACAATTTTCTGGACAATTTTAGATTCTGTGTTTTCCACTATTGCCACTACTTCTGCCTTGCTGCTTCACACTGGATCCATTAGGGGGCGCACTTCTCATGGGCACAGAGTGGGAACAAACGGCAATTACAGCACGTCGAGGACATTCAGCCACACTTGTTCCACACTAAACAACTTGGGCACGAATGTGACATGTTATCTGCTCTCAGGACTTCAAAGAGCATTTCCCCGAGATGTCCATCACAGCACATCCAATCAAGATTAATGATCTCGTATAAACCGCAGATCACATTCAGATGGCGGCTGATTCAATCGCCTCGGCGTACGAAAAGCATGTACTACATTCCCTTGAATTTTTCCTAAAAACGGGGATCTCTTTGTCTCGAAACAAACGAACTACTTCACCAAGTTTGACAGTCTGTCACTGTGTTTATTGCAGCTTTGGGGGAAAACGGGACGATATCTTCAAGCCGGGCCCGTGTCTGTGATTTTGAGAAACACGCATAAACGGATCAGCGCGTAAAATATGAACAGCGGTCGGAGATAAGCGCGCAGCCGCTCGGAAATCTTCTCAAAAGGCCGTGATTGATTGAGCTGTGCGCCACAATTAACTTTCTGAGCCCTATCTATAAATCAGCATCCTGAATAACCCGCTAGATTATGTTTGTGCCGTTTAAAAATGAGCACTGTCATCCATCTGCATGGGGGACATTTACAATAACTCGGAGATATCTGATTCAAACTGGGGGGGCACTTTTACAAGATCATTTCTCCATACTTCATACGCTATTCTTAAAGAACACCTTTATTTCCCTTGGTTGCTATGAAAATTGAACATAAAAAAAGAAGAAAATGCCACCATTTACCCCTGTTTACCAGTATTCCCTATGTGTTGTTGTATTGCTACTTCCTGCAATCCATTTACAGCTTTCCCCCGCTTTTCAGTTTTTCTTTGCAAAAGTTATGAAATGTTGTCGGTCCTCCGCCTGGCCTGCTCTCTGTTCCTCAGCCGCGTTCAGCACTGGGTCTGTCAGAGTCTGAGCTGAATGCCTGGAGGTCAGTTCTCCCATCAAAGCACAGTGGAAACGCTCGTCCTTTACGGTTTGGACATTTCCACACATTTTGACCTTGTCACCCCTCCCCCGAATGTCACCCCTCCCCCCAAGAGGCTGCAGTCATTTGAACGGCCACCTCAAATGAGGACAACGGGCTAGCTTTGTAATGCTGTGGTTGGCACAGTATACCCACTGCACACACACACACTCACACACACACCAGCACATACACACACTCCCACACACCAGCACACACACCAACACCCATACACACACACTCACACACACACACACTCACACACACCCAGCACATACACACATACCCACACACCAGCACACACACACTCACAACACCCATACACACACACACACACACACACACACACAGCACATACACACATACCCACACACCAGCACACACACCAACACACACACACACACACACACTCACACACACACATTACTCACACACACCAGCACATACACACACACCCACACACACCAGCACAAACACTCACACACACACACTCACACATTTACATTTTACATTTTAAGCATTTAGCAGACACACACACACACACACACACACACACACACACACACACGTGGCTTCAAAAGAAGACGCCCCCCCCCCTGACTCCCTCCATATTAATGTGTTTCGCTGCATTTCCCTAAACCTGAGAGTGCCGTCTCACCCGTGTGTGGCCGGTAAGGCTAATCCTGTTAGCGTTAGCTTCTTTTTCCCCTAATTTTACACCTTGAAATTTTTTCCTCACGGCAACTAAGCTCAGAAGCTCCTGGTGATGCATCGTGGGGTGGGGTTGGCCAGAGGGAGGTCGTATATTAGCGTAGCTCTGAATATGTAAAGCAGGCTACAGAAATTAGCAGAACTATCTTACCTGTGGTCACCCCCTTGGCTGTGCTGAGCGTCTTTGCGGCTGATCCAGAGAGCCAGTCACACCCAGGACACTCACGGCCCACGATGCTGCGCTCCATCCCGCAGGGGAATCATTCCCTAATCGCTGGCGGTCACGCCCCACGCCCTGAAGGGCCGTCAGTCCATCAATCAAAGGTCTGTGTGAAATCGGCGAGCCTATCCTGTATGAGTAATCCCACTGCCGCCATGACGCTGTGATCCACAGCGTGACCTCATGTGATTTAGAGCATAGCCCAGTGCAGGGAGCCCACATTATCTAGAGCATGTGAAGTCACACTGCAGTCACTGATCCAGGATCAGGTCTATCTACCCTGGGTCAGATACACATCATGTAAAGTCACTGATCCAGGATCAGGTCCATCTACCCTGGGTCAGATACACATCATGTAAAGTCACTGATCCCAGATCAGGTCTATCTACCCTGGGTCAGATACACGTCATGTAAAGTCACACTGCTGTCACTGATCCAGGATCAGGGCTCCCTGCTGCTAGACCAATCACAGTGTAAAAGAGGGACACATGATGAAGAAGAGATTTTCACCCCG
Organism: Aldrovandia affinis; assembly: GCA_029706075.1. Classification (NCBI taxonomy): domain Eukaryota; kingdom Metazoa; phylum Chordata; class Actinopteri; order Notacanthiformes; family Halosauridae; genus Aldrovandia; species Aldrovandia affinis. Next base: position 1,307,253 of record JAINUG010000133.1, on the reverse strand, counting down.
ATCCTGCCCATGAAGTTACTCACAATTCAGACAAAAGAATGTCCTTAATAGCAGGTATCTGTGAATCGACTGTTGGGGCAATTATATATGGTGGTATATGCGTATATACAGTGAAGATATATATATATCATGGTGATTTACTCATTAAGAGTTGGTTATTTGTCATGTTGTGGCCTGGTCTTCTATTTTTGAATTGTACCACTATGAATGTCTAGGGGAAAGCATGCGATATACATATATTGTATATACACACATACATACATGTATTTTTTCATAAATGCTCACTCACATAGGTCCCTAATGCTACAATGATAAATTGCAGAGGGCCCAAAGTGAAAGTCCTAATTTAGTGATAAAATGTTGCCATTGAGACGTGGGGCTTTTCAGTTTAGGCTTTGTCAGCTGATATTGTCAGTGGATTTGTCACCTTCTACATGTCACATGCTGAGAAAGAGGCTCTGTAGTTGATATCTGTAATTGTACACATACTCCACGCTCTCCTTTCCATAAAAATAGTGGGGCGAAGGATCAATTACATCACCGCCCTTTTAGATGGAGATCTGTCTCACTTCATCTGTCATCCGCTAAGCTTCCTGGCTTCCTGTGACTGGCATCAGATCAGTTGACTCATTCGCTAGCTCGTTTAGTCAGGGCTGCGACCACATGAAAGCACACCGGCACTCCGTGATGGAAAAATGAGCTTTTGCCGTCCGCCCCACCGCGTAAGTGAGTCTGCCAGCGCTGTCCATAAACGATCTCTTTAGTTATACTTTCAGAATGATCTGTCGGGCCACTCCGAAAACCAACAGTTATGCTTAAATGGCACGCACGGACGTTATTACAGTAGATTCAATAACAAAAAGAACAATGCACATTCTGTCTGCTGCTCGCTTCAAACGGCCAATCACAGGGAGTCGCTGAAACAGACCGCGGCGCAATGGTGGGATTCTGGGACTTCATTTTTTGTTTGAAAAAGGCAGCAAAGCTTTCCTGTGCCTGCTGGGCAGTGACATTGGGCACCAGGTGACGTACCTCCCAGCGTCGCTCTTCTCTATGATCACGTCCTGTGATGGGCTGTGGGCACGAGGTTCGAGGGCACAGCCCCAGCCTGTCTACTGAGCCACACTGAACAAAGCAGAGTCACAGCAGCTCTCTCTCTCTCTCTCTCTCTCTCTCTCTCTCGCTCTCTTTCAATTCAATACAAATTGCTTTATTGGCATGACAAGATGACTCATATTGCCAAAACAAACATTTACAATATACAACTTCTCCCTCTGTCTCTTTTCTCGTTCTGTATCTCTTTCTGTTTCTTTTCTCATTCTCTATCTTTTATTTCTCTCTCTTACTCTCTCTCTCTGTCTCTCTCTCTCTCTCTCTCTTATTCCCTCTCTCTGTCTCTGTCTCTTTTCTCTCCTTCTCTCTCTGTCTCTCTCTCTCTTAATTGTTCTCTCTGTATCTCTCTCTCTGACCCATGCTACAGAAAGGGAAAGGATGAACCAAAGTGGAGGATTTCAAAGTTAAAATATTTTTTTACTGCAAATGAACGAGTTCCTGTTTCAAGGTCTGAAAGCTGTAGATGTGTTGGTCTCACTGCAGGCCTCTCGGGTTCCGTCCACCATGGATCAGTCCAGGAGTGTCCCACAGCCTGCTCCCCTCTCTCACTCTCTCTCCCAACATTCTCTCTCCAGCATGGGTAGGGGGTAGAGGGGGGTAAATTCCTCCTGCCCCAAAAGGGCACAGCCAACATTTGAACCCTGACAGACGCTGTCACCAGATTGTCCGAATTGAGTCGCCATTTTTTTTTTTTTGGTTTGACTCATCTCAATCAGCCTGTGACGGCCGTGCCCAGAAGCTCTCTGGCTGCGGCTGCCCTGACCGACACCGGCACCATGAATAAATCATGTGGGCTCAGAGTCCACGAGCTGCACCGAGCCGGGCCTGGGATGGCAGGACGACCATCTGCGGCCCACTGCACGGCTTCCAGGGACGTGTGTGTGTGTGTGTGTGTGTGTGTGTGTGTGTGTGTGTGAGAGAGAGTGTGTGAGAGAGAGTGTGTGTGTGTGTGTGTGTGTGAGAGAGAGAGAGTGTGTGTGTGTGTGAGAGAGTGTGTGTGTGAGAGAGAGAGTGTGTGTGTGAATGAGTGGTGTATGAGAGAGAGAAAGTGTGTCTGTGTGTGTGTGTGTGAGAGTGTGTGTGTGTGTGTGTGTGAGAGGTGTGTGTGTGTGTGAGAGAGTGTGTGTGAGAGAGTCTGTGTGAGAGTGTGTGTGTGAGATGTGTTGGAGTGTGTGTGTGTGTGTGAGTGTGTGTGTGTGTGAGTGTGTGTGTATTTGTGAGTGTATGTGAGTGTGTGAGTGTGTGTGTGTGTGTGTGTGTGAGAGAGAGTGTGTGGGTGGGTGGTGTGTGTGTGTGTGTGTGTGTGTCTGTGTGTGTGTGTGTGTGTGTGTGAGTGTGTGTGTGTGTGTGTGTGTGTGTGTGTGTGTGTGAGAGAGAGTGTGTGTGAGAGAGTCTGTGTGAGAGTGTGTGTATGTATTTGTGTGTGTGTGTGTGTGTGTGTGGCGGCGCTGCTAACTACGGCCTGCTGGGAGAGAGTAGCAGCCGGCTGCTCCACTTCTGCCCCCCGCGTCAGCGCCATCCATCTGACGGGCTAAAGACTGCCGTCACATGTCTAATTCTGGAGCCGCGAGCCCAACGCCAGAGACGGAACCTTTTCCAAAACACACAGGTCGGCCAATCGTAATGAGCATCGAAAATGTTTAATTAGGATCGTTAGCAACCTGTGTCGCCATGACGAAATGCAACCGTTGTCATCGTTGCAACCGCATCACATCTCTTTCCTGCTGTCGGATTTTTGGGGATATTGGAAAATCTTCCAAGAGATTTAATCGTGCCATTAATGTTATTTGTTTTGTTTTGTTTGTTTTTTGTTTGTCTCGAGCAAGGGAGAAAAAAGTCTTGAAACCAAGTCTGTGAACTCAGCCGTTCATAATGCCTTTTCCGATCTAATTTGGCGTAAAGACTTTGGAATTAATACACCCCTATGCCCCATAGCACTGAAACACTTTTGGCTCAGCCAAATCGCAAGGCGGAAATCAGGACAATTCCCAAGTATCGTAATTTGGCAATGAATATTTACGCACAAAACAGCCTCCACGCGCTGGCTGCTTGCATCTCATTACTGGGGCGAGCGAGAGTATGGATTCTCAACGCCCGTCACTTTCAGGCTCGGAGTTTAGACGTCTAATTAGTAGAGCAAACTCCCCGCATAGCAGGAGATGTAATTAGCTTCACCTGAAACCCTTTCCTCTGATTCCACAGCTAAACGGGGGGAGGGGCCGTAACAACACGCAGCAAAACTGCTTCATAATTAGGGGAGAATTAAAATCCTGCGTGGAACATCACAACAAAGGAGAGTGGAACCTGAAAGTGCGAGCGCAGGTCTAACGGAAACATCCACACGCGATAATTAATGATGGATTTTAAATGTTGTCGTAATTTAATTCAATATTAAATTCAAATGATAATTGTGTGGGTGGCGTTTGAGGTGCGTTTACCCAGACCTGAGTGCGTGTCTGTATTTGAACACGTGTCTGTATCATATTTCGAAGTGTTTAATGCCTCATATGGTTTCGAAGGCTTTTCAGGTTTTCCTTTAAAAGGACACACATGCCATGCTAAAGACGCTTTGGTCGCATGTCAGAGGGACACATTGGTTGTGTGTGACTCAGCAAACCAATTTTTTTAAAAGGTGGACAAGAAAAGTCCATTCGCGAGCCCATTTCCTCCCAGTACTGCGACGATGTTTTACTGAAGGAGAAAAAGCGAAGCGCAGATTCATGGCCAAAACCCGCCGCTCGGCTCGTCGTGTGACTCGCTCACTAATCGTGGCAAAAAAACAAAAAAAAACATCACAAAGAATAGGTAATTTGGCGTACAAGAAGGAACATTTGGAATGCACATACGCAAGTGGTCTTATGCATTATGGAAGTGGGCCTGCATTTTTATCCCAATTAAAAGCCTTGTTTTAATTACCTGTCATTGAAAAGGAGCTTCACTGCGCCGTGCACTTCCCCGCCTGAGCACAGCCCCTTTCATAAACAAATTCCTCAAGTTTAGCGTCCCTGAGGGAACATCCAAGAATCCCAGCAAGGAGGTGTTTTTTTATATATATATATATATAGCTTGCCATCGAGGGATTGCGGTTCTTCCATACATAATTAATGCGAGCGGGAGGTGGTGATGTTTCGTCTGTTTCAGCGAATGGGAGGGAAAGTGCTTATTCCCGAGTGGAGCTCTTAACAGGTAGCGCAGCGAGGGTCTGAGAGACCTTACTGTAAACCGCGTCTCTGTCACGGCGTAGAGCGCCACGTTAAAGGGGCGCTGGCTCACCGGAGGGTCTTCACTCCCCGCTCGAGTGACATCCACCAGCAGGAGGCACTGTTGAGCCGTGGGAACGAGAGACCCAGGGCGGGGGATAGCGTAGCGGTCTAACGCACCATATCTTGGGTGGTCCGATAAGGCGTGCGCTGCCTGTCAGGGACGCGGTTCGAAACCCGACTCTACCAGACCGGCCCTGGTTGTCAGCCCCGATGGGGGTCGGCATTTGGCTGTCCGCCCCAGGGGGGGAGGGTGAGCCGGCTCGGGTCCACCGTGAAGCACGTAAGGGAGTCTCCAGAACGTGGGTAGGCGAATTCCGTCTCGAAGGAAGCGTTCTCTGCCCTCTGAGCATTAGTTGCCTCGTAGAGACGAGCGGCGGACTCATGTGGGGAGGGCAAATCTAAAACAAAATAGAGGGTGTAATTGGCTACCAAAATAGGGAGAAAAACTTGAAAAAATCTGAAACAAATTGCTCAACTCAACTCAACCCGTGATTACGCCCGCTAACACTCCTCGTAAGTTGTCCTTGTTTCCGTAGAGAGTCTGTTTGAGAACCCCGCGGGCTCTGGGCCGGCTCCTCACGGGTTCTGGCCCAGGGACGGTGAGGAGAGCGCGACGGCCCCTGATCTCATACATCAGCCCGTGATAAAGCTGCTCTCTGACACCACGGCCCGCAGCCGTCCATCACCTCTCATTGAGGGCACAACTTCGGGCTCCCTGGTGGCAGCAGTGAGCGATTATCGCCATTAGAAGCCGATCACTTGTTTTGATGGCCCTTTTAATGGGGCGGCATTAGCAGGGATCCCAGGGGCCGTTCCTTTTTTTGGGGTGGAGGGGTGGAGGTGATTAAGCAAGCAGCACATTTGCAAGTCACTAATTGAGAGTGTGATGCCAGGAACCTACCCCCACACTGCTCTAGTTACTGTACTGCATGTGATTACTCATCAAACTTGACCGTAAGAGGGGTGAACCGTGTTCTGAACCGCTCCTAATGTACTGCACTTTGGGTGTATTCACTGAGCACAATTTTCTTTTGGGCAGACACACCAGGAGGTAGCCCCAAACCATGATGCTGATGAGAGAATCGGACTTACTTTGGCCAGTCACACGACTTTAATTACCGTAAGTAGATTGGAAACCTCGGAATGGAAACCGGTATCTGCGTTGCTGCTTAATTTGAAGTTTTCTTTTTTCTTGCAGAAAGGGTCAATCTAAAATTAGGAACGTCTATCGTCGTTTGCATTTTACATTGACATTTTTTAGGCATTTAGCAGACGCTCTTATCCAGAGCGACTTACACAGTTTACGTTTCTTTACATACAATCCATTTATACAGCTGGATATTTTACTGAAGCAATTCAGGTTAAGTACCTTTAGCCCAAGGGTACAACAGCAGTGCCCCACCTGGGATTTGAACCTGCACCCTCTGAGTTACAAGCCCAGCTCCCTAACCACTACCTTTGTCCTCTTTTATAAAGAGCACGTTTTTGTACGAGGGCAGCAAATGTTATGACTCAATCCGAAGCTAGTCTGCGATATGGGTAAATATATAAATGCAAATTATGGGTAAATATCAACACTGAGAGGAAAGAAAGCAATAATCACCTGTACTCCATTGCAACAGCAAACATAGTATTTTAGATTTTTTTCCATTTATCAACACAGCATTATAGTTTCGTCACATTGGGTTTTGACCCAACTCTAAATTGCTGATTCGTGAGACATTCGCAGTACATCGAGACATACGTTTTTTTGCACTGTGTTATTTCATCCCAACCCCCAACCCCCAATCCAAGATCACTGTGTTATTTTACAGCAATATTTCACCTGAGGCCTGAATTAGAAAGTTCCCTGTAAATATACAGAAAATGAACCCTAGGGTAAATGCCTGCTTGGAGGTTCACCAAGTTCACACCGAGCAGATGGGAACGTCCAAACGAAACCCTTTCCCTGGGTTAAGCCAGAGAAGGAGCCTTGGTTTAATTCCGACAGAACAGTTGTGAGATACAGATGGATCTTTACCCCCTTGTGCCATATGTCTGCGAAACAAATACTTTCCACTCAGTGTGGCTCAGTAGGTAGAGCATGGTCCTGTGTGGCTCAGTAAGTAGAGCATGGTCCTGTGTGGCTCAGTAGGTAGAGTGTGGTTCTGTGTGGCTCAGTAGGTAGAGTGTGGTTCTGTGTGGCTCAGTAGGTAGAGCATGGTCCTGTGTGGCTCAGTAGGTAGAGCATGGTTCTGTGTGGCTCAGTAGGTAGAGCGTGGTTCTGTGTGGCTCAGTAGGTAGAGTGTGGTTCTGTGTGTCTCAGTAGGTAGAGCATGGTTCTGTGTGGCTCAGTAGGTAGAGCGTGGTTCTGTGTGGCTCAGTAGGTGAGGGTGTGTGGTCTCAGTAGGTAGAGCGTGGTTCTGTGTAGCTCAGTAGGTAGAGCGTGGTTCTGTGTGGCTCAGTAGGTAGAGCGTGGTTCTGTGTGGCTCAGTAGGTAGAGTGTGGTTCTGTGTGTCTCAGTAGGTAGAGCGTGGTTCTGTGTGGCTCAGTAGGTAGAGCGTGGTTCTGTGTGGCTCAGTAGGTAGAGCGTGGTTCTGTGTGGCTCAGTAGGTAGAGCGTGGTTCTGTGTGGCTCAGTAGGTAGAGTGTGGTTCTGTGTGGCTCAGTAGGTAGAGGGTGGTTCTGTGTGGCTCAGTAGGTAGAGTGTGGTTCTGTGTGGCTCAGTAGGTAGAGCGTGGTTCTGTGTCGCTCAGTAGGTAGAGTGTGGTTCTGTGTCGCTCAGTAGGTAGAGTGTGGTTCTGTCTGGCTCAGTAGGTAGAGCATGGCGCTGGCAACGCTTAGGTTGTGGGTTCGATTCCCCTTGGGATCACATATATACTGAAAATGTATGCATTCACTACTGTAAGTCACTTTGGATAAAAGCGTCTGATAAATGGCATTTATTATTATATTATATTAGAGTTAACGAAACACTCCATAGTTCTCTCTGGCTCTAGTTCTCTCTGGCTCTAGTGGGTGCTTCACGAACCCCATAACATTCCCATGTGCTGCCAATCACTGACTTGTGTGTTCTGCCGGCCATACTGAAAAACCCTTGGGCAGGCTCAAATCAGGGAGTCGCTGACAACACAAAATGGCTGCCCCCGGTTTTCAGGGGTTTTCTGAAACCTCATCGTCTCTGTTGCTCCCAGGGCCGTCGCTACTGAACCAACACGCCTGTGTGTGTAACGTCCTGTGACTTCACACGCTGTAAGGCCAGAGCCTTACTCCCTATTCTGTGTGTATTAAGATGTATGATGTGAGTGTGCGTATTAACCTCAAATGATGACTTATTTACGTATCGAGCAGCTGAAAAAGGCAGCATACTTTCTCTGTTGTATAATCTCCCACATGCTGGCATCCACCTGGTTTGTCACGCCAGTACAAACCGACACCTTTCCCCCCCCTCACCACCCACCCCCTCCCCCAGCCCCCCTCAGGGTTTAGCCCCCGCGTGTTTGATTAGTTAATCGGCCCCAGTGCTCAGGTGGGGCGGGCTCGCTGGTTCCCGTCCCGCCAAGCTGTTCTTTTGGAAGAGAGAGGAGGCAGCTGTGTTTACCGCCTGGGTCCCTGGCACGGCCTCGCCTCCGAATCTATTATTCATATCACTTCATATCGGAACGAGATCCGCGGCCACCTGTCCCACACTGACAAGCTTCACCCTTCCCCGAGAGCCCAAATGACTCCCGCGCTGATGAGTCGGGTATTTACCACGGCGCTGACTTAACGTCGTCGCGTTGGCTAACATTGGGGCGAGGGGGGCGAGGGGTGAGGGGCTTCGGAGGGGCTGATGGGGTAAATGTTGCGGGACATTCGCCTGGCACGAGCGGGGCTTGAGACGTTTCTATTTTCCTCGACTCTTTTGCTGGTCGGGGTGATTGTTTGTCTGTGTGTTTTTCCTCCATATTGTGTATTAATTTATTTTATGTATCATTGCTGACTGATCTCACACGTCTCCAGTATTGGTGCAGGCCCCAGAGGCCCTCTGGGTCTTCACTTATTTTGTTTGCAGAAAAAGTGCACAGAAAAATATTCAGTATTTAAGTCTATATTTTATATATATATATACTGTATATATCAAAGTTTATATCATTTATAGAGTTAAAAATACACTCTATTAGAGTCAAATGTACACTCCCAGAATACAGGACACTGAATATTTAACTGTATTACTGTATATTAACACATTGCAATGCAATGACCCAAGTAAGTCAACACGTGACTCATAATGGACAGAGATTCTAGTCAGTACGTATTACTACATGATATTGAATGATGTGATATTCTGAACCATTTACATTTACAAACAAGAACAATACTTTATACCATTCCTGCTAGTTATGACATCAGGTTAGATCATTATATAATAACAGGATGATTGTTTTTCCAAGAGCAAGGACTCAATTGGTATGTAAGCGTTCTAAACAAGGTAAACAAAGTCCGAGGATGATTCGTGATCCACAATAAAAACCTCCTTCAGTAAAGTGGGTTGAAGAATTCAGTTTAGAGGTTTCTATATACATCCTTCCATGTTGTGTTTTTAACTTGTATATGACCTGCTAACGTGATGAATTTTACAGACATATACATATACAGTATAAAGATTAGTGACATAACTACATTCACCGATGAATACAGTACACTGTGAGACTGAATATCTTCAACCAACTCATTTTTATTGGGGGGAAAACTGAGTTCACATTTTTTTCTCACAAATATCTTCTTTTTATTTTTTTTGCCTGGCTTTGCCTGTAATTACGCAAACCTTCAAATTTCAGACCGAGGAGAGAAATACGACTCTGTTTTACGGCATCTTTCACATGCCTGTGGCATTAACTACCACAACCACTCCCCACCAATCACAAAGCACCATTACCAAACTCTTCTTTTCTTTACTTTCATTAATTCAGAATTACTCAAAGCAGGTCAGTATTTTTTTTTAAACTTCTTTAATGGTGTTTGGAGAGACACTCCTTTCCCCCACAGACGTTTTTGAGGAAACGTTTGAGTGTGTGGTTTAACCCACTTAAGCTGGCTGCGATAAGCTCCTACTTAATTCATCAAAGCCTCCAAACAATGAGACTGTACAAAACAAAACCACGCAGTCTTTTCAAAATTCATACCTGATTTATTCAAGCGCAATGATGCTAAATGCATGTGTACAAAAACCACATGCAGATGGCTTATTAGTATTCAACAGTGTCATAGTGAGGAATGCGTTTCCCCCAGTCCGACTGCTGCATGCTTTACAAGGGAAGCATGAAGATAGAAGTTTAGAAGTCTAAAATAATACACCAGACACCCAATCTGTGTCAGAGTTACTGAAACCTGCACATGGCATTTGTTGCTTAATGGTAGCACACAGAGTTCAAACCTAGTTTAATAAATATTGGTCACTGCATTCGAAAAAAAAGTGATTTCATGAGCATAATTGTCCATCCTGTTGAATAGACCCTGCCTTATTGGTACCCCAGCTCAAACAGATGTTAATCAAAGTCAGCCCAGTTATTCACTGAAAAACAAGAATGAAAGGGATCCGATAGACCAGATTTACATTCGTCGAATGGGCGCACGTATCGCGAAAGTGACAAAGTTTTATTTTCTTTGCTTGTTTTGTTTTTCAGCTTCGTGTCAATTATTAATCTGGGCATCTGCAATTCTGCTTTTGAATTAAGTGAGGGAGAAAAAAAGACATATTGGGGAAAACAACACAGCGGTGCTTCTTAAATTTGTAATTAACAACTATTACCAATTCTGTTCATTTATTTAATATGCATCAGTCTGGAAGGGAAGTGCTGATACACAATAGCAGAGGAAACTCATTTCAGCACTTTGGAGAAATCATTGGCTTTTAGCACTGTGTGTGTGTGTGTCCTTATCTATGGACCACATTACTGTAGTAAGTGCATTCAGGAATAATTTGGCTTCAAATATATATTTTTTTAATGAACGTCAACCTCATTTGCATGCAAGAAAGTTATCGGCTTCAATCTTTGAAATGCTAAATATATCTAATTTCTATATTTCATCAAGGATCGTCTTATGTTTAATAAATTACAGCTGAGTTCCTCCAAGATTGTGTTTTTCATTAACTAAAAGCAGAAAAAGGACACATTTAAAATCGTAATCACAACCTGCGAGGTTGTTAGCGTTTTTGCAAATATTTGCCAGGATGGGTGCAGTAATCTCCAGGACGAGTTATACAGCAATATTTATTTAACAATAAAAAAGAAAAACACATTTAAAAAAATATCATTTGTAATAGAACAAAATCACGACCCTTCTAGATGATGAATGCGTAACTGTGGGCCAATGTTTAATATTGTGGCCTTGTCATTGTTCCTGTCTCGGTGACACAGTAGGGCTTGAACCAGTTGTAAATATCAACATTCGATTTGTGATACGACTTCAGATACTGCTCATGATGCAATGTACATACACACCCTGTAATGGACAGATGCACAAAGACTCATAAAATGTTAACATAATGTTGAATGAGAAATATCAAATTAAGTTAAAGAGTACAATAGCCTTTGTGCTACCCCTGAGTAGTAACTCTGCTGTTACAGATACTGATAGATATACAGATATATAAATAATATAAATAAATACTATAGATACAGTGTTCTGCCACTCGCCAAATTACCCGAGAGGTGAGAAAATGCATTCACCTTAATGCTGCTTTTCTGTCCGAAGTCTTTAAACAAAATTAAAACATAAAGTGTCATACAGTATAAAAATGTTTACAGAGCATTAAAAGAATGCACATTGCTGGGAACTTGACAAATTTGCGGTTTTGAAAAATTATAAATATTTTCATAATGGTGTTTGTGTGCATGGCTCTAGTCAATTCCCCAGAATGTTCCCCTGCTATTTTTTAATTGTCTGGTGTCATAACAAGACATGAATCATCAAACCACCCAAGAATGTAAATCGTTGGCTAATGCAGACGGCTCAACTGCTGAGAGGAAACGCTGTAATCAGGCCCATTTGCAGCAGTGACGGAATATAACTTTTTTCAGAAATTTCGCGAAAATGCACTTCCCCTTTTGCGGTCGTTTCTGGTCGAAACTGGGAGTGTTATGAGGAGAGGCATGACACACGTCTGGGAAGCCTCAAAGTGAAAATGAGTTAGTTTCCCATTGTGGGTGGAGAGAGGTATACAGTTCTAATCAACACCAAGCTCACAAAGAACCATGGATTTGGAATCAATTTCTTTTTGCTTCTATTATTGCTTGATGTCATTTTCATAGTTATCATTTTAGTTTGAGTAGTTCCCATCCCTCTGAACTGCACATATTAAGTATGGTTATATTTATTTATACCATAAGAGTAGTTCATATTTGCTTAACGGTGGGGCCTGAATTGAGGAAAGCTGATTGAAAAATGGCCATTCCCTCCTCTGTGTTACGTTGTGTTTTAGGCCAGTTGAATTATGATTTTTAAAGAGAAAACTGAAGTGAGCTGATGGTGGCGCAGGTCTGAATAAGCAGACAGCATGTTGCTCTGACCTGAAGAGGTGGCATTTCTCAGCTCTCTCTAGCTGGTTCAGGGTCAGGTTGGGTAGGTGAACCAGGTTGGGTAACGGTTTGGGAAGCTTCCAAACTGAAGAGGAGGAAAGGTGACGGAGAATTCCAAAACTGTAAAGACCAATCAGAGCCGAGCTGCGTGTGCCAGAAGGAGTTTATAACTTCCACCAAAACGGTGATCTGCAAAGTGAACAACAAGTTTGTAATTTGTGACCGGCAGCTGGGGTAGAGGCTTTGATTCTGATCGGGGACCACTTAGCCATTTCCTGCATTTGCAGCCGTAGGATGTCAGAATGAATTTAGGCCACTTTAACGTTTTCCCTGAGAAAATGTACGATGTATAATAAATACAATAAAGTGATCACATTCCCAGGGACGCTACATACAATATATATTTTTTTATCCATAAAATCTCTTTTACACTTCTAATACAGATCAAGTTCCCACATCCAATGTTTGGCAATCTTCCAACGGAATATATTGTCTCTGCCACTGCGTAACAAGGCCCACATTTATGCTAATGACCTCTGGAGGCGCGTGATTCTGCGTACGCAGCGGTGGGGCCTACAAGCTCAAGCCAGAGTCCTAAGGTGTTAAAGAAGTCGAAGGAGAAGCGCATCAGCTGTTACGCTGGACTCAACGCTGACCCCGACTGCTCTCAACAGATCTGGAAAGAAAGCAAGCATGGCAAACTTCCTACAATGGCCGATTTGAAAGGGAAGAAAGGGAAAAAAGGAAATGTTTAAATACATTTTAATCAAGCATAAAAACTGGGTAACTTGTATAGGATGAAAACGGAACACTAAAAAAGCATCGTAACTTCTTATTTGCCCTTGAATTGGCTTAGCAGTTATCAGAATACAGGAGGACGTACAATGTTAAACCATTCAGACCTAAAATGCCTGGAAAAACGCCTATTAAAACCTAAGCAATTATTCTCAAATCTTAAAACCTGATTGTTTTCTTGAAAATATAAAAAAAAGCCGACACCAACGTTTATTTTATTTTTTTCAGCAATCAAGCGCATTTCATTAATGAAAATCGGTCTCATGAAGTCACTCCAGGTCTTAATGGGTTAAACAACACTGACAGGTGGATAGTGCGTAGCTCATAATCTCAAATATAACATAATTGTTTATTTGAATATATATTTTATTTTATTTTTTAAATGAACTTTTTGTTGAAGGGTCTCATGAAGGGTATTTCTTACGTTTCTAAATAGTTTAATATATATTTTCTAGATTGAACTGGGGCAGGTTGTAGTCCGTATTTGTATGAATGCTAATATTTTACTTCATATTTTGTTCATATTTTGCAGCATACTCTCTGCACTCGGCATGTACTAATGCACTGTAAGCTGCACTGGATCAGGGCCACTACCAAATAGAGAAATGATGAAATAATATTGTTTTAAATGAATAATCAGACTGAATGGCATTATGAATGTGCACGCGGACGTTAAGTGGCCGGATTCTCGTTAAGTGAAAGTAAAGGCTCTAATTTCTCGTAGCACCGACCCAACACGTCCCATTAGCTCTAATTGTCCCTTCTAAAAAGAGCTTCCTCGTCTCTCAATTCCTGTAATTAATCTTGTGTTCTGACCACGCTCCCTGAAGCAGAGCGAGAGGAAGTGCAAATTGCTGAACAAATAATACAACAACGAAAAAAAAAGAAACACACAGTTAGTCCGGGGCATATAGAAAAGAGTCCTTACCCGGGAAACTTCAAAAAGACCAACGTGAGGAGTGGGGAGAGGCAGGGGCCTGGAGGAGAGCTGGAGTTCGACTCTGAGGAAGATATCAATGCGTAACTCCTGTCCCTGTCTGAAAAGGTGGGTTTTGAGTCTCTTGTGGAAGATGACCAGTGATTCTGTGGTGCTGACTGATTGCGGAAGATCATTCCACCACCGAGGGGTCAGTACAGAGAAGAGGCGAGACTGCGAGGAGCAGGTGTTCCACTGGGGGTCACCTACGGTGAGGGGTAATCACTGTGCCCTCCATGACAGGCTGTGTTCCATATGGGCGTCTGCCCCATGCCGCCTTGGCAGGTCAGGGGTCAGGGGTCACAGGTCACGGGGAACATGCAAACACCTGCTCTGGCAGATCAAAGGAGAGGCCATGAGCTTGCCTGATCTGTGCCAGCAGTTTTTTCTTCATTGGAGGAGTCTGAACAGTGGCAGTTCTATCTAGCCTCACTTGTCAGGTTGACACTCTGATGTGAGATAAGTCCACCCTCTGATCCTGAGCTTGTGTAGACAGGGGTTCCAACCAGAGGTGGCGATTCCAGCCGACTCAACCGTTGACCAAATAACATCAATTTCAACTTCCTGTCGGATGTAAAATGGCATCAGTAATGTACCGGAACTGCAGACCCACTGAGTCATCACAGAGACAAAGTTCACTTTAGTTTATTCTAAATAATCTGTATTAATCCTACTATAAATGAGTGCCTAGCAGCTGGGCGTTGATGTAATGAATGATATTCCTAAAATATATAAACACCTACCACCTACCAATCCTCTGTCCCAAATGAAAAGAGAAACAATTTTTTAATTTAGCAGTGCAGATATCTGCTAAAACCCCTCATTTTTGTAAATGAGAAAAAGTGGCCCTGCGCTCTGTCCAAATCGCCGATGCTCTTAGGACTAAAGCCACGGTTTACTTTCAGATATTATCAATCCATCACACACACAAACACACAGAATGTCATAAGCGCCTGCCCTTCACTGGCTTTCTGCTGTTTGTAGCGTCGCCTAGCGATGCCAGGGCTGAGTGGGGCAGGAACCAGGGGAAGGGTGGCAGAGGGCAGTCGTGCCCATCAAGTGTCGGAGAGAGCTCACAGGACAGGGAGTAAGATGTCGCTGTGAAGGCTTGTCCATGCTTACCCTGGCAGAGTGATGAATTGTGGGAAATAGGCTGGATCCTGACTGACACCTGACTGCACCTGATTGGCTAGAACCACAGTGTCAGTCTATCGGACATTTTTAACATACAGGCAGTGTGAGGTGGCGTTTGGAGAACTGCATTTGGGACACAGAGATTGTGGGCTCAAATCCTTGTTGTGGCACTGCTTTTTCACGCCTGAGTAAGGCACTTAACTTGAAAATAATATTTTCCTGTGATACTCCTGGTAGGCCTTCCGTGTGGACAGTGTAACAGTGCATTAATGACCGTATGTAAATATTGTGCAGCTGTTACAAACAGTAACGTTTATTTCCAGACACTAGAGAAGTGCATGGGGTCGGGACTATGTTCCGTCTTAAAGAGAACACAATGAGGTCCCCCTTCTTATAGGCTCTGTGATTGGCTGTCCACATTTTCCCCCCAACTACCTTGATATATATATATATATTTATTTTACTCATTCCCACATCATCGTAGATACCTGCAGTAGATCCCCAGACTCCCAGACAGAGGAAGCAGAACGTTAACCATGTTACCAAACATGGCATGATGGATGTGGCAGCTTTCGTAAGGGTCAAAGGTCGGGCACCATTCTCATAAGGAAGATGGATGAGGCTCAGGCTGGCAGCCGGGCCCCTCTCCCACTCAGATCTGTTTTCTTTGCTGTAAACCATCTGACTTCCTGCCGCGAGAGCAGAGCTGTTCTCTGAGGAAAGGGAACGGCTCGATGGTGAATCACTAAGGATGGTGTTTCTGCACAAAACAACAATTACAACTGTGATTAACCTCCATTATGGTACGATAAAAAAGTCACACTGATGCTACATCTCTCTCTGTCTCTCTCTCTCTCTCTCTCTCTCTCTCTCTCTGTCTCTCTCTCTGTCTCTCTCTCTCTCTCTCTCTGTTTCTCTCTCTCTCTCTCTCTGTCTCTCTCTCTCTCTCTCTCTGTCTCTCTCTCTCTCTCTCTCTCTCTCTCTCTCTGTTTCTCTCTCTCTCTCTCTCTCTCTCTCTCTCTCTCTCTCTCTCTCTCACACTCACACACAAGTACACACAATATATGCTTTGCTGTTGTAAAGTCAATTTTGAGTTATTTGGTCTAGCTTTTTAAGGGCACTGTTCCATGTTGATTTAATGGCAAATACAAATAAATTATGTAACAATCTTTTAAAGACACTGGACTTGAAAATGTGTGTTTGGCATATCCAATTTAACACTTTTACACAGGAGCTCAATTTCAAAATACGTTTCCATAAAAGCCCAAGTTCAATTAGGGGTCCAGTCAGATACAATTGTTAAATTATTATTATTATGTAAACAGCCACACCTCTGAAATGAGCCACACCCATGGTCTCCCTTTAAAATGGTCTTAGTTCAGCAGATTAATAAAAAAAAAAATATATGAGCTAATGATTAAGCTCTTTTCTCTCCTCAGTGGGTGTTTATCTTAACCCTTCAGATCTGAAACGTGACGCATGCTTCCTGTCATCGCACAATGACGGACCGTTCCTCTTTTGTCCATATTTTATTATGTTTAGGGTGACAAACTGCTATAGGTGGCAGAAAGTGATTGCAGAAAGCAGACACGCAGGGCGAAGATGCTGAATCTGCAGCGGCCCACGTTATGAATGTCTCACGGGCCGAGGGGAGGTCTCTCGACGCTCCCCGTTACCTTTCAGCCTCTCGGTCCGATCCGTCAAGCGGAGTCCGCTCCGGGGGCGGTCGAGGCTCGGCGCAGGTGTGAACACGGCCAGCAGCTGATGGATTCAGTCTGTTCTCCTCCGCCAACCGAGGACCACTTTTATTAAAGATTTGTCAAATTGTGAAGAAGGCTGAGACTGAACTGAAAGGCAGTGGTATAACCCATGTAGCTTGTTTTATATATATATTTATATATATATATGAACATAAAGATGTGAAATCCAGTTGCTGCCTGTACTCCCACTTTTCTGTCACTTACAACAGTGAGGGGAGCTCTAAGACACGATGAGCTTAGACGGGCCGAACTGTTCTCCTCACATTTACATTTACATTTTAAGTATTTAGCAGACGCTCTTATCCAGAGCGACTTACAAGATGTGCATTAATACATGGTAGGAACAATCATAGTTTGCGCAAGAGATCAGTGCAGTAATACAGCGATAGACATCATTGCAGGCAGCTGCGTACCGTACCTGTAACACCGGGAAGGAAAAGGTTAGTAATTTTTTTTTAAATAAAATGGAGTAAGCAGGGGTATATAGTGTTGAGCAGGTAGGCAGTGGTGATGACAATTGGCTAGATGTACAGAGTTCAGTGGTAGTGGAGCCTGAAAAGGTGGGTTTTGAGTCTCTTGCGGAAGATCGCAAGTGATTCCGTGGTCCTGACTGATTGCGGAAGGTCGTTCCACCAGCGAGGGATCATCATTATGCCTTATTCTCCTGCCCTAGTAACACACGCATTGTGGTGTTCCTACAGTGCCATGGAGCAACGGTGTTATTTTTTCTGAAATTGATTAATGACACGTTTTGATGATGATGTTTACGGCGCTGGCTGGCCAGGTCGGGGATCTTGGTCATCGCTGCGTGGGGATAATCAGAGTCGGCAGGCGCGCACACAGCAAGGTGTTGAGTCAGGCAGAGACAAGCCTGTCCATGAGGAGCCATGCTGTCAGCACATTAATGTTAATAACTCTGACAGAGGTAGCAGCAGTGAGGAGAGCACAGAGCTCAGTAGAGAGAGGGCTGCGCTCCTGGCAGATGCAGCCACTGTGCTGGTAAAGAATGACAGCTCAGGGATGTATCTCGTGTTCCCAAAACATTGAGAATTTGAGTCCTCTGTGGCACATACATGTCACAATCCACAAAGAGACTTTGAGTCAATCCCTGCCCTCAAACTGTGGTTCTGTGTGGCTCAGTAGGTAGAGCATGGCATTGGCAACGCTTAGGTTGTGTGTTTGATTCCCACTGGGACCACATATACTGAAAAATGTCTGCATTCACTACTGTAAGTCGCTTTGGATAAAAAAAAGAGTCTGCTAAATGGCCATATATTATCTTAGGTTGTTAATTAAGGCTGCCCAATGTTGTCCTGGAAGACTGCAGTGACCACAGGGCTACTCAACCCTGGTCTTATAGGGCCACAGTGCCTACAGGGCTACTCAACCCTGGTCTTAGAGGGCCACAGTGCCTGCAGGGCCACTCACCCCTGGTCCTGTAGTGTCACTCGATTACACTAAAGCATCTTCTCGATTGACTGCAGTTGTTTTCAGAGCAGAAAACCTGTATTGTGGTGTTGTGCAGGACCACTGAAACTCCTCCCCCCTCCTCCTGTGATCCAATAATACACGTCTCTTTGCTCTGTCACCACACTGCCCCGCCCTCCTCACTGACACAACAGAATCTGAGGTCCGTGCGCGCCTAACAGAAGTGAGCGACCGGCCCTGTCCCTTATGGAACGGCACTGTGGCGGGAAGAGCAGCACAGACAAGAGCAGAGAGCTCAGAGGAATCTTTTACAAATATTCTACTGAGGAGACAAATATCTGTAACATGTCTTTCCTGTAAGCCTACCGCTTTAGTCGTTAGCTAAAAACTGTTTTAACCTCCATCTGTTCTTAATAAAAGCTACCCCCAGTGACCACATTATTACTTCTGCAATATTCTTCTGGTTTAATAGGCACTGAGGGTCATTCTTTAAAAATGATGAGCAGTTTAAGTTGTGTTATTTAACATGTATATCTAACAGATTTATGTTCTGTTGGGGAGGGGGGTGCTACACATTTGTTAATGAACACCAGAGAAAGTGCTTTGTCGCACTGTTAAAGTAGACATACACACATATATAGAGCCTTACAATGCTGGGTTTTAAACAATTGTAACTCCTCACCCAAATGCTTGTTTTGGCTGGATGTTATATTCTCATAGCACCAAGTTTGTTGCCTTTTAACGGTCCATGGTTTGCACTGTGCATTCATTGTTGCTGCGATCTGGGACTTAATGGCGCGGGAAGAATTCCGACAACTATGTAGTGTTACGCTAACAAACAGCGTACCGTGACAGTCACCCGTGGAAGAAAAGAGCCTACTTAGCTTCGGCGTTTATTTCTTTTGAAACCGAAATGGTGTATTTGCACTGTTCATCGCAGGCTAACGTAGCGCGGCGTTTTGTTCAGTTCAGTTATCCCACAGTTGTGTACGTTAGCGGTGTGAGGAGGCGGCCATGCCTGTTATTCATGTTCTGGGAGCGCGCTCTGAGAACCGTCCACCACTTCCT
The DNA here is from genome assembly GCA_029706075.1 of Aldrovandia affinis. Taxonomy (NCBI): domain Eukaryota; kingdom Metazoa; phylum Chordata; class Actinopteri; order Notacanthiformes; family Halosauridae; genus Aldrovandia; species Aldrovandia affinis. The sequence goes on along the minus strand of JAINUG010000133.1, from coordinate 1,288,176 downwards.
CACTGGGAGAGAGGGAATAAGGGAAGATCAGAAGGAAAGAAAGAAACGCACACTCAGCACTGGGCGGCTGAGAGGTGAAACAAACACTTCTTGATTTATCACGAGTTAGGGTCTCCAGGAGGTGCAATTTTTTTGGACCTGACTGCAAATAATTCACAGTGTCGTCCCTCCTTGATATCGGAGGCTTCTCTAAAGCCCGTCCCGATGAATGCCGGAGTGTCACAGGTAGCTCCTTTGCGAACCCTTACATTTACATTTTAGGCATTTAGCAGACGCTCTTATCCAGAGCGACTTACAAGATGAGCATTAATACACGGTATGACCAATCATAGTCCACGCCAGAGATCAGTGCAGTGACACAGTAATAGACATATTCGTTGGCAGCTGTATACCGTACCTGTAACAGAAGATTGTATTTTTAATTTTTGGGGATTACTCGGTCCTGGGCTCCACGATAACGAAGGCCCTGCCTCTCGGCGTCATGGTGGGCACTGAACCGGGGGCGGACAGAGGCCAGGACAGCGCGGATTGTCACCTGGGGGCTCCAAATCGCTGACTCGAGCTTTGTAGCGTGTCTATATTTTATATAAAAAAATGAATTTGTTTCATGTGAATTTCATCAAAACTCCCTATCCTTATTGTAATTACAATTCTAATGTAAACACGTTGGGTCCCTGTTAACAGTCCCGATTTGTTCACGCATGTGTCCTCATCACCCCCCCCATCACTGTTTTACCAGAATACACTCAGACAGACCAGCCCTGTGTCCCCTCCTGGGCTTCAAGGACATCCACATGAGCCAAAGTCTCACTCCTTTCATACGTAGCTGACACCAGTTAGAGTCGGCGACACATTAACAGGTTTGGGTCCTGCCTCGTGCCTGGCCCCTGTTTCGCTGTTAATTCTTTTTTTTTACGGCGTAAGCCTGGCTGCCCATGGTGGCGCGTGATTTATCAGGATTTGTTTTGTCTTGTCGTTTCCCCTCATCTGGTGAGATACATAAATTGCAAATCGGGAGGAGGCTCACCGAATTCACGTCTCGCTCCTGTCCCCCACGCGGTCCAGGAAGAGGTGATTAGATCGAATGATGCTGAGATATCTTCATGGCGCGGGGTGCGATGCCAGATCGACATAAAAATCCAATCAGTTTGTCATTTTGCTAAAAAAATTATGCGCAGCCATAATAGACACACAGACAAACGCTGGTCTTCGAGAAGAGATCCCGTTTTTTAATGCGTTGTTCGCTGACCATGTCAGTTAAATACGGGCTTCATCAATTCCAACGCTCCAAGGGAAGGCATTTCGGGAAAACAAAACAAGCAATGTTAAAATACGGATGGATGGTCGTGATTAAAATTCCGATGTGATATCTGTGTTAATATTTTCTGTCGTGTGATTTTTCCGAACAGAAACAAAGGATTACAAGCAGCGGGTGCAGGCTGTGAAGAAGCTGGTGCATCAACTCCCGAAGCCCAACCACGAAACGCTGAAGCTCCTCTTCAGACACATGCAGAAGTAAGTCCGGTCCTAAAATACTCCTAACGGCTACTATAATCAGGGGCGCACATAAGTGGTACGCCAGTACGCATTCGCGTCCTCAAACGTTAATTGCGTACCAAGCAAGACGACAAACTTGTTAAACATACAACTTACCAGTGACGGACTGATCAAACTTTAAGTCACGTATGTTTCAAAAGTGTGTCGTCTTGCTTGGTACGCGATTAACGTTTGAGGACGCGAATGTGTATTGGCGTACCACTCATGCACACCCCTGACTATAACTACATTATCATTGTGCTCATTGTATTTAACCAAATACAATAAAACAGCTTCTTATATAGTGCCCTTCACATGAGCATGCCAGGGCGATTTACGAGATTGAAATTAAAATGTAAAAAAATCTGACACGATTGCACAAATGCACACACATGAAGATGGCATAGGCAAAGAGCAAACACGCGTTCTGCTACTTTTGTCCGATGTGTAACAGATTATATCACAAAAGAGATGTTATACTTACGAGCAGAAGTATGCAGGGGTGTCAAGTTTTCTCTGTTGACCTTTGAACTAGTGTGATACACAATAGACCACAACCTTAGTGCCGATGATTTAAGAGGATGTAAGGAACCAGCGATGGTTACCTGAAAGACCTGCTAGGCCTCACAAACAGAGAATAAAATGTTTCGCCTGAAGAACAACCTGAGCTGAGTGGATAGCACTGTCACCGCACAGCAAGAAGGTCCCGGGTTCGAATCTCGGCCGGGGGCCTTTCTGTGTGGAGTTTGCATGTTCTCCCCGTGTCCGCGTGGGTTTCCTCCGGGTACTCCGGTTTCCTCTCACAGTCCAAAGACATGCACGTTAGGCTAATTGGAGAGTCTAAATTGCCCGTAGGTATGAGTGTGTGAGTGAATGGTGTATGTGTCCTGTGATGGATTGGCGATCTGTCCAGGGTGTATTCCTGCCTCTCGCCCAATGCATGCTGGGATAGGCTCAGCCCCCCGCGACCCTGACCAGGAATAAGAGGGTTAGATAATGAATGGATGGATTAATGAATAAAAATTGTGCACCTTACATGAACAAATAATCTTTCTGCCCTTTATTAAAGGTGAGCTCCTCTGTGTTTCTCCCGGGGGAATGGCAGCTTTGAGCACTTATATATTTGCCGCCCACCCTTCTACTTTTAGACGGTTGAACTGGTGCCCGAGCGTCGCTGTACTGCACTGTGTCTCCCAGCTTCCTTATTCCTGCGCTGGCTGTATTTGTGTACATACTTATCGCCCCCATCTGCAGATTATGAGAAAACTAATTAACTCGCTTCTTTGAACTGGTGCTTCGTAAAAAAAAAAAAAGAATAAAAAAAAAAAAACTCTGTCGCTTTGTTCTAGCTTCTATTTCCGGCTCTTTGAAAGTCAGGGGTATAACTTTTTTAAAAGATCGGCCCCGTTTGCAGCGGCGATAATTAATTAAGCGTGGCGACCAGTCCTCACTCAAAGAGCGAGCGAATCGACGACCCCGTTCACGGGCCTCCTGGCTTCAAACCCGGGCGGTTTGCAAAACGGCGGGCTCAACGTGTCACGTTACGTTAGATCTCGGCCCTTCAGATGCGGCGACTCTAATCGGGTTTTAATTAGACTCGTGGCGGAAGCGCCGATTGGGTCGCCTTCCCCCGACGTGACGCGAGAGTCCGCGCGGTGAATCATCTCGAATTAGGGAAAGTTTTGCGAGGATTGCGTCAAACGTTTGATGAGATCACATTGATTAATATTGCATCGGAAAACTATGACAATCTCTCTGGATCTCTCTGCTAAGCGAGTAAATGATGTCATGCTATGCCTGAGATGTTCCAGAGGTTGCAGGTTTGAGCCGTTGCTAGGCACCGAGGCAAAGCCAGAGTGTGGGCAGTGGTGCTTCAGAGACTAAGCAGCTGGCTCTTTACCCTGAAGGTTTGTTCATTTTCAGCAAAGCTTCAAAATTTTGTTACATCATCATGATGATGTTTTCTCTATTATAATCCCTCTGCTATTGACCTGGCCATTTAAATCAACAGAAACAGTTTGGCAAAACAGGAACAATGAAAACTTTTAAATGAATACACTGATAATGTGTGTAATTAGTAACTGGAGGTGGTTTAAAACATCAAACAGTGGTCAAATGTGACCCCCCCAGGCACTTGACAAGCCACCAAGGAGAACTCCTGTTTTACATACGATTAACATACGAAGGTGTGATCATTATAATCGTGTTAAGCAGTGCTTAATTTGTCAAATAAGAGATGCTGGGGCTCACCTACCTCTGTGTCCTGCAGTGGTGGAGCAAAATTAAAAACAGGATTCTTGGCATTTTTAAAGCGCTCTTGTTGACGTGCTGTGCCCTCTCGCACTCTGCGCTGGAAATTGCCCTACACAAATTAAGCACTGGTGTTCTCAAAGCACGAATAGTTTCGTCTGTTAAGTCTGTTAAAATTATTGTTGTTGCACAATTTAGAAAATAAATTCAGAACTCTTGGCTTTGAATCGCACAAATTACACTTTTTAACGTAATTATCGCCAAATTTGAAACACAATTCATAGTTTTATTGACAATTAATCCTCATCTAATAGCAATCCGTAATGTACACTGAACCCTCGAGAGACAGGAGAAAAGCGACGGCAGTTCCTTAGTCGTGATAAAAATCCCTTTGATCCTCGCAAGCTAAAGGTCGCACGGGAGCTACAACTCTCTGAGGGTGTCCGATACGAATATCTCTGCGACGGTTTAAATATTCGAGTAATCCTGTCACGAGGTCGATCGATGAGGCTGAAATTCCAGAAGGAGGTTTCATGGCTTTCCTCCTGCAGAGTTACTGAACCATGAGAATGTCGCCCTGAGGCCGGTTGGACCTTGGGTCAGGGGCTCGTCACGCGATTAGGACAACGACAGGAAATGCCAACTCTGTCCTGTTTTTAATTCGCTTTACATCCGGGGATCGCAGCTCTTGGCTGTGACAGGACTGACGATGGTCCATTTTTATTAATCTGTCAGAACCATTTGGCTCACTTAATCCAAGTTCATATCCTCCACTGGAATATTATTCATTCTACTTATAATATGCTTATAAGCACATGGATCAGTCGCCGCCTCCAAAAACCTTTCACTTTTTATTGATATAAACCCTCTGAATAAAAAAAGGATGCCACATCCCTGAGCAATGCTGCATATTTCTGTGACCAGTTTATGTTGTGGTTTTCATTTCTTGGTGACATACTTCGTACATCCCATATCGCCAAAATACAAAATGTCGTTACGTCATTACCCAATAAAGCAGAACAAAACAGTGAGTGTGAGTGAAGTAATCAAATCACAGAGCAGCGATGAAACCCTCTACTTGCTATAGTCCCATTTTATATTATTGTTACTGCCACCACACTTAACACATCACAGTATTGTTTAGAGCTTAAACAATACTGTATTATATATATATATATACTGTATATATTACCGTAGGTTATTACGCATCTCTCGCTCTCCCCAGTACACATCTCACGTGTGCATCTCCTGCCACTGGCAATCTTAAGCAGCACCCCCATATGAGACAGTTGAGAGCACTGGAAAATCTGGCCTCCCTTGGATTGTTCCAGTGAAAAGGAAACCCAGAGAGAGCAATTGGCCGGACACACTGGAGATAGATTTGGCATGAAAGAGCCATGTACTCTGTGAGCCTGTGACAGATCCAGCACAAGGGCTTTTCCCCTCTTTCTCAAGACAGCTTCCTCTACAGCTCCGGTTCGGCAAGCTGTACACTGTGTAATTACTAGGGTAAAAAATATATATAAAAAAATGTACATTTACATTATCTTCAAGTACAAAATGATGACATCAGGGGCGATTCTAGGATTTGACCCCCAATGAGAATGTGAGATGTACACATGCAAAGCACAAGCCTACATTTATAATTAATTTACTGTTACATTCCCCAAAACAAAAACACCACAATGGTGGTTGCTCTCAAAATTGAAATACCACTCTCTATTTTTAAAAATAGATATTAAGTAAAAATGTTTTTTTTAGAAAAGAATGACTAAACATTTTCAGGGGCTGAGATGAAAGTTAGGGTCTACAATCACCACTGCATGACATCATTAGCTAAGTACATGATATGTTCAGTTTTGGTTGTAAAAGGCCTTTTCTCAGCGGTTCTCATTCTGAGACCAGTCGTAGGTGTCAAGGAACATGGATGCCTTGGGGGGTCACTACAAATGTGTAGACTCCTGTTAAATAGTGATTTATTTTGGCCATGGTGTATGGCTTACATCGTTTTCATGTTCATCAGACCATTCAGTGAGCACTCGTGCCCTGTGGATGGGGGCATTGTCATCCTGGAAGAGACCACTCCCATCAGGAGAGAAATGCTTCACCACAGGATGAATGGTGACATGGCTGCTGGAGATATGCCCCGAAATATAGTCTGGGTGAACCCCCCCCTAGGCTTGAGGTGGTAAAAGGATAGCCCCTCGGCCCCGAGCCTAGGGGAGCAGAAAAAAAAGAACATACCCAAACGAAGAAGAACCACAGGATGAAGGTGATCACTCAGAATGGCTTTGTATTTATTGGTGTTTACCTTGCCCTCTAAGGGGTTGAGTGGACCTAAACCATGCCAGGAAAATGCACCCAACACCATAACAGAGCCGCCAGAACCCCAGATCCACTCGAGCGTATACCCAGCGGTAGAGACGCGGTATGGTATCTGCACCCTCTCATCGTCAACAACAGCAGCGCCGACGCCGGCGCATTAATCCCCGAGCTTGGAGGGCCTTCGCAGCACGTCAGCACAGCCTGGCAGACTCCGCGGGCCATGTGGCAAACCCCCCAGGGAGGTCTCCCGCCTCACCATGCTGCGCTTACCTCCTGCACAGGTGGCCCCCCAACCAACCCGACGACTCACTCAAGGCCCTTAGCATCGCCCGTACGGTGGAGCGTACCCTCAGGCGTCTGGGGGGGTCGGGGAGGGGGAGGTTAGCGTCTGTTTGGCGAAGCTTGCCAGGCACTCCATTAGGCCGGATTGTTAACTAATCAAATGGCGGTGTCGCTTCCCCCTTTTTCCTCTGATAACTCCCTGTGATCTAATCCCGTATCGCGGGGCCGCGAAAACCGCACACCTCACACGGACGCTCGCGCTAATCCTAATAAACGAGCGGCGCTGGGGGAACAAGGGGCCAATGGAGAAATACCACCGCAGGTTGGCGCGCGGCCAGCGCTCGGCGAGGGGGGGAATATGTGGGGCGACGGCCGGAGAAACCTGACGATCGCTTGCGTCTGCGGCGTGACCCATTTTCCTCGCTGTGTTCCCGAGAAGGGGTCGTTCTAAAATTAAACACTTTCTGTCCGTTCTCTTCAAAAGGGAAAAACGGTAAGAGCAGCAGGAGAGGAGGCGCGTGTGACAGGGTTGTGTCGGACTGTGTCTGCGGGGGAAAAGTCTCGAACTCCGAGCGCCACACCCAAACGGGCTGATGCAGTCCTTTATTCCCTCACTCACTCTCTCTTTCTCTCTCTCTCTCTCTCTCTCTCTCTCTCTCTCTCTCTCTCTCTCTCTCTCTCTCTCTCTTCTCTCTCTCTCTCTTGCTCTATCCCCTCTCTTCTCCTCTCCTCTCCTCTCCTCTCCTCTCCTCCCGACAGAGGTACCCAATTAAGAAACGGACTCGTTTACATGGACCTTTTTGATCTAAATTGCTCTCAAAACCGCACCAAATGAGGATCATCTGTGCATGTGAAAGGTTCCATTTCTCTTGCTCCTCAGACAGGGCTAGCCAGCTGTGGAGGGCACATGCTCAGATGATGAGAAGGATTATGCGTTTCTGCCGAGACCTCACCATCTACGGACAATGTGACAATTTGATCCATGTGTATTTCCAGCGCTCGACTGGGGTTGTCTGCCACATTGTTCTTCCACGTTTAGATGTCATCGCAGCCTCCGCAGTGCGATGGTCAATTACGTTATTCCATGTGAGTTTAGTCATGTCTTAAGAACATGTCTTAAGTGTGTGATATAGGTCATGTGAAGCGTACCGTTCATCACACACTTTGAATCCAAACATCTAGGAGCAATGTCAATCTGATCCATGTGTTTTTACGATGCTCGTCTTTAGGGAGGTCTTTGAGAAGCGCGCAGGGCGTCCCTGCACGGGAAAACAGGCTTGCCTCCGAGAAGGAGTGGCAGGCTCGTGGGGGAGGGTAAATTGAAATAAATAGAGGGTATAATTGGCTACCAAATTGGGAGAAAAATGGGAAAAAATTTGAAACAAAATGTTTTTTTTTTTAAAGTATGATTAGAAGACTATTGAAGAAAAACACAAAACTAATGACTACCTTCCTTTTACCTTGATGAGCGTTAAAATAACACAACTCCCACTGCCTAGCGATCGCAGGGTTAGACCTCTTTGTGATCACAGCTCCAATGGCGTTTCTCTGAGGAAATGTAACCGAAGTGTTTGATTGGACGTGCAAAGCCTTTGCACACCACCCTGCTGGGCACTTTCAGCCAATCACTTTCCTGGAGTTTCATTTGCAGTCTTACTGACATCCTGTATAAATCCAGAAATAAATCTAATTTATTAAATCATTAAATATTTAAATAAGTCTCATTTAGATGTTATGTGATAGCTGACAACTGTAAGGTCAACTGCAATTAATTATTATAAATGTATTTATTTTGCACACAATCCCCCCCGCCCCTGAAATGTTTTCAGTATTTTTCAAATTAGACATCAGTCACTATAGGTCATTGGTCATTGTGCTTCATCCGTGACTGACAACAATTGAAAGTCACCCAGCAGAGTAGCTTTCAGAAATGTTCACTTGCTCACAGCTGACCAACGTGGCTAAAACAGGTAAATAAATACATTTTTAAACATAAACGGGTTATTTAAAAACATAAATAAAAAGACAGGCTTGCAGTAAATACTCAGTCTTCCTTGATTGCATAATCTCTAGAACCACGGACATCGAACGAGAGTAGGGATGGACCGTCTCAGCGGTTGCCCAGCTGCTTGGACGTTAGGATCAACCTTCACAAAAAACGGCCCCTTCCTGACACCGCAAAGATAAAACTGTCGATTTACCAGTGAAACACGACACAACTGCACGGTGAAAGTTGCGCGAGGCACGTCTAAATAACACGGCAGCGTTTGAAGCGCGCGGCTGCCGAACGTTTTGATTTAGTAGATCCTATCGGAGTGAGGGGGGGGTAATGAAAGGCAGCTCACTTGGCAAAGCGTCAGAGTTTTCACGGACTCGCCGGTTAAAAAAACAACACTGCCTGTTGTTGAGAAGCTACGAAAGTGGCCTCCATAGACTGAGGAGGATCACCTCACCAGCCCTGGCTCATCTGGGCCTTTGTGTAGTAATATATGGCCATTTAGCAGACGCTTTTATCCAAAGCGACTTACAGTAGTGAATGTATACATTTTTAGTATATGTGGCCCCAGTGGGGATTGAACCCACAACCTAAGCGTTGCCAACGCTGTGCTCTACCTACTGAGCCACACAGAACCACAGTGTAGGACCACTATGAGCAGCACTGTTAGTCACTCTAGATCAGTGGTTCCCAAAACGGACCTGCTGGTGGAGAGCTTAAAGTGCTTAAAATGTCAAATGTAAATGTGAGGGTTTGAGGTGTTTCACAAGATGAATTTTAAACGCACCGTATATCATACACGTTAAATCCACTGGCATTCACAAAGGTCTGATTAAACGCGTCACTAGTGACATGCACTGCACATGCAGTTCCACATTTGAACATGTTCCAGTCTACATTTGAATAATAAGTGAGTCACAGGAAATGTATTTTCTCACTAAGTGGGCGTTTGGAGTCACTGATCTGTGTGGTCTGCTGTATGCAGTGACAGTGATGGTCGCCTCAGATGGGCGAGACCAGACTATGGGGACAGCACAGTGTCTCTGAGGAGCTCCTCTCTTCATTTTCAACAACATTTCATCCCTTCTTTTAATAGCCTCCCCAATCTGTGATTCTGGATAATATCCGTGGGCCTGTCCCATCTCTGCAAGGTCCTCCGTGAATTTGGGAAACCGCAGACCAGCACGCCCGTCTTCCGAAGCCAGTCGCCATTTTGTTTTCGCCCCCTAGTGGAGCTGTGCAGCATGTTACGGAGGAGCAGGGGCCCTTCTGCACCTCTTCACAGAGTCAGACTGCACGTGCCCAACCAACCAGAGGAGCCCCCATTGCACCATGACACAGGGGTGCTGCTCTGATTGGTCTCCATCCCTCAGAGATGGTCTTGTCTGATTGGTCTACTTCCCTCAGGGATGGTCTACTCTGATTGGTCTACATCCCTCAGGGATGGTCTACACTGATTGGTCTACATCCCTCAGGGATGGTCTACATCCCTCAGAGATGGTCTACCCTGATTGGTCTACATCCCTCAGGGCGCGCTGTTTAGTGTGTAGTTGTTGAGGCTGTTCGCGTCCACAGGAAAGCCTGTAATCAGGTGTGTGTTACATCAAATACGAACACCGTGCGTTTGGTGCCCGCCTCTCCAGTTTTAACTCTCAGTGAGGACATCAGGAATTCTTGACTGAAACCCTCCCCCCTTCACGCTGTCGTCAATTCCCGCCGCCCCCTCGGTGCTGCCGGCCGCAGTCCTCCTCCGGACCGTGGGGCGCGTCGCTGCGTTGAGCACTGGTGCTTTAGTTGGGGCCTGCCTCCCTGGGCCCCCTCTCCACCCCATTACGCTCTTGTTATAACCAATAAAGAACCAAACTCCTGGGAGAGAGCCAATGGGGGTAAACCTGGAAACGAGTATGGCCTGAATCAAGGGAAACCCAAATGAGAGACGTGTGGGTTTGTGCCCCTGCGTGTGCACATGCGTTTACGCACACACACACACACACAACGTCAGAAATAGCGGCCAGCTCCCCCCCCCCTGCGTTTAAATGAGCCATAAAAAGAGAAGAGTTTTTCTTCCCATTGTTCCCTGTAAAGAAGAGGAGGTGGGGGGGACCTACATTAAAAAACTGCTTCAATAAAGGGGTCTATTTATACCCTGGCTTAGCATCCCAAAGTACGGGGCACGGGTCTGTGAAGTTTGTCTCTTCAAAGCGCTTTGTTGTGGGCTGACTCTGGGCCCTGGTGGAGCCGGTACGCTTTCTCCTTCCCCATTCCGCGTCGCCTGGATTCAATAAGCGGTTGTATATCCATATTGTGATGATGTGGTCAAGGAAACCAGATTTCCTAAGTGTACCTTCGCATTTGGGCTCTGCTATTTATTCCCGTCTCGTGGGTGTTTTTTTGGGAGTGGCGTTTTTCATTTTCAGTTTTTTTTCCTTTTTCTTCTTTTTCTCTTCTTTCTTAATCCACCGCATTGGTTTTTCGAAAGTCGGCGTGTTATGTCTTCCGTACGCCGCCCGAAAAGTCCCTCTCTCTCCGAAACGCTTGGAAAATAAACCCTGCAACCCTTCGGAGGGCGAGCCAGGAGCGACGTGAGGCAAACCAGGAGGCCCGAAAGTGGAAATACCTCCACAGAGTGGAAGAAAGAGAAGAAAGGCCCTCGCTATTGTTGCCTGAGAGTTTCATCTGGATCGTCGTATCCACGAGCGCTCTGAGGAAGTACAAAGGGCCTCTGCCTTGTTAAATTATACACACATTTAGAGAGGGGATTAGGGCTGTTTGGTCTGGGTCCGTCAGAGAGCCCCGGATTTGGGGCGTAATTGCTGGAGCCGCTCGCCGGTGGGGGAAAGCCTGTAATCAGGTGTATTACCTCAAATACGGAGCTGTGCGCTTGGCGCCCGCCTCTCCCGTTTCAGCTGCAGCGAGCACATCAGGAACTCGTGATTCACGGAGGCTAACGATGTCTGACTCTCTGCAGCGTCCGTCACTGGTCCTCTTCCGCTCGTGTGTGGGAGATAGTCATGTTCCAAAGCAGTAAAGAGAAACCGAGGCCAAAATAATATCGTGTCACAACAAATGTTCAAGGGGAACTTCACCCTAAAATACATCTTTGATTCTGAATGCATATGTCCACTGATAATAAGATGCATATTAAAAATAAAAATAAATAATTGTGCCAATTACAGAAATCCCAGACTCCCCATCTCCCATCCTGGAGAAATATGCCCCAGTGATGCATTTTGGGGCATTCAGGCATCACGCTCATCCTGCAAACATTTTGTCGGTGAGGAGTATTCTAAATCCGAATTCAAATTTCTACAGGGTAAGACATTTCTGCAGGGTAAGATAAACTGTTCATTTGTTCCAAATTGTATAGATTGACAGGAGACCTGTAGGAATCCTAGTGAACTACTGTCACTACTCACTACTCACTACTGAGCACGCTTGTTTATCATATCTACATTTACATTTACATTTTAGGCATTTAGCAGACGCTCTTATCCAGAGCGACTTACACAGTTTACATTTCTTTACATACAATCCATTTATACAGCTGGATATTTTACTGAAGCAATTCAGGTTAAGTACCTTTAGCTCAAGGGTACAACGGCAGTGTGCCACCTGGGAATTGAACCAGCAACCTCTGAGTTACAAGCCCAGCTCCCTAACCACTACACTACACTGCCGTCTGTATCTGAGTGATCTATACATCACTGATGATATCTGGTAGCCTGTGGGTGCCTGGTGCATCATTGGAGGGAACTAATGTCATGGTAACCTGCGTTACCATGGAGCCTGCGTTACCATGGAGCCTTGCTGGACGTAGATCCACCATTTCCCTGATGGGACCAGGCCAAAATGGGTCCCGCCACTGCAGACTCCCGGTCACAATGTTCCCGGCCGAGGCTCGAATCTACAGCTGTAGGTGCGGTCCTATGTTCATGGCCAGCGCCGTTACCCAAACGAGCCACTTCTCACATCATCATATCACATTTATGTGATGCTTTTTGCAGTTATTTCTATTCATGTTGCAAAAATAAACGCGTCTCAGGATTGCGTATGGCACGATGGATAGTTTTTTTTTCTTTTCAGATTTTCCCGTTTTTCTCTCAATTTCATAGCCAATTACACCCTGTATTTATTTTGATTTACCCTCCCCACACGAGTCCACCGCTCGTCTTTAAGAGGCAAGCTAATTCTCAGAGGGCAGCAAACTCCACCTCCTTGGAGACGGAATTCGCCCACCCACGTTCTGGAGACTCCCTTACGTGCTTCACGGCGGACCCGAGCCGGCTCACCTTCCCCCCTCCCCTTGGGGTTGACGGCCAAACGCCGCCCCCATCGGGGCTGTCAGCCAGGGCCGGTCTGGTAGATGGGTTTTCGAATCGCGTCCCTGACAGGCAGCGTACACCGTATCGGACCACTACGCTGCCCGCCGCCCCCTGATGGATATATTTTTTAAACCAAAGTCATTCGGAGGCGTGGTGTCACTGGTCGTCAAAATGGGGGGAGCAAAGAAAACGTGTCCTGCAACCGTGGCGACGGTGAAGCTCCCCACATTTCGCCAGAGGGCACTGGGACCCCCTCGATTTATGATCTCGCCCTCGACCTAAAGAGCCCAGCTTCCTGACCCTAATCAAAACGGAGCCCCCAAGGGGGGAAGTGGCATCGAGCTCCAGCCCCCGTATCCTGTCGTCTCTCTCTCCGGTCGCCAACGAGACACTAATTAATCACCATTGGCATCTTTGGCAACGCACGTCAGGTCCTGTTTGGGACGTCAGTCTGGTATCTGATCAAAGCGAACGCTGCAGTGGGGGAGGGGGGGTCCATGTCCAGTCATCGCCACATGCTGTCACTGCCTCTCTGTTTGTGCTCCTGTATGTTGGTTTCTGTCAATTCTGTCACCCTCCCACCTCCTCTGCTGTTCCTCATTTCCTCTCACCACACGCTCTCATCCCCCCGGGGGTGACTCACATGACTTACAGCGCCGTGAGGCTGGATTCAAACCCGCAGCCCTCAGGCTACAGGCCTTCATTCTCTCATAATCACTTCTTCTTCCTTTTGTCATCGTTTTTTAAGGTGTAAATCAAACGCTTAAATTCTTTATTAAGTGCAGTCATGTGATCCGGTCGCTGAACGCAGGGTGCGATCAATCTACCAATGGGACAGATGATCCAGTCAGGTGCTGAACTATTCAGATTTATAAGAGCTGGTGCGTTATTCACTTCACCGTTCACTATTATGATGATGATGATATTATGAATTATTATGCATAATAATAACGACATTATTACTACTATTATTATTATTATTGATAATACTACCTGGGGTGGGACAGTGGTGCAGTATTAGCACTGTCGCTGCACAGCAAGAAGGTCCCGGGTTCGAATACCTTTACGTGTGGAGTTTGCATGTTCTCCCCGTGTCCGCATGGGTTTCCTCCTCCCACAGTCCAGAGACATGCACTCTAACTGGAGAGTTTTGCCTCCCACAGTCCAGAGACATGTCCAGGTTATTCCTGGCTAATGCATGCTGGGATAGGCTCCAGTGACCCTGAAGGAATTTAGCCTTTTACATTTTAAGTTTAGGTATGAGTGTGTGCATTAATACAAGTGAACCAAAGTTAGCTGACAGTGCAGTAAAACGGCAATAGACATCATTGCAGGTGTTAGATAATGAAGGAATTAATGATTACTACTACTACTAATAATAATAATAATAATAATAAGGAATATTAAGCAATAATAATAATAATATTGTCATCATTATCTGAATGTATTGATAATATATACTGAATGAAATAAATAGGAAAAGTCATCTAATCCTCCTTACTTATGTCCTCATCGTTAGCTGTGGTGCTTAATGCATTAATACATCACATTGTTCTAATGAATGCAAAGGACTCAGGTAGCCTATATCACTGCCAATGCAAACACGGGAGAGTTTCTCATTAATGCACTTCTTCACACACTCATATATTTGAATGCACCGAATTGTGTGTATACACGTGCGTAAATATATGTGCACACACACATATATGCATATACTGTACATATTTGATATTGATAATAGTGGTCATTTGAATTGAGTCAGTGTAATATTGTTCATTTCTGCACATTGATTTCTCAGGATGGTCATTTTGCGTGATTATAGACTGGTTACGTCAGGTCCACCCTTTGTCTTGACCCCGGCTTTCCTCTGAATTCCCCACCCAGCCGCCGTCTCGCTGCGTATGTTTTCAGAACGAATGTTCATATTCAGGCTCTGTAAATACCATAATTGCTCTTTGTCATCACTGATGAATGGACGTCCATTAATAAACTTCCTGCTATTAAGATTCCACCTGCAGCTGATGGTCTGGGCTGGAATCAATTACCTTTTCGCTAATATCATTTCTACCAAAGGCAGTGGAACTGTTTAACCACCACACTGATGTTGCGGTCTTAAGGTTTTTTTCCTTTCACCCTGCAAAGCCAAATACCCCGATTACTTTTCTTCATCAAAGTATAACCTTTGACCTCATGCAGGTAATGTATGGCCTATCGAAGACAGCCGTGATTGCTCCTAAGCGTTTACTGTGGGTCACAGCGCTTTGCAGTCTGCAGGTCATGACACAAAGTGGTGTTTAAGTGTTTATTAATATGTAGTTCCCATTTTATGACTTGTGTTTATATACAAATGTACATATAATATTGGAAAGTGTTTGGATCAAATGGCTCTGTAAGGCCCGTATTTGAGATGTGTGCTTGGTGAGTCATTTTACATTTTAAGCATTTAGCTCTTATCCAGAGCGACTTACAAGATGTGCATTAATACGTGGTCGGAACAATCATAGTTCACGCAAGAGATCAGTGCAGTAATACAGCGATAGACATCATTGTAGGCAGCTGCATACCATACCTGTAACACTGGGAAGGAAAAGGTTAGTAAATTATTTTATTTTTTTGAGGAGTAAGCAAGGATACATATACAAAAAGTATTAAACAAGTAGGCAGTGGTGATGACAATTGGCTAGATGTACAGAATTCAGTGGTAGTGGTGTCTGAAAAGGTAGGTGTTGAGTCTCTTGCGGAAGATCGCAAGTGATTCCGCGGTCCTGACCGATTGCGGAAGGTCATTCCACCAGCAAGGGGTCAGGACAGAGAAGAAACGAGACCATGAGGAGTGGCTGCCGGACGCCCGGAGGGATGGGGCAATCAGTTTGCCAGAGGAGGCTGAGCGGAGGGGTCTGGCTGGGGTGTAGGGTGTGAACCAAATGTTTTACAAATGGCACGGAGCTTATTATCTTACTAAGATCTACGATTTTAAGATGTTAAATAGTAGCTATAAAATGAAGTGCAGATTAATTTAAAGAGAATAGCACAATGTTTCAAATTCATTCAGCCCTTATAGGTTTAATAGCCACAATATATCAGAAACTTAAAGGGAAACAGTTTTTCCCCTCTCCAAATTATTTGATTCTCACCTGATGGCATTCAGACATATTTTATGCTAAACTGTCTCTTCTTCAGTCAGTGAAAGCATTTGTTTTTTATATATAAATATATGCACAACACCAGGAATGCCACATAAGGAAAGACAGATTTTTCACTTTCAACGCAAATATAGACATAAGATTTATATTTTGTTTGTCTTTGCAGATGTTTTCTCACAGGATACTTGCTGTTAAAATGACAGATTTTTTTAGACACTTTCAACTTATCGCAAATTATAGACATAAGATTTATATTTTGTTTGTCTTTGCAGATTTTTCAATTCAAATGTTTTCTCAATGAATAGACATATACATAAGTTTAAGCAGCAAAATCTTGTTTATTTTAGCTTGGGAACAAAGTGCATAAAATGTTAATTCATTTTTTTCAAATTGTATGGCAGTTCATAAATTGTGTCAGACGAAACTTAGCACCTTTTCTAGCCCTTATCAGCTTTGGTCTAGACCAATCCAGTGAGCCAGTGAGTTGGTTACTTTTGAAATAACCCCGTCATCTGGTCTACTTATCTAACGTTAGCAATATTATAAACATGTTTAGCACACAGTAAAAATATTTATAATAATGTAATATACTATAAAATAATTTATAATAATGTAATATACTATAACATAATAACATATAATATAGTATAATGTTCAGTCGTGGAAAAAATAAACATAGACCCAAAATGGCGCCCAAATAACCAGTACAGTAACTGCTAAATATAATCTGCCATAATGTTGCCATGGCTATTAAAGTCCTAAGATAAGTGTTCTATTCTACACATCTGTACATTAGCTGTGATTTTCACGGTGTTGGTTGTTTAATTATTTATTCTGTCCTTTCAGAAGGGAAAAAAAAAGACAATAAAAGAAATTCTGGGCCAAAAAGCGGGAAATCAAGTGGTTACTACGGAAGCCATTAATTTGGCCGTGTGACAAAAATGCACTCTTTGGCTGGTCTCCAGCCCCGTTAGAGAGAGGATTAAAAGTGTTTTTCTGGAACAATCTTAACCTGATGGCTCATTTGTCATTTTATTATTATCGTTTAGGCCTGACAGGGCCTATCATTGCCAGTGCCTCTCCACCTTACGGGGGTAGTGTAATTACCGGAGCACCCAACACCATTTTTCTCTCAGATCCGTCACGCGGAGACGTTCCCAGTCTACTTATTGACTCTCGTTAAGTGCCTTTTTTAACTTCCATTTTATTGTCTTTTTCACAGAAAAAATATTAATGAAGCCACACAGTGGCAGTTTCTCACCTGCACCCTGTGACTGCTGGATGAGTGTGGCACATAATGAGCCCGTGGTCCGTGCATTTCTTTCATTTTTTCCCTTAAATGTTTTTATTTGTTTCAGATTTTTTCCCCTGTTTTTCTCCCAATTTGGTAGCCAATTATACCCTTTATTTATTTCAATTCACTCTCCCCCCACAAATTCGCCACGCATCTCTACAAGGCAAGCTAATTCCCAGAGACCGGTGATGATCCGCCTTTTCTGAGACGGAACCTGCCCACCTACTTTCTGGGGATGCCACAGTTTGTACTCATTTAAGCTTTTAATGTTTCCACAGAGAGACAAGCCAAGTTTTTCACAGATGCATGTAGTAACTAACAGCTAAAAACATCCCTCCGTGATCAAGTTACTGAGATTTTGTACCCTTGAGAAAAAGAAGTATTTTACGTTTGTTGAGTTCAACGCAACGGTTCCCCACCACATGCATTTGGAAAAGGTACACACGCTTTTTTGAAAAGCACACGCAGAACATATCCATGTGAATATGGTGCGCACTGAAAGCCTGAAATTTACGGGCTGAGATTTCATATGCCTGCTCGATGATAACGTCACTCAAGACCCTTTTTTTCCAGAACATGAGATTTGCGTGCCACAACATCAGCCCCACAAACCAGTGGATACAATTAGCCACTAAGAGGGCTGACTGGTTTGGGGGGGAAGACCCGATCCTACTTCAGTGCTTTTAATCAGGATAGTTTGTCCCGGGCCTTGACAACTTGGACCGGAGCCCCCCACCACAGCCTACCATTGTGTTCCAATTTCATCAGTAATGGTTCTAATGGTTCCAGGGGCTGCTCGCTGGCTCCCCTGGAGAGGGAGAGGGAGAGGGAGAGGCTCGCCCCATATTGGCTGGCGTTGTCCAGCCGCCAAGCCTCAATTCAGGCAGGAACACTCCAGAGCATTCGCAGGGCGCAGGCCAAAGCCCCTGACTGCACCAGGCCTATTTATACAACGTGTAATAAAGAATACCTTTCTGGGCTTCTGGGAGCAGAGCAGCGAGCGCTTCCTGGGGAACACACAGGGCGTGCTATCGATCTGCTACTTTCAAGAGCGCGTGTGTTATTGTGAACCGGCGTGTGCCTTCTGAGGTTTGGGTAAATGATGACAGCGTCTTGTGGACAAAGGGTCAAGCGAGCGTAAAGAGCTGTTCAAACGTGCCGAAGTGTGTGAGGTACCTTGTGGAAGAGCGGCTGCTTGTGAGGCTGAAGACACATCACGTATCGGGACTGATCTTTTCAGCAGTAATGCGATCTGACGTTTAGAAAAAAAGAAAAAAAAAACTCGAGAAAGTAAATACTTCATATAGATGGCGCAGAAACTGGCCTTCACTGTGGATTTAATGAAAATGGCGTCGAGTCTTTGCACACCTCACACTTTGACGTCTCAAATGTATTGCTTTTTTAGCTTGAGCTTTACGTTGGCAGAAGCACATTCACATCAACAAATTGGTTCCTACAAGTCTGACCACATATAAGGTACATTTCCCAGCGTACATTTTCGTTCGGGAAAACACAGCGTTTTTTTCTCTCTTCTTTTTACCGTAAGCGCAAAAATAAACCACAGCACGTAGCTCAGAGCACACTTTTTCCTGGCTTTCATCACATTTTTTTGATCTTATTAATAACTATTTTCCAATATTCTTCCTCCAGGCTTAAACGGCAGTTTCGAGGCAGTCGCTCAGATTGCCTTCTTTGGTATGCTTATTGCTTATTTTGGTAGCGGCGCGGTTCAGGGCAACGTGCTAATCCATAAATGTTCACCGTCCCTAATAGCTTCACGTGTAAATGATCCCGAAAATGTGCTTTCTAATAACAAAGTTGAGAAGCTGTGTAATTAACTGTGGGCAAAAATAAAAACAACCAGGCTGGCAAAAGTTTGTTTACGGACACGCTTGCGATTGTGGCGTTCACACAGAAACGTTATCATGAGAGTCTGCTGTAAGCTTGTCTTTTTAAGTGTTCTCATCCAGAGAATATACATTTATAGTGCTCTTTTATTTACATTATTATTTATTTATTTTAACAGTCTGGGGATGTGAGAAAGGCCTGGCCTGTGCGCGACACACTCCATGTTTAGTCTGTACATAATGAGCTCAGCGTTTGTTACCCACAATCGGTGAACGCGCGCAATTTGTCATCTCGCTGCAGGAGCCTCTCCTAATCTTTTGGGGTGACACCCCTTCCTGCTGGCGGGGGTGTGGTTATCGAATGCGTAACGGAGCTGGCCCAGAGTCCCGTTTGTGTAGAAAGCAGGACCTGCTGACTCTGGTCATTCGTGTACCGAAGTCACACCCCATTGCCTCTTCGGGCCAGCTGCCATCCTGTGCTGTGGTCGAGCAAAAGTCCTAGCAAAAAAAACTGTCTGTCTGAGTTTAGGGCTCAACCACATCTGACCGTGTGCCTAAGAGCTGATCTGGGATCTGTGGGGGAGGGCGTGGCGGTGACCCGGTGGGGAGACGGTACTCTCTGGGCCCCCATCACGCCCCCAGGGCGCAGGCCCGGCTCCCAACACAGCTGGTCCGGCAGTTAGCAGTCCGGCACCGCTCCGATCACCGGCGCTATCCAGAAAGTCAACCTCTGGGCAACTTCTCGACAACCTCTGTGGTGTTACACGTCTGTGTCGACACACAGGTGACGTTAATTTCTTGATTCCGTTCAATTCGATCTTCAATAATCCTAGCCAGAAACGTGGTTTGCAAGATATTTTTTAAATCTTTATTAATCATTTCCTATCAAGCTTTAATTAACAAATCACAAATGAGTTCCTTTAAAGTTATGCTTTAGGGGTTTGAGTTTGGACCCGGTGTATCACTTTTCTGATACAGTAGGCCGATATGTACAGTATGTTTGTGTTTTTTTTTAAATGTCAGTGTAATTCAAGACCTAAAGATAACAAGGCCCCTATGTAGCACGATAGGATTGTGGTACAATGCTATTATGTTTTACAATTACATGGTGAAATCTACAGTGTCATGTGCTATCAGCACTCTGATGATATTTCTCAAATATGGCTCAGAAACATTTCCAAGTGTTATTGTGATTGTTACCATAACTACGCATGGAACATTTGACTTGTCGCATCACTGTATTTTTATTATGCGTATATAAAGGAGGAATAAGCAAAAAAAAAAAACATCTGGATTCTGTCAGTACTGTTTGGAACAAAAGCCTTGTGTTCTCCCCTGTAAATATTGTGCTGGAATGTTACAGTTAATATCAGAAGTTTGTTTTCTCTCCTTTACTGGGATAAATGAGATGCCATTGCACGTCTCGAGTCATAAAAGGTGTTTTGAAACGCACACAGATGCTGTTACTTGGGGAGAATCGTATGCGATTGGCATCTGTGTTTGAAATCTATACATTGTCAGAGTCTTGTGTCGATTAAAGCGTATTTAGAGTGGTCTCATGCTACGCAGGTTGTAGAAAAAGGGCCTAACTTCTTGTTTATCAAACTCCCCGAGTCTCGAACGGTTTGCACACATATTGTACAAAGAGCTGAGCAGAGTTTTTGGCAGAGATTGCATGTGGGCCTAACCTGGATCATTATCACAGAGAGAGTTAGCACAAAGTTAGCTAACATACCCCCAGAGATGCACCAGTGCCAGCGTTGGGACAAAGAAAGCACTTTCAACAGTTTCACAATGACAACATGCTATGCTGACATTAGTGGTTATTGGTAGATTCATTGGTTATTCATACAATTAATAAAAATTGTTCACACCTCTTTTTTGTGTGTGATGTGTGATGTGAAGAAAGCTATGGAATGGATGTATAACGTCTTAAGTATGCGAGCGGCAGTGTAGTGTAATGGTTAGGGAATTGGGCTTGTAACTCAGAGGTTGCAGGTTCAATTCCCAGGTGGAGCACTGCCGTTGTACCCTTGAGCAAGGTACTTAATCTGAATTGCTTCAGTAAAATATCCAGCTGTATAAATGGATTGATTGCATGTAAAGAAAGACAAAAATATATGAAAAAAAAGAAGTTTTTTTCATGACATATGAAGTTAAATGCTAGACAGTGCAATGTTGTTTAATTTCACTTTCTTCCCCTCCTTACAGGATTCTCAGCAAGTCGCTGAAGAACAGGATGTCCACGCAGGGCTTCGGCATCGTGTTCGGCCCCACCCTCATGTGGCCTGAGCTGGATTCTGGGAACATGGCTTTCAACCTGGTGTATCAGAACCAGATCATTGAGTTCATGCTCATCGAGTGTTCGGAGATCTTCGGACCCGCGGGGAAGTAGCAACAACAAGTGCATAAAAGACAACGAGGGAAGACATTCGTTAGATCAATATTCAAGTGCAACACGTGCGGCAAAATTGTATGTAAAGATGCTTCAACTAGTCAGATGCTGTACGTCAAAAAGATTACCTCCTGTTCACCTTAGCAAAGCCTTTCAGAGTAAGTGCCTCTTCCAAAGTGTAATTCAGGGAACGATCAGGTTGTTTTCATTTTCCGTTCATTTGCCGTTTTGTGCGTTTGGAGTTATTAGAAATGATCCAGGAAGGAAGACAGAACACATCCACAACGCCATGGCAATTATCTGGGAGATCAGTACTTCTCAGCGGAGAAGACCGCACTGCCCTCGTAATTAAATCACCGAGGAGCAGAAATGCGATACAGGGTTTTAGCGTTCTGTAAATGTCCCGTTAACTGCAGTTTCAAACGAGGCATTTTCAGACAGTTCTCGAGTGGCTTCCGAGCCCCAGCTAAACCAGTTCTTTTCTACCAGTGTAGAAATCCACAACCCTTCAGTCTCTCGTGTTTCTGCCTTCCCTCCTGCTCACTTCTCCTTCTCATCTCTTGCTTTTTTCTCCCTGCTCATGATGTGGGAAGACAAAAAAAAACATGGTCCTAATTGCCAGGTGTGATCCCGGCCTCAGATTCCAAACAAGCATCCAAACTGTTGTAAACTAATTTGTAGTTAATACCTTTAACATTCTACGGAATGCTCGAGCTGCTGCAGTGAACAGAGTTGCTGATCCAGTGGTCATATATACAGTCACTTTCCTATTTGTTTACAGTTATGCTTTTATTGGCGTGTACTTGTACATTTACAAAGTGATATTGTTTTTGCTGGAATAGTAGTTTTCCAGTTTTGACTGTTTACATTTACATTTGGAGAACTTTTTTTTTTTTTTTTTTGTCTTGGACTGTGCGGAATATGTGAATAAAGGCTGTATTCCTATTTGAATCTATCGCTTTGCTTTGCGCAAGAGTACCAAAATTAATGACGCTTATCAATATTGGTCTGTTGGAAATTGGATCTTGATGCGTTGTAGTCACAGAGGCCCTGCTCAGAATAATGGTGGCGTACCGCAGGACCCTGATTTATGGCTCTCAGACTTTTCACCGTCGACAGCAGGAAGGATACTCAAAACGCAGTAAATCTCACCATTCTGATTGGCTCGTTAAAAAAAAAGAAAAAAAAAGCTCTGTTCGACGCTCTCTCCGAGCACACTGACATGCAGCCTTCGTGGGGGTTTTTCCCATCTTATATCTCTCCTGAAGGATTCTGGGTTATGATATCTCACGGGCCACTGCAGACGTTTGGTCATAAACACACGAAAGTTTAGCTTGGAACATGACAGAGAACCACAGAGTACGTTTTTTTTTTTAAACAGTACAATTAAAGTTATTCCTGGAGGTGAAAGCAGCAGAGTTTGCATGTACAGAGAGCCTTCCTTCATCCGCCATCGCCAAAGCGTTTGTTCGGTATTCCCGTAACCAACACGATGCCTGAAATGTAAAAATAAAACCCCCAACACGACCGAAGTCTAATAACCAGATTGTCACAGACACGTATTCTTCTTTGCTAGAGGAAGTCTAAATTACCACTTTAAAAGCTCGTTTTTCTGCCTCCGACCACATTAAGACGAATGTCGTTCTGAAACCCCACTCCTGCGGTCATTCTGGGTCAACGAGGGTCAAGTTCAGCCACAGTGCAGTCTTCATGTTTCCCAGTACGGCCCTCCCCGTTCTTGACCAAGGTGCACACAATAGCTGGGGTCTACATTCCCACTGAAACCACAGTGAAAGGAACTCTGCTTATTGCTTTCAGAGGTAGAAAACAGTTTTTTTAGAGACTGCTTTCACGAACATACAGACAATGCTCTTTTAATGAGTAACTCGAGTGTCAAATGTGATTCCATCTCAAGTGCAAAATAGTTCTTCGTCTGGCAACGTGCCGCACAGCTCGAGAGGGGAATTCCAAATTGTTTCTTTGTTGTTACACAACAATACTGTCCCATTGTCATCAAGAAGTGCTCAGGTGACAGCTCATTTTGTTTTATGACATCGAATGTCATCCGAGCCAGTAGTTTTCACATGGTATCTTATTAATACTATCCAGAAAAGTACTCTGCTGGAATGAACCCAGGAAACACGTTCCCGGTAACTTATTATGTCATCGGTGACATCACAGTAGACAAAGATGGCCGCACCACACAAAGCAGCTACATCTTCTCAGAGAAGAAAAGGGAACTTTGTAAACTTTGAAAATTGTACACAGTTTCCCCCGCAGTCATACTTTAAACAACGACACATCTCTGACTTCCGACAGTCACAGTAAAGCCCTTTTAAAATGCACTAATGGTGTTTCAGTGGTTGAGTGCATGCCCAAGCAGGCAGATCGGGTGTTCTTTCTGCACACATTATTTTAACATAGATTGTCTCCTGCGTTGCTTATCGAGGGCCGTCACCTGTGCCGATGGCAATTCGCAGTCCTTTACAATCCGGCCACAAAAGAGAGCAATTTTACATGCCTTTTTCCTTTCTGTACAAGACCCCCCGTTTGAATGTTAATTCATAAATACCTTCTGTCGCAGCAGGAATCAAAATTGGTTATGATGTGAGACTCAGAGAATTGTGTTTTCTCTCCACTCACCCCTGCTGGCTAACATGCCCTGACAGGAAGGGTGGTGAATGTATCCAATTTAAAATCTGCAGGGGGAAGTCATACAGAGGAATAAAGAAAGTGCATTCTCTCGACACAATCGCGCGCGCTCCGCACCAGCGAAGAAGACAAGAGCGTGACAGTGAGCACCAATCATCTGATCGCCATTTATCCTCAGAATTACAGGGCATCCCTAATGCATCTGTCCGTTTCACAGGACGCCCGCAACAGCTCTGAGGCCTGCTTTACGCACGCGTGGACAGTTGCATTTAGGCCCGGATTCAATATCGTCTATCTGCAGTACTTGTTTATTAATTATTATTATTATTATTATTATTATTGTTGTTGTTGTTGTTTTCATTAATAATAATGATTTATTTTCATATATTAATTTTCTATAACAACTTTGCTGCACTAATTTCAGTGACACCAATCCACCTGGATTTAATCAAATTTGATTTCAAACATAAAATGCGGGTGTTACATTTTTTCTTCACAAACAAGTTCATTTTGGCGATTGCTGAACTGAATCCAGGCCCAGGATGTTATAAATACATATGTAACTTTGTTAATCAAAGGGTAGAGTAGAGTGTTGGGCCACCATGAGTCACCACAACAGCTTCAATGTGCATTGGCATAGATTCTACAAGTGTCTGGGACTCTATTAGAGGGATGCAACACCATTCTTCCACAAGAAATTCCATCATTTGGGATTTCGTTGATGGTGGTGGAAAACGCTGTCTCAGGCTCCGCTCCAGAATCCCCCATAAGTGTTCAACTGGGTGGAGATCTGGTGACTGAGATGGCCATGGCATGTGGTTTACATTGTTTTCATGCTTATAAAACCATTCAGTGAGCACTCGTGCCCTGTGGATGGGGGCATTGTCATCCTGGAAGAGACCACTCCCATCAGGATAGAAATGCTTCACCACAGGATGAAGGTGATCACTCAGAATGGCTTTGTATTTATTGGTGTTTACCTTGCCCTCTAAGGGGTTGAGTGGACCTAAATCATGCCAGGAAAATGCACCCCACACCATAACAGAGCCACCAGAACCCTTCATTTACTCAAGCCATTCCTTTATTTTGGCAGTTACCTGCATGTTAATCAAAGGTAAGAGTACAGCTTGCCATAGACGGTCGTTTTTGGGGCATCAGTACCAATATACATCTCCCTGCACTCAAAGATTTGATTGAAACACCCGCAACCAATTGGGGGAGGGAGGGGAATTCTGCAACGTTTTTGCAACATCAACATCTCAGCAGGCCTTCCTTGGGGGGGGTTGGAGGGGGTTTCCAACCGGGTTGGAGTAAATCCTGCTTTGCCAACATTTTCAAAACATTGCGTTTCTATAAACAACCAAATCACAGCTTTCATTTTCTAGATACATTTGGATTAAAAAGTATACACCATGCTCCCAAACTCTGTGGTTTCTGTAACAATGTCATAACCGTAACCGAAATATCCAGGCAGTCAAAGTAAATAAGCGAACGTGCCCTGCGTGCGCCGATCGTCACGTCAGCGAGGCGCACTCTCATAATTACTGAACAAGACGTTATAAAAGTGTACACAGCTTGTATAAATAATGTATCTTGTAATAAAAAAGGCTTTTCAAAAAAAATCGGAATGGAAGATTGGGAGGCTGAGCCATCGGAAAAGCGAGATACATAAAGTCAGTGGCTATCCCTTCCCGAACGTAAATAAACACTTGTGACCGTGACCAACGCTCAGTTTAGACTCGTGTGATTGTAAAGACTTACTTGGACACACAAGCAGGATTATGTAAATGTACTGTAACTGCCAAAGCAAAAGAAACATTTGAGTATAAATGAGGGATCCTTTAAACGGGTGCGGTACCGCAAGTGTCCATCGGGGGTACCATCGGGTAGACCCAGGCCCTCCATTTTCCTGCCCGACTGGAACTCTCTTTGCCTGAGCCAGGGCCATTAGAGAATTCCCCTCCAGGTTACCAAAGTGTTGCCTTTGTTTTGGCAGTTAGCTGTACGTATTGTAGGAATCCTAAAAGGGATTAACAAAGTGAACTACCAAAGATTTTTTTAAGATAAGTGCAGTCAGCAGAGCAAGAGGCCACAGGTGGAAATTAGTTCAAGGCAAATTCCCCACAGATATTAGGAAGTTTTCTTCACACAGAGAGTTGTCAATGCCTGGAACAGCTTGCCAGGTCAGGTAGTAGAGGCAGAAACACTTGGGGCTATTCAAGTCCAGGCTAGATGCAGTACTAGATACTCTTTAGATTAGGACATTGATGGGATGAACGGCCCGTTCTCGTCATTATGTATTCTTATGTTCTTATGAATGGGACTGCTAACCAGTGGCCCATGATTAATCTCTTGTAGAGACACCTCTCTGTGTATCAGTAGGAAGAGTAGTGCATGTGGCCCATGCTAAATACATGCTTTTAAGAGGGAGGTGAGCCCAGTGCTGCTCACACAAACAAGCAATCAATCAGGGATGTAAGTAAGCAAGTAAGGGTGTCATACTAATATGAAAGCAGGCGCCTGAAACAAAAATAATAATAATAATAATAAGGTTTACAAATAATGGTTTACATAAAGAACTCAGGTTGATCTTGAAGTTAAATATTTTATGTCTGGCACCACATTTACATTTTAAGCATTGGGAGAATCGGCAGGTCTGGGTGATCGCTGCGATGCGGCCTGAGAAGCGCAGCTGGTCGTCCAGGGTCACTCCAAGGCTCCTGTCAGACTGGGATGGAGACACTATGGAGCCTTCCATCGTGACTGTTAAGAGGGCTCCAATATGTTATTAAACTTCTTGGGACATTTGAGCCTTTAAACAATTATGATCGTGTGTCACACCAACACAGATTAATGACTTCATTACACAACACAAAAAAATGTTTACAGATGTCAGAATGGAGTCAATAAATATCTGTAAATAAAGGCCATCAAAAACAGAAGGGCTTGTAAGATGTGATTAAGCCAGAACCCTTCCAAAAACCACTCCCTACGATTGATTATTTCAATCAGAATCTAAAAAAATTAATGATTTAATTTGGCAGAACAATTTGTGGAAATTTGTGAGTTTTTAAACTGTTTATCAATGACATTAGGCTTAAAAAAAACATGTGACCATTAGAACATTAAAGGGTGCCAGTACTTCTCCCTATTGCTCCAAGCACAGAGGTTTTATATGAAAGCGATTCATTGGTATAAAACTGTTTATAGGAACAGGGCCTCAATTACGAAACCCCCTTTGAATGCTTACTGTTGTGAAGGGACCTCAAAGTTGTAAGTTTTCATCTAGTTTGCACGCGCGGTTGAAAGAGTGGAAGATTTCTGCCCACTATTTTTATAGCGGACATCAAAGAGATAATTAACGGAGCGGCTCCCTGAATAACAAATTGCCATCGGGCAGGAGATGAACGCGGACGAAAGCACAGCCTTTGTAGTCCAATCATGATCACAGGACCTGTTTTGAATGCCTGTCATATTGAATTTTACAGTCCTGTGTTTGCAGAGCTGGACTTCCAGGGGTCACATGCAATTAAAACAGTGCCAAGTTTGGGGTCTTGTGTAATTCGGACATTGTGAAGTGTAGCGCTTCCGGATTTTAACCTCTTACCTCAAACTTTACGGGCCTCGTAATTGCTGGACACCTTTCTGCCACCTCTGACAGGGTAAAGACATCGGGAAAACTCCTCAACGTTTCCTCTGCGTTTGTGCAAGTGCACATTCGCGCTTCTTAAAATAACCTGATGCATTTAAAAGGAGAAGCCGCGTGCGAATGACAGTTGGAAAGACCGTGGTGTTCTCATTCCAACGAGCATGCTGCTGATCGCGTGAGCCGAGCCACTAAAATGATTCTTGTGTAGGCCTATATCGAAACCTTTCTGCTTTTCTTGCTTACAGCACGTCACACTGTAATGTTTTGCCGTAGCCAAATAAAATGCGCAGGCTTCCTTTGCTCTAAATATTTGCCTCACAAGAGCACACTGACAAGTTTAGAGATTCTAAAACTGGACATGACATGAATTAGTTGTAAAAATAAATAAAGGAATCTTGAGTGGAAAGTGTGTTACCATTTTGTTTTTACAGTCCTCTCCAAATATGCCGTGTGAATTTTAAATGGCCTATAAACCTGGATGTAAA